>JARDYH010000006.1:13817500-15017500 GCA_029215795.1 Anniella stebbinsi | reverse complement strand
GGTTAAGGATTAGCCACAAACTAGGATGTAAAACCATAGTATGAAATGTGTTACAAACCATGGTTTGCAATAACGACTGTAAAATATGCTTATGCTTAATGGTGCCAATGGGGAATTTTCCTGCAAAGCCAATACTAGCTTCAGGAGAGATATTTTCCTTAGGGCAAGAGCAGGGGAGGAAATCTTAGATTTCCCCTCCATGCCTGTTCTGATCCTATTAATGATCACATACAGTCCATCTGATGCAATCTGCATTTTTAAAAATCTTGCACAGTAGATGCACTTAACATCAGGTGTAGCTTGGCCTTCACTGACTGGCTCAATGATACATAAGGATACTGCCACTGTTAGGGAGTCAACATGCCCTTGAGACCTAAAATCTGGTATATGGACCCTGACATCCTGTTTACTAGAAGAGTCCAACAATGGGACATTTGTACATCTCTTCCTTAAAATTGGGAATATGAAGCATATTCTCTCAATTGGTTAAGCTACTTCCACAAGACTGAAATTTTGGCTCATAGAGCCACATAGCACACATTCTTGGCACACACAGCCAAGAACTGTGACTGCCAGAGAGGTATGGAAATTGACATTTCAGAACCTCAGGTTTATCTCATAATTAAGGCCAGCGCTCAGCTGCATGCTGAAAACAACGCTGGGCTGCCCCTTCTCATACCAGAATGAATCTGCAAGGTGGGGATTTCCAAAAATAACTAGGAACTGGCCTCTGGGCATGTTAATAAGCATGCCAGCTATGTAAACCATTTAGTATCAACCTGTCCTGACAGACAATGCATGCATGCATGAATTTTAATCAGACCCTTTTCTGAGAGAAAGATGAACATCTCTGAAATGCAGTGGAAAAAATCAGGAGGGGAGATAGAGGAGAAGGACATCCCTGAATAAGCCTTTTAAAATGAGGAAGGGAAATAATCGGTGGCAGCTTGATTTGCAAATTGCTGGCCTGCCCCTGTGACGTCAAACCGATCTTTAGAAAGAGTAAATCTGTACTTTTGGCAAAGCGGAGATTCAGTAAGTATATTAAAGAAGAGATTTAGCGGAATAGGGCCATTAACCAAGAGGATGCAATGGCATATGTTTTCAAGAACCCTGCTCAGACTACCATCTGGGCACCAGCTCTCTTTTAGAATATGTTGGAGCCAGGATGATAATGATATAAAAAGTTAACAACCTTACACACACACCTTGCATTTGGTCCCTTTCGTATTTGTTTACGTTGTGGTGTGTGTACGTAAGTCTGTACGTGCGATTGAAAGATGTTGAGCGTCTCTACTAGGGTGACCATATGAAAAGGAGGACAGGGCTCATGTAACTTTAACAGTTGTAGAGGAAAGGGAATTTCAGCCAGTGTCATTTGTATGCAATTAGTTCCTGGTGAAATTCCCTCTTCATCGCAACAGTTAAAGTTGCAGGGGCTCTGCCTTCTTTTGTATATGGTCACTCTAGTATAGTGCCTGCAACTTTAACTGTTGTGATGAAGAGCGAATTTCACTAGGAACTAATTGCATACAAATGACACTGGCTGAAATTCCTTTTTCTCTACAACTGTTAAAGTTACATGAGCCCTGTCCTCCTTTTCATATGGTCAGCCTAGTCTCTACATTAAGGGGAAAAAAGTTTATCCAGGCCTGTTGTACTTCCTGGTTTTTTGGCAAGACTGATATGGGCTGTATTACATGGGAGGAGAAGGGCGACAAGGCAGAAGATCCTGTGGTTTCCCAGGGCTCCTTTAAACAGCAGACACCTTTGGTTTGAATCGAGGGAGCACCTCTCTCCCTCCCTGTAATGAATAAAAAAGGAGCAGGAGGGGGTGTTCTTGTTTTCATCTGCTGTAACTCTGCAACCCTCAGCACACTTACTTGGGAGTAAGACCCATTGAACACAATGGTACTTACTTCTGAGTAGACACACGGGGAACTACTAGCACAATCAAATAAACAGAAAAAAAATAATTAAGAAGGATTTAATTTAAATTCTTGGATTTAAACCTAGCACAACTATAAACTAGAATAATGAAGGGTTGTGTTCTTGTGGTCTTATAGAACCCTCTCCATGTCCCCACTTATTTGGGAGTGCTGATTTTGCACCATTAATGGTTTATTCCAGTTTATCTCTAATCTTTCTAAAACAGGATAAGGGGGGAAAGGACAGGAAACATCCTGACTCCTGCCGACGTCATTTAATTGACCCGCAAAAGTGTCCAGTCTCCAGCGTGCTATAAATCACTTGTTTAGAGAAGCCCGTTATCTACAACCGGGAAGGAGAGGCAGAGAAAAGGTTGTACCCACCCACCTTTTGTTCTGAGCCTGCTTACTGCTGGCATGCCACCCACCCACCGGCAACAAACCGTGCCAGGGTGCACTTCTAGTGTGTGGCAAGTAGAATTGGAACATGTAGCTCTTGACAGAATAAAAGGTTTTGTCCTCTGAAATGAAATGTTAAATGGCAGTCATATCCTGTTGGCAAGCTTGACAAGACACCTACCTGGCTGGCCACTGTAAGAAACAAAATACTGGACTAGGTAGATTTAGGGGCCAGTTTATACAGGCAGCAAAATCAAGTGATCACCTCAGGCTAGAGGTAAGGGGCTGCATGTCTTAATGTTTCCCTCGCCACCCCCCCCCACTTAAAAAGTTCCTTGTACCTACAAAAATAGCTTTCCAAAGAGAGAGCTAAGTGATACCCTTCTCCTTGACATTACAATTTTCTATGTGCAGGTTGTTGTTTTTTGGTTTTTTTGGTGTGTGTGTGTGTGTGTGTTTTAACAAACTTGCAACCACTCCTATGTATAGCTTTGCCACTTGAGTCTGTGGACTGTATAAACTGATCCTTGCTCTGACCTAAAATCAATTCTTATCTTCTTAGAATGCCAGAAAAACAGAAAAAGAAAATAAAACCATATCCAAAAGGAACATGAGTTACTCTTCAAGTTCCCTTTTGCCTCCTATAGTATGATTGCTGAACTGGCTGTATGAATATTTGGGCCCTTTGTTAGGTATATCCTATTACAATGACGCCCAAATTGTGCTGGGGGACGTTACTAGTGTTCTGCAAGGATTGGAGAAAGTCTTGAAAAACGAAGCCATGAAGTATTCACTGTATCCTCAGAGTGGGAAAGCCTTACAGCATTGATCCCACTTTGCTGATCTATGGGTGGTGAGAACATCCTGAGCAAGTAAGGATGCACCAGGAGCTTGCACTATAGCTGATTTGACAAGTTACTGCCAAAATTTGGCATCAAACCGCTATGGAGACTCAAACGTGACAAATTTAACTAGTTTTCAAGCTAAATGTGGCTCTTTTGACTCTCTGTAATGGTTGGCCAACAGCTTCCCCCCCTCCCCCCGCCGTGGATGGTGTGATGTCCCTGGGGGAATCTGGGAGCTCAAAATTGGCCTCCCAGGTTGCCCGAAGTTACCCACCCCTGCCCTAAAGTGTAAATATTGTTCCAAAATCCCTGAGCCAATTAACTAGGCAAGCAGGTGGAAGAGGAGACATATTAAATAGGTTATCCTGCAGTTTCAAGGAGGATCCTTTACATTGTTCTGAAAACAAATCGAGAATACATTTTTGAGTGTAGAATGATATATGCCTTCAGTTTTAACCCAGAAAACAACCTTTGTGTCCTAGGTAATTAAAAGTTTGGGAAACTATTTAAGTGTATGTTTGATGATGAATGTTTTGAGTCTCAACCCTACTGCAAGCATATCAGTGAGGAACCACAGGCCATACATCCCATAGTCTAAAAACTGGAAAGGATGACACATGTTCTACATTATGTTCCATCTTGTTTTTAGTGTGTCTGTGTGTTTTAAGAAATTGCTGGTGGTGGTGTGTGTGTGTGTGTCTAGATCAGTACCCAGAGTATGGGGAGGGGGCATCACAGTCTTCCCAACCACACTGCTTTCCTGAATATCTGAATATTCCATTACTACTGCAACAATTTGTGCCTTAGATTCAGTCCCTAGGTTATACTGGCTTCTAAACAGGAAGCAGAAAAGTGCTAGGTTAGCCTGTGCTGATGCAGTTGAAAAGCAAGAAGTCGAAAGATGGATAGATGGATAGGTAGAAAGACACTCCTGCTTGTGGAATGTTTTTGTAAAAACACATCCACTCTCGTGTATAGATATTTTTCATGTGGATTGAAAGCAGACTCACTTGTAAAATTTATAGACCCTAAAGTGTTAAGAGATTAATAATATCAAGTTCTCCTCTATCTAAAGATTGCCCCCAAATTATACTATAATGCAAAGGAGCTGTCACCTTTGGACCTCTTTTTATTGCATGAAATCTTAGAAAGACCTTTGGATTCAGCAAACGATTTCTTTAACCAAGAAGATCCATTAAAATGTGTCATACATAGTTCATACATACTCATATGAAGTGAGATGTATATAACACTAACTATACCAAACTGCACCTCTTCTTGATTAAGGCTCATTTTACAAAGCAATTACTATTCTCTCATGTTTACAATTTTAAAAATCAATAGTTTCCCCTCTTATAGTCAGACATGAGTGAAAGAGAGAGAAAGAGAAACCAGAAGAGATTTTGGCCCGCTTTCCTTGACTTTATGAGAATACGCACAATGGCTCTCTCGATTTGTATCGAGGTCCCCTCTACAAGGATTCGCTTTTGCGCCTGGTTAGCCCATTATGCGTATAATCGCAGAAGCACATTTACACCTAATCCCTCTGCACGAGAGGCGGCGAAGCGCATTAACGGATATCCCAAATGCGATTTACAAGTAGTTAATGCGCATAAGCGTATATTCACACAGTCAAAATGCGCTTTAACGGAAGGAGCAAAATAAAACTCACTATTTAACGCGCATTCGATAATGCGCATAATCAGAGAGATAACGCGCCTCTACGCCCCATTTGCGCTCCGCTGGTGTGGAGGTAAATTTTTTAATGAGACTTCAAAGAGCTTTAAATGTCTGGTGTAGAGGCAGCCTCTGTAATTATTGCTGCATCTCTTGCATGTTATATTCTGTAGTAAGTCCCACTGAACTCAGTAGCACTTCATTCAGAGTAAAAACAACTATACAGCACAATCCCACACACCTCTCTATCTTCCCAACAAATGAAATGGTATGTGACTATTCTAGAAATGCTGAGATTGTTCTGTTATCAAATGATGGAGAAAAATATGTACTACGATCTTTGGCACCATACAAGCAGTTTTCATCCAATAAATGTCCATCTCTACCATTCGAGTAATCAAAGACGTACCTCCTCCATGGCTCTGGCAGAGATAAGGGAATCGCCATACATTGCCCAGGCCTACACAAAATCCTACACAGGTGAGCATATATTGTGCCTTGTTATCCCATTTGGGTCTTGAGTCTGCTTCTGTAGCCTCAATGGTTTCCAGCTCCTTGTGGGAAGGTATTCTCAAGTCCAAGCCGGGGTTTGGCAGCTGCAACTTTACCATGATGTCTCTGCACTGGATGCCCTTGCTCAAGAATCTCCAGCTGGTTCTGAGGCTGGTCAAAATGGGAGCCTTGACTGTTGGCTTCAGCTCTTTATACTGAACCTTTGACACTAAACTTGATGGTGCAGACTTGGGGCAGAAAAGAAGCGTCAGCAACTCATTTGATTAACCAAGGTTACTCTGAGACTTATTAATGCCTTATCTGCCAAAGCTCCAGCCCAACGTAGGGATTGTTTAGTATCAAAGCTATCAATAGCATGGCAATTCACAAGGCAATTTGCTGCAATATACATACAGCAGGATGTTTAAATAGTCCCTGCTGCGCCTCTCTGTTAGTGAGAGTTTATAAACATAAGACAGAGAGGAGAAAATGACCCCAGCAGAATCAAAGGAGGTTCTTGAAATCCCCACATCATGAATGTTTTTCTTTCCTGTGCAGCACACTAGATACATACCTTGCCTGAACAATAGATTTTTTTGTTAACAATTCTACAGAGCTGTATTGTGTACTGTGAATTAATGCATATGTGGTGTGTGTGTGTGTGTGTGAGAGAGAGAGAGAGAGATGAATGGATCACTATTTGGCAATATAAATTGCGGGCTTAAAACTCCGCTACACCCCACCACCACCCTTGACTCCTACCGTGTATCAGCCCTCTGCGTTTAGTCTAAATTTTAAAAAAGATGTAAACGTATTACTTTAAAGTAATGTGCTTTGGTTGAGAGTGTCCTGGGAGATTGAAATGTTACTCCACTGCTTTTTGAATAGACATTTTTTTTATAAGAGATTCCTGTCCATTAATGATTTTGCATAAAGACTAACCTCTTTGTTCTATATAGAACGCAAAAGGGATTGCTGGCAAATACCACATTGGGAGATTTATTTATATATTTAATTTACAATATTTGTATATCACTCCACATCCAAAAGATTTTGGAGTGGTGAAAAGCAGATAGGATATTTAAAAAAAAAATGGAACACCATGTTAAAGTAATTACAATTTTTAAAAAGAAACAAAAACCACAGCCAGTCACTCAAGGAAGGCTTCCTGAAATAACAATGTTTTCAGAAGGTGCTGGAAGCAACACAGCATTGGCACCTGCCTGACCTTCAAAGGCCGAGAATTCCGTAGGAAGGGAGCCACCACACTGAAGGCTCTTCTCCCAGTGAAATGCAATCGGACCATAGGTCCATGTGGAATCACCAGGAGCATGTGACTGTGCAGGCTGGTAAGGGAGAACGGGCTCTCTTAGGTATCCTGGTCCCAAGTTGCTCGAGGCTTTGTACGCTAGTACTAAAACCTTAAACCTGGCCAGTAGCGAATAGGCAGGCAATGCAGTTCCCTCAGCAAAGGAGTTGCATGCCGAAAAGGGGCAGCTTTCTGCACTAGCTCCAGCTTCCTTAAGGGCAGCCCCCCATAGAGAGCATTGCAGTAATCCAGGTTAGTAGTGCCTGTACCACCATGGCCAAACTATTCCTGTCTAGGAGAGGACATAGCTGGCAAACCAGCTGAAGCTGGTAAAAGGTACTCTGACTGCCACGACCACTTGGGGCCTCAGCAACAGTGATGGTTCTAAGAGTACCCACAGGCTACGAATCTGATCTTTCAAGGACAGTGCAACTCAGCCACACGGCTTCCGTCTTGCTAGGATTCAGCTTCAGTTTATTGTCCCTCATCCAGCCCATTACTGAATCTGTGCACTGATCCAGGACTCGCACAGCCTCACCTGATTCAGACGAGATGTATAAATGCTTGCTGTCATGGATGACATTATTAGCTTCTGAAATAGTGCTACCAAAATAGATATGGGGGACAGTTAGCATCTAAGTCTACCGCAGGGTCTGGTTCCTGTGTCTGCATCTCTGTTATAGTCCCACTGTTGCTGGTAAGTAGCTATTTTATAGTTGGGTGGCTATCTGGGTGCCCTGACCACCTGGGGCCTTCATTGTCATTGTCCAGAATGGACTGTAGATAAATGATTAAACCTCTGAGTAGTTTTAGCTGAGAATAACTGTAGGTGACAAGCGATGTTCTGTTTACTCTTTTGGATTTATTGTCAAAGTGAAAAAAAATAGTATCAACAGGCCCAGGCTAATACTACAGGGCAGATCCAAAACAGAAAACAACAGAACACCGTTTGTTGTCACCCAGCTAAAACCACTCAAACATCATTAGCCCAAAGAGGCCTAGTGAACCAATATCAAGTGAAAACATGCACAATGGGAGAGGGGATTGCAAATGTGAAATTGCTTTCCACCCGCAACCTGTCTTCCACTGTCACCACCCTGCCTGCTCTCCTGCCTGTTGACTGGAATGAATGGGATCTCATGCCAAGTCCAACTTTCCATTCTCAGTAACAGGGCATGAGCGCAGGCAGCAAAGGGATGTCCAAGAACAGTATCTACATCCCTGAGGGTAATGTAGAAAAGGATTGCATATTTATAAATCTGCTACTGGGAGACCCTCTTGCCAAAGGAGGTGTGTGCTGAGGCAAAGGTATTAATTCTATAATGCCGATCCCAAATTAAGGGATGGACCAGGCGCTTGCCCTATGTAAGTTTTCCAGCAGAGCACTAGTGCTTAAGGCTGCAGAAATGGTAGCTGTGTCTGAGTAGACCATAGCCCCAGAGGGCGAGACTGATCCCCCAGCTATAGAAGACCATTTGATTATAGAATGACCCTGACTATACCAAGAGAACCCTTTACTGATAGTAGTCTTGGGGCTTTTCTGCATTGAAGCAAAAATCTCTCACCCTTACCAGTGCTTCTTCTTCCAGAGCCTTTGTGGGATTATAATCGATACAATACACATGCCCGGGGGGGGGGGGAGCATTTGCTTGCTGGTCAAGTTCCATAAATTCCATTTATACAGCCAGTAGATGGAACTGCAATATTGTGTGATTCTAGAAATATTACTGCATTTTTGGAGAGTTAAAAATGGCAGAATAAAGCTTAAAAGTGATGGGAGAGGCAGGCATTGGAGTCTGACAACGTCGTGAAAAGGACCTGTAATGTTCCATGAGTGACTGACCACAAGTGAACGATAAAGGCCTCCCGTGAAAAGGCCCTTGGTGACTTCAAACCCTTGGGAGCCTGGCTTGTAGGCTACTGACATGCTACCAGAATGTGTATATACCTCTCGCTTGTTAATGAACCCAAGAAATGCAGGTTGCTTACCTGTAACAGTAGTTCTTCGAGTGGTCATCTGTGCAGTCACACATATGGGCTCGCGCTGGCGCCGAGCCCCATTTCGGGAAACTTCCATAGCTAGCCTAGCGATTTTTGGCGGGAACCCCTCCCCCCACCATCTCACCGCGCATGCTCCGGGTTCCCGCCTACCTCAGTTCCCTGAGACCGCAAACGGCCTCGCAGCTAAGGTAATATACAGCTATTTGAGCATGCCAGCACGGAGTACCTTCTGCATCATAACAGCGTTGCAGAGAGGGGATGGTGGGTGGGTTGTGTGACTGCACAGATGACCACTCGAAGAACTACTGTTACAGGTAAGCAACCTGCATTTCTTCTTCGTGGTCTCTGTGCATCACACATATGGGCGATTGATCAGCAGTACTTACCGGAGGAGGGTGTGCACGCTGGATGTTACTGGCAGATGGATGAGAGGACAGCTCTCCCGAAGGAAGCGTCCTTGACCGCCCTCGTGTCTAGTCTATAGTGCTTTACAAATGTCGAAGCATTAGACCACGTTGCAGCTCTACAGATGTCGGGAATGGAGGAGCCGTAGGATAGCGCAGCAGAAGTGGCTTGTCCCCGTGTTGAGTGAGCTGAGAAAGCGGTTGGTGGAACCTTTCGTAACACCTGGTAGGCAAGGACAATAGCGTCCACTATCCAATGTGACAAACGTTGTGCAGAGACAGGTAGTCCCTTTGTTTTTCCTCCGTAACAAACAAATAACTTCTCCGACTTACGGAACGATTGCGACCTGTCTTTATAAAAGGCTAACGCCCTTCGAACATCGAGGGTGTGCAACTTGGAACAAAGAGGGTCTGCAGGCGCCTTAAAAAACGTGGGCAGAACAATGTCCTGGTTAACGTGAAATGGAGTGCAAACTTTGGGAACAAACGAAGGTCCCGGACGTAGAACCACCTTATCCGGAAAGAAGGTAGTGTATGGGGGATTTAACATCAGTGACGCTAGCTCCGATGCACGTCTAGCTGACGTGATAGCGACGAGGAATATGGTTTTAAGCGTCAATAAACGTAGGTTAACTGTGGCCATAGGTTCAAAGGGTTTTCCTGTGAGGGCAGTCAGAACTAAGGACAAGCTCCATTGAGGCGTAATGGGTTTGAATGGCGGAAACAAATTCTTAAGTCCCTTCAGGAACGTTTTGGTAATAGGGTGTGTAAAAATTGAAAAACCATCAATTTTATTGTGGTATCTAGAAATAGCCGACACGTAAACCCTGAGAGACGATAGCTTTAATCCCTTGGAGTGCAAGGAATATATGAAGTCAATGATCCTGGAAATCGGGCATTTACAAGGGTCGAAGTTGTTTTGATTTGCAAATTGTTGAAAACGTGCCCACTTGCTAGCATATGATGCCCTAGTGGAGGGCTTTATGGATGCCTCAAAGATCTCTTTTAGTCCAGGTGGCAACGTGAGTGATTGCCAGTTGGTTGGATCCTCCACGCCGTAAGTCTCAGGGACTGTAAGTCGGGGTGTAGAACCATGCCGTTGTTCTTGGACAGCAGGTCTTGACGCATCGGTAGGTGCCAGAAGCGGTGACGTGACAGGCGGCACAGAGGGGTGAACCACGGCTGCCGTGGCCACCAGGGAGCTACTACTATGGCGTCGACTCGAAACCTGCTTGCTCTGGCTACAGCCCGAGCTATCAGTGGGAATGGCGGAAACATATATAGGAAGTCTCTGGACCAGTCCCACTGGAATGCATCTCCTAGCGATGCAGGTCCAATCCCCGCCCGAGAACAGTAACGTTGGCAAGCTGCATTGACAGATGTTGCAAACAGGTCTACTGAAGGAAGACCCCACCTCCTGAACAGCAGAGAGAGAACATCTTTGGCTAATTCCCATTCGTGGGTGTCGGAGAATTGCCGACTGAGGGTATCCGCCATCCCATTGTCGGCTCCGGCGATGTGCATTGCGGATAGACAGATACGATTTCGTATCGCCCAGTGAAAAATGCGCAGTGTTAGGTTGAGGAGGCGGGAGGAGCGCGTCCCTCCCTCTTTGTTTATATACCAAACTACTGCGGTGTTGTCTGAAAGTAGCTGGACGTGGTGACCGTACAAGTGAGGAAGGAAGGCACGAAGGGCCCGATTGACAGCTAATAGCTCTAGCACGTTGATGTGCAGGGAACTTTGAGAGCGTGACCATTTTCCTTGTACTTTTAGGTCGTCTACATGAGCTCCCCAACCCTCTAGAGAGGCGTCTGTCGTGAGAACTCGAGAGGGTTCCTTCTGATGGAAGGGCAGACCTTGCGAGAGATGAGTCATGACCGACCACCATTCGAGAGACGGAACTACGGCAGTTGGAAGGGTAAGTATTGTCCTGTAGGGGTTCTGCCCCGGGTAGTAGTGCCTGAGGAGTATCTGTTGGAGGGGCCGCATGTGTAGCCGGGCCCAACGCACGACAAATACGGAGGAAGCCATCAGTCCTAATAGTCTGAGAACAGCGAACGCCGTCGTTTTGCGATTGTAGCGGAGACGTGTGGCAAGCGCTTGAATTCTGTGTCTGCGTTCTACAGGAAGAAATGCACGACCCAGTACGGAATCGATAGACACCCCTATAAACTGGATCTGCTGCGATGGCTGAAAAACTGACTTTCCTACATTCACCTGCAGCCCGAGGTCTGCGAGACAGGACGAGACTACGCGGACGTCGCTTTGTGCTTGACGGCGAGACGTCGAGACAATTAACCAATCGTCTAGGTAGGGGTATATCTCGATGTTTCGTGATCTGAGGTGTGCGCATACCGCCGCCATACACTTTGTGAAGACTCGTGGCGCTGTTCGGAGGCCAAATGGGAGGACGGTGAATTGATACGGCTGATCCCCAACCATGAAGCGCAGATACTTTCGATGCGGTCGGTAGACTGGTATGTGGAAGTAGGCATCTTTGAGGTCCACGGATGTGAACCATCTGTTTCTTTTTAACAGGGGCAATATTTGTGCCAGGGTAATCATGCGAAATTTTTTTGGACATATAAATTTGTTTAGATGCCTTAAGTCCATAATTGGACGGAGGCCTCCGTCCTTCTTTGGAACCGTGAAATAGCGCGAGTAAAAACCCGCTTTTATCAATTTGTGAGGGACGGCAGTGATTGCCTTCTTCTGCAAGAGTGTTGAAATTTCTTGACGGAGAACCAACGATGGTTGGGTGTGTCGCACCATGCCAAGAGGGGGATGAGCTACAAACTCGATGCGATATCCCTCGGCTATAGTTGACAGAATCCAACGTTCGGTGGTGATGTTTTTCCACGCAGACAGGAAGGGTAGTAACCTGTTGCAGGGGTCGTTGACGCTGTGGGTGTGAACCGAGTCAAAGGCGCCGCTTGGGGCCATAATCCTGCTTGCGAGGCTTATTAAAACGGGAGGAAGGCTTACGCGCCTGGTACGATGGCTGCGTTTGCTGCGGTTGGTATCGCTGAGAGCGCTCTTGCTGCTGGCGAGGTTGGTAAGGAAGTGGTCGATACCAGCGGCGCTGCCTTGGGGGTTGTTGATGCTGCTGGTGGGATGGTACACTCATCCTCTTCGCTGTCATTTTTGCTTTATGGATAACATCCATAGTGCTGTCAGTTGTAGCGTGAAAAAGGCCCTCCCCATCGAAGGGGAGGTCCTCGATACGGGTCTTTGTCTCCGCAGGGAGGTTCGACGACCTCAGCCAGGCGTGGCGGCGCAGGGCGATGGCAGCCATCATAGCTTTGGCTGAGCAATCAGTTTGATGGTTGGCGGTCGCCAGCTGTTGTCTCGACAGCCTAGCCGCCTCTGTCTGAAAGACTCTGGCCAGATCGCGTTGATCATCGGGCAAGTAATCAGTCAGCGTGGAGATTTTTTCCCATAAAAACAGCTGGTACCGGGCCATGGTTGCTTGGTAATTTGCCACCTTGAACCCGAGTGCCGAAGACGAATATACCTTCCGGCCCACGGTGTCAAGCTTCCTCCCCTCTTTGTCAGTAGGAGCTGCGTGTGACCTCCCGGTCCTGCCTACAGAAGATTCAACTACAATTGAATTGGGCTTAGGATGAGTAAATAGGAACGGGGCGTCTGCCTCCTGGATTTTATAGAGCGCATCTAGTCTTCTTGACGTTGGGCCAGCTGATGCCGGGTTAGGCCAAGAATCCTGTAAGGTCTGCAGGAGGGTAGGCACCACTGGGAGCGTCGGCTGAGGAGTGGGGTCCATGTACATGACGTCATAGATTTTGTCCTTCAGGGGTTCCCTTGGAAGCTGTAAATCAAGGCCCAATGATTGGGCCATCCTCTGCATTTGGTCAGAGAATGCCCCCAACTCCAACGAGGGCGAGACTCTATCCGAGAGCATCACGCCATCGGCTGGAGATGGTGCCGAAGGCGGAGGAGATGGTATGGAAGAGGTATCCGACGCGTAGTCGTCTGCCGATGTTGGTGAAGGCTCACTTCGTGATGGCACAGGTCGTGGCAATGCCCGAGCGGGTTCCCGTTGCTTGGTGACTGCAGGGGAAAGTCGCTTTCCCGTGTATGGGTCAAATCGATAGCGCTTCTTAGTACGGTGCCCGGAAGCTATTTGCGCGTGGTCCGAATACGCGTCCCAGTCCTGAGATCGTGAGTGTGATGGCGATCTGGACCGGTCGACAGTAGCTCGTGATGCACGAGATCTAGGCGAAATAGGCAAGTCAGGTTCGGAATCCAAGGAAATCGGTGGCTCGGTATCGTGTAACACGGTACCGAGGCTGCGTTGCTCCTCGGCGTCGATCTGATCCACAGTGACGATCTCCGAGATATCAAGATCTGAAGAGAGGTCATGTGGGCTATACGGCGGACGAAAAGGTCTCGGCGGTAGCGACGTAGCCCTATCTCTTGGGGTAGACGCGCAGCGTGCATCCTTCGGTACCGAGGCAGGCGGTGCCGACGTCGACATCGAGCAGGTCGTTCTCGGTGTCGAGGGACGCCGTCGTAAAGACGATGCCGACGATGGTCGAGTGGTTCTCGGCGTCGCAGACGCAGGTTCCTGCATCGACGTCGGAGGAGTCGTTGCGGGGCCCAACGGTGTTGAGTGCTTTTTCCTCTTCGCCTTTGGAGTCGATGGGGACTCCGAAGCCGGCCTCTTCGACGTCGATGCCGACGCCGACGACTTCGATACCGACGGCTTCGATACCGAAGACTTCTTAGTCGATTTTTCTCTGTGCTTTTTCGACTTTGCCGGACGACTCTCCTGGCATTTTTCCGGGGAGAGGACTCCCGTCAGTGGGTCCAAGCCCTCAATTTCTTCAGCACCCACAGATAGTAGAGTGGTGCTGGGCGATGCTGGGTTCGAGCGACTGACTGGCGGCCGCCTGCGCTCCCCAGAAACAGAATAGGCCCTATCCGATGATGTGCCTTTCTGCCTATCCACCGCCGATAGAGCGTTGCTCCAAAGGAGACTTCGTAGTCTATCAGCGCGGTTCCGGCGGGTTTGGCGGGAAAACGCCATACAGTGGGAGCAGGTTTCTACAACATGGCCCTCTCCCAAGCAAAGTAGGCATAGAGAATGCCCATCCGTTAAAGTCAATTTGGCCTTACATTTCAGGCAATGTTTGAAAAGCGCGGCCTGCGCCATAGCCGCAGCTAACTATTCTAACTAACTATCTATATATATATATTTGTTTTTTTTTTTTTTTTTTTTTTTTAAACAAGAACAATAACAATTCTAACGCTAAGCTAACTAATGACTATATTTCTTTCTTTAGAGGTATACCGGACGACGAAAAACGTCGGAGGAAGTCTCCCGCGAGGCGATATCACCAGCGGTCGAAGAAGAACTGAGGTAGGCGGGAACCCGGAGCATGCGCGGTGAGATGGTGGGGGGAGGGGTTCCCGCCAAAAATCGCTAGGCTAGCTATGGAAGTTTCCCGAAATGGGGCTCGGCGCCAGCGCGAGCCCATATGTGTGATGCACAGAGACCACGAAGAAGAACCCAATGTACATTTATCTTACGTTCATGTTTCTCTTTGGGGCTGAACTGGTTTTGGGACAAAGTTTGGCAACATGATCTCCACCGTTCTACCAAAGGCTGAATTAATCTTGGATATGAAGGATGGATCAGGGTGCAACTCAAACTGGTTTCATGAACAAACACAATTATTTTCTAACAGAGGAGGTCCCTAACTCTTCCACTCTGCTAATGGAAGTAACTGTGACCAAGAGCATCACCGGATGAGTGTTTTATTGCACGTTCGTTACTGGGCACTCACGGATTTTCGCAGATCCTATTCACGACGTTGCCTGCCTGCCTCCCATGCATCTCTCAAGCCTTCTAGCTTTCTTCCCGTGACAAAAAAAGACCCTGGTAAGTCCAATTTATTTTTAGAGAGGGAACTTGCTGCTATCTCCTGCTGCATTCCGGAAAAGCAGCGCAATAAAAAAACGGTCCACTGAACAGGCCACATGCACACTGTTTACTTCCTCTTTCCTCTCCCTGAGAAAGAGGAAGTATTGAGCAACAAAAGCGGGGGCGGAAAAGCGACGGTAGGGAAGTGTGATTTCTCCCCGTCTGATGGAGCCCTAAGGGCATTATTTTACAGGTAAGCTTTTGAAGAGGAATGATTTTCAAAAGTTCATGCAGACAGCCTCCTAAGAGCTTTGAGGACTGGGGGGTGTCTTCGCAGCGGCGAGTTGGTGCTGCATTCCTTCCTGTGGGATTGTGTTTGATAATCCCCATGCCAAGGAGATAGCACGGGGTTTATGGCTGTCATTTGCCCCCTCCCTCCTTGAGACAGAACAAGGAGGAGGAGGAGGAGGAGAAGAGGAGGCAGCGGCAGCAGCTGGGGGGGGAGAAAATATTGGAGGAGGAGGAGGTAATGGTGATTAGGCTGACCAGATAAAATTCAGGTCAGGGCTCATGTAACTTTAACAGTTGTAGAGCAAAGGGAATTTCAGCCAGTGTCATTTGTATGCAATTAGTTCCTGGTGAAATTCCCTCTTCATCACAACAGTTAAAGTTGCAGGGGCCCTGCCTTCCTTTGTATATGGTCACTCTAGTATAGTGCCTGCGCCTTTAACTGTTGTGATGAAGAGGGAATTTCACCAGGAACTAATTGCATACAAATGACACTGGCTGAAATTCCCTTTTCTCTACAACTGTTAAAGTTACATGAACCCTGACCTGGATTTTATCTGGTCAGCCTAATGGTGATGGCAGGAGTGGCAGTAACAGCTCGGAGAGGGAGCAGCGACAGCAGCAGCTGGCGATGTCAGGTATTGAGTTCAGCAATGCTAGAGGCTTTGCTGGTTGTAAGTAGAAATAGTTTTAGAATGTCAATGTCTCTGCAAACTTGTCTCTGTCAGAGTTTCTCACGGGAATAGCTCTTTCACTTCCTGTCTTGGCTTTCAAGCTATAAAGGTTCCCCTGGGAGCCTGAAAGGTGGGCAGCCACTTGTTGAAGGAATCACTCAGATTGTAGCGTCATCTTGGTGGGCTGAGTGGTGCCACCCTGTTCGGACACAGGCATGATTTGTCAAGTGGCTTTCAACAGATCATGCCTCCTTTTATAAGCGGGGGGCAAAGCCGAAGAACTTTGCTAGGATCGACACAAGGCCCGAAATCCCTCCCTATTTGGATCCACCTCTGTTTGGGTCGTTGAAAGCACTCTGCACATGGACTCTCTTCTATTTGGATCTTTGGATTTCTAAGGACTGTGCCATGAAAAGTACTGTGAGGCTTTTCATAGTCTTGAACTTGCATTTGCTGTGGATCGTGTGGTTGTGGCCAGCCCTGCATTGGGCAGGCTGGTGCCTGAGATTTTACCTTCCCTGTGATTGTGTCTTCCTGGTCAGCTCAGCATTTGGCAGGCTGGGTTTGGCTGTATGAACTGTTCCCTGCCAGACTCAGGTGGCAGGGAGTTCCCGGTGCTAAGCAGAAGCACGGGTCTCCTGTGCCTGAGTTTTTACCCTTCCCATGACCTTGTTTGGGCTTTGGCCAAGCTCCCTGAATGTTATCGACGTATACGGCGTTTCAAGAAGCTCTCTTGGGATGGTTTGTTATGCCTTTCAAGAATTCCTCTTTGTGATTGCCCGAAGAATGGAACCTAAAGTGTTCTGACCATCAATCTGCTTTAAGTGTTTTTGGAAGTGTGTAACCATTCAGCTTTTTACCGTGAGATTTCCCTGAATAAAAGAAGTCTCACTGAGGTGAGTGTCTCGTGTCAGTTTGCCAGCATGTGTGAATGCCGGAGGGAATGGGCATGCACACGACAGGCAGGGGTTAAAATATTTTTTTAGCAGGAGAAGGCATTGGCGGCTCTGGCAAAGAAAATAAACTCTTCTCTCCACAGGGCATTCCAGCATCCATTCTGTTCACTGTCCAACCCCCCTCTCTCTGCCCAGGTGGATGGCGACCCCCTGAGCGACTTTGGAGCAGCTTCTGAGTGAGAACAGACTGGTGGAAGAGCCAGGCTGCCCTTGCTCTGGTTGGAAAAGCCGGGTTAAGTTGCACATTTTCAGCTCTTTGCTCCAGGGTGGCTTCGAATCTGTGTCTGCATCATCTAACAGACGCTGTGCAGATCCGGTACCACCCCAGGGCAAAGAAGATGTCAAGACAGTCCCCAAGAAAAAGTTCCAAGTGCACAGAATTTGGCTGGTGGAGCCAACATGTTTGATGTGAAGAATGGGACAATGATAATTAATGGCAATATCTTATCCAATGAGCATATTGAGTGCCAAGCCCTTGTCCAAGTCCTCTTGGAGGAAACTTCTTATGAAAGTTTCTTTCTCTCCCGGAAATCCCTGCCATTGCTGCCTTGCCTTAAGTAGTAGCAACCCCAGATTGGGGATCCTGTTTGCTGCTGAATATCTATAGTTCCACCCAAAGAGTCACATTTAATGAGTTCCCATTCATTTCAAATAAGAACAGCCTGTTCAGGAATTTCCCCTTGCACAGAGTATTTGCATATGCATATCTTGCAGATTTTTTCCCCGGAGAAGGGAAGATAAGAAAACCCTTATCCTTCCTCCTACTAGAATGTTCTGCTACTGCTGCTCTTTGCAGGTGTACAGTTTGAACCATAAGAATTTCTCATAAGCAACATTTGTCATAAGCAAATACCTCCAATATGGTGTATAAAGTGCTCCTTACTTGTGAGAAACTCTGTTCAGCCATTCCCCTTGAAATGAAGCCCTCCTGCAATTCTTCATCAGCTGCAGCAGATCTTTTAGATGGAAAAGGCTCCATTCTAAGCAGGAGGCTGGATCCCTACCTGCTAGCAGATCTATTAATGTGTAAGAAGCCCTTTCAAGTTCATAGCCATGGGTATATATGCTGGCAAGGAAGGCTCTAGCCTGCCACCTAAAACAAAATCCTTCTCAATCAGGAGGAGTAAAATCCAATTCAAGCAGCAGAAAAGAGCCCTCCAAGCCGGCACACCTGATGCATCTATAACATCTGTTCAGACATTCTTGAGAACTTACGTTGCTCATTAAACAGAATTTTATGTTTCCCTGAACAATTCTGGAAATGATCAGCTATTCCACCCAGGAACTGGTACAAAAAAATATCCTACTTTCCCATGACATATCCTATGGAAAAAGAACACACCCTTAGAATCTAATCTTCTGTTTTTCCAGTGGTTGACAGCTGCTGCTTCATTACCCTAAGCAGACATGTGAGCAGGGAAGACATGCAGAAGCTAGGTGTGGAAGTTGGACACGTATACTCAAATACTAAGGAATGTTACAAGTTACAAAAATTAGCATGTATATAATGTGTACCAAGGAATTCCCTGTATTATATGAGAGCCATAGATATCAAAGGAATTTGGTATATTATACATCTTCAGAGAAATAAATAGTTGGCACTCCATCAATCTTTGAACAGAGGCAGAGTTCAGTGAATGAAAGTTAAAGACTGACAGATCAGAAATCAGTCCTGTTTAAGGTGGAAATCTCCACAATTAATGGTCTTTAAACTAGAACCATTGAATTTTGAGAAAGTCTCCATCTCCATAGAGTGGAGGGGAAATCAATGATATGTGATATACCAGGACGTCACATGGAATATTTTTGACAATCCATTTTTTACTTTAAAGTTTGAATATTGAAAAAAAAACAATAGACAGATGTGATTTAGTCACTGCAAATGATAGTTCATTCTTGCAAAAATAATCATTTATTCCCAGAAAAACTAAATTACAGGCTCTTAAAAGGAATTATGAATTCAAATACTCACTTTTTAAAAACAATTTAAATATTGAAACGTGAGTTTAAATACACTTTAAACTAACCATAGCTTTATCTTAAGTATTTAAAGCTGAACTAAAGATACAAACACCAAACATTTAACCTCCTTCAGTTTCTGAAATAAATGAACTGAATTAAAAAGTTGAGGGCTTTTAAAAAAAACCATCCCTGACGTTCGAAAGATGCCACTATACTTTTCCAGCAATAACAATGCCTCAGGAGGATTGACTGATTCCACTAAAAATGCGCTGCAGTAGTGGTGGAAATAGAGTGCTGATGGAGGATAAAAAACAGATATTGCACTTAGGACGCTGCTCAGCACAGAAGAACATCAACATGAGATTTCCGAGAAAAAGGCAGCCTCTGTTTTACTGCATACAAGAACATTTGTGATGCCCTTTCCTCTCAAAGCTTCTGCTATCAAGGCCCCTCCCCTTTTCCACCCCCATCCCACCACAACATACACACAGACATTATTGCACCACTCTAGAGACTTGAGAGAGGCAGATATACACCCTCACACTACAGCACACACAATCCACTATCACTAACGCAAAACTATTAAATTCATCCCATTAGTGAATTTCATGTTCTTTGGGGAGCATGGAAACTGAATTTTAAAAATTCATAAAAACTTCAATTGTGTTTTGTTAAAACCGAATTTTAGACGAATCAGAGTTGGAAAACAAAAGGCTTCAATTATTTGTACGCTCCATTTTACAATAAAAATAACAAAGCAAAACTATCAGCAAGGATACATAATCTAGGAATATGGACATACAAAAGTGGCTATGGTAAGAAGAAATATAACTAGTCTGTGTCTAGGATTATTCCAGTTATTCTTTATTAAAAAATTTCCTGAAGTACTACAAATTAGATGACCCTTTTTCAAGGAAAGGGGGGATTTTCACTTACTAGAAAGACCATGCAAATAGAATAATGAGTTTCACATGCTTCTTGTCATAGCTTACTTGATATAGTTTCTAACTGTGCAGCTCGGTTTGACCTTCTGTTTGCTACCTACCTACACAGGCCTCTTAGAATATTATTAGCCTGGTCCTGGTCCTCCATTACAAGACAGGTTTATCAAGCAAAGGTGTAAAATATCTGTCCAATCTCTCTCTTCAGTGTACAAAGACTCAAAGTTTGATCTTTATGCTACTGATCAGGGATGGAACGCTAGCAGCTCCTATGCCAGACCCTGCAACCGAGGCAATGTTATTCAGCCCCAAGCTGGCCTACCAACTTTTAAGGCTATCCGGTCTGTCTTTACTGACACTACTGTTCAGTCACTCAAAGACCTTTGAATACCTGTCATAAAGAAAACACTACTTAGTTTATGGTTCCCCTCCCTTTCCATCCTTCCCCATCTTCATATTTTTGTTATATGAAAATTTATAAACTGGATGCGCTATTAGAGGTCATTTGCTTTGTTATATTATTAAAGTTATTTGGGAAAATACTTTTGGGGGAAAACTCCCCTTGCTTTCAGTGCTCTTGTAAACACAATGTTAGGCATTGTTATACACATGCAAAATACATGTCATTAGATTAATAGCCCCACAGGATTTTATGGATTAAATTAATCTCTGACATTAAATCCCTTACTGGAGCCAGGGAACATTATACTGGCTCCTGCCAGGAAATCGAAATGCTTTATAAAGCTATTACATTACCTTTTTAATAATTCTAAAAAGCCTTTCCTTTTTAACTGCATGCTTTCCTCTGATCTCTTTTGTAAGACTGACACTTGTCCTTCCTGCTGGCTGTTCTCTGTATTATTTGTGTTCACATATTCGACACGTTCCCCTATTCATAAATTTAAAAAATCAGGAGAGTCATATGTTGAGTGAAAGAGGAATTCAGTTAGTTTGAATTCAGAAAGTGTAAAATCAATATTGCTGATGCTAACTTACACCCAACTAGCAGTCTATATCTTTCATGTTTTTGTATATGAAAGAGGTTTGGTTGTTGGGGACCTGAGAGAGGGTTCTTATTGATAGTAGCACCCCATATATCGAACAATCTCCCCAGGGAAGCTCATCCTACATTTATTCTGATGTATGTTTTGGTGCCATTTCTCATCATTTGAATGTGGTGTTCTGTTTTGAATCCTTTAAATCATTCAAATGGGCGTTCTTTAAAAATTATGTGTTATCAGTTGCTTAGTGAAGATTTTAGGAAATGTATACTTATCACATTTGTCTCCTGCCCTTATTAAATGAATTGCAAAGTGTTGAAGATGTGGGGGTGGTCAATCCATTTTTTCCCTCGCAACGTTGCAAAGTAGATTAGGCTGATAAGGGCTTTAATCTGGATGTTCTCTATCCAAGACCAATACATTACTCTCGCTCTATCTATAATTTGCTCAGCAACAATTTACAGCACATTATGTTCCACAAAGCCTGATGTTATTACCACTTGACAGGTGCAGAATTGAGGATGGAGGACAGGGACTCAATCAAGAACAATGAACGGGAACCAACCCGATGGCTGTGGCATGATCTGAATCACACTGTTACAGTGATAACTTCATACTTACACAAACTCCTATTGTCATAATCACCGTTAACAGTGACGGAGTCACAATACTGATGCTCAGTGTCTTCTGACTGACTCTAGGGAGAGGGGGGAAAGGAAGTCAACACTCGATCCTTTTCTTCTGATATTGATATAAAATTCCATATAATCTGCATTTTACAGATACGTTTGTTAGCTAACCTTAATTAGAGCCATGGGGAAAGGATAGAGAGAATTTACATAAGAGAAAAGAGAAAAGCAGGGCTGAGATGGTGGGTAGCATACAACCCCCCACCTTGTCCCCAATCCTTTATCAATGTTGCACCTGCAGACAAGACTGATGAGTAAAAAAGCAGAGACATTTGGAAAGCAGCAAAATGCAGAGGTTTAAAAACAGAGAAATAATCAAGATACCAGATTTTAGCACCTGTCAGAGATTAAACTGAATGGGAAGAATCCCATTTACACTGCCCAGACTTTCTTGGAGGAGGGCAAGGATACTACAGTGATAAGATGTGCGATAACTAAAGCCAAGCTAGATGCAATAGAAAAGAGGACTTGTTGACATACACAGCTCTGTATTTTTTGCTCTGTTTTTAAGTTAATTGTTAAAACTGTTTTTGACTTTTGCATTGTACACCATGCTAAGGGTCACTGGCAGAAAGGCATTATACATTTCTTTTAAATAAACAAGCAAACAAATGCAGACTTACATTTAGTTTGGCTGCAGCATACATACAGGTTGCATTTTCAGCCACATTTCTGTAAAGTAAAAAATAAGTAAAAATCATATGTCTACTTTGTATTTTGAAACAAGCTGTTGAAAATAATTTTAAAATACAGAAAATAAGTCTAAATATCCATTCAGAATATTTTTTATATGTTGGATATTTGATCAGAAGAAGCATTAATCAGAAATGAACTTGAAGGTAATTTTTCTCCTGCATTAATCAAATGAAAACAAAACACTAAAGTCTAATCTCTCTCTCCCCGTGTGTGTGTTCAAAGCGCTTAAAAAGCAGTTCATTGTGAAGTTTGGTTGTTGATACATTTTAAAGCAATATTTTTGCTATACAACAAAGACTGATGTCATTATTTAAAGTCAGTCCCATTTTTAAAAGCATTTGAACTTTTATTGGATTGGTGTCTTATCTTATAATCATCTTATTGCTGCTTTTTGTTCTACTGGCTGAATTTTGAGATTTTATGTGATTATATTTTTGCTGTATTGCTATTATATGATATCTTTAGTTTAAATGTCACCTTGAACATTTTGAAGGAGGAAAGATGGCTACTGTGGGTTTAGGGTTATGTGCATGATATGTGGAGGCACTTGGGCTTGAGCGCACACACACACACACGTGCCAGAGGAGGAGATCAGAAGCATCTGCTCACAATTTTAATCTAAAGAGATCACTCTATTGTGTTCAAACTTTGGTAACTCTCATTAGTTTAGCCCTGAAAACTGCCCCCCTCGCACAACAATTATGCTTTTTATAAAGCTTCCATTGGTGCCAATGACAGCTTTTCTAAAAAAAAGCCCAACTGCTGTACAGGGAATAGGAGCGAGGCGGGGAGGCTGTGTGATGGTTTAATCTTTAGTTAATAAACAAGTGAAGGTCAAAAGCCATGGTTTTAACCTGACTAGTTTAAACTAAGCGGAGTGTCCCAACCTCAGATGTAACAGAAAACTCTCTTTATATTAGGGTGACCAGATAAAATCCAGGTCAGGGCTCATGTAACTTTAACAGTTGTAGAGAAAAGGGAATTTCAGCCAGTGTCATTTGTATGCAATTAGTTCCTGGTGATATTCCCTCTTCATCACAACAGTTAAAGGTGCAGGGGCCCTGCCTTCTTTTGTATATGGTCACTCTAGTATAGTGCATGCACCTTTAACTGTTGCAATGTAGAGGGAATTTCACCAGGAACTAATTGCATACAAATGACACTGGCTAAAATTCCTTTTTCTCTACAACTGTTAAAGTTACATGAGCCCTGACCTGGATTTTATCTGGTCAGCCTACTTTACATCCAGAGCTTTTTTACACCACACTGTTAATCTGCTGTATCTACTTTTGCTTTCCTTTCAGAATTGAGATCCCAGCACTAGATGAAGTGTTTCCTTTCCTGCTTTTCCACTACATAACCTCTAAGTGGCACAGTGGTAAAGCAAAATAGTGCAAATATACAAGTGGAAATCGCACTTTATTTTGCTTTCTTTAAATAATACTGCATTACATAGCTTGGGACCATAATACCTGATGCAGCACCTCTCCTGATCTGAACCAACCTGCACACTATGATCAACATCTGAGGCCTTCCTCCAAGCGTCACCTCCAAGGGAAGATCAGAAGCTGGCAACAAGGAAGAGAGCTTTTTCAATGGTGGCCCCAGATCTCCCCAATGAGGCCCGCCTGACCCCAACACTGTCATGTTTTTGGCACCAGGTTAGGACTTGTCTCTACTCCCAGGCATTTAATGACATATGATGGGGCATTTATGGTAGCTATCTTTGACAGGTCAACTATTTTACTGAAATTGTTTTTAGCTGTTTAAATTGTTATGCTGTATTTTATCATTTTGTATCTCTGGTTTATGATTTTGTGAATCGTTGTGAACCGCCAAGAGAGCTTCAGCTATTGGGTGGTATAGAAATGATAATGAAAATGATAACAACAACAACAACAACAACAATTTCCCCCACTCTACAAAAATTTGCTGAAAGTACTGTTTAAAATCAGAAGCGAAACTGGAGGGCACAACGTCATTGGAATAACCCGTAAACAACCATGAGTAGGGAATGACAAGTGCACATTAATAAATGCCTCATGTAGAAAAACTCTCAAAGTGTAAGCAGATGCACTTGTGCATGAAAAAGGAGGGCAGCGAGACAAGAGCAGATGAGTCTAGGCTCACTGTGGCTCATTCACATAATGCTAAACTATGATTCAGGATTACATGTGAATTGGCTTACAGAATTTAATAATAAAACTAGCTTGCCTCATGCAGAGAGCATCTGTGCATCAGTATCTTATTTCTCAGTATCGTGCTATTCCGGCTTTTCCACGGGCGTCCGGAAAAGCTGGGCACGAGGCTGACCAGTAGTCTATTGTGGGTGCCTCTTCACAAGAGGTTTAATGCTCTTTGAAGTCTCATTAAAAAATTTACCTCCACACCAGCGGAGCGCAAATGGGGCGTAGAGGCGCGTTATCTCTCCGATTATGCGCATTATCGAATGTGCATTAAATCGCGAGTTTTATTTTGCTCCGTCTGTTAAAGCGCATTGTGACTGTGTGAATATGCGCTTATGCGCATTAACTACATGTAAACCGCATTTTGGACATCCGTTAATGCGCTTTGCCACCTCTCGCCGCCTCTCGTGCAGAGGGATTAGGCGTAAATGCGCTTCTGCGATTATGCGCATAATCGGCTAACCAGCCGCAAAAGCGAATCCTTGTAGAGGGGACCTATTGGAGCCCCCACTCTCAGCTTCTCCCCACTGCTCCCTCCTAGCTATCCCATCCCACTCACTGACCTGCAGGACTTACCTGAGGCTTCCGCGCATGCCGGAGACACACAGAAGAGACGGGGGGGACAACTATTTAATAAGACATTTGGGCAGGGCCATGGAGATATATATGGGTAGGAAGAATATAATCACTAACCTGTCCACTTGCAGTTGAGTATGAGAAATTTTTACTGGGTCGTCCAGTCTTCTCCTCTTAACAGCTCTCTCTGTGTCCATGTTCTCTCCCAGTTTACTTCCACTGTTGATCTTTAAAGGTGTATTAAATTGTCCAGTTTATTTATTTTATAAATGGCAGCAAGACCTGTAAATGTATGTACTAGACTACAATATAATATAAACATGTTTATGATATTTGGGTTTGGGGTTGTTTGGTCAAAAATATTTTTCAAGAACATACAAAAAAGAATATGTAAATAAAAAGCATTTCTACACATGTTCGGCTCTCTATTGTTGTTTAACTCTCCATAAATGTGTCCATTAATAGCTCTTCCATGTATCATGCTGCTCCCTCTACGCCACCCCCAGAATATAGCAGTGGATGAGTTTTAGATGTGTGAAACTACAATTTCAGTGGGCTCTCAAAGTAACCATCTCAGCTTTGCTCCTCCTAATGACAGTAATGGACAAGTATGAATCTTCTGCTGTTTGCAGGCAACTATAGAAAAACTGAACCTTACAGTTCTTTCTCAAGATCATTCCTAATCAGTCACTCCTTCCACCCATTACATACATTACACATTGTGCTCAATGGGGCATACTCCCAGATAAAGTGTGCGACTGCATTCTTAAAAGTTTCAACATACTGAAGCACAAGAGGTTAGAAGTAGTTCAAATGATATTGACTTCATATTAAGTGCTACCATATAACAGTGCCTCAAGTGGAAGCCGTTTTTTGTCAGTGACTTACTATGTGATTGTGAATAATTAAATGAAATGTCTGCGTGCAAGCAACTGCCCCGGAACTTGTGGAATTGTGGAAATGCTAGAAATAATTGCCACAACTACATGCAAAGCTATTTACATTTTTCATAAATGCTCACATGGAGCCATGACATTTGAACAGCCCTATTTTCTGAATTAATTGTATCTAGGATCGAGGAATAATTCCCATTGAAACCACTGGGGTTGAGAGCAACTGGGTTCCGATCTGCAATCTCTATATAAAGAATAAGGCACCCAAAAGCAACAAGCCTTTACTTTAACTGGCTTTAATTTAAGTACATCGATAATGCAGTTGAAGTCAACATACATAATCTATGTCCTCATATTTGGGCATGTCCTTCAGCAACCCCCTTTATTAAAGAATTAATTCTAGCCAGTAATTATTCCCCTCTTCTTTCACCCATCATATTGTTCAAAAATGTAAAGACGTTACTCACAGAGTTACATGCATCCTTATATTCTGCTTTACCTGAAATACACACGATACTTGAAAAAGATAGAATTGTTAACATATTTACTTAAACATAAAATATTCCAGTACTGCTCTTTATACACGTGAACTGCACATCCACAAAGGGTAGGATAAGAATGTCCCAGAATAGCAAAAGGGAAACCCCAAAAATCTTGAATGTCCTCTGAGCTGGCTGATACACACATTCCCTGAGAAATAATGAACATGTTGACTTGTTGTAATTATGGTTTAATTATGAACTGCCCAGAAAGCCTTGGCTATTGGGCAATATCAAAATGTAATAAATAAATAAATAAATAAAATCCCATCACCTTTTGTTCCAAATTCACAATGCACTTTTTAGATCTTGTATTTAACACAAAGTTAACATAAGAACCTAAAAAGAGCCATGCTGGATCAGACCAATGGTCCATCTAGTCCCGCATTCTGTTCACCCAGTGGCCAACTAGCAGTCAATGGGAGACCCAAAAGCAAGGCATGAGTGCAGCAACACCTTCCCACCCATGTTCCCCAGCATACTGCCTCTGAGAGTGGAGGTAGCATATGGCCTTCAGCACCCATTGATAGCCTTTGTCTTGACACGACAGCCTTCTCCTCCAGAAATGTGTCTAACTCCCTTTTAAAGCAATCACTACATCTTGTGGTATTGCATTCCATAGTTGCACTGTGTGAAGAAGTACTTCCTTTTATCTGTTCTAAAGTTCTAAGAACATGTAAGATCCCCAGATGAAAATGAATCGTACTGAATCGTATGAATCTGGCAGGCAGAAAGGATTAAAGTTAGAAGGTGTTATCTACTTTTCAAAAGTAAATCTATTTATCTTTCAGAGACAGAACCAATGAAGAACATGGTGATGAAAAGTCTGCCCCATGGGGGGAAGGAGGACTATAAATGCAGGCCCCAGTTATAAATGATCCAAATAACATTGTCTTTACAGATCCACAGATAGATAAACTCATCATTTCTATAGGTCTGTAAAGTACAATGTCAGGAAGGGACTTCTCCACTAATGCACTTTGAAAAAGAGCAAAACAGGAATATCCTAGAGCCAACGGCTTGCTTTTCATGTAGTCATTCTGTCAGACCACATCACTTTACAGTTCAATATTCCTTTTAGAACTTCTTAACTTACCCCAAAACACATTTTGCTTCCATGAATTTAATTCTATATAGATAGTGCAGACATAAGGATAAGGGACAAGAAATGCATCACCATGCATGAATCTCAAGTCTGACACTCTTTCCCATTTGTTTAAATCTGAGCGGTGCAGTTAAGGCTTAACAATTCAGCAGTAAATGGAAGTGAAAAGAAGGATGTGAAAATTATATGTTTTTCCTGGTATACTATATTCAGTTTGGCTGCAGGGTAGGTGGAAGTACAGTGGCACTGTTGTTACAAATATTCACACAGCAGGGAAAAATACAGGACCCATGTGAGTGCAGAATTGGAAACATCAAGGAGCTGTTTATGAAGAGCTGTATGCACAGAGAGCTGTATTTTCAACAACGAGACCAAATATTTTCTACGTGAAGATAAAAAGGACAGGAATAATAGGAACCTCAAAAAAGGTTTTTAAAAGATACACATCTTTCTACTTAATTTAGTTATTTTATTAATTCATACCCCACCTTGCATCTTTTTCAGGCTACCTCAAAAATTCAAGTTTAAACATCAATGATCTAATGCTGTCTTTTTTGAGGAGGAACTGATGTACTAAGGCCCAAAAATTTCATCCCCTCAATGGGCGATGTCAACAAGTCCCATTTTTATAACTTTCACTCACTCTCTCCACATCACTCCTTTTGCATCTATCTTGGAAACTTGGTGGGGGGAAGCGTCACACCTCTGGGAAGTGCCATTGATTCAGAAGCCATGAGTTGCTAATCATTATGGATAGGCTGACCATATGAAAAGGAGGACAGGGCTCCTATATCTTTAACAGTTTCATAGAAAAGGGAATTTCAGCAGGTGGTATTTGTATATATGCAGAACCTGGTGAAATTACCTCATCATCACAAAGTTAAACCTGCAGAAGCCCTGCCCTCTTTTGTACATGGTCAAGAGGACAGGGCTCCTGCCGCTTTAACTGTTGTGATGAAGAGGGAATTTCACCAGGTTCTGTATATATACAAATGACACCTGCTGAAATTCTCTGTCCTTTGCAACTGTTAAAGATACAGGAGCCCTGTCCTCCTTTTCATATGGTCACCCTAATTATGGATAGCAAAAGATTAAAGCACAACAAGGTGGAAAGGTGATTCTGAACACAGAAGCAAATGCTCAGGTAAATGAGAAAACAGAAGGAATGTTTTGAGGAGAGAGAAGAATGAGATAAAGTATTTTGGAGGAAACTGAGGGTGAAGACTGATTCACAAACAAAAACTTATCACCTATACATCACATCTACTTTGGTCTCCTCTAGAAGAATTCGGTTTGACGCCTGGTTGTCCGATTATGCACATCTTCTCACCATCGCTTTTATGCCTAATTCCTATAAACAACAGGCGGTGAAGCGCATAACCAGCAGTATGAAACACGCTTTAAAGTGGTTGAAATGCGGAGAATCGCTTGTTTACATGGTCATAATGCGCTTTAGCGGCCACAGTAAATTAAAACTCGCTATTTAACGTGCATTCGATAATGCGCATAATCGGAGAGAAAACGCGCCTCAACCCCCGATTTGCACTCTGCTCTTGTAGAGGTAAAAATTTTAATGCGCCTTGAAAGAGCTTTAAATCACTCTTGTAGAGGCACCCCAAAGCAAGCAACCATGTGCTAGGAGTTGTACAAAACCTTCCCTATTATTTTCCACATGTATTTTGCCCTCACCAAAAATGATATTGCAGGTTTGGGAGATTTCTCCACAAAAGTAGTTACGTAATGTTCATATTCAGCAGGATTTGCCAAATGGGCACAAAGTAATTCACACCCTACCATAAGTGTGCTTTGTTAACAGTTAGAAGTACGCCTTGGCTAGAAGACGATAGTGTTCATATTTATTCATCTAAATATTTTTCCAGTTTGCTAGAACCTATCCTTTCCCCCATCTAAATTCTTAGCAGCTTGCTGCTTATCTTTTCCTTCAATCTAAGTGTCCCTGTATCATCTTGCTATGCTGACAGTTCACATCTTAGTACAAGCTTCTTGGCTTGTAAATGTTACTGTTTATCCTTGCTCTCCATCTAATTGCTTACTGGCTTACTAGTGCACATGTTAGTTCACAACCAAGCAGAAATGTGCTAGGCTTCCCATGCTATGCCTCTCTGGCTTCCTAGGTGCTTGTCTTTGGTCCCCTCTACAAGGATTCGCTTTTGCGACTGGTTAGGCGATTATGCGCATAATCGCTGAAGCGCATTTACGCCTAATACCTCTGCACGAGAGGCGGCGACAGGCGGCGAAGCGCATTAACGGATGACCAAAATGCGCTTTACAAGTAGTTAATGCGCATAAGCGCTTGTTCACATAGTCAAAATGCACTTTAACGGCCAGAGCAAAATAAAACTCGCTGTTTAACGCGCAATTGATAATGCGCATAATCGGAGAGATAACGCGCCTCTACGCCCGATTTGCGCTCCGTTCTTATAGAGGTAAATTTTTTAAAGCGCCTTGAAAGAGCTTTAAACCTCTCTTGTAGAGGCAGCCTCTGTTCCCCATCCAAGTGTCTATTTATATAGATTTCATCTCTGTGTGCACTTGGCTCAGCAATACGACAAGCGAGAAGGATCTTGGAACTGTTATAGATCACAAGCTGAATATGAGCTAACAGTGCGATGTGGCTGCAAAAAAAAGCAAATGCTATTTTGGGCTAAATTAATAGAGTATATCTTCCAAGTCACACGAGGTAATGGTTCCCCTCTATTTGGCACTGATTAGGCTTCATCTTGGGTACTGCATCCAGTTCTGGGCACCATGCTTCAAGAAGGATGCAGAGAAGCTGGAGGGGGTTCAGAGGAAGGCAACGAGGATGATCAGGGGCCTAGAAACAAAGCCCTATGAGGAGAGACTGAAAGAACAAGGCATGCTTAGCCTTGAAAAGAGAAGACTGAAGGGAGACATGATAGCCCTCTTCAAATACTTGAAAGGTTGGCACACAGAGAAAGGCCAGGATCTCTTCTCGATTATCCCAGAGTGCAGTACAAAGAATAATGGGCTCAAGTTACAAGAAGCCAGATTCTGGTTGGACATCAAGAACAACTTCATGACTGTTAGAGCAGTACGAAACCAATTACCTAGTGAGGTGGGTTCTCCCACACTAGAGGCATTCAAGATGCAGCTGGACAGCCATCTGTCAGGTATGCTTTAAGGTGGATTCCTGCATTAAGCAGAGGGTTGGACCTCATGGCCTTATAGTCCCCTTCCAACTCAACTATTCTATGATTCTATGTGATTCATATGTCAAATGGGTTGTAAATAATCTTTCCTCAGATTAGCTTCAATCTACACCGATAAAAGGATACACGGAAATATGATAAAGTGTTCAGTAGTAAATGGGCATAAATTATTAAGGTTTCCAAGTATTATTCGAACAGCATCCTGGAAGATTTAAAGGAAGTTTTGAAGTGTTATTACTGCTTGCAAATTTCTGACATGAAATAGAATATAATAGACTAGCCTAGTATGAGTTCCTACAATAAGGCCGATCTCATGTTTTATCAATCTAATTTCTAAATCTTTCAATACTCACCTTCACAATAAATCTTCTTCTTCTTATTTATTTATTTATTTATTTAATTTCTAACCCGCCTCTCCATCCAGATCGAGGCGGGGAACAACAATAAATATAAATACAAGAATCATAAAATAGATAAAACATTAAAACAAATAAAAACAAATACATTATTAAAACCATCTTAAAATTCAACTGGATAGGCCTGCCGGAAGAGAGCAGTCTTCTTACATATTTCTCCACTCAAGTAATATGGAGAAATAGCTGCTAATGTTCACAAAAGGGTAAACAAAAAATCTTTGACACACCAGGTTCATCTCTGAATTCCACAAGTAATTTCTTTTACCAAAGTAAGCCTATTGTATGTTCAATAAACACAAGACAACAATTAAGAGAAATTATTGTAGAATTGGCATGTTGCAGCAGAATTGGGACAGACACTTCCAGACAGAGCAAATGGGGTTGAGCAGCACTCCAGAGATCCATGTGCCAATCAGGCAGGATCTGGGCTAATGGAAAAACTCACAAAATTATTTAGGATAGAACAGCAACCATAACAAGAGGATGATTTCTATACTATACAGTTTCATTTCATAAACTATTCAGTAAGTCACCTTGAAGCAATCAAACTCCTAAGCACCCATGGCTACTTGTGGAGAGATTTGATGGAATGAACAATATACAATAAATTTTATTACAGTCAACAAGACCAGCAAGGATGGAATGAACAGCAATTAATGAGATCTTGAAAGACTGGAATATCTGAAACATGTACAATTCCCTGCCTGCCATCTTGTATTTTTTATGGCAATGTTAAATCCCTTCTCATGGTGATAATACACTAATGTAATCAAAGGCCTAAAGTCGTTCGTTTATCGTTCGTTGTTATTATTTGAAAACCTAATAAAAATAAAAATAGAAATAAAGTTGACTGGCATGCGAAAGAAACAGCAAACCATGGGAATAGAAATGTCATCACTGGTGGCTCAGGCCAATAAAGAAATGCTGCACCAGCTCCTATACAAATATAGAATCACATTTTGTCTGCAGTTATTCCTCCCAGAAAACAGGTAGCTCCCAAAACAACATTCCCTATGAGATTGATAGCTATTTGAACGAACCTAGAATGTTAAATGCACTCTATTGTTTTCCCAAAGCAAAGAGGACTAAATTCCACCTTTGTTACTTGAGGATTTCTGACAGAAACAAATCTGTTTCATATCATACCTGCAGTTCTTCATTAACAGCACTTTCTTGAAGGTCAATATTAATACTGTAAAACAAACATAATAGAATTTAACTGCAGAAATCAAAAGAAAATGGATAAGCATTGTAATAAGTTCAGACCAAAGATTTATCACCTTTATCACACTGGCCCTTTTGGGAAGTAACACTATGCTATAACTACCCCCAACCCTCTGGTACAGCCTCAAGGAAGAGATCAGAAGTTTTTGCTTCCTGTTTTAAATTACTCAGAGTTTCCCATTAGGTCCAACCTTCAGGGCTGGGGGGGAACTCTGGTTAGTTTAAACAATGGCTTGTTCAAACAAGCCAGGAAAAATTATTAACATTCTAAATTAAAATATCAATATCTATTAACAACAACAACATATTCTAGCTTCACGTAAATTATCATTAGTGCTTACAACAAACGTGTATGGCAGACCAAGAGTCCCTCTAGCTGTTTTAAATGGATATTGTATTTATAATCTGGTTTTATGCTTTTTATGCTTTTTACATTTTGTATATCAGTTTTTAATATTCAATGTTTTTAATTTTTGTAAACCGCCCAGAGAGCTTTGGCTATGGGGAGGTATATGAATGCAAATAATAATAACTATCATAGCCATTTGATAGCCTTCTCCTCCAGGAATTTGTCTAACCCACTTTTAAAGTCATCCAAATTGTGGTAGTGAATTCTATAGTTTAAGTATGTGCTGTGTGAAGAAGTACTTCCTTTTATTTGTTCTAAATCTCCCACCAATCAGCTTCATGGAACGCCCTCGGGTTCTAGCATTTTGAGAGAGGGAGAAAAAACCCTTCTGATTCAATTCCCCACACCATACATAAATTTGTGCACCTCTGTATCATGTCTCCTCTTACCCTCCTTTTTTCCAAGCTAGACAATCCCAGCTGCTGAACGTTTTCCTCATACGGGAGATGCTCTAGCCCCTTGGTCATTTGCCTTTTTCTGCACTTTTTCCAGCTCTACGATATTTGTGTTTTTTAGGGTGGGGGGTTGTACCATAGATTTGTATAAAGGCAATATGATACTGGCAGTTTTATTCTCAAGTCCTTTTCTAATGATGCCTAACATGGAGTTCGCCTTCTTTACTGCGGCTGCACACTGGGGCTGACATTTTTCATCGAGCTGTCCGCCACAACCGCAAGATCCCTTTTTTAGTCTGTAACTGCCAGCTTAGATCCCATCAGGTTATACGTGAAGCTGGTTTTTTTTAATCCCAATGTGCATCACTTTACACTTGTTTACATTGAACTGCAACTGCCATTTGGAAGCCCACTCTCCCAGCTTGGAGAGATGCTTTTGGAGCTCCTCACAATCCCTTTTTGTTTTAACCACCCAGTTTGGTGTCAATGGCAAACATGGCCATTCCACTGCTCACTCCTAATTCCAGATCGCTTATGAACAGTTTAAAAGCATTGGTCCCAATACAGATCCCTGTGGGACCCCACTAATTACTTCCCTCCATTGGAAGAATTAACCATTTATTCCTACTCTCTGCTTTCAGTTCTTTAAGCAGTTGTTGTTTCAAGAGTGAAGACTTGCAAGTGAATAAAATTGTTGCACATACCTAGTAGTGTTGCCATATTTGATCTTAAATTTGTACACATTCACTCCTGCATGAAGGAATCTTGTCTCAGGCACTGGATATGTAAACAGTTTTAAAGATGTGTGTTCAAAAATACAACCTATTCACAAAACAAAACCAATAAATAAAATATGATGCTAAAACAAATCTTAACCCAGTTCAACTCCATCATTGAACAACTGGTTTGGCTTTAGAAGAAACATTTGTGGAATAGCTGCCCACAAGTTGCTCTTTTATGCACTCAGCAAATATATTAAAATTGGAGGTTTTCTTAAATTGTTAGCATGACTTTATTCTCAGCTTGATAAAGCTGAGAAAAAAGTTAATACCACCCTAAATAAGCCAAAAATATTTTACAGCCAAGATTCTAATTCTACACTATTGTATTTATATAGGCTTTTAATGTGTGCCAGAACAGCTTCAGATACATTATTAAGGATCCAACTTTTAAATCAGAGCAAGTGCGCCATGCTCGCACCTTGCACATGGGTCATCAGGTGAATCTGAAAATCCAACATACTAGCTGCGTTTGGACATCATTTTAAACCATCATGGATTAATAAACTACTCATAATAGATTATTTTTAAAATAAATTACTGTTATCCCCCACATGATCAGACAAATAAGCTACTGTGCGTAGCTTAATAAACTACTGTGCGTAATCTGAGTCATCCCCTGCTCCCTCTCCTGCTGCAGCCCTCCTGCTCCAACAGTGATGCTCTTTCAGCCATTGATAACATTGAGCAGCCTGTTTTATCCTTCCACAGTATCCCAATGACAGGGGGGCAGGTGTGGGGTAAAGTACAGGGGCTTAATTCAGTGCTTCCAGCATCACCTCGACAAGGGAGTGGTGGCTCTAAAGCACTAGAAGTAGGATTGGGACCAAACTTCACATACAGTCTCCCCTAGTCGGGAAGCATGTGATGCACCATCAAAACCCTGCACACTGACAAAGCCACATGAGCGAAAGCACCTTTTCACCCAAAAGGGGGGTGGGGTGGCTACCACTCCATGGACGTTTGAAGGAGCATTTTATACACAGCATCCTCTGGCAAGGATGCACACAAGGCAAAATGACAACTCTGCTCAGCTGCCTCCTCCTGACCAAGATGGTGTTTGACACTTGGAGAAGTCACAGAATGTACTGCTGGGGGAAGAGTTAGGGTGGGGTTGGGCTGCGAACACAATCAGATCTGATAGGCAGATCATGGAAACAGAGATCTGCTGGCTGGAGGAGAGTGGTGGTAGTGGTTTTGACCGTTCTTGCCAAGCAACTATGTAGGCGACCAAAATAACCCACTATGACCACCACACAATGCAATAACCTATAATGGGTTAAATAACCCACTCTGCTGACCGTGGGTTATCAGAGTGGGTTATTTTGGTCAAATAAGCCATCGTGGGTTAAAAAAACTCCCGAGAGACAACACAACAAGCCATGATGGGTTAAGGAAAACATTGTGGCTTCTTTAACCCATTATAGGTTTTCATGACATTCGAACCCAGTCATTTTCTTATTAATGTTTGAACCATGCCTCGATATGTTGCTCATGAAAACCGTTGTTATTTTTCTATCTTTTCCTCAGAAAGTTAGATTTTCTTTCTTTCTAACTCTTCTTTTTTCAACAGAGTAGTAAATTAATACGAATGGGTAACTAAGCTGATCCATAGTCTCTCACCCTTGTTGGTTCCAGGATCATTACAAATGACTGTATGTTCTTAACAGATATTAAAGTAACACTGTAATCTACGTTTAAACCATACAACTACAGAATACTGATTAACTTTCAATTTACTAGGAACCTCATTTAAGCTTGCTATTTTGCACCATCTTCAGTTCCAATATTTGATATTATAGCCAAGACGAAGAATAGATTTGTAAAGCACTATCCTAACGCACACTAATGCAATAGCTGGTTTACCCACAGTTCCCTTTCAGAGCAGTGCAACTAAAACAAAAGAGCACTTTCAAAAACTAGAGCATAAGGACAGCATAAGCAAATAAATAAGTATATCAGCAGCTGCATTGGCACAAGCCAAGATTCTAACAACCACAAATGGTCAGTACTTTCACTAGGCCTACTAAAATGTCACAAAATAGTATGCAACCTTTTGGGTTCTTCAGAACTCTTCACCAGGGGGCTGTTTATACATGATGACGAAAGCCCCGGGGTGGGTGCGTGGTGGCTTTGAGTCGATTATATGATGCAGAAGCCACCGCGCAGGCATCCCGAGGCTTCCCTGCAAAGCTCCAAAGCTGCTGCTCTGGGGTTGCATTGGAGGCGTGGCTGGGTGGATGGCGATCCCTGATTGGTCCCCGTCTGCTTGGGCGGGAGGAGGGGGAGAGCCAAATGGCCGCTGGAACGCCCCTGCGCTGCCTCCATGGGGAGAAGTGTCTACCTTTTGCTGGGGAGAAGGTTCTCCCTTCCCCTGACTTCAATCCACGGGAAAAAGTCAGGGAGGGATGATGGCAGCGGCTCCCCCCTCCCGTGATCCATATAACCCCCACTCACTCCTTTGCATGGGGATAACAGGGCGCCACCCCACCGGAGCAAAAGTGTTGGGTTTTGGAAGGAATGCGGTGCTAACTTTACACCGTGAAGATACCCCCCAGGTTGGGTGTTAAGCCAAGAGGAGGGGTGGGGTAAGAGAGCAGGCTTAGTGCTAAAGTGATACAATCTGCATGTTGAGACAAGATAGAGTGTAGGAAAAAGCAGCAGAGTTTGCTTTTGATTAGTTGCTGTTAGGTGCTATGCAGGCTTCAGATTGCCCTATTATAGATTTTTTTAATGGGCCAAAAAACTACCTATGACAAAAAGCAGAATGTCACCCTGGTTTTGCAATTATTTTGTACTTGTGGTAAAATCACTTTGAGCACTTAGAAAAAGCACTGTGTCAACACTAAGTACTTTTATTATATGGACACAAATGTTTGGAATCAGGTACTTAGAAATTGCTATGATACGGGGAAGTCATGTATGGAAATCCAGTATTATGTGGTGGATAGCGTATTGGATTTGAACCCAGGCAGGTCTGGGTTTGAATCAGCATTCAGTCATGAAGCAGGTTACTCTAAAATATTAGGTTGTTGAAAATAAAAGAAATGGGAATAGGGAGGGAGGAACCTTATTCTTTTCCCATGGTGGCCAGCCAAATGCCAATGGAAAGCGCACAAGCAGGACAGAAGTGCAATAGAACCCTCCTGCCCTGTTCTCCAGCAAGAGCAAGGAGGCATAGTGACTCTAATCATGGAGGTAACATAAACCCATCATGACTAGTAGCCATTGACAGACTTATTCTCCAGGAGGACAAATCCATCTCTTATGTGAAACTTTTTACTTAACCCAGTAATTTCAATGCCCAATGGAAATGAAGCCTAAGTATATGTTTACTGCCCTTATTCACATTCATCCTTTCTTACTTTTGTTTCTCTCTCATCCTCTGTTACTGTCCCCACTGTAAACTTCTTGGGACAGGGACCAGTCCATTTTTGTTTAAGAAACTATTCAAAGTGGCATGTACACTGATGGTGCTGCATTAACAATAATCATATGATAAGGACATCTGTGTATGCTACCCTAACGAAGGTCAGAAGAGAAATGGGATAAAGAATAATATGTCTGAATTAATACATGGTGTTACAATTAATGACAGGAAACATAGTGAAGATCTTCACTGAAAACGTAGCATCATTTACAATGAATTCCAAGGAAGCCATTAATGAAATCCAGGGAGAACTGGACGTTTATGGGAGCATCTTGGGTACGTTTCCGAGCCCAATTCAAGGTGCTGATTTTAAGCTATAAAGCCTTACTTGGCTTAGGACCACAATACCTGTGGAATGCCTTTCCTGACATGAACCTACCCAAACACTATGTTCAACATCTAAGGTCCTTCTCCAGGTGTCTACTCCAAGGGAAGTTCGGAGGACAGCAACAAGGGAGAGGGCCTTCTCTGTGGTGGCCCCCCTAATTATGGAACGATCTCCCCGATCTCTGTGTATGTTTTTGTAGTTTTAAATTTTGTATATTGTTTTTAAGTGTTTTAATCTTATGCAAACCATCCAGAGAGCTTCAGCTATGGGGCGGTATAGACATGTAAATAATAATAATAATAATAATAATGAGTCAGTTATGAAAAATACAAATGGATGGGTTAAATCTACACTCATAGACATGGGAATATATCAATAATCCCACTAACATTTCCTGGACTCAATGAGCCTGAGAATTATCTGACTGATAACCGTCTAAGTCTGATGAAAAAAAATAACATACCACTCAGCAGAAATGCGAGACAAGACATTCAGTAACAGAAATTATACAATCTCTCATGGTTTGTAAAAGCTACTGAAAAAAATGGTCTTCAAATTTAACTATTTATTTCAGATGAATTGCTTCAAAAATATTAATAACAATAACATAGTGTTATTATAACATATAACATCATCATCATCATCTGTATGGATTGCCTTTTGGCTATAGGGCCCTCAACGCCCCACCCCACCCCACCCCATCCCAGTACAACAATAAAGAGAAGAGTGGTTTGGAGTTCTGAATCTTACATTACATTTGAAGCATACCAACTCCATCAGTTGATTAACATACCAACTCCAATTAATTAACTTCTTCTGGAAAATTCAGGAACCGCTGATCTCTTGACCAATGTAATTCCGTTCCTACCTGCCATTCTTAGACATGAACGCCATCTTATATGCTATTATATTAGATACAAGGTACCTATGGGCTAAAGTGAACTAAAACAATGGCAACCTCCATCTCACCAGTTCTATCTTTAATTGATCATCCTCAATTCCCTATGTAAAAACACTCACCAAGTTTCTGAATGGAAACAATACCCTATAGTAGCATGCAGGTACATATGAATATGGAATAAACTTCTCATGGATAAACTGACCCACAAGGGGGGGAAACCAAGATTATGTCGAAACCAGACTCCTTTTTTGCCACTTGACATCCATTCATGTCTTGCAGACAGACTTTGCCCGAATTCTGCCACACCTAAGTTATTTTGTTATACTAGTCTAAATATTTCTTCCTCTTCTATATTCCACATTAATCCTATTTGATCCCCTTGATGCTATTCTCTCTCTTTCACACACATTTTAAATTTAAGACTTAATTTTATTGATTGTACTTCTGTTCACAAATCTTAAAATTAATAAAAAGTAAAGTTGTAAAAATACTGATTGTTGGATAATGTAATCCTCCTAGAAAATCTTCAGATAAAGTAGTTAATAATTTTATTGCTAATTTGTACCAAATATACAAGTCCCAGCCTTCAATATTTCTTCTAAAGCCCTCCAAGCCACTATACTTCAGAGACAGATGTTATTCCTCATTCTACATGGCTTTAAAAGTACAGTTTTTAATTCCTGCATCTGCCACAAATTCTTTAATCCTACCATCAACTATCCAGAACATCCTATGGAAAGGCCTTAGCTGTACTGCAAACTGTTGTATGTATTACCGCTGCTTTAGCATCCATCTGTAGCTATAATGCATGCCGAGGCAGTAGCTCAACGGACAAAAAGCAAGCAGCCACACTGCGTGGCTGGAGCTGCAGGGATGAGAACGCCCTCTCCTGGAAAGTGGAGCCTCCATTCTCTCTCTTCTTTTCCAAAGAGTGCCGTAAAACATGAAAGAAGAGAGATGAGAGAGAGTGTTCTAATGGAGTCAAGTTCAAATGTAAAATAAAATACAAGGCAGTCTACTAATATTTCCGATAATAGTTTCAAAGAAATAGATGGAAAACATTTCAAAATGTTAATGTCCATGACCTAACGCAATGCCATAGGTAGTCGGATTTGTATTTTTATTTAGGAACTCAGGAAGCTGCCTTATACAGGGTCATACCATTAGTTAGTCAGGAGTAGGCAATGCGGTGTCCTCCAAATATTTTTGACTACAACTCCCATAAACCTCAGCCAGAAGGGATTATGGAAGTTGCCCCAAACATTTGGAGGGCACCACACTGCTTACCCCTTGTCTACAGTGACTGGCACTGGCTCTCCAGAGTTTCAGGCAGGAGTATTCCTCCAGCCTTACCAACAGATGTCAGTGGTTGAACCTTGGGTCTTCTGCATGCAAAGCATGTTCTGTACCACAAAGCTACAGTCTGTCCCATTTATACCCCAGTTTATAGCCTAGAGGATGCTAACGAAACATCTTACAAATAAATATCACATGGAATTACAATGAAAATAGAATTGCAGAATTAAATCAGTACTATTTGCTTTGTCTAGTAGTGGCTCTCCAAAAGTCTCCAGCAGAGATCTTTTTCAGCCCTGCTACCTGAGTGCCAAAGCAGACATTACTTTTAAAGACGTAACAAGCAGCTATATCCTTGTTCTTTTTTACAATAAGTGTTCTGTTCCTGATTTGGAACAGGACCATAGAACGGTGGGGTAGGGAGGCTTTAAACCTTCTCCCATGCTCCCATCCAGTTCTAATCTGGGCCCCTGGAACTACAATTTATACTGCAAAATAGTGATCTGTTAACAGGTCACTATTTTACACTATAAATTGCAAGATGAAGGATAAAATCCTCATTTCTCCCCCACCCCCATGCTAGGCTCCTGGCCCAGATCATCCCCTTGCATTTACATTAGAGTTGGGGCATCTTCAGATGGGCATTTTTTTGTGCATTCATCATGGTTTGGTCAATGGTTTTCCCGCAGGCTTTACACGGCACCGGCACCATGTAGTTGTTGTCCCATGTCTTTCCCCCCTCCCCTTTTTGGCATGTTACTTTTCTATGGGGAAAATATGGTATTTTGGAGGTCATGCGATAATAGCTTCGGCTGTTGGGCCATCGTTTCCTCATGTAATCCTTCCAGCGCACTATGTCCTGCTTTGTACGGGTGGGTTTTGGGCAGTGCAGCGCTGACATCAATACTGACGAGGATCAGTTGGGAATGTCCCGGCTTCATCGTATTTCAGGACTGCCTAAGCAGATGGGCAGTGGGGAGGGGATAGTGGTTGCAACGGACATGAGCAGGTGCAACCTGTTTCCATTTAATCCCCCTACTCAAACGAGAAAAGTGTTACTGTTGCTTTTAGAGCGTTTTCAGATGGGAGGGAAATTGCATGGCTGGGATCATAGCTGCAATTTTACAGGGACAATATTGATTTGCACATGGGGTTGGGAGAGGTGGACCTCTGAAGATGCAGACTTCAGAACATGCAGACTTCTGAACTTGTGAAGAATCAGTGCTTAGCAATGGGATGGGGGCTGCTCTGTACATGCCTCCTGGAAAACTTTTAGCCCTTTCTATTTCAATCCCCATGTATACACACACTCACACACACACACAGGAGAGAAGTGTAACGCCCTTCAACACAATCCCATGTGGCTTTTACAGGGACTATACTGACTTGCCTAGGGAGGGGCGAATTGCCAATGATGCAAATCTATGAATTTGTGAGGGAGTGTTTCATTTCTTGCTGAGAGAGAGGAGGGGTGGACAACCAATAACATCCTGCAAGGCCCTTGAAAACAGCATATAGTGTTATGCATAAAAAGAAAAACTGGCTGTATAAAGACCCCATTTAAATCCCAAAAAGAATCCAAAACAGGAAGAAGTGGCAAATTGCTGGAGAAATTTTTTAGGACACTCTAAAAAACAAAAGTTACAGCTGCTTGCTATGTCTTTAAAATAATGGCTACTTTGCCTGCAAGATCCTCGGTCCTTGGTCTGGAGACACGGGAATTGAAACTGGAGCGTTATGCATCCAAAGCATGTAGCTCTACCACTTGGCCTTTTATTGTCCAAGAATATATACAATATATATCAAGGAAAATTATCCTTTAAAAGTCACGTCTTATAAAAATACAGTAAAGAGCTTGGGAGATATCTATAAGGTTTGTTTGAATTCTTGAACACTTGAACTTGTTTTATTCAGATTATCAATCCCATACGAACAATCTTTCTATTTTTATCTTTATTCACTCTGTTTGCACCAACCCACAAACTAGTTTTTAACTATGAATGTTTTTAATACACAAGAATGTGTAACTATGCTTATTTTAAAAATATATTATTTTGGTTCTAGTTCTAGAGTAATTGTAAATAACTTTCACTTATTGTATCAAACTGCAAACCAACCCATATATACACCTGAATCACTGTCGGTTATCTAAAAGAAAATCAATCCAAAATGGCAAAGGCGGGGGGGGGGGGGAGGGGAGGGAGAGGAGAGGAGAATTAAAAAAACAAAAACGTTCATTAGTTAAACGTCCCTGAAAAGGAATGAGCTTTACCTATACTAGGCCCCCTCCACAAGGATGCGCTTTTGCGCCCGGTTCGGGGATTATGCGCATTATCGCGGAGGCGCATTTACGCCTAATCCCTCTGCACGGGAGGCGGCAAGAGGCGGCGAAGCGCATTAATTGATGTCCAAAAAGCGCTTTAGAAGACGTTAATGCGCATAATCGCTTGTTCACACGGCGAAAATGCGCTTTAACGGCCGGAGCAAAATAAAAGTCGCTATTTAACGCGCATTCGAAAATGCGCATTATCGGGGAGATAACGCGCCTGTACGCCCGTTTTGCGCTCCGCTGGTGTGGAGGTAAAATTTATAATGAGCCTTCAAGGCTCATTAAACGTCTCGTGTGGAGGAGGCCCTAGAGATCCTTGTCCTATGATTCTAGTCGCTTTTGAGAAATATGGCCTATAACTCTCTCACTGGCCAGTTTTATTTATCATTTTATACAGTGTTTGTATAAATATTAGCCAAATATATCACTGCGCCTGCCATCCTAAGACTGAACATTTCTCATGTGAGAGAAACAGTACAACTAAGTATGGATTCAAATCAATAATGGCTATACATGCCTCGTCTGTAGCATTAGTGTCTAGAGGAAGATTGAGCTATTTATTCTTTGGCGGCAGCTAGCTGTACCACCCATGCCCCAAGAACTATTGACTTTGTCATCAAGGATCAAGTCTGCCTGTTAGTATTGTTTTTTTACTTGGGAAGAGCATAGGTTGCTATCATAAATGTAAGCACTTAGTACCAGATAGCCATCATAACACCTGTTGTTGTTGGGGGCAGATTGTACTTCTGGTGTGAGGATCCATCTATTCCATATAGGCCAGCATCAATAGTTCATAAGACTGGAAGAAAGGCTCTATGACATCTTTCAGGCCACTGAAGGTACATTAGGGAGGGGAGAATTCATTTGTTTTCTTACTTAGATGCTGCTATATCCCCTTTCAGTCCATAGATACAGTAGTATTAAATACTTTCAAATACTTTATTGCTGAGTCCGAGGACCATTGCAAGTAAAAAGAAACAGTATCCATAATTAAAACTATAAAAGGTTTACATATTTGGGACAAACGGCACATTTTAGCATCAAATTAAATACATAAAGATAAGATAGAATCTTGGACCTGGATTTATATGTGAGACATTTCAGATCAGGCTGGTAAGATGGGCTTTTCAAGTACTACATCTCTAGCAACTGTCTGGACAAACTGTTTGTCACTGGGCATCTGGGAATTCAGTCAATGCTGTAGACAACCATAAGCTGAATTAATTTAAATTGGATATAGAACATAAACCTCCTTATGACAGCAAGCACAGACTTCCACTGCTAGGGATGCAAGGGCTCTCACAACTCTAGTTCAGGAACATGCAGCACAATCTTCTACATATTTACTCAGATGTAAGTTTCTCTGAGTTCAATAGGACCGATTCCTAAGGAAGCACGCACAGGATCACTTTCTTTGCATCCTAATTAAGAGCTACAACTTTTTTGTCCACACTTAAAGTGGAAATGTCTGTTGTTTAATCACTTTCAAAACAGAAAGAAGAGAAGAAATATCATTAAGAAAGGGCAATTCCACACCTGATCTGGTTTCAAGAACATTTTTTATAGGTGTACTTCTCATTGATGCAGTAAATCTCAGTGAGAAGTAGGCCTGAAAGTAAGAGTCACATGAGCTTCTCAATTCAAAAAATAAAAACTCCTCAACATAGAATACTGCTTCCTGATATCTAGTTTTCTAAATGGTGGATTGTTGAAGGTTTTTGTATATTTCAGTTATACGAGCCCCCATGAATTGCAGGTTGGAGTGGAACAACCTATCTGCAGGTTTATCATCCCAGTGAGAAGTAGGCCTTATTGAGCTTAAGTAAGGAAAATGGCCCAGGGCCTGTCTTGACAGCACTGTGGTGGCGCTGCGAGGCCTTGAGCTCCCGCGTTAGAGCTCCTTCCCATTATCTGCACGGGAAGGAGTGCAAGTGCAGAGTTTGTGAGAAGGAGCCACCGCCACCGCACCCGAGCGCAGTCCCACTCTGACGTCCTCCCACTAAAGGCGGGCTCCTCTACTTGGTTCTCCCAGGTGGTCCTCTGGACTGCACCCTGGGATGGCGCGCAGGATCAGGTGATGGAGGGGGAAGCAGACGATCCGCATGTTTGGGAGCAGATGGGGGGGGGGGAGAGGCAGCCTGCCGGCAAGGGGGCTTACAAAAGGATTTGCAGCATCTGAACCCTGACCGTTGCAAGCGCTACTGCCGCTGCTACCAAGGAAAAGTTTTGTTTGGCTTGCTCTGCACCCTTCACCCCCGTATTCAATTTATTTCCCCTTTTGCTTTAAATGCAAAGCTCTGCCGGGCCGGTCCAGCGGCCATCCCGCTGGGCTGCCCCTTACCCCCGTTCCCTGCCCCTCTCCCCCAGTTTTTTAACCTTAATTTTTGACTTTAATTTTTTGTTTTGTTTTGTTCAAATGCAAAGCTCTGCTGGGCCACCCCTTCCCCCTGTCCTTGCCCCTCTCCCCAGTTCTTTATTTCTTTTAACCTTAATTTTTGACTTCATTTTTTTTATATACAGCAATGGTCTGTGGGTGTGCGGAGCTGGCCCACCCCCTCTCCTGTCCAGCTGATGGCGACCAATCAGTGTTCCCCTGTAGTGTACCAATGACGTAAAAGAAGATACAGCTGGTCATAAGACTGGAAAGAAGGGTTCTGAAGGATAGGTGACATTCTCACACTAGATGTGGCTCCATGCATAGGAGTAGAAATAGCTATCAACACTACAAGAATAGTATCTGTCCCTTATGTCTGTATGTATTTATTTATATCCTACTCCCTCAAAAAAGCCAGGGCAGCTTGTGCCAACCAATATCAGCTGTATTGTGGAAAGGATGGGTTGCCTAGGAAATTGACAATGCCTGCTGAGTTTTCTGCATTTACCAGGCACTCTGTGTGTTGAGCAATGAAGACCAATCTTCAGAACCTAGCTGAAGAATCAGAACCATCCTGTACTTCAGCCAGCATTCTTGAGCTAAATGAAGGGGTAGGCAAATCAAAGAAAAAAGGTAGGAAGGCCCCCCCTGTGCTCACAAAACAGAATCCAAGGTAAACAACAATCCTTTAAAAAAAAAGAAGGACTGCCTTCTGATTCCCCAGCTTTCACAATCAATTCAAGATTATGGAGCATATAATACAGCCTCCTGATCTGCAATCTCTGGGAGAGATATGGATCAAGATACAGCTCCTCCAAAGGATAAACCAGGATGGTAGTGGGATTGGGGAAAATATATACACCATCATAAGGCAGCCAAAATCACACTTTGAAAATGGCAGCTCTAAGAAGATGAAATAATTAATGAGGAAGGAGAAAGGAGAGTGACTGTGCAAGGATCTTGTTATAACAAGATTGATTGTAAAGATAATTATCTTAAATTCCAGCAGTGGAAAAAAGGCAAACATTAGTTGCTATGCTTTGAAACATCAAAGCTATTCCTAAAAGTTACATGCACAGATTGCACCCCAGAGGCCTCTGATTTCTTACTAATAAAAATAGAATCCCTTAAGGGCAACTAAATTGCACATCAAGGGTGTGGAACATTTAAATCCCTAGGCAGCTTTCATTTTTTTTATAGTGCTTATATTTGCCACCAAAAATGGGCTCCTAGTCTAGATTTGGGAACTAATATTACTCATCATATTGGCTTTTTTTTTCTTTTTCTTTTTTTTACAGAATTGTGGGTAAGGGGTTATAGCAATAAAAGATTAATACTCATAGAAACAGATGATTATAGATAACGGCGTCTTAAAACTTTAACTGAGCTTCCTTTCTCACTAAAGTTTAGGAAGAATTTTATACAGTCTGTGGAACAAATCAAATTCATAATCAATATTTTTAAAAAAGAGAATACCTTTTTACTTGCTTATGTGTAGGCTTTGTATGTTATGTTGTTTTATGTATGTTTATTATTTTAATATTTTTTAATTAAATGAAGTGCTTAAAAAAAGAGAGAGTAGCCATGACTCTCAAGTCCCAAGTCCAAATGGCCTTAGCGATTGCAGCCAATTTCTTTAATGGCTTTTGGGTTATTTAATCCAGAAGCAACTAAGTAGGGTTTTTAAAAATAGTCTGCAAATAGGCCATTCACAGATATTAATTCAAAAGGCAATATAATTTTTTTAGTTATCATCATAAGGACTTTAGCAATAACTATCTGAAGTACCAGAATTTGCAACTTCCATCCAAGTGAATCAGCAGAAGAGTTGTGTGAGGGAGCTTAACATCATAGGGCTGAAAGGAAAGAACGTCATTATAATTTGCTTTCATAATGAGAAAAACAATCCCCCCTAGATAGCTTATGAATAAGGAAAAGAGGTGGAAGTTGAATTCCTATCTCTATCATTAACCTATCATTCATGGAGGTAAGCAATAAGGATACACCTCCTTACATGTTGTAATTGTGGAGGAGGTACAACCTCCATTTTTTCTCTCTGCCAATGCCACATATTGGGGGAAATCCATATTAAAAAGTAGAACTAATTTAATAGTCCTCTCTCTCTTGGTAATCCTAGGAACTGAAGTTCTATAAGTCAGTGAATCTAGGTATCATCAACAAAAAGTCTGTGTACCCTCACCAAATGACATCCCATAATTCTTTTGGTGGGAATTCCACAAGAGCTAAACTGGTATAAAAACAGCATCAGTTTGCAATGAAGATATGCTCTTAGATAATATTTGAGGACTTCTTATGCCTCCTCCCTTTCATGTATGTTTATTAATATCGATATTTCAAGCAGTTTATTGCAAACAAGCCAATCAGCATTTATTTACCCTCAAACTGACATAACCAATTTGCTTAAAACAACAACAAAACAACTATAAAACCTGGAGTTAAATAATAGAGTGTTATAGAGATAAGATTTATCTCAAGCTTGTGGTTGTACTGCCTTGGAATGGTACAAAAAGAGGTGTTGGGGGAAAAGTAAAGCTAAGGATAGTAGATAATTTGTTTGGAGTGTGTTGAGCTAGTGGAATGATAACAGATATTATTGCCCATAATATGCAGTCTCATCCCCCTATCATCTCTGGTCATACGTCTTGTAGGTTATTGTGGTTCCTCATACAGCTGCAAAACCAGTTTGGCCAGAAACAACTGTGGATCAAAAGAAATTAGTGTATTCCCCACAGGCAAAGATGCCTTTATCATACCACCTTCAAGTCTATTATAAAAAAATATTATCTGTCTTCAGCCAGCAACTATAAACCATATAGCACAAACCTATGAATACATGCTCATAAATTTCTCTGAGTTCAAGGGTCATATACCCAGATTATTGTGTACAGGTTTGCAGCCATTATTATTTCAGCATTCTTTTTTTTTAATTGTGCTTCCCATCAAGCTATGTTTGTTGATGTGATTATTCATAACTACAGAATTCCCCATCCTAACAACAATAGATATTCAGAAATATGTCTGCACTAGATTTTGAATTAAGAGGAATCTACATAGAAATGAATGCAATGATAATGTCGTTTCTGCTAGGGTGTCCAGATGGCCCGGGGTTTCCCGGTCCTAACCTGGAAACCTAGGCCGATCCGGGGCAACTGGGGGGCAGCGGGGGAAAACCGGGGTGGCGGGGGGTCACGCGGCGCTGGCGGGAGGCGGGCAGCGCGAGGCACTTACCTGCTGGATTTTGATTGTCATAATCTGGTCACCCTAGTTTCTGCAAATATATATATATATATATATATATAATTTGGGAACAAAATATGACCAGTCTGAGGCTGCCTCAACAAGAGGCATTTAAAGCTCTTTCAAGGCGCATTAAAAAATTTACCTCTACAAGAACAGAGCGCAAATCGGGCGTAGAGGCGCGTTTTCTCTCTGATTATGCGCATTATCGAATGTGCGTTAAATAGCGAGTTTTATGTTGCTCCGGCCGTTAAAGCGCATTTTGACTATGTGAACAAGCAATTCTCCGCATTAACTACTTGTAAAGCGCATTTGAAACAACCGGTAAGGTCACCTGTTGAGTGCTCAATTACCTCCTGCATACAAGCATTTACGATAAAGCGCTTCCGAGAAGATGCGCATAATCGGAGGAACAGGCACCAAACGGAATCCATCTAGAGGGGGGCTGAGTGGGTACCCAGTTTGCTTCTTTTTAAACACAAAGAGGAACAGGCAAGACAAGACATATTTATGCACAGTCCTTGTAGTCTATTCCAGTTAATTGGGATGCACTTAATCAGGAAATCCACTTACCGGTAACTGGGACATCTCTCAGGAAACCAATTTAGATTAATGATAGTAAATGAAAATGATGATGGTCTGTCTAGATGGCTATTTAGAATATACATTTCGCAGTAGCCCTCTTGTGTCCCTCCCCCTCCAACTTAGACTCACTTTTAAAAAGAGAGAGCAAGGGGGACGTTAAGTAAGATATTAAAATATCATCTTTCAAGGTATCTGAGAGAGTCAGAGAAGGATCCTATTTTCTTCTAAGATTCACACTGCCAACTCTCACTAGCTATTGGTGGGGAAAAAACATCCTCTTAGAAGGCCCATTTACTATTATCATATTACACATGAGACAATTGTTTATGAAGGTATGCATTTATATAATTCGAGACCACAGCCATACCCCACCCCTAAACTCTTCCATCAAGAGTGCAACACTAGAAACCCCTTTCCATTTCCTGCAAGCCTATGGTTTTTGCTTCTGACCAAAATAGCTGTCACATTGAGGCTGTTGCTTTAGACTGCACCAAAAATGACAAAAAGGCACATCTATATCACAGACTTAAAGTGCAATCCTATTCGTATTTACTCAGAAGGAAGTCCCACTGAGTTCAATGGGACTTAATCCCAGGTAAGCATGCATAGGACTGCAGCCTTAAAACTGGTGCAATGTTCTCTTATAGAGAATTCTCAGCATCCACATCAAACTACATTCCCAATATTCTTTGGGAGAAACCAGATCAGCTAACCTGATATAAAATCAATTCATGGTGACAGCAGGGATTTCTGGGCACATCAGTAAATCAAACAAGACTCACTTCAAAGTAAATGCTGTAAAGGGCGCAAACATATCTACACTACTGCTTTAAAATGGTTTATAACAGTTTTAAACCGGTTAATAACGGTTTGAAACTGTTATAAACTAGGCTGACCAGATAAAATCCAGGTCAGGGCTCATGTAACTTTAACAGTCGTAGAGAAAAGGGAATTTCAGCCAGTGTCATTTGTATGCAATTAGTCAATGGTGAAATTCCCTCTTCATCACAACAGTTAAAGTTGCAGGCACTATACTAGAGTGACCAGATACAAAAGAAGGCAGGGCCCCTGCACCTTTAACTGTTGTGATGAAGAGGGAATTTCACCAGGAACTAACTGCATACAAATGACACTGGCTGAAATTCCCTTTTCTCTACAACTGCTAAAGTTACATGAGCCCTGACCTGGATTTTATCTGGTCGGCCTACCTCCACTGGAATGTAGCCTCCAAGAGCTACTCCAAAATTGAATCTGATCCAGGGGCTGAAAAAGCATTTGTATTTGAAAGAGCAATTCAGGATGCAGTCCTCATGTTTAGACAGAAAAAAAGTCCTACAACTCCCAGCATTCCCAGGACAGCATGGCTGTCTGGGGAATGCTGGGAGTTGTAGGTCTTCTTTCTGTTTGTACATGCAGAGGATTGGACCCTTAAAATAGGCTGACCATATGAAAAGGAGGACAGGGCTCATGTAACTTTAACAGTTGTAGAAAAAAGGGAATTTCAGCCAGTGTCATTTGTATGCAATTAGTTCCTGGTGAAATTCCCTCTTCATCACAACAGTTAAAGGTGCAGGCACTATACTAGAGTGACCATATACAAAAGAAGGCAGGGCCCCTGCAACTTTAACTGTTGTGATGAAGAGTTAATTTCACTAGGGACTAATTGCATACAAATGACACTGGCTGAAATTCCCTTTTCTCTACAACTGTTAAAGTTACATGAGCCCTGACCTGGATTTTATCTGGTCACCCTATTATAAACCATTTAAAGCAGTAGTGTAGATAGGCTCGCTCTTCCGCAACCACCTAACTGAATGGCAGCATTTAAGGGTGAACTTGTGAGAGAAAAGCGTTTTGTGGGGTTTTCCTCATAAGATTTCCCCACACGTGTCAGGGTTTCTCTTTCTGGAGCAGTATTTCCTTTCAGATTTGTTTAAAGTACATGGGACAAACTTTATGTAAAAATAAAAAAGCAAAATAGGCAGCCGCTATCTTAATCTAAGATGGCGGCGGAGCAATGCTCATGTGGCTGAAGAGTGATTTTCCCTCAGAACATATTTTGGACCCATTAAAAAAACAGGACGTATTACAGCTATCTGAAACTAATTTTCAGGTATTTTTTTTCCACATTTCGTGTCAAGCTTAGCAGAACAAAACGCAACATTAGGCAAAAGAAGGTACTAGCACAACCTGGCTGTTCCCCATCTCCCCCCCCCCCCTTTACATTTTAATTTTTTTTCTTCAATCTATACACGTTGACTGGAGAGAAAATAAGAAGAATAAAGGGGTCAGAGAGCAGGGCAGCGAAGGCTGGGGTAATTGTTTATTGAGGGCTATGTGTTTGGTACCTCTGGGTAGGTGAAGACAGAAATTAGGCTTTTAAAAGGCAAGAAAGGGGTGTTAGTGCAGCTCCCCCCGTCAGACGCCTTCTCCTCCTCCTCCTCTTCTTCTTACCTTCTGCCCGTGCCGCCATCTTGTCCTTGCTTCAGCTGAGCGTTCCTCTTGCGTTTGCAACTAGGTAGTCCTCAGATCAGAAGTGCAGGCCTATGTGTCACTCCATTATTTATTAACTCTGTGGTCAACGTACAGCGCCCTCTGCTGGGGTTCAGCAAATACCACTGTAGTTTCTAGCAGGTAGTTTCAAAAACATTGGACATTCCCCCCCCCCCCCCCCCCTTAAATTGTAGGGATGAAACGCTGGTCCCTTCTGGTGAGAAAGGACTGCCTAAGAACAGCAGCCCTCCCATATTTCCAAGGCGAAGGCTCACTTTTAACATAGGAAGCTGCCTTATACTATACTAGAGTGACCATATACAAAAGAAGGCAGGGCCCCTGCAACTTTAACTGTGGTGATGAAGAGGGGATTTCACCAGGAACTAATTGCATAGAACTGACACTGGCTGAAATTCCCTTTTCTCTACAACGGTTAAAGTTACATGAGCCCTGTCCTCCTTTTCATATGGTCAGCCTACATTTTGTTAAAGAAGAAAGAAAAAAACACCCATGGCATAGTTTCATTACACACATTTCCATGTTAAGTGTAGCTTGCCCTGCCTTCTTTTGTATAGGGTCACTCAAATATAGTGCCTGCAACTTTAACTGTTGTGATGAAGAGGGGATTTCACCAGGAACTAATTGCATACAAATGACACTGGCTGAAATTCCCTTTTCTCTACAACAGTTAAAGTTACATGAGCCCTGACCTGGATTTTATCTGGTCACCCTAGACCAGATACACAAGAGGGCAGGGCCCTTGCAGCTTTAACTGTTGTAATGAAGAGGGAATTTCACAAGGTACGAATTGCATACAAATGACGCCGGCTGAAATTCCCTTTTCTCTACAACTGTTAAAGTTACATGAGTCCTGTCCTCCTTTTCATAGTGTCAGCCTAACTAAGCCACTACTTATTATGTATGGTTTAACCCACGACACGCTGCAGTGCCTATGGACACTGGATTGCATATACAACCCCCCTGCTGGTGCGAACCCAGCGAGTGGCTGAGTTCGGACGACACTGTAGGCAACGGAGGGGGGAAGAGGCAACGGACGCAGGGCCTCATAGTAAGCAACGGGGCTCCGAAAAACGACGGAGCAGCCCGTTGTTTTTCCCTGTTGCTTAATAACGCACCGTCAGTTGCGTGTGCGTTGTGTGTCGCCCGACACACGACACAATAAGCAACAGAACTGACGATTGCCTCTTCCCACCTCCGTTGTCTAAAGTGTCGTCTGAACTAAGCCAGCGAGGGTTATACGAGGGTTTGTTAACCCTCGCATAACCCATGCTCAGCAAGTTCACAAGACATAGCAAGCCCTGAGCAGGGGTTGCATATTCAAAATAGTGGCCCCACGCACCACAGCCTCGTATGGTGCATGTGCTGTTATGTTGAGGCTTGCTTTGTGGCCAGGCTTAAAAGTTTAAAATGTTTTAAATATCAGCTGTTTTATGCTTTATGGTTTTAAATTTTGTATATTGACTTTTTAATGTTCAATCTTTTAATTTTTGTAAACCACCCAGAGAGCTTTGGCTATGGGGCAGTATATAAATGTAAGTAATAATAATAATAATATTGTGTGAACAGCCCTACTGAGTCAGACCATTGGTCCATCTAGTCCAGTACTGTCGACATTGGGTCTGTTCACCCACTGTGGGTTAGTTAACTGATAATGAGACTGCGGCTGCCACTTTTGAATATACCAACAGCAGCTTGGGAGTTGTCCTATCATGCAAATACAGCAAGTGTGGGTTATACAAAGCTTAAACAACCCTTGCATAACCCATGACTGCATGGTATGGTCCAAACATGGTCAATGACTGGCAGAGCGGCTCTCCTGGGTTTCAGGCAGGATTTTTTGCTACCCCTACCTGGAGAAGCCAGAGATTGAACCTGGAACCTTCTGCCACAGCAGGATGGGACACATACTTAAATGTTTGTCTTATAAATAATTTTTGCTGTTACTGTATCTAGCTAGATAGTTCTGTCACGTTCTGTCACGTATCTAGCTAGATAGTTCTGTCACGTTCTCCCACCTGCTTTCTCAAGGTGTTACCCCTGCTCCACATGTGCAATCCACCTTGGGTTGCAAACTGACCTCCACCCAACCCTTCAGTTTAAAAAGTGTTTTTAAAGCTATGCAAATCAGACCACCCAGAAATCTGAATAGGGCAAGAGAGCCAGTGTGGTGTAGAATGTTGGACTGGGAGTCAGGAGATGGGGGTTCTAGTCCTCACTCAACCATGGAGGCTCACTAGGTGACTTTGGGCCAGTCACAGACTCTCAGGCCAACCTACCTCACAGGGTTGTTGTGAGGATAAAATGGAGAGGAGGAGGATTATGTATGTCGCCTTGGGTTCCTTGAAGGAAAAAGGCAAGATATAAATACAATAAATACATAAATGACATGGTACATCTGACAAAATTCTCTTTTCTACACCGGAACCTTGGCATTTGAGAACTTTTTAGGTTGTTTATATAAATGGATTAGTTGGAGATGGGGAGACAAAGCCCACATTTATTACTCTTTGAGTATGTACAGAAGTAATTTCAATGGTGAGCCCTCCAGGGGGCTGTCTATATGCTTTAAAAGCCCCGCTGTGGCTGCGTGGTGGCACTGTGTCGGTTATACGATGCAGCAGCCACCTTGCAGCCACCATTGGGCTTTCCTGCAAATAAAAAAAAATTGCAACTTACCCCAACGTTTTTGGCTGGAGCGAGGCGAATATGGCCCTTCCAACGTCTAACCTCATTTCAGCTTTGCTGTAGAGACATTCCCTGGTTGAAGGCGACCTACGACTGGTCGCCAGAAGCCAGGATGGGGGGCGGAGGCTCCAATACCCAGATGACCACCAGAAACCCCATGCTCCCTCCTTGGCGTGGGGATTACCCAGCACCAACAGCAGGAGCAAAACCGTGAGGTTTAGAAGGAATGCGGCACCAGCGCAGTGCCATCAAGGCAGCCTGCTTTAAAGCAGCAGTGGGCAGAAAGTAGATCTCTAGATATTTTGGATTTAAACTCCCAGTATTAATGACTGTTTGGCCATATTGCAGGGAGCTTCTGGGTGTTGAAGTCCCAAACATCTGGAAATCTACCTTCTGCCCAGCCCTGCCTGAAAGACTACGTGTTGTCATTTAAGACCCTTTTCCCTTCTCTTCTCAGCTGGAATGGAATGCACAGTTTTTCACTATTTATGTGGACCATCCATTCATAAGGCCTGGGCCAATTGCCCCCATTGCCTCTCCCTACAAAAGAAACTGCACTCGTGACTTGGGGCAGGGCATATGTACAGTCTTCTCTCCTGCATCTAGTTCAGGAGAAATCTGTTTTTCAGTTCAAAGCAGAAGCAGGTTTGCACAATGCTAATGGGCTACCAATTGGCTCAGTTCGGACAACACAATGAGGAGGGGGGAAGAGGCAACCGTCAGTTGTGTTGCTTATTGTGTTGTGTGGAGGGCAACACACAACGCACACACCACAGACGGTACACTATTTTGGGCAATTAAAACAACGGAGAAAAACAACAGGCTTGCACGTTGTTTATCCCAAAATCCATTGTTTAAAGTGTCATGTGGAGGGAACCCCCCTCTCTCTCCGTGTGTTATTCCACTTGGTCATAGAATTCGCTGGCCAGAGCACCTGAAAAACCTCGGCTGCTTCGATACAGCCAACAGAACTTGCGGTGCATGCTGGGATACGGCCGGAGGACTGAGGGAGAGGGGAGGGAGGAGACGCAGCAACCCAGAAGGATGCCGGGACTTTCAGCCGCTCGACGGGGGGAGGGGCAACAGGTCATGTGGCGGGCACCACAAAAATAACGTACCGTGAGTATGCTATTCCCCCCCCCCCCCCCGGTTGCCTAAAGTGTCATCCAAACTCAGCCATTGTGTCAATCACAAAGCCTCCTACCTTGGAGCAGTTTTCCAAGAGGTTTTTTTTAAAGGTGTCAAACGTATTTGAAGCTTATAGTATCCAACAAATATTTGATCAGATCAATATGTAAGACATTTGAAGGGGGGAGGGATTTACCAAAATGAAGTATAGAGTGCCTGAAGCAGAAGGAAAATCTGTATTTAATTGAAGAAGAGACAGTATGCATTCAATTTGGATGCGTTGTGTGTGTCCTTTTAGCTTATGAAGCAGCGGAAAGAGGAGAAAGGGTAAAATAAAACAAGACATTAGTCAGAACGCAAACAACTGGGGAAATATTTCCCGACTCCTTTGGATTTGCATTTCTCACATATCGGTGCCCTCACTCAAGCCTCTTTTAAAACTGAGAGGAATTTCAAAAGTGGCTTGGGATAGAACATGTTGTGTGTGGTGGGGAGGGGAAGCAAGGGAGTAAAAGTTCCCCCTAAATCCTTGGATATACCTAAAACAGCACTTTGGATTTATTTTAATATGTTCTAGGTGGTGTAGAGTAAGGGCTTCTCTAAATAAGCATTTTATAGCATGCTTGTGACCGGCCACTCATGGAAGTTTGTGGGTTGATTTCATGATGTTGTAAACAAACAGGACATCTCCTGCAGGTCCCCGCTTCCATTTTTAAAAAGATCAGACATAAACTGGAATAAACCCTTAGTGGCATGAAATCAGCAGTATATAAAGCTGGCATTGTGCTATGAACTTGCCTAGGAAGGATTTTCCCTGCTATCGGAGGGAGAAGTGGGTAAAATGCCTCCTGCAACAAAGGGAGACAGATCTGATCCCCCACCCCACCCTTTAAGTTCAGTGGGGCTTACACCCAAGCAAGTGTGCCATGGGGACATGGTGTGTTCTATAAGACCACAAGAACAAGACCCTTCATTATGCTAGATTATAGTTGTGCTAGGCTTAGATCCAATGAGATTATTTTTAATTATTTTATTTTCTGTTGGTTTGCGCCCATAGTTCCCCATGTGTCTACTCAGAAGTAAGTCCTATTGTGTTCAATGGAGCTTACTCCCAAGTAAGTGTGCGGAGGTTGCAGACTTATAGCAGATGAAAACAAGGCTCCCCACCACTTTGCACACATGCCAGGGAGGAAAGGAGCGAGGCAGGTGCTCCCTCGATTCAAACATGTCTGCCGTTTAAAGGAGCCCAAGGAAACAGCAGGATCTTCCGCCTTGTTGCTTCTCTCCGCCTGTGTAATGCAGCCCATATCAATTGCGCCAAAGAACCAGGAACCACAACAGCTCCGGGTAAACAATGTGATTTCCCTTCATGTAAAGCTCTAAATACAGGGGCTGAATCAAGATGGAACTACACATGATGGTGGCAGATCCATTTCTTTAAATATGTGTCTATCCTAAACATGTCTAAATTGGTGTGTGTGTGTGTGATTTTAAGAAGGAAAATGTTCAGATAGCTGAACCCTCCCATCATTGGTGACTCACTTTCCCATAAACTGTCCCCACAGGGACACTTTCCCCTTGTCTAGGCTCCGAATCTAGAAGTGAGCCCAACTAGTAGAAAGGGAGGGGTCCTGTACCCCATCTATGTACCCCATTTGCTTTTTAAATTAGGCTTCCACACTCACCATTCTGTTTTTAAAAGACTAACATGTAATCTGCCCACATGGTTGCTTGTTTGCCTTCTCTTTATCACTAGATGTCCTTGATGTTTATGTTGGAATAAGTCAATATTAAATATTCTTATATTTTAATGGTTGTTTTACCATGCATATATAGTTTCTATTGTTTTTTCCCTTACAAATATTTGTCAGCCAGACTGTCATTGTTAGACTTTAATAGCTACTTAGATCTAAACAAGTTTTTACTTCTTCAGATTCTTATCTAAATATTTCATGAACTGGGCATGGAGTCAACACTAGCAGATGTAAAACACTTTAACCTGTCTGGCATTAGACTCACTTAGAGCAGTCCTTTTGATTTATGCTTCATTGTTTCACTGTCTTATTTTAACTAGCTGTCAGAATTTTCTTTTCCATTTATGATTGCCAATCTTCTTTATTTTACAATAATTAAATTAATAATAGTTGATTTAGCATGAGTTGTCTGACCTAAAAATTCATATATTTTATTCTTATATTAGTTCTTAGATTTCTTAAACATAAAGACTCAAGGCAACTTATTATTATTATTATTATTATTATTATTATTATTTATTGCATTTTTATACCACCCTATAGCTGAAGCTCTCTGGGCGGTTCACAAAAATTAAAACCATGAAATCATTTAAAAAAATATAAAACAGGCAACAATCTAAAACACAAAATAACATACAATATAGAAAACACAACCAGGATAAAACCAAGCAGCAAAAATTAATACAGATTAAAATACAAATTTAAAACAGCAAGGGTTAAAATTGGGTTAATTTAGCTGTTAAAATGCTGGGAGAATAGAAAGGTCTTCACCTGGCAACAAAAGAAGTGCAAAGTAGGCGCCAGGTGAACTTCTCTGGGGAGCTCATTCCACAGCTGGGGTGCCACAGCAGAGAAAGCCCTCCTCAATTCCTTTGGCAGGGGCTCATGGAGAAGGACCCCTGTGGATAATTCTAGGGTCCGGGCAAGTACATATGGGAGGAGGCGTTCCTTCAAATAACCTAGCTTTGAATGTTAGTACCAGCACTTTGAATTGGGCCCGGACCTGGACTGGCAGCCAGTGAAGCTGGAAAAGGATTGGCGTGATGTGGTCTTGTTGGCCAGTCCCTGTTAGCAAACGTGCTGCCCTGTTTTGTACCAGCTGAAGTTTCTGGACCATTTTCAAAGGTAGCCCCACGTATAACGCATTGCAGTAATCCAAACGAGAGGTTATGAGAGCATGGATAACTGTAGCTAGGCTATCTCTGTCCAGATAAGGGTGCAGTTGGTATATCAGCCTAAGCTGGTAAAAGGTGCTCTTTGCCACCGAGTTCACCTGTGCTTCAAGTGACAGTTCTGGATCCATGAGCACCCCCAAACTACGAACCCAATGCTTTAGGGGGAGTGCAACCCCCTCCAGAACAGGGTGAGCATCACCTCGCCGGACAGATGAACCACCGCTAACAGTACCTGTGTCTTGTCTTCTTACAAGAGAATTAAAGCATTCTAAATTTTAAAACAATTATCTACTAAAATACAGCCATGCCATAAAATAGCTAAAGCATCAGTGATATCCATAAAGAATTTGTCTGATGCATTAAACTGCCCGTCAATGTTGGCACCAGGTGGCCCTCACTGGGGAGAGTATTCTATAATCAGGGGACCACTACTAAAAGGGCCCTTGTTGCTATCCTCTGAACCTCCCAACAAATGCCATCATTCGAATTAGACCTACCAATCCTCCTCCTTTTCTGAGTCCGAATGCTACAGATATGAATCACACACCTAATCTGGCAGCGTTCTGTCATAGGTCGTGTCTGAATTGCTGGCTAATTATTATATTTTTATTTGTTGAGATTTGGGTTTGTTGCATTTAACTTGTTTTTATTTTGGGCGACCAGTGTTGAGAAAATCTAGTGCTGATTCCAAGATTTTGTGGGCTCTTAGAAAAGAGAGCCCCTGTGGGTTTCCTTAATCTCCAAGAGGCAGGGCATGCAAAACGTTTAAACAGCTATATTTGGAGAGTGCAGTAAAAGAATAAAAACAAAACATATAGTGTGATCCAAAACAAATGGCCTGTTTTATATTTGCTGGTCAAAATGAACATCTCCTTTATAAGGAAATGTTGATGCTAATGTTTGTTGCAGCACGACAAAACAGCCAAAATTGGGGGGGGGAGACACCCTCTGATCTCACAGTATTGAAATAATTACCCATGGATTATCCTAGTAGAAAAGCTAGCCAAACAAGGGCTGCAAGAACGTAAAGTTATATAAATAAAAAAAGACTAATACAGAAAATCACAAAGTACATATTATGGAAGGATAATTTCTGATAAATCTACTTAATCACAAGTGCTGAATACTGTGTATGAAATGAACTAAAATACAATCCCAGGTGACATTACCTGAATTTGTCATTGTAATTGCTTGTTGTTATTACATACTATGAAATATAATAAAAAGTAAAATAAAAGAAGAGGCAGCACAGCAAACCAAAAATTCTCTCATGCTGCCTCTGACCTTCATTGTGCTCTGCGTAGAGTGAAAATGGTGGTGAGCCCTTGGCTATTTATGGGGCCCTGGTAAATGCAAACTTTGCCTTTCCCTGGAGGCTCTTGTGAATATTTACCTATGACTTGTCCTCTCAATCCACTTCATAATTCTAACTAGGGTGACCAGATAAAATCCAGGTCAGGGCTCACATAACTTTAACAGTTGTAGAGAAAAGGGAATTTCAGCCAGTGTCATTTGTATGCAATTAGTTCCTGGTGAAATTCCCTCTTCATCACAACAGTTAAAGGTGCAGGCACTATACTAGAGTGACCATATACAAAAGAAGGCAGGGGCCCTGCAACTTTAACTGTTGTAATGAAGAGGAAATTTCACCAGGAACTAATTGCATACAAATGACACTGGCTGAAATTCCCTTTTCTCTACAACTGTTAAAGTTACGTGAGCCCTTGTAGGAAATGTTGCTTTTTCACCAAGTAACATACAGGGCTAAGCAATTATATAATCCAGTTCACATATAAAGCCTAGGCACATATATTTAATCCAATAATCAATAAGCTAAAGCAATTTTAATTTAGGAGGCACATATAAGATGCCAAATGCACAATAGTGAGCAAAGAAGCAGAGGAACATATCTAAAGGTAGATGTGGACAGTGGGGCAGGATTGTCAGGTGTCTGTGGCCTTTGAAGCGTGAAGAAAGGCACGAGACATCATGGGGAAATTGTTTCACTGGCTGTTTTGTCATGAGACTTCATTTAGTAGATGGAACTTAGCTAATGCAAGTAGGAAACACAGGCGGCTGCGGTTGGAAGCGGATGTGTGATGGTAGGGAACACAGGTGGAAATAACTAGACCATGACAGTAGGGTGAAGCTTTGCTAAGATGCTTGCATTTATAGAGGAAACAGCTGGTTTTGGTAAATACATGTGTGAGTGCAAAAGTGTGGGCGAGAGGGAGGATAAACAAAGGCGGTGATTTTAGTATTATAATCAGGCATATCGGATAGGCTGTAAGGGACCTTTTCCGGCCAGGAACAGGGAATAAATGCTGTGTGATTTATGATTTTCGGTGTGTGCCAAGCTTGTATAGCCACACCCCTTTTGCAAAAGGCTTTGCAATAAAGAAACTCGCTTTCAACTTTCCAGATTGTGTTGTCCTTTTCTAAAACAGAATGGGCATTTCTAACACCCTGACCTGGATTTTATCTGGTACCCCTATTCTAAACGGGTAGGTGATTGCCTGCAAAAAATCACGTGCTAAACAAAACAAGAGTTTTCTGCAACCTTATGTCCACTTACCTTAGAGTAATTTTCATTTAAATCAATGGGATCTGCTTCTGAGGAAATATGCATAAGTTTGAGAAGCAGAGCACTACCCTCTTGTCTTCTTGCCGGTACATTGCATTTTTGGGTGCATATTTAAGGGTGTGTTTTTCGGTGTATATCTCAAAATGTAAAGTGTGAATGAGATAACCCACTTTGGAAAGAAAGATATAATACAAACACAGATCAAAGAACCAGAGATTGGAAACAACTCCTGGTTGAGTCACAAACTCGGTTCGTCATCCTGTAATATGTGGAATAACCTATTACATTAAACTTCTGTGGGGAAAGTCAGTCCTCAACTTTTGAGCCTGGTAAAGATGGGGAACGGACCTCTCAATACTGGATGGAATTTTTCATAAATCAGACTGGCTGATAAGGCCGGACCAGTAATTGCACACTTGGCTCTACTCTGGCTTGGCCGGGGCATCGGATGGCACCAAAATTAATTGCTTTCTCCCTGGCCATTATTGTAGTTTAAAATATAAATCTCAGGATCAAGTTAGATGGGAACATTCTTTAAGCCAGATCTTGGCAGGAGTTTCCCAGCTCCACAAAATTATTTCTGTCTTTTCAGTATTTGAACAACCTGTCCTCAGGACTGGCCTGAGGAATTGGCAAGGTAGGTAATAACTGTGATTTCTGGCATGGACAGTGGACCTGACTCACCCACTTTCAGATAAGAGCAACCGAAGGGGCGGGGAGAGAGAGATGAGAATGATGGAGAAGGAATGTTAATTACAAAAGGTGGATGGCAAGCCAAAACCATAGACATGGGAAGGTTAACAAGCAGCCTAACAACGAAGGAGTCACCTTGTTATGTTATATTATATCAACTTCACAAGCAGTTATCAGACAAACATGGGAACAATTAGGCAAAGCCAGATTGTTATCTCTGTGCGAAAGCAACCATACACCTCTGCATGATTGAGAGAACAAATCCACAAATATTGTATTGCCTTGGCTCTCCTTCCCGGCTGTTTCTCCCCCAAATCAGTTAATACTCCACAGTCTGAGCAGTTACATTAAAATAGGGATGTCTTGCAAAGCTCAAGGTTCATTTTCCTTTTCTTCAGCTTTGTACAGCACAATGTTAACTTTCCGGTGACTACTACTAATTTTAAACCCCCTGAACAGAAAAGCTGTAGAATATTTGGCACAGAGAAATGGTGAGCAATCAAATGGTTAAACACAATTGCATTTGTGCTGTGCATTCATCTCTATTTTGCAGGGGTGTAGAACCTCCAGTCTGAGGGCCAAATCTAGCCCTTTGGGTTCCCAATCCAGTCCTCGGGGTTCCGAGACCCAGACCTATGGGGTAGCCTGTGGTGCCTGGATTCTTACAGATATAGTAGGATCCCAATTTGCATTTCTTGTTTTCTTTTTTTAAAGTAGTTCTGCAACCCTTTTACATGAAGAGTTATAAGAGGAAGTTTGCAAACAGTATTCCCCCAATTGCCCTTCAAGAGAGGGGAAGCTGGAGCTAGATCCTGTTCTGAATCACTTTATTGACTGAACACATTATCATGTGCCCTGTTCCTTGCTCCCTTCCTTATTGTTTACTTCTTATCCCCCTTAATGTCAACAAAGGCAAACAAGAACAATGAGCAGAACCCTTGAGTAAGATTTATACTATTTTGGGTGCCCTGACCATTTAAATTAGGGAACTTGCCTCAGGGCTAGACTGGGCAGGAAAGGCAGATGCTAGGAAGAGAAAAACAAATGCCCAGCCTACCTCAGCTTGATATCTGTTTGTAATTATTAACTGTAAGCCTTGTTGCAGGAATGTGTGCCTCTGAACATGTGCAGAACGTTTTCCACTAATGAATAACCATTGTTAGACTCAAGTCTCTTTCTTCATCTCTTTCAACATGTGAAATTAGGGCTAATGGATTGAAGAGGGTATAATGCTCAAACAGTCTTAAGCCACAGAACCTTCATTGCAGACATTTCACATGTTGTGACTAAAGGAATACAAGGATAAAGGACTGAGGCGGATATTATCCAGGCAGTCTTACTCCCATTTCCCTTCAAACTACATAAAAAGGCATGTGGGGCACTAAACATTAAAGTTGACCTAATTAAAAGCACTTTTTCCAATATGAAAGGTGAGAAGAGGGTGAATGCGAATAAAGCTCTCAGTGCACTTCAAGGACCCGGCTTTATCAGGGAGCCGTTCAGGCGAATATCTGAAGAAGGCTACAATCAGTCAGCATCTGGTGCTCACCAACTATATGCAGCCCCCAACATTACTTTCCCTAAAGAAGTATTGTACTTCTGCAAACATTAGGGTCCCCCAAAGCCTACTGATACCTCCCCCTTGTTTGTGGATAATGCATTTTGGCTACATAAAGAAGAGTCCTGGGAGAAATGAGCTCACTCTCAGTGTATATGATAAAAATACAGTCAATTTCTATCATGTATGAATGAGCCTATCTACACACGCAGAATAAAACACTTTGAAAATGTTTTGAAAACTGTATATGGAGTGTGTCCTGGGCCCCAACAGTTCTCAAGACGGTTATAAACTGTTTTAAAGCAGTAGTGGAGATAGGCTCAATATATGAGCTGGTGATGAAGGGACATGCTGTTTTGGGTTGTAACTGTCTCTAAAGGAGTCTGCACGCCACTGCAATCTTTTTTGGGAGCAGGAATTGTAAGCTTTCACTCCGTGTCCCTCCTCCCACTGGAATGTTCCGCTGCTGCTCTTTGTTGATAAGTGTGGAAGTTGCATTTGCAAGGAGCATCAACAGAATACTCCTGAGTAAACAGTCCAGCCTAGTAGAATACAGATACAATGAATTATAAATAGTAAAGCGGTGGATATGCAACAAATGTTGTAGAGTATCCTCCTTCCTAACAGGAGTGCTCCTCTTCAAGGTTCCAGCCAGCCATTCTCTTAAAACATAACACCCCACCCCATCCCTCTGTTTTTCTTTTCCAACACCCAACAGCTGGGTTTGCACCACACAACAATCCACGCTCAAGGTTGAATGTGGATTATTGTTGAACTGTGGGTTGTGGTGTGAACCCACTTGTGCTAACAAACTATGGTACAACAAATTTAAGGTTCTCTTCATGGGTTGTTCATGGTTAACTAAGTATGCTTTGTCCTCACACGGCTGTTTTATGGGGTTTTAAAAATACGTTTTTTAAAAACTTCTGTACCCCAAGTATGCCAATACCTCCCTCTGGTTTCTCAGTGGTCCTGTTTTGGCTCCAATCCTGTTAGTACTCACTTCCTAAATAGGGAGATAAATATATGCTGCTTGGATTATGGGTTATTCTATGGGTAAAATTTTAGTGAGTCCTGCTTTCCCATGTTACAACAGAAGAAGCAAGTCTCTTGCACTACTTCCTTGAAAATATGAACTGACTTTTAATAAGCACATTTAATAGGTTTCAGCTACAGAAGTAGTAACTGATTAGCAAGCTTTGAAAGAGACAATTAAAGGCTTACCTAATTGAAGACAATAATAAAATAACATTTCTTATTTGTGTGTACTGCATGTTCTTTTATTGCACAGCTGCCAAATTTCTTCTCAGTTAATTGTGGTACAACACACCATTTAGAGTCTCAATATATGAAAATGAATATCATATACAGCATATTAAAATTACATTGTCTGACTCTGTAATCTGATTGTATTAAGTGTATACATTTTGCAATGCACAAGTTCCATGGATGAACTTTGACAGAAATACCACGTATGAATAAGAAAGAATATTGTCATGGAGCATATCTATTAGTGGCTGTTAGCCAATAGTTAGAACCTCTATATTCAGAGGCAGTATTCCACTGCTGAATATCAGATGCTAGGAACAAACAATTGTGGAGGTTGCCAACATATCCTATTGAAAAGCTCATTGCTTGAAGGCTCAGCTCACAGTTCTACTTTACAGTATAGTTTGGCAATGGGAAACTTGCCAAAGGGATGCCAATTTTCATGGCAAAAGTAATGGCTAGACTGGCTCTGAGAACCAAACCATACATAACATGGGAGAACCTTGATCAGATCTCCAACATTTTTATATTCACTTAACAGGAGGCTGCCAATTTGCCTGGGCAGCAGCAGGATGAAAAGAGGGGTGTTTAAGTTGTATTTTTCTCCAGCAAGAGGGACAGAACTCTTTCAACTTGGAGAGATCCTTTTGGATTTTCTAACAATCCCCTTTTGTTTTAACAACCATAAATAGTTTGGTGTCATTGACAAACTCTAAGTTTTTCTCTAAGGATGACCCTTGATCGCCCATGATGTGGAACTCTGACAAAAAGGTATCTGGCCCAATCTGTTTTGCCCTGTGGGCTGCTTTGACTGACCTCTCCTTTCCCCCATTTTGATCTGTGGATGTCTCGCCTCTGCTGAGATCCAGTTGCTCGACTGCCCACCAAATCTGCAACAGGAAAGGTGCACTTCTTAGCTAAAAACTCGAGATCCCCTTGATGCCAAGGGCTGAAACTGCTCAAGGTGCAAGACCCCAAAGAGGAGGTTTGACAACCTGAGTTTGAAGGGTATGGTTCCAGAGTTGTTGTTTTTTAAAATAATAATTTTAAAACCTTGAAATCTAAAAAATGTCTAAAATCCAATGAACGGATCTGCCTCAAACTTGGTATGGCTAAAGCCCTATGTAAGAGCTATCATGGTACCAAGTTTCATCTCTTTACCTTTAAAAAGTATAGGATTTTTAAAACATTTTTTAAAACCTCAAACTTTAAAAAAATCCTAAAAATCAAAGGATGAACAGATCTGCTTCAAATTTGGCATGGCTAAAACCCTCTCCATGAGCTATCATGGTGCCAAGTTTCATCTCTTTACCTTTAAAAATGATGGAGCTATAAGTATTTTTGTTAATTCCCATTAACTATAAAGTAGAGCTGCCCTTTGGGTGGGGGGAGGATGGGGAAAATCCAGATTTTTCTTCAAATTTCATAATTTCCCCCCTTCCTGGATTTGTTACCAAAAATCCTGACAAATCTTGGTTTTTCCTGTCATATGGTCATCCTAAGTAGGCATTCCCTATCCTTCCTATAGACATTATAGCCAGAGATGACCGTATCCCACTGGTTCTCTCTGTTCCACCAGGTTTCGGTAATGCCCACTATGTCTAGGTTCTCCTTTAAGACCAAGCACTCCAATTCTCCCATTTTGGCTTTGAGGCTTCTAGCATTTGCATAGAAACACCTATACACGGTGTCGTTCCCCAGATGTCTCTGGTATGTCCATGTTTTGCCATGGCACTTAGGCCTCTTTGATTGGCTATCATGTTCTCTCATATACTCATGGCCTATTTTATCCCCTTCTACATTTGGAGCATCAAAAACATTTTCATTTTCATCCTCTTCGGATGATTTAACCTAAAGCGGATGCTTCCCAGTTCCTGTTGGCTTTCCCCCAGGGTTTAATTTAAAAGCTGCTCTGCCACCTTTTTTATGCTTAGCGCCAGCAGTCTGGTTTCATTTTGGTTTAAGTGGCGCCTGTTCCTCTTGTACAGTCCCAGCTTGTCTCCAAATGTCCCCAAGTGCCTAACAAATCTGAACCCCTCCTCCCTGCGCCACCATCTCATCCACGCATTGAGACTTCTCAGCTTCGCCTGTCTAGCTTGCCAAACGCATGGAACTGCACAAACATTCAATTTGTGCTATCAAGTTATCAATTTGTCATTTCTCCTTCTTTCTCTTTTTTTATTCTGCCTCTCTTTTTCTCTATCTTCTACTTAGGTCAGGTCACCATCTGTAGATCAATGTTTTAAAGAACTTCCTCAACTATAGTAATATTCCAAATATTACAGTTGTATTTATCTAACTCTACACTAAATAATCGACATTAGCTAATACCTAAGTCAGAAGTCATTCCTAGGCTGCCTCTACAAGAGGCATTTAAAGCTCTTTCAAGGCGCATTAAAAAATTTACCTCTACAAGAACGGAGCGTAAATCAGGCGTAGAGGCGTGTTTTCTCTTCAATTATGCGCATTATCGAATGCGCGTTAAATAGCGAGTTTTATTTTGCTCCGGCCATTAAAGCGCATTTTGACTATGTGAACAAGCGATTCTCCGCATGTCAACAGTTTAAATCGTGTTTCGGTCGTCCAGTAATGCACTTTGCCGCCTCTCGTACAGAGGTATTAGGCGTAAATGCGCTTCTGCGAATATGCGCAAATTCACCTAACCAGGCGTAAAGGCGAATTCTTGTAGATGAGGCCCTAGTCATTTCATCAGATAACACTGATTCCCTGATGCAATAAGACATTGTTAGATATGGCACAATTTGATCATGCCTTGCCATATTCTGCTTCTTGACAGTTTTGCTCTGGCTTCTGTTGTCCCAGGAATACAGATTTAGGAAGAGTTAAAAGACCAATCGCCACAATATTTTCTCTAGAAGAAATGAGTGGTTAACTGCAATCCTATACCCACTTACCTGGGAGCAAAACCCATTTAACTCAGTTGGACTTACTTCTGAGTATAACTGTGCAGTTTTAAAGCTTCCATTATAACTCATTTCAGGGCAGTGATTATGGGTTGGGCTGTGATTCCACATTTGATCTAAAACGTAAATATAGATGAATTACATGGTAACTCTGACTCTAATATAAGAGTGACAAAGCCAACCTAACAACACAACACAACCACTGCAATAACATTTAACTTCATTAAAAGGGAATTGCCATAAAACTAAAATACTAGTTAGATGTAAATTATAAGGAGGATTTGCAAACAGCACATTTCTGCAAACAGCAGGCGGCTTTTAAAACAACACAATAGAGGCCCAGAATAAAGGTATTCCTAGAAACAAACAAAAGCCAAATGTGCAGTTTAAATGAATATTAGCACAAGTTTAAATGAACGTTAGCACAATTAAAGAAGATTGTAGTAAAGCAAGAAAACACCCAAACTATCATATGTGAAAGAGATGCTCACATGCCCAACAAGGGGGGGGGGGGGGGCAAGACAGGGTAGAAAACCCTGAACCCCTACCATTTCTGAAAAATAGTGGGGGATCAGGATGACTTCCATTTGCCCCAAAGCCCTATGGACAACAATTGTGCATACATGCTTCCCTCATGCCTAGAATGGCCCAAAAGTGTGCAGCGTGCAGCAGAAAATCAACCCCAGGAAGGTGAAGAAAAGCCGAGTCCTTCTTTAACACTGAACTGAACGTTGTAGGGATTTGGGCTCAGAGAACACGTTCCCTGAGCCCAACCCCCAACTCCAGATATTGTTGCACTCACCAGTGAAAATTGTCAGCCTCTGCTAAGAGAAATACTTATTTGTAATGTTCGTAACATGCGTGTATATCTTGTTGACCTCTGTACTCAGCTTTTACAAGGTTGCTCCCACTGTGTGTTTGTTATGGCCTAGTAGTTACCACTGTGCCGTAAACTTCAATACGCTCTTACTCTTCAGCTCAGAGTGGTTCCTTGCCGCTTGGTGCTCTGCCCTGTTACTTCCCTGTTTTCTCTCTAAATCTAGGAATGCTTCTTAAAGAGATTTCACCACACACACCTCTCCAAAACTGTATGAATACAGGGGTGTAGGATGGCCGTGAATCTTACTTTACAGAGAACAGTTGTCTATTTGAAGGGTTGTGTGGTTTAAAAATAGCCATAGGAAGAGAGAAGGGGGCTTGAAATTGTCCATCAACATTTAGCACCTGCCTGAATAGCAGATTGAGCATGCACATAAGTCACAGGTCACAATCTTCTTCACCATGGTGAGCTGTATTGTATTTGTTAAAATTCTCATCATTTTTCTGAATTTGCATATATACATATAAATTAACACATGCAAATTTTATACAAATTGTAATGTATTTGTTAGGACTGAGTGATTGATCAGTTGCTCCTGTTTTGATTGTTCGGGGCTGCCAGTAGGAGTTTCAGGCAAGCCCCATTTTATGTGTTTGTTAGTCAGTTAGCTTCTGGAAGTTTCCTAGTAAAGAAGCATCGAATGAGAAGAACACAACACAAATTTATGCCCTTTTTTGAAGAGGTGAAAAGGGACTAAAGAGCCCTAGCTGCCCTCAACTCTTTACTGAGTATGTGTATATGTCAACTTTTATAAAGAGAAGTCAATGCAGGAATGCAAGGGTACATATATATATATATACACATTTATATACTGTCCCATAGCTGAAGTTCTCTGAATGGTTTACAGCTCTCTGACGCATCTATAGATCTATATATCTATACACACACACACACACACACACCTCATGCAAGGATTACATGGAATTAGTATAGTATAAGACTATAAATATAAGACATAAATCAGAAAGGCCTCTAAATTAAAGCCTTTAGCAACGTAGCAAAAGTGAAGCTTAGGTTAGCACATGCACAGCTGGAACGTTATAAAAGATAAAAGAGGAACTCAGACTGGTTACAGAGACGAGATGTGTCAATCTTACGGTTAGGACAAAAGTAAAACAACGTAACAGATGACGTGGAAACTGGACTTTTTAGTAGAAAGGACAGCAGTTACTAGGAGACAGGGATAAGCAAGTGAGGTGAGCAAGGAGGTACAAACAGCAAAGTACAAGCTAGGACACAAGAGGTATAGTAACCAATCAACAATTGAAATTAACATCATAACTAAGTTTGATATTAGGGTAAAATTCTAAAAGTAAATGGAAGATGTTCCCAGCAGGAAGTCACCACTGCTAAGCAGTTTGCTGTAACTGGTAATGTATGAGCTGTTTCTACCTCATGCTTTGCACATTGCAGTTCAATATCATGGTATCTTTCCTTTACATTTGTCATTGATGTATTATGTGTTGCAGTGCTTTCGGTCAGTAAAACTATAAAACACAGACAGTAGTGATTGTATTTTTTATTTTATTGGCTCAGCAGCTGTGCTGTTCAATCAGTAGAGTAGGCCAGGCTTTTTTCCTGTGGTCTGAGGTTTGTAGAACTCCTCTGTAACAGGATCTATGTATGTTAAGTGTCTCTGGTCGTGACCACAATGACACGGCTGAAATATATTTCTACACCCATTTATCACCACATCCAGTGGACCTTATACAGGTTCATGCTTTAGGCTGCAGTCCTATGCAATCCTGGGAGCAATCCCACTTGAGTACAATAGGGCTTACTTCTGAGTAAATATGTGTAGGGTTATGCTTTAAGCATAAAGGAGAAAATGGCAGCATGCCCTCTGCCATTAAATTAATATGGAAGTGGGAGGCAGGAAAAGGCACCCCCTTCTGGAATCTTCTGCCCTAAAAACACTTATAATGTATTAAGGTGTAAAATACATACAGTGTTTTTATATTTACTTATATCTATAGAAGTTCTTTGAATGATACGTACTTCTCTCATACACAATAATCTCAGTGGCCATGAGGAGGAGCAGTATGTGTCACTCCCTGCTTTATTACTGGCTCTCTGCCTGTCGAGCAAATAACTAAGTGATACCAATGATGAAAGAGGATGAGGAGCAAACGGAGCTGGTAACAATGGCGGGGAGACGGGGACTGACATAGGGTGCTTTTCCCAAAGGCCCTGAAAAATCTGGGGCTCGCACTGCAAACTTTGTGTGGGTGATGAACCTAGGGTGTGTAAGGCAGGATGCTGTGTGATGTTGGTTACTGTGGGGAAATGAGAGCTGAGAGGCAGCACTACAGGAATCTGTTCCTGAATCGATTCATTTCCCCCCCCCCCTTTTTCTCCCTCTTTCCTTCCATGCTTTTGGAATGTATACCCTGGCATGCTAGACATGCTAATTGTTCTCAGCAATCAGGACTTTTGTTGGAGAAGCAAGAAAATAGAAACAGATCTGGGTCAGATGACACGACAGTCCACCATGGGTTAATTAAGCCTTGGATTGGCATGGTCTGTTTTAGCATTATGTGAGCGTTATTTAACCTTCATATAATCTCCATCATCCAGGTTTGGATGACATGACAAACTATAGCAACTCCTGGCCAGGTCTTGCATATTCATAATGGTGGCAGGCATGCATCTCAACACAAATAAGATACAGACAATAGCTTATCATTCTCAGACAAGTTAGTCAAGCAATATAATTATGAGGGATATGCTGACTCCTTTGCAAATGATAATAAGCAGAATTGGGACAACATCCTGTCATATATAACAATGGCTTATCTTTACACCATACAGACTTACACCCTATAAATTTCTGTCTTGTCAGGAAATCTGACTACCTAAGGAGTTGTTAAATAGTGCAGTGATCTTTATAGCATATAATTGTATACTAACAATGGATTTATTTAACAGTTGCTTCCTTTTACACATATACTGACTTATCTCCCAAAATAAATCTAGGGCGCAATCTTACTGTGATGACCATAAGCCTCTGAACTCAGAGGCTTACAGGCATCCTATGCAGGACATGAGGAGTGGTGAAGGCTATCTTCGCCTCCCCATCCTTCTACCCTACATTTTCGCCTAGACTGGCATTTTTTGCCCATCTAGGTGAGGTGTCTCGAGGGGGAGGGAAGGAGGCTGGAGAGGCCTCAGGATAGCTCATATCCTCGCCACCCCAATCTTCTCCCCTCCCCACCCACCAGAATGCCCCCTTTTCCCCTCTCCATGGTTGAGTTCCCAACCTTGGAGAGCAGCTGTGAGGGAGGGGGCAGAGCTCCGATTCCCAGCTCCGAGATTGGAAAGTTTATCTCCAACCTCGGATCTGGGAATTTGAACTGTCTGATGTCCCCCGAGAAGCTGTCTAAGGACCATAGATCATTCCCGTAGTCTCTATTTTGAAATAAGTTAGAAGTATATTATTTTTGGTACAATCCACACATTTAGGGTTTGAACACCCTTGGCAAGAGGCAGATAAAATAAAAATAAATTTGGGAACAAAATAATGCATGTGTGTTTCTTCTCATCTCTGGCAAGAAGCCATTTCTGAAAGAAATGAATTTCCTCCCCAAAATAGATTTTAGCATCAACTACTACAGGAGCTGTCAAACAACACTGGGAAATCCAACATTGGGAATGCACAGGCATCACCGACCCACATGTTCTCTTTTCAGTGGTGCAGGAGTTGGGTACCTGCTGTGTTGCATAGCTATTGGTTCCAGATTGGTTCTTGACACATCACTTTCATGTTTATTATTAAATCATCAGCACACAAAAAGTATAAATTATATTTTGTGCATACATTTATTAGTAAAGCCATAACCTAGAATTGTATAGTGATGCATAGATGAGCATTATTAGTAGTAACAAATAGGACCTGCAAGACAGTGAGGCAGTATGGAGTGTTCCTGTTAAGGGTTGCAGCCAGCCAAACTACCACAGGATATTCCACTCCATTCAACCACTGCCTGGTTTTCTTCTCCAACAGATTTCAGCAATCTGTGGCTATTGAACATGTTCAGTCTTCATTTGGGCGATATTATTGTCAGGATTTTTAGAATGTATGTATCTTGACTTAAGTTTGGCACCCTCAATCCATAGTAGTATCTTCAATAGTGTTCCTTCCTACCATTAAAACATCCTTCTTAACTCTGGAAAATGAGAAGAACTATCAAGTTCTGTTTCTTGTCAGGCAAACCTCCTGCCAGATCCCTTACTATGCAAAAATAGGCATAATTAAGTGATTCTCCACTGTAGTACTACAGCCTTGGATTGGAATAATATTCCAAGACAAACTCACTTTGCTGTGGGTCTTTTTCAGTCATTTTAGTAAATACTTTATATTCTGCCAAACACTTATGGTTTGAGGTCTCTGGCTGGCTTTATATATTATTATTATTATTATTATTAGCTTTTATTCAGGTATCATCCCAGGGGTAATGAATGTTTCTCCAAAATATTTTCCACTACCCTATTCATTCTCCCTAGCTTTCAATCACAGTATATTTATATATAGTGATTTGTAAAATCCTTGCTCCTCTAATAATGGATTTTGCTGCCTTTTTGCTCTCACAAACTAGTTCTTCTAGTCTGCATGTTGTTAATTTGTCCTTTTATATATTGAAATAGTTTTAGTATTATTTTTATTCACTTTTCTCTATAGTGTTTTGTATATATAGAAATTGTATAACTAAAATAAAATATGAACTCCATGTTAAATAAACGATGCCATATCAAACAGCCACATATCATGTATGTACAGAGGGCTCCTATGTATCAAATTCTGTGCAATGTGTGTAGATTCAACAACACAAAGCAGGAGTTTAAAAACTGTTGCTGGTATCATAATCTTAACTTGGAGCACTTGAAAATGTTTCAGCAGCCAAGCCAGTTTTAGAAGAGATGGTATCTTATGTTTAAAGGTTAGCTTAACGGCTCTCATTGCCTATCTATGACCACTTTTCTATGTAACAGAACATCTCTGACCTCCACTCAGTTACAAAGATTATAACTCTTAAAATAAATCAGTAAGAGCTAATAGTTCTTTTAAAAGAAAGGTAATAGCTTTTCTACAGACACCCTTTAGTGGCACTAATAGTAATGACATTTCTAGACACCCTTCAGTGGCTGTAAAAAGAAGGGTAAGATAGTGATCACCCCAACCCTTTGTACTACCGTATTTCCTCGATTCTAAGACACACTTTCCCCCCCATATTTAAGTCTGTAAAAATGGAGTGTGTCTTAGAATCGATGGCGTCTAAGAATCGCCGAATTTCTCCAGCGATGGAATGGGGTTGAAGATACACCTCCCCACCCATGGCACCTTCACAAAGGGGCTCTGCATGCCCCCCACAGCGACTCAACCTTCCTCACTCGCCACTATTACCGCCACTCCGCGCCGTTGGCACCGACCTCCTTGGCCTCCAGTGCCGCCCCGGTCCGCACCGCCAACGCCGCCCTGGGGCTGATGGGGGAAGTTTTTTCTCTCATAATACCAGGGCAGGATCTACACTACTGCTTTAAAACGGTTTATAACAGTAGTGACAACTGTGGGGGCCCAGTACACACTCTACGTAGTTTTCAAAACGTTTTCAAAGTGTCGTATCCTGCTTGGTGTAGATTGGTAGAACTCCGAGCCAGCCAATGAATCTGACGGATGGGAGATTATTAAGGATAGATGAGAGGAAGTATTTCTTCACACAGCTCAAGTGTTAAACTATGGAACTGGCTAACACAAGATGTACTGATAGCCATGACTGGGCACTCCTGGGTTTTCGCGGGTCCCACGTCTGCCTCCCGCCCCTTCTAGTCACTACTGTTATAAACCATTTAAAGCAGTAGTGTAGATCCTGCCCTGGTATTATGAGAGAAAAAACTTCCTGTCTGCTTTTTCCACACCACGCCTAATAATAACAGTACTATGACTAATAGATTTTCAGATGCCTGGAGGCCAGTTGCTGTTATTCTCTAACGAGGGAGAGGCACCCTGCACATGGCCAGAGGCACGGCTCTTATCCATTTGATTGTTCTGCTGTTGAAGCCCTGGCATTCAAAACAATTTTGGTGGAGCCTCCCCGTCCCTTTTTCTCACACTCAGAAACACCAAACCCTATCTACACTACTGCTTTAAACCGGTTTATAACAGTTTTAAACCGGTTACCGGTTTTAAACCGTTATAAACCGTTTTAAAGCAGTAGATAGGAATCAAGCCAATGGCTTGCTGGCTAACGGGCGGGGAGGACCGGGACGGGCTGGGGGGCTTCGGCCTCTCACGGAGACTGAAGAACCCCACAAAGAAACCGAGGGAAGTGTCTCACGAAGCCGTTGCCGGCGGCCACGCTACGACGGGAAGGCGCTGCCCCACTCTTCCCGCCTTGCCATTTTGAGGCAAAGGCTCCCTCGCGTGAGCCTGCTCTGTTGCCTGGCTCGCAAGGAGGCAGGGCGGCAAACAAAAGGTTGTCGCCCGGGCTGCCGCGCTCGCGGGCGGGAGAGGCGGGGAGAGGCGGAGAGCAGGGCGAGAAAGAGCCGCCCCTGTTGCTCTTCCCGCTGCGACTACCGGCGCGGGGGAGGCAGGAGGAGGAGGAGGCGTGTGGCGGCGGCGGCGGCGGCGGCGTGAAGTGAAGCGCTGCGGGACCGAAGGTCCGTCCGACCCAGCCGCTGGCTGGCGCCCCACAGGAAAGGGGGTATCGTCATGCCCACCAACTTCACGGTGGTGCCGGTGGAGGCGCCCGCCGACGGCGAGGAGGGCCCAGGAGCCCAGGGGCAGCCGCCGCCGCCGCCGCCGCCGGAGTATGTAGAAGAGCCGGGTAAGGAGGATAGTAGTAGTAGCCGACGCGGCGCCGGCGCTCATCGGCGGCAACCGCAGCACCTGGAGAGTGGCCGCGTGGAGCGGGGGAGTCGAGGTGAGTGGCGGGGTCGTGGCGGCGGTAAGGGGGTCGGCTCTCCTTCGGCCGTGACCCACCGCGTAGAAAACTGGAAAGGGGGGGGGCGTGTGTGTGTGTGCACAATCCCGTGTAGCACAATTGTGTGGGGAGGGCAGCCTTTCGTGGGCGCGGGTCGTGTTAAGGGGGCAGGCTTCACCTAGCCGTGCGCCCCTGCTTGCAGGAGTAAGGCTGGCTCCTGTGCGTACAGGTGAGCTGGCTGCTGGCGAGGAGGCCCTCCAGGTGGCCCGCAGGGGGACCCGTGAGGTTCGTTTGGTTGACTGGAGGAGAACAGATATAGTTGGGCTTGGTGGGGGCTGGGACTTATTTGTTTGTTCTTGCCAGCAGGTCCACAGGTAGTCTTTCCTCACCTGGCAGCGGGTGGAAACAAGGAGGGGCTAAGCCTAGGCGTTTCCACTATGTGTAGCTGCGGGATTAAACAGCCCCAATTTTTTACAGGGGAGTTACAACACCATTGAACGCAATCGAGCTTACTCCTTAATAAGGATAAATAAGATGGCATCCTAAGTGAAGGGCGACTTAGAAGGGGGGGCACCCTCCGTGACACTCAAGGAAGGCTTAGGAGCTACAAGGCAAATACAATTTTTGACCAGGAGTGGGAAAACCATAGGAGCCTTTCTATACTGGCATGCAGAATGTGTCCTGTTCATGTATGCACGTCCTGTGGAATGTGGCATAGGTGAGAGATACTGTTTGAATGTTTCCCCATGTTTGAAAACAAAACAACTTTGGGAAAGTAGAAAACTAGTACATTAGGGAGAAAAGTTGTAAGCTGGGCTTGACTTTACCAACCTAGGTTTAAAAAAAAACAAAAAACTTTCAGGAAGTTTTGTTAGCAGCAACAATAGGAAAAATAACAAAAATGTGATCCCCCCCCCCCCCAAAAAAAAAACTATAGTGTGCTCAGTTCATTCTGCCTCCTAGGACATTCCCACCTCTTTTTGCTGCATGTATAAATACGCTAAAGGCTGAGCTTGATGCTTAGCATGGTAGAATAGGTATCCCAAGGACGAAGGAACTGAGTGGCATAGTTGCAGAAAAGGCGGAAAGAGAAATAAGAAAAAGCAGAGCGAGAGAGGGCAGATATGTTTGAAAGGAATACTCAAGTAGTTTTTTTAAAAAAATACTTGGATGTCCTCAAAATGTCAGTATCAGAGGTTAGACAATAAAGCAACAGGAATAGGAGGGGCTATGACATGTTTTGAAGTCGGTTTGAAATAAGTAATAGAAAGGCAGTATCATGTTCACAACAATATGGGATGGTACTCACCATGGTATCTGCTGGAGACATGGTAGCATAAGTCGTATCATATTTCATCAGATTGCAGTGAAAGTTAGCTGGTACTTCCAGCTTACTATTCCTTTGTTAGGCTAATATCTAGGATGGTTGTTAATGTTTCATTAATAGCAGTTAATGTTAGAAGGACATGGTCGGAGATGTCTATTGGATGTTTTAAAAGAGAAAGCCATTGGAGCTTGTAGAAGGTGACATTCTCCGGCAGATGAGAGGAGGGAAGTGTGTGAAAAAAACAGCACATGAGGGAGAGAGAAAGATCTATTGGCTAAAGGCACCTTATGATATATGACCTGTTTCTGAAGGATCTGTTGTGGGGTATTGTATCTTTTGCCTTTTTGAAGTGCCTCTTTGTCTCCACTCATGCTGTGTTGATATATTTGTAAATAGAACAAATATTACAGATACCAAAAGCCTTCAGTGTTTTTTCCTCCAAAGGCAACTATATTTTGCAGTGCTGTCCCTGGAACGTCTCATCGCTCAGTGAACTGGGAAGTGCATCACAATACTTAGACTTAAATCCAAGTTGTGTAAGCAGACTTTTGCTCTCCTCCACTCTGCAATTCCCTGCTCATGCCGTTCAAATAGCTCTGGAGAGGGGGACGCTGTCCTGGCAGTTATTTCCATTTTGCTGGCAGATGGTTAGGGTTGGAGACAGGTTTATTTATTTTTATTTATTTAAAACATTTTTGGCTGCATGTCAGGGCAGAAGCCCTCCAAGGCGGCTTACAACAATAAAATACATAAAAGCAGTTTAAAACATTAAACACAATAAAAACATACACAATTAAATAGCAGTTTAAACAATAAAAGCTAACTATCAAATCATCAAGAAACAATGGCAATAGCAGCAAAACAGTACTCATCATGAGAAGGCCAGAATAAAATAAAATGTTTTAAGGCCTTCTTAAAAACCTTCAAGGATGGTGCATGGCGGACCTACAAAGGAGTTTTGTTCCAAAGGTGTGGGGCCACTGCAGAGAAGGCCCTCTCCCTCCTAATTTCTCTCACAGGTGGGTAAATGAGAAGGGCCTGTCTTTCTGATCTTAAAGTGCAGGCAGGCTGATATGGGTGATGGCGGTCCTTCAAGTAACTTGATCCCAAACAGTTTAGGGCTTTAAAGGTAAAAAACAGCACTTTGAATTGGGTTCAGAAACACACAGGTAACCAATGCAGCTGGCACAGTATAGGCATTAGATAGTCAAATAACCTTGCCCCCACCAATACTTGGGCAACTGCATTCTGCAATAGCTGAGGTTTCCAAACTGCCTTCAAAGGCATCCCCACATACAGCGCATTACAGCAGTCCAGCCTGGATATGACTAGTGCTTGGATAAGTGAGGCCAGGTTCGTCCTCTCCAGATTGGGCCACAGATGGCGTACTCGCTTAAGCTGGTAGAATGCACTCCTGGTCACTGCAGCCACCTGGGCTTCCCCAGTTAGCTTGGAGTCCAAGAGGACTCCCAGACTGTGTACTTGGTATTTTAGGGGGAGTGCAACCCCATCTAAGATAAGTTGTAAACCTCTATCCAAAGTAGTTGGTTTCCCAACCCACAGTAATGAAAAACCAAAAGAAGGAGAGCATGGTTCTCCCATTTCCCCCCAACCCACAGTACCTCCATCTTGCTGGGTTAAGTTGCAGCTTGCTCACCCTTATCCATCCCAAAACAGCCTCCAGACAATGGTTCAAGTGTTCCACAGCCTTCCTGGGTAGAGTTGAGTATTATTCACATACTGATGACACTTCAGCCCAAACCTCCTTATGACTTCCCCCAGCAGTTTCATGTAGATGTTAAAAAACATGGGGGACAAGATAGAACCTTGCGGCACCCCACAGGTTAATGGACATGGAGTGGAATAGAAGTCCCCCAGTACCACCTTATGAGACCACTCTTCCAGACAGGACCAGAACCACTTTAAAGCCACTCTTCCCAAACCCAGTCCAGATAAACAATCCAGAAGAATATCTCAGCAGCTTTCAATACCACCAACCATGGTATTCTTCTGGAATACCATGGTCAATGGTATCGAAAGCTGCTGAGATGTACAGAAGAACCAACACGGTTGCACTCTTCCCATCCATTCCCCAGTGTAATTCATAACCAGGGCGATCAAGGCTGTTTCCGCCCCATAACCAGGCCTGAAATCTGATTGGAATAGATCTAGGGAGTCAGTTTCATCCAAAACAGCTTGGAATTGTGAGGCCACCACACGTTCTAGTGCCTTGCCCAAGAATGGCAAATTTGAGACAAGGCGGTAGTTATCTAAAGCCATAGGATCTAAATCTCATTTTTTCAACAAGGGCCTCACCACAGCTTCCTTTAAGGCTGTGGGTACCTCACCAGACCTCAAGGAGGCATTTACCACCTTGGAAGTCCAGATATCCAACCCAGCTCTGGCAAATTTACAACCCTTAGTCTACAATCCTATACTCTGGATATAAACCTCATTGAACTTAATGAAATTCCTTCTGAATAGCCATGTACAAGATTGTACTATTAAGTATTTATAGCAAATTATTTTATATACATTATTTCAGCCATCCATACAGCAACCCTGTGAGGTAAGTCAGTACTATTATCCTCAGATTGTAGATTGGGAGTTCTGCATTAAGAGAGTGGCTTGCATATGCAGGGGTGGGTTTTGAACAAGAGATTTTGTAATTCACAGCTTTTAAACACTACATTGCTTCTGTTGTAATGGCAAATCTTTAATGACATCACATTAGAGTAATAAAAATAAACAAGGAAAGAAGTTGTGTTGGTTTTTTTTTTTAAGGGTGAAAAACAGTGTAAAAGAAACATTCAGATAGAGAGCAGCCAAAATACACTAATAAGAATGGAGTGTGGTGTGAGTTGTCTAAGTAAGCAGGCAATTCACAAAAATAGGGGTTGGTGGGTCATAGTAAAATGTCTGGTAAAGGCAGGTTTACAAGCACCATGGCCCATCAAATTCTATTGATTTTCAGCATCACCTGCCACTGTTGTATGGATTGTAACTTCTCACCCCAAGCAGCCATACCTTTCTGGTAGGAACAAGAAAAACTGGTGTTTACTGAAAATGTTTGGCTATAAGAGAGCAATGAAGATGGTCAGCACTATGGAAAACAAGTCCTGTCAGAAAAGGTTGAAGGAACTAAGTATGTTTAGCCTGGAGAAGAGAAGACTGAGAGGAGGGCAATAGTCAAATACCTGGTGGGTTGTCATGTATATAAGACTTATTGTCTGCCATCCCAGAGGGCAGGACTAGATCTGATAGGCTTAATTAAGGAATATTATTTATATTGGTACAGGATGCAATGAATGATTTCATCTGAATTCTGATAAAACATACATTGATCAGTTTTCTGCATCTTCAATTTTCTTTATCACAGGGTTAGAATTGAGGTAGGCAACCTTTTGAGGCCTGTTGGGTCATTTGGCAATTTGAGAAACTGTCTTGGGCTGCCATGGGAGGTGTGGTTAGTCACAAAGGGCAAGTAATTTGCCCCAAAGGCTGAGTACAATATAGAGGTATGATCTGAGCCTCACACAGTAAACAATTCATTTAAACCCACCATTTCCTCTCTCATCCCAGGTCACCACCCATAAATTCTCTCTCTCACACACACATGACCTGCAGCTGCCTGCCATCTTCATTTCCTAAGAATGTATCTGAGTCCCACATGTGGTCCAGAGACATTCATTGGAAGTGAAGATGGGGAAAGTTGAATGCTCTCAATTATTTTTAAAGTGATTCTAGCTGCCAGTAAGAAAATTAGTTAATTTTTTAAAAATGGGAGTGGTAGGGCACCTTGGCAGGCATCAAGAAAGTTTCCTGGTACACACAATGGTGCCCATGAGCACTGGGTTGCTATCCCTGGGTTAAAATGTAAGTCAGATATTGTGACTTTTATATTATGTAAGGAATAGAAATGATTGGCTTGCAGAATAACAATAATTATTCATGAGGCAGGAAATGATAAAAATGAGAAATCAGATACCAGGGTGGATAAAAATAAATGATTTAATTTTTTCTTTAAAAAAATCAGTTTTTTTTATTTTAATTGGATTTTTTAATTTAAATTGGATTTTTTATTTAAATTGGATTTTTAAATAAAATGCTTTTTGAGGAAAAATCTATCTAAAAATAGTTTTCTATTTAAGATACATTATAGTCCAAAGGTTATTCATCATGAAATAAGGATTAGTTTTTAATTATGTAGCATGAGGCTGTATATTGGTGCAATGTTTAAATTTTTTGGTAAATGAATTCCATTACTCCATTCACAATGTCACGCTCTTCCAGAGGTTTCTGTAAGATTATTGGGCAATTTTTCTATCTAGAAGATATTACCACAGATGCTTGGTTTTACAGTTCTCAAAACTGTGAATTTGTGTCTGCAGAGATCACAATCCCATTGTTTCTTTGCAAATCTATGTACACAGAATCAACCCCTTACCTCTTAAGTGCTAAGTTTTAAAAAATTCAATGAATAGATTGCACAAGAAGCTAAAAATGAAACCTGCATCTGCTTGTAAATATTAAGATTATACCAGCAAGAATGAGTCTTTGGTAACTCTGAGTTGTGTAAAAAATGTACTAAGCTTATAGCAAGGAAGAGTGCACTTTTTTGGGGGGGCGGGAAGTCACATGATTAAATCGAGTCTTTCTGAGTAGTGATTAAAATCATGATTTCAATCATGATTTCAATCAAATTGATTTAAATCAGATCCACCCTGTAGGATATTGTTGTGTCAAATGCTGATTGATCTTAGTACTATTCCTGCTGATAATTTGTATGGCATTAAAGAAACATTAAAGCTCTTATAGAATATGCCAACAGTTTGCTTGTATGAAGAAAATGACCTCATAGCCCCAGCTGTAATGCTATTTAATCTTCTATCAGTAGAAGAAATAGAAACGCAAGTAAGAAAAAGCAAAAGACATTAGAAATTAGCATCATAGTTTTAATTTGGGAAGTATGTTATAGTTTTTGTGTTTTGCCTTTATTTTATTGCCTTTTATAGATTAGGAATTAAAGCTTAGGAAGAGATAGAGAAAAATGACTTGCACAGGACATACACTGAGTCAATGGTAGAAGTGGGATTTGAATCCAAGGCAATACTGGCCCATACCCAAAAGCCCACAGTAAACAATCTTCCTCAGACTGTACCACTTCAGTATTTGAGTGGGGGATTCTATGCTTGAATCTCTTTGCACAGAGAATGAGTGGGTTCAGACCATGGTGGGTTTTATTTTGTTTTATTTTATTTTACCTATAGTGGGTTAGCATGTCATCTATCGTGCCAATGTGGGTTATAGAGATTGCCTACAAAGTTGCTTTTCTCAAGAGCGGCCAAAAACACCCCTACTCTGCTCCTTTTGAGCAATCTCTCAGCAAACTTGTTTTCCTGCCACATTCAGCAGTGTCTCTGACTCCATATAAGTTCCCCCCCACACACACTCCTGCATGGTTCCCAAACAGTTTCATGTGTGGATAAATTCTCACTTTTCCATGAATATGCAAAGTCCCACATTTATCTAGTAGTGCATGTGGTGGCTCTCCAGAAGGGCAACTTGTATATTACATTTCATTCTATTTCTGCAAACTTTCAAGGAGTTGAACACGGATGGAAAAAGGAGTCCTGGCAAAGGCTTGAAACTCTGCAAAGGAAACTGGAATACCTGCCCAGTGAGCAGGAGGGGCAAGGGGGTGTGGAAATAAACTATGCTGTGTAGTTTATTTGTCTGATCATCTGTTGGGGTGAAGTAGGCTATTTGCATAGTTTATAAACCACCATGGATTAATGTGACATGTGAACAGGGCCAGTGTTTCTTAATTTGGAGAAGTATCCCTTGTCAGCAACTGATGTGTTACCATCCCTGGAGGGGTATTCCGTGCTATATAATCTTAGCAAAACATGATTCCAGACCAACATCCTGAAAAATGATAAACAATTAACTGTATTGTAAGTCAGTCTTGTATTTTATTCATACTAGAGATTTTTTAGCTTTTATCATCTAAATGCTGTTCCATCTAGATGGGGATTTTCATAATTTTCTAGCAATTCTCTGTCATGTGAAAACAAATCCTTTTAAAACAGTTTCAAAAAGAAAGAGGAGAAAATTCAGATGGCCAAATTCACTCTCATCACAAGTTATTGAATAGACAGCACAGAAAGGGAAGGGTCAGAGACACAAGAACTTAACTCTGTAAGGCTCACAATGCCAGGGAAGCTAAAGGCATGAAAAAAATTAAGGGGGTTGCCTACTGGTTCCTTGCATTGAGCCCTCATACTGCAAGTGGAGTATATCAATAAAGTCTGTAACAAGCAATGGTACTTTGATATAGATCAGAGGTAAATACTGTCAGGATCAGGCCTGATCTCCCTGGTGTTTATCCTGAATTGAACTTGGAGCCTGAAGAAGACCAGCCAAGACAGGAAGCGGGTGAGAAGTCAAGGAGGAATCTTCCCAGGAGTTTATCAAATGGGCCCAAGTCCAGAGATTATACTCTCCCTCCCTGGGAACTCAGTCTTCGTTGGAAGGGGAGGGAACATTGGAATTGACAGATGCCAGAGTCCACTGCAGAGTCAAGCAGGCAGAGTTGAGAGGAGGTGGGAGACAGCCACTCACTAGAAGTTACAACTTGAATACCCTCCCTGAAGGAATGGTTTGGTGAAAGCCTGTTGGGCAGGGCGGAACACTGTCTATTTAGTTGATATGCAACTGCCTTGCTTTGTTAGGCAAATTAAGCTTAGAGGATAACTCCTAGTATTCACACTCCCTTCAGGTGAGAAGTGATGTCTATTTACTGAATAAAGCTTTGTGGATTGCACAGCAGACCTCTTTATTGTCTCCCATCTCAGTGGGAGAGCTTGGAATCACGACAAATACTTTGTCACTTTGGGAGGCTAACATATATCCAGATTTTGCCTATAGCTGCTGTTCAAAGACTAAGCGTAAATAGATGTGCTTGTCTTAAGGCCAGACTAGATGTGTCTGGAACACTTGTTTGCTTAAACCTAGGTGTACCCTGATCATGTATCAAGTGGGTGGGGTATATTCCCCATTTTGAAGCAAAAGGAGTATGTAGTTATACTTAACCTTCATACCTGCCATTGACCTTCAAGCCTCTTTGTTCCAGTTGAGCTTCTGCTATTGGAAGAGAAGCATTGGAGTAGACAGACTGTGGGAAGGACATCTAGAGTGGAGGGAGGTTTTAGCACCCTCTGCCTGTCTCCACTTCCTATCAAAATTAATATAAGTTTAAACAAATGTGTTTGCCACTGTCACATCTAGTTTGGTCCTGAGTCTACTGCAGAATGCCACCAATGCTAACAGGATATTACAGAGATGAGGGATGAAATCTGATCTTTTAGTGACTTTTATATCCCTTCCTTCCTTGTCATCATTTCTCAGTTTTATCTTTTTCCTGTTTTTGTGTCTTTTCTGTTCATACTTCTTGTGTTTCCTTCCTGCAACAATTCCCAAGTTGTGGTTGCTCTATCTTTCTTCTCTTCTCCACACTCATTATTAACTATTAAATAGTTGACATTGAACTGAATTGACATTGATTTATATTTGTGTATTTCCTGCTCACAAGGACTAGTTGTAGGCATTTTTTATTTGTTTGGAAAAGTTTAGGATATTTCTAGTTTGAATATGTTTTGAAGATTACACAAAAATATGAGAAGCAGGTTGAAGTGACCTGAATAGTTATTTTTTTGATTATATGCAATCAGGAGCTAATTATATAATCTGGCAGTGTTAGTTCTGACATAGGTGACTGCAGGATTCAGTTTGTGATATATAATTTTTCATCATAGCTTAAAATAATTTTTCAACGTTGTCCTGTGTATTCTTGCTTTTCTACAGGATCACATCGTAATAATCCAGGCTTTGGAAACATTTCTTTTTAAAAAGAATGTTATACAATGGGCCTTTGTGGCAACGATGTATCTTTTCAATAGACTCTTTGAATTTCATAGAAGAAAGGTATAGAAGATATTTTGCTCTTCATTGTTTTGAGAAGGAGGACTCCTCTTCCTCCTTTTAACACTGTAATGAATTGTTGTAACACTGATGCAGAATAGAGTCTTCAATGTGCAGAAAGTGGTGCGAAGGCCCATGGGCAGTGATTCATAGCACAATAGCCTATGGGTCAGAAGGGGTGGTCATTACCATTTGGTATGAGTAAATAGCGTATAAGCCTAGTAACATTTAATAGCCTATGATCCTACTAACATGATTGGTCATTATGACTGTTGGTAATAAGTAACTTTCACAAAAACACACATGTTTTAAATAATACTCCTTTGGGGCTATAAGTTTTATACTTTTTGCCCAATTAGGCAAAAGGGCTCAAATTAACTGGGAAAGATCCACAATGAATTAAAATAATTTTCAGAAGCATTACTGAAAAGATGCAGAAAAGATGCAACATCTGTAAATTGTGTGTGGGGGAAAAACTCATTTTTAGATTTCAGTTACGGATAAAATTGTACACAGAGGCTGAGGTGTGGTCTGTCTTCTGCACTTTCTATACCAAACTTTTCTTCATTTAGCCTGTTATCTGACACTGATCGATGATTGCTCATATCTCTCTTGAGGTGAATTTCTGGTGTAAAACAATACCCTCTCCTCGCTTCATCTGTCAGCAGTGTTCCTTCCAAATAAATGGATCTTTAAATGTGGTGGTTGGTACCTTTTTGAAGGATTAAACTAAGTACTATTTTTTAGAATTTCTGACCCTAGTAAAATTATTAGCCATGATGCTCGTTGATGATGAGTAGCTTTTATTGGGGGGTGGGGGACCACCTTTATTGTGTAGATAAAGAATAAGAAAAGAAACCAGAAGTATATAATACTCAAATGTGAGCGTTGGGTGACAAACAAATGCAATGTATTTTGTGTGAAATAAAAATGATAGAGATGAAAATGAAAGAGAACTTGATTCTTTGACAATACTTTGTATTATGCCAGTATGTGGATATCATAACTGCATTTACAAAGTTGAAGTACAAAGTTTTCTCAAATGTACTAAGTAATTATAAAAGTAATTGGCATAGTTATCTCCTTCAGTGACACATTTAAAGTCTTCTTCATCAGCTTGATTGTCACAGTGTTGTACATGGCATATTGCCCGGCATGTTAAATCATTCTTTATAAAGGTATATGTGAATGCTACACAAGAGTGATTTGGGGCCACCACTGAGAAGATAGTTGTCAAACCAAGGCTTGCAGCCGTGATATGCAACCCACCCTCTTGTCATGCCATGAGTATGCTAGATACTTATTAATGGGTAAACTAGCTATGGTAACCTAAGGTTTTTAACTTCTCTCATTGAGGAAGGCCAATACCTCTTGTTTTGCATGCAGAAGGACTCAGGTTGAATCTTTGGCATCTCCTGCTAATAAACATTTTAGGTAGCAGCACTGGAAAAGACCTGTGCCTAAGATCATAGAGAGTTGCTATCAGTCAGAGCAGACAGTACTGGAGTAGATTGTCTGTTTTAGTTCAATGCAGCTACATAAGTTCAAAAAAAAGGTATATATTAGCCTGTTTTCCCCCATGTCCCTGCCAGCAGAACTTTCTGCTTTACAAAGGTGCCTTTTTCAAATTTGATTGAATGTAGTCAAGTTTGCCTGAATCCAGATCAATGCAGGATTTACAATGCAAAATATAACTATAGCATCCCTGACAAATGGCTGTCCAACCTTTACTGAAATATATGTGGTGAAGGACAGCCCATCACCTCCCAAGTGTGTGTTTCACTGTTGAACAGCTCTTATTTTTATGAAGTTCTTCCTAACGTTTAGCTGAAATCTACTTGGTTTTGGTACTCCCCACAAGCAACAGATAACAAGTCTGCTCCATCTTCCACATACTTGAGGACTTCAGATACTTGAGGACAGCTACCCCATCTCTCCTTAATCTTCTCCAGGCTAAATATTCCCAGCTCCTTCAAGTGTTCCCCATAGACATGGTTCCTAAACCCATCACCATCCTATGTTCCTTCCTTTGGATGCGCTCCAGCTTGTCAATATCTTTCTTAAAATGTAGTGCCCAGAATTGGACATAATATTCCACTTGCGGCCTGACTTTGTTACCATTATTTTGTTTGACTCTGATTTATTTGTTTAATAATAATACTTATGTACAGCCTTTCCACAAATGTCACCAATGTGGTGTACAACAGTTCAAATAAAAGCAATAATACATGGAAACAAAAACCATATTTAAACCTTAAAATATTTTTGAAAAAATAAAACCATTACTTACAATTTAAAAGGCTAAATTAAATGGATGTGTCTTAACTCCTTTCCGAAAAACAAAGAGAGTGGGGACCAATCTTAGCCTTGAAAGGAGAACATCCCACAATTTGTGGGTGATGCAGGAGAAAGCTCTTTCACATATGTTGGACAAATGGCCATTTGTGAGTAGAGGTGTCCTCAGATGTACCTCTCTTGCAGATCTTAATAACAGGTTCATAATGGGATAGGCAGTCCCTCAGATAATTAGGCCCCAAGCTGTTAAAAGATTTAAATATTAAGACAAACACCTTGAATAAAATCTAGAAAACAGTTGACAACCTGTGTAGATCTTTCAATATAGGGATGATATGATCAGGATACTATGCACCAGCTGACACATTTTACACTAACTGAAGTTTCTGGACATTCTTCAAGAGTAGCCTTTCATAGAATGTGTTGCAGTAGTCTAACCATGGAATAATCAAGGCAAGGATAACTGTTGCTACGTCAGATTTGATTCAGGATTGTTCGCAGATGGGGTACTAAACTTAGTTGTGGAAACACATTATTTGCCATTACTGCCCCCTGAAAAGCCAGGGGCAGTGTAGGATCAAAGAGCATTCACAAGCTACCAGCCTGACCTTTGAGGGGGAATGCAACCTGTTCCAGAATAGTTTGAATCCCAATTCCCAAACCAGGCTTTCTACTGACCAACAGCACCTCCATTTAGCCTGGATTTAATCTCTGGTTGTTCACCCTCCTATCGCCCATTATCAAACCAAGGTAATATTCAGGGATATTGGCTAAATTAGACAACAAATAATAGTAGAGCTGAGTGTTGTCAGCATATAGGTGGTACCTCATTTTTTAGTTCTAGATGTTACCTCCCAGGGGCTTCACACGCACGCATGCACACACACCACATTCTGAATATGATATGACAGGATCAGGATCAGCACAATACAGTGCCCCTCAGGTCCAGCTCAGCCAGGCAGCCTTGAAGGACACTATGATTGCTGATACTGAAATCTGCTGAGAGGTCCAGGAAAACCAATAAGGCTGCATTACTTCCTTCCAGTTCCTAGTGTGGGTCGTCCACCAATGTGACCAAAGCAGTCTTAGTCCTATATCCCAGCTGAAAGCTCAATTGAAATGAGTTCAGATAATCAGTATCATCCAGATGTGTTTGGAGTTGTAATGCTACCAACTTCTCAACCACCCTGGTCAAGAATGGTATATTTCCCAGGTCAAGGGAGGGTTTCTTAATAAAGGTCCTTTAAGGAAGAGGGAACATTCCTCATTCATGGAGGTATTAATCACTTCTCTTAACCGTAATGCCTGCCTACCTTAGCCAATTTAATCAACCAGGAAGGGCAAGGGTTGAGTGAACAGGTACTAGCACTTACTTCTCCAGACATTCTGTCCACTCCCCTTGAACTTTACAAGCTGAAAGGAATCCAAGACAACTGGGCAAGTGGTTTCCAAGGTTACAGCCACCTGACTTTCACCAATCTTGGAGTCCGATTCAAGGCAGATCTGCAAAGGATGAAGTAAATTATTCACAGGGAGCCTCCAATTGCTCTGGCTCCCCCTTGCCAACGTCTTGGTAAAGAAGGCCTCAAACAATACGGAAAAGCATCACTGGTCTATTCCGTGCTGGCAGAGAAATAAACTCTCTTTGCTGCCCTCACCACCATAGAGTAGCTCTCCAGTTGGATTCTACCCCATGTTCAGCCCAATTTGGTCTGAGTTTTCCTCCATCAGCACACTAAACATATATCTCCTCTGTTAAATGCGGGAGCTGACCTGGCTCTATCAAGGAGGGAGATGGTGCTTAGGAGCTCTAGTGTCAACAACCACCTGGGCAATTTCTGTTTTCCACAGATCAGCCCAGGCTTTGACAGTACTGTCAAAAGAAACTCTCTAAGTGTATTCAGATAACCATTTTTAACTGGACAACCACCCCTGCGGAGGTTCACACTGACAGCCAGTTCAAAACTAACCAGAAAGTTCATGAAAACAAAAGTCACAAACAACTTCTCTACCTTCAGAGTACCAACACCAGCCAAGCAGAATATCAGATCAAGAGTGTACCCTACTTCAGTGTGGGGTCAGATCCATAGCAGACATGAATTTCTGACCCACTTCCAACTGTGTGACCTTCTCATTAATGTTGAAATTCCCCAGAAGAAGCAGCCTGGGGATTTGTGGTGGCAGTAGTTTTGATGCTTTTGTATGTTCCGATTTAGATTTTCTTTTTGTGGTTATACACATAAACCTCCTTAAACCTAAAAAGAAAAGGAAGAGTTTAAAATGTTGAAATGATAGAAATGGTGGAAACGGGGGAACAGAGCCACATCAACTTCTCTTCCGCTTCCTTCTATGCCCAAGAGAGGTGTGTCATGGCATTGGCAGGGCACAGTTTTTATCCCTTCCCATCCTTGTCCAAAAGTATGTGAACAAAGGCAGGAAGATTCAGCAACATGAGCCACTGCCATTGATGACACCTGTAAAAAGTAGGGGCAAGCCTTGGCACTCTGCTCCTGAAGTTCGGAGGCGTGTGAGGGGAGTTTTGGATGGAAAGCTGCTCTTGATATTTCCACACCTCAGCCATCTGGGAATTTCTGTTTCATGAACACTGGCTTTTTGAGATTAGCCTCTGTAACAGTCATGGCAAAATCAAAAAGATACGCTGTTTCTTGGCATTAAAGTAAAGGGGAATGCCAAAACAAGTCTTGATAGGTTGTGTATGGTTTATCCTCTTCCGTATCTCAGCTTGTGTATATTTCACACACCTACGGTCTTTTCAGTCTTCATAAACTGGATAAAGTTGGGTGTTTCCTATAAAACCTCTGGCTTGTTTGTCTTTTTGTAGCTACACTTCAAGAACCTATATTCAGAAGATGAGTCTACTGCATTTGTAAAGTGAAAGGATGGTATCATATTTGTATACTTTCAAAGGTTTGTACAGAATTTGAAAAAAAGTTGTGGAATTCAGTTTCAATTTGCAGTCCTTTTTATAGCCCCCTCTCTTAACATGTTACGTATCAAGGTACAGGGTCCAAGTCCTTGGTGAGCAATTATTCGTCTTATAATAAGGGGTTCTTATATTTGCCCTCAAATATATCTGACTGATTTCACTGGCTCATTTCATTTTTATTTCAACTGTTGTCATTTAATCTTTGAATAGAGATGAGTCATAATGTTATCTCCTGTATTGCTTGACATTCTGGCCTCACTTTATGCAAAAACAATATTTTTTTCTCTCCTCCTGTACTCAAGGTATAGATACCCATCCTCTTAGGTACTCCATGCATCTGACAAAGTGGGCTTGGGCCTATGGAAAGCTTACGTCATAATACATTTGTTTGTCTTTAAGGTGCCACAAGACTTTGTCGTTTTTGTTGTAACAGACTTACACGACTATTCATCTGGAATGTTTCTATTGCGATATTATGCGTGATAAGAGGCAGGCTGCAATTCTGTTTTAGCCCTTAATGAACAAACCTAATCCTAAAAATGATTATTAAAAACATACTTATTTACCCTAGCTTTTCCCTTCCACTAACTTGTCTAAATACTATTGTGTTTTTATATTGATGTATTGTTTCTATAACTTATTGTAAACCATTTTGGGATTTTTAAAATAGGAAGTTGTATATAAATATTTTAAAATACACAATAAATAAATAAACAATGAGGTGAAAGTTTCTCAAAATATATTTTTTGAGTTTAAGTATTAAAAGTTATGTAATGCAGCAGAATATTTACTCTTTGACGTTTAATTATATCAACTTGCCTAACATTAACTATCACCAAGACCACATTTTATATTTTCCTTGATTTGTAACAACTGTCAAAGCAAGGAAAATTGCCAAAAATATTAGAAATGAGTTTTGTTTGCCTTCAGAAATAATGGAATCTTGGAATTTTGGTACCTCTGTGAATCTACAGCAGAGATACTTGCATTACCACCTGTATAACCAGATTGTTCAGGTGTGTCTAAAGTATTTTGAGCCCTCGTGTTCTGTTGTGTTGGATTACTCATCATACTTATATTCAGTTGTTTTTTTCTCCTTGAACCTTTAAAAATTCTAACATGTAAAGTATTTCCCAATCATTACCTTGTTTGCCCTTTCAGCAATCCCGAGATTGCTGTAAATATTATTTTCATTTTAGAGATGCAAAATGGAGGCTAAGATTGTGACTTGCTTAAATTAGATGTAACTAAAATTTTGTACAATAAAATTGTCACTATCAAAGAGTAGCTCCATACTGTTACAAATCTAAATAGCAAGTTTTGTTTAAAAGTTTAAGGACAAATAGCATAGCACAACCATTGACTTTATGGATTAAATGGATTTTGGATTTAACCAGGAAGGTAGTTCTTGGTAGAATTGCTGTTAGTTTTTTTTTCTTGCCAGTGTTCCCTATGCATTTAGCAACTGAGCGACATGCAAAAATACAGCAGATGTTGTAAAAACCCAGACAAGTACCACTGGACATAGGAACCCTAGTGTAAATAAAGCTAGCAACCCTGAAAACTAGCAAGACAATGGCTCCGTTCAGACAACACGTTAGTCAACACAGTGTGAAAGCTCCACTCAATAGTTGAGTTTTTAGGTGGTACTCCCCACACAATGTGTTCTAACTCCACCATTGTGTGAATGTGTGCTACTGTGGAGTTGAATAAAATATATCACAATGTTTAATTGACAGTTCCCCTGCCCTCTCTCCCCTCCCATTCTTCCCGATGGTATCACATCAGCCATTGCTGCTAACGAAACAATCCTGGTGGCTCTCCTAAAGCGGCACTCACTCGCCACTCTTGCCAGGAAACTCTGTAGCCAGTGGGAAATGTCAACGCAACGTAGAACTCTACAGAGCCCGCCACACAACATGCAAGACAACGGTTGTGCACGAATTCCCTCTGCTCATCGTGGATATTTCCAAAAAAACTCCACCTGCCGGACAACACATTTCTCAATGGTGGTGTAAAAACTCCACCATGGAGTTCTAAAACCACAGTTGAGAAATGTGTTGTCTGAACTAAGCCAATAGGAATGGCAAATTTATATATCTGTATTTGGGCAGTGGAGGAAATTAATTCTGGAGGGCTTATGACCTTTATTCTGACAAAGGCGGCTAGAAATAACCTCTTTGCAACAAAGATAATTGGATAATGACCTCATGTACAAAAGATACCGCATTACCAGCTGAGTCATATTACCTGGCACTGCTGCTTTTAGATGTGGTAATAATTGACATCAGATGTTCTGTTAAATACAATTTCCTTCATCTTTTTCAGTATGAAAAGTTATTTGTACATGCTGGGAACTCAGTAGTGAAGTCTGGATTTGTGTCAAGTAATGGCTAGAAGGTCTGATAGAAACACAAGCTAGGCTTCACTAACCATTTCTTCCTTGCTGGTGGGAATTTTGAGTGGTCAATAAAAATGGGATGAAAAGGAGGAGGTGGAGGACATAAGGCAACATGGGCCAAGACATTTTTGGTGCCTGAGCTGGATTGAAATTGTGCCCTCTTTTGGCAGTAACAACATTGTATGCATGAAACAACTGACATTTTGTCCCCCTTATTGGTGCCTTAAGCAGCCAACTGATGTTCTGACTAATGGCAAGGCCCTGGTCAGGGTGAGCCTCCTCAATTTCAGTTCAAAATCTCTGTCACTCTTTTTGTTGCCTGCTATCTGTGTTTCAGCAAGAATGTTAAAATGAAGAATATTTAAAATCAACCCATTTTTGCCCCCCACCTACAAGCTGCATTCCCCTGCCTGAAAAATAAATAAATAAAAATAGTGTCCGTGGCCGCTACAGAGTGCCAAAATGGTCAAAAGAAGCTAAGTTTGACCCTTTTGTTGCTGTGTAGCCACTACAAACACAATGATGATGATGATTAAAATTAAATAAAATTTGGGGGAGGCAGCAGGGCCAGATCTGACCCATGGGCCATGTTGTCCACTCTTCTACTAAGAGAAATACAGTTCACCAACCAGATGCTTCACAGCTCCCTTCTTTTGCAATCCTGGGCAAAAACAGGAAGTCCCTATTAGGCAACCAGCACTATACACGGCTTATGAAATTCATTTGGCTTGCTGGGTTTCAAATTGTGCTATTCTAGATCATCTTGATCTGATCTTTGCTGTGATGTGGAAGCTATCACCAAATAAAGAGGTGCAAACTTTCTCTGTTTTCAAAGAACCGAAAGGGAAGGGATAATGAAGTGAACAGGAATTATCTGATGAAGGCTTAGAATCTGCACGAAACTTGCAGGGTTGGAAAGACAAGGGGGGGGGGGGCATGGAAAATGTAAGAATCTTGCTGGATCACACAGAAAGCCTATCTCATCCAGAATTTTGTTCCCACAGTGGTCAAGCAGGGCATACATTCAAGAACACACTCCTTGTGTTTCTCAGTATCTTTTGATACCAGAGGTGTAGTATACAGCCATTTATAGCCTTATCGTCCACGAATTTGTCTGATCTTTTAAAGCTGTCCAGGTTGGTGGTTGTCACTGCATCTTGTGGTAACAATTCCATAGCTTAACCATGTGCTGCACAAAATGCTTCTTTTTATCTGTCCTGTCAGCTTCATTGGATGTCCCCAGATTCTAGTATCATGAGAGAGTTTTTCTCCGTATCCACTTTCTATGCACCATGCATAATTTTATAAACCTCTATTGTGTGTATGTGTGCCTCTTTATTTACTCCCCCGCAAGCCAGCATTTGTCAAGCATTGGGCTAGGCACCATTACCAGACCTCAGCACTGCAGTCTGTCCAATGCCTCCTTGCTGCCCTGTTATATGGCGTCCCTCACGAAAAACTACTGAGCAAACTTAGCAGTCATAGAATGGATCAGTAACTGGTTAAAAAACAGAAAGCAGAGAACAGCAATGGAGGGCTGTAAAAAGTGGTGTCCCACTTTTCAACTTGTTCATAAATTATCTGGAATGGGGAATGGGGCCATGTTCGCAGATGACACCAAATTATTTAGGATGATAAAAACAAACGTGATTGCAAAGAGCTCCAAAAGTATCTCTACAAGCAGGGAAAATAAGCACCAAAACAGCCAATGTAGTTAGTTCAATTGAAGCAATTGCAAAGTGATGCATGGTGGGACAAAAAAAAACTAGAGATGTAAAATGTCCAGAAATTTTGAAGCCATGGGAGGGGGGGGGGTGTCGGGAAAAAACAAATTTCCGGGAAAATTTTAAAAATGCAATATTAGCACTTTTTACAAATTGAAAGTCACTTTGTTACTTTAGGAACATAAAATGTAGTTATGTACAAGTTGGTTTGGCATAACATTATCACATGCATTCAAGCAATAATTACATATTGGATTTACTTTTTTAAACTTTAAACTTTAAACATTTTTAAATTCTTGCATTTGAGAGTTGTAGTCTCAGTTTGCAACCTAGGACTTGCTTGTCCTTGGTGCAAAGAAAGTGTAATAATCTGATACTGTACATAGTTTTTAGAAATCATTTGGAGAAGTAAATATATAAACTCCTTGTCTTAAAGATTTTATGCATCATGCTAAAATAAAACATTCCATAATCTGTTTTTACTTCTTTTTTTTTCAATTTTTCGGGGAAAAACAAAAAGGCTTTTATTTGGGGGGAAAAAGGGGGAAATGTTTTTTCCCTGAATTTTTCCATTTTTTTTCTGGGCCTTCACATCTCTACCCCCAACTTCATGTATATGCCGATGAGATCTGAGCTAGTGGCGACTGACCCAAAAATAAATTTGGGGGATTTTGGTGGGTGGTTCGATGAAAAAGGCAAATTCCATGTTAAGCATGGCTATAGCATGCAAAGTTGGAGGAAAGGAAAAGAAAGAGAAAAGTAGGAAAAGGGAGGAAATGGAATTTGAGGGAGGAGAAAGAATGTGTTGAAGGTGGAAGTGAGAAGGATTGAGGGATAAGGAAAGGTTGGCTCCCTGTCTGCTGCCCTTCTGCTGGCAGGCAAAGACCTTATTGATGTGGGCCTTTGGCATGTAAGTGGTTGGTTTGGGTTGAGTGCTGTTTTTATTCTGTTATTCTGCTTTTAATGTATTTGTTTTATTTTAAACAAGTTTTTATTTCTCTATGATTGTAAGCTGTCTTGAGTGCCATTTCCTTGGTAGAAAGGTGGGATACAAATCAGATTAATAAGAATAATCCATCTTTGGGGAGTGGCACTAGGAACTGGAGGTGAAATTGAGTTTATTTATTTATTATTAAATTTATATTCCACCATTTTTCCTTAAGGAATCCAAGATGGCATACATAATCCTCCTCCTCTCCATTTTATCCTCACAACAACAACCCTGTGAGGTAGGTTGGGCTGAGAGTATGTGACTGGCCCAAAGTCGCCCAGTCAGCTTCCATGGCTGAGTGGGGAATAGAACCGTGATTTCCCGACACCCAGTCCTAAACTCTAGCCACTACACCACACTGGCTCTCAAGTTAAGGACAAGGAGCAGAAGTGCAGCTTTGGGGAGCTTCTTGATTCAATATTGTCACTAGAGACCCAAGTGGCCTCAGTGGCTCGGAGCACCTTTTACTGGCTTCAGCTGGTTCGCCAGCTACAGATTTCTTGGGATAAGCTTGTCATGGTGATTCATGCTGTGACATCCAGGCTGGATTACTGCGACATGTTATATGTGGGGTTGTCCTTGAAAACAGTTTGGAAGCTTCAACATGCAAAATTCAGCAGGAGCCATATTACACCAATCCTTAAGGAATTACATTGGTTCCCTTTTCATTATTGAGTCCAATTTCAAGATGCTTGTTTAAAGCCTTAAACGGCTTGGGACACAAATACCTGGCCATCTTCTTTCATACTATCCTGCCCACGCACTAAGTTCTTCTCCGAATACCATCAGTAGGAGAGAAATATTATGTATCCCCAAAGGAACATAATGTACATGTGTACACAAAGTAATGTTCCAACATTGGAATGCCATTCCAAAGGAGATCTGATGGGCACCATGGTGCCATTTTTTTCATTTTGGTGCCAAGTTAATACATTCTTTGACGAAGCGTTGTAACATATTGCTATTTTAGGATTTTACAGTTGACAATGTAATGCATTTTTGAACGGAGTGTTGTATTTTGTTTGGTTTGCTGGTTGAAGAGGTGTTTCTTTTTTTTTAAAAAAAAATGCCCTGTAATACCTAACCCTACCCTAACCCTTGTGGATGAAGATCAATTTATACATTTTAGAAATAAAAATAACCTAACATATTAGAGAGATAAATAACGATGATCATTCATTATGATATAGTTATAACAGCAAAAACACTGGGAATAGAGAAGGGGATAAGAGAAGTGAAGAAGTGAATATAAAAGCCAAAGGAGGGAGTGATGAAGAAAACTGGTGGTTTGTGTGGGAAGGTTGGGGTACATATGTGAAAGAAGGACAGAAGAAATTATAGTAGTTGAGGCATGTGGGGAGAAGGACTATCAGTAAAAAAAGGCTTTTCCACTTGGAGCCTCAATCAGCACATTCTCCCTTAAACGGGGAGGCTTTAGTCCTGATACTTCCAGAACCTATTAGTGCTTCCAGACTGAGGGCTCCCTAGTCCTAACAATCAGAAGGCATGTTCTGATTGGCATGTGCAGCTGTTCCGTCTATTCCTCCTTAACAGATTTTCAGCAGTAAAGGAAAAGACAAAAGCTGTAAGAAAACACGGGAGGGTCCGGAATAGAAGATGGTGTTGTCCGGATCCCTAATAAAATATCTGTGAATGAGGCAGGGCAGTGGACATAAAAGCCTTGTCTAGAAGCACTCTATATCTGTACTTAAAGCTGAACTGTGGAACGCCTTTTCACAAAGAGTTGTGACAATGTCTTGTTTTTGCTGCCTGTCTGGGACAAACAGACAGTGGGAGTGCAGTCAACTTATCAAGCGCATGGGAAGCCTTAAAAATGTATGGTTCTCTGAATTCGGCTTGAAGAGTCACACATTAAGCAAGTTCAAGACTGCAAACGTTTAAATGTATGTACAGTTGATACATGAATGCAAACAATTAAGGGATGTCTTGAGAATAATATGAACTTCAAAGCATCTTCCCTACCTTCTGCTCCCAGTTCCAGATTGGTAAATTTTCTGCATTGAGTGTTTTATATAACCATTTGATGGCTGGCAATAGATGTGACACGTGCGGATTAGGTTTCAGAACATGATGCTATTTGCAGACAGCATATCTAATATTGTAATCTCAGTGATCACAGGCTAACATTTGTACTTCGTTGGTATTGCTTGAATATATACAAACAATATGCTGCTTAGATAGCAGATGGAAAAATAAAATCCCAGCTTATATACTAGTGCCATCTGTGGTGTTAACTTTGGTTTCTCTCTCTTCTCCCTGCCTACTGGACATTTTATTACATTACTTGATACATATAGATACAGCAGATTTTAAATCTGGAATGTTCTAAGCCAGAGGTAGGCAAACTTCAGGCTTTTTCAGACTTTTTTTTTTAAAACTAGAATGGCAATGTTCTGCTTTGAATCCCATGGGTGGATTTTGTGCACAAACCCCAGGTTCGATCTCAGCATTTTCTCTGCTCAAAATAGCACCCTTCCAAGGCTACTTTTCATTTAAAAAGGGTGGGTTGGAGCTTTGTTATACTCATTTGTGCATAATATGTAACAGTACTCTGATAGAAGGACAAGTGTTCTGACCCATTTATAAGCAGTCTTCATATTTTCAAATAAAAATTGGGATGTATTTGTTCATCTTACTTCCACCGCTACAGTAGTAGTTGATGTATTTCCTCAGCAAGTTACAAAGCTGTTTCCTAATAGGCTTCTGGGAAGGTCACATTCAAACTGAAACCTGAGTTGGATATCTAACTTCTATTCTTTGAACAGATCTGCCTCTATGCTGTATTAATTGCCATAGTCCCTCATAAAAATGATAGCACTAGAATACATTTTAAATGCTGTATATTCTTATATAAGAATATATGTATAATTATTAAAGAATTAATGTATAATTAAGGAGTCAAGAGGGAGATGATCCACAGCAACAGAACATAGACACTTCCTCCATTCTATAATCAGCACTGTACAAAAATGATTGCCTGCACTTAGTAGTGCTAAGATAGCTAAATGTAACATCAAATGCAGGAAGCTGCCTAATAATCAGTTCAAACCTTTGGTCATTCTATCCCAGTATTGTTTACTCTAACTAGCAGTAGTTCACCAAGGTTTGGGCACAGGCCCTAGTACCTAAAATCAATTAACTAAGATGCTGTAGGTTGAACCTGGGACTTTGCTCATGCAAGTCACATACTCTACCACTGATCTAGAGACATGTTCAGCTTCCCTATTGTGGAATTTGAACCAACAATTTCATGAGTATCAACCAATTCAGTATGCTGTTTGGGAGCTACGCATGTGGAAAGAAAATAGTACATATCTTAATAATTTGACCTTGATAATTAGCTTTATAGGTTTAGTGCATTCCATTATGTGTGGTGTGATAAGAGTATTAATACACATACCTTGTCTAATGATGGCTGCAGAATAGCAGAAACCATCCTCATTCTAAACATATTTTCTTTAAAAAAAGTATTGTTAACTTTTCTTCCAAAACGAAGTGAACAACAACATAACAATCCAGCCAGTGTACTCGTGGATACAGTTGTCTGCTGTGATCTTGATAACAAGCATAGGCCAGAAGAGTTAGACCATTCCACACCAACACCCGCTCATGTGTTTCCTGGAATGTCTTTCCAAATGTCCCTCTGTGGGGATGCAAGAATCCCCTATGCTGATTAGCATGGATAATGAACTCATGCCAGGTATAATAAAATCATTTTCATTGCACCGTTACATTAAAAGAATCTGTTCCCTTTTCTGTTAGATCAAGGTTCTATATTTTATTTTTTCAATTTTCTGTTCAGGGTTCATGAGAGGACTTTCATACTGACACTAGCTCAATTTTACTTGCAATTCAGAAAAACAATAGAAGTTCTTTATAAGGATTATCCTGGGAATATAGACAGTAAGCCCAGCTCCAGAGTCTGATTTATTTCTTGATCAGGGATCAGCTTGGATGTTTGGAAGACTTCCACCCAAAACTGCCCTATTTTGCAGTCCCACCATTTATGCTTGAACATGCCTTTCTGTTTGCAATTCCTCCAGCAAGGGAGACTACTAGTGGTATAAGTATAGCAGAATTTCATTAGCATGGGATACCATGAATACACTGTTTTCAAGGTGTTCTCTTTTATTTTTGAGGAGATTGATTTATATGGGGGTCTAGACCAGATGAAATTCCAGCAGTCAAGGTTAATATTGATGCCTAGTTCCTTCTCCCAGAGCATTTTTAGCCCGTTCTGTGTCATCTGCAGTTGCTTTGATTTATAATTTATATAAAGTAAAGCCCTTCAAATGTGTTGCAGATTTTTAAAACTATTGTTTAAAGTTAGTCAGCGGATGGACGACTTGGGCCATTCCCACAGGGATCAAGGTAAAGTGAATGATTTGGAACAATTGGAACCTAGCTGTCCCAGTATTCTGTAACTGGTATTGTCAGAGTATTGGTCAAGATAGATTTTCCAGTTGAGTGGTGTTTGAATGTTTAGCCCAATCCCATGCATATTGTCCAAGTGATTGTATTGAGTTTGGTGGGGCTTCCTCTCAAATAGAGGTGCTTAGGATTGCAGCCTTGGGAAACACTTGTTTACTATTTGGGAAATAGAACATTTGTATTGACTAAGAAATGAAGAAATTTTAAGTTGGGGTGTGTGTGTGTGTGTGTGAGAGAGAGAGAGAGAGACCAAACTATAGATGTAGTATTTCAGTTTATTTATTTATAATATTTACATACCTCCCCATATCTAAAATAGATTCCAGAGCTGTGAACATAGGAATAAAACAGTGACCCTGTTCAGACAACACGCTAAGCCATGGTTAGATCGCTAACCCTTTTGCAACAAATGTTAGTGAGCGTATTTAAACCATAGTTATGTAGCCATCATGGTTAGGAATAGTTTACATGTCACACTAAGTCATGGTTCACATGACATGCTAAAACATAATGTTTATCTTAAAATGTTTAACCACCATGGCTTCCCGTGTTGTCTGAACAAAAAAAAGATTAAAACAGCAAATTAAAATTGTTCAATTTACAACAGCATACCAATAAAAATGATGCCTGGTCAGTTGAGGAAGAGCACATTGCAGTAATCCAGTCATGAGGTTACTAATGCCTGTACCACTGTGACCAAGCTATCCTTCTCCAGAACAGATCATAAGAACATAAGAAGACCCATGCTGGATCAGACCAAAGGACCATCTAGTCTAGTACTCCGTTCAGACAGTGGCCAGTTGTCGACCAGGAACCCACAAGCAGGTCATGATGCAACAGCACCTTCCCACCCATGTTTCCCAGCAAGTGCTGTATACAGGCTTACTGCCTCTGATACTGGAGGTAGCAAAGAGCCATCAGGACTAGTAGCCATCGATAGCCTTCTCCAGGAATTTATCCCACCCCCTTTTAAAGCCATCCAAATTGGCAGCCATCACCACATCTTGTGGTAGCGAATTCCATAGTTTCTATGCACTGTGTGAAGAAGTACTTCCTTTTATCTGTCCTGAATCTCCCACCAATCAGCTTCATGGGATGAATGACCCTGGGTTCTAGTATTATACAACCCATAGAAAATAAATATATTGGGTTGTAACCAGATTGACTTTCCCTGATTGGAAGGGCTTCTTCCATTTATGGATGGCACTAGGACCCAGCAGAGGCTCCCCACTTCAGGAAGGGGTCAGGGAGGTGATTGCCAATTCCCCCTTCAGCCCCCTACAACTTTTCAGGAGGAACAGGGGAAAGCTTGGGCCCTCTTGTAAACATACAGCATAAACCTATGCATACCTACTCAGAAGTAAGTGCATTGAGTACAGCATGATTTACTCCCAGGTAATTGTGTACAAGATTGCAGCCTTGCTCAACTTCCCAATCCTCCAGCTCGCCAGCAGCCATCTTTTTGGCAGACAGGTGCACAGAATTCTCTTACTGTTGGGTGTACAAAGTCTGTGGACTTACAGTGCTAAACCCAACACTAGTATTAGAAGAGAGTTTCAAATTATTTCCTAAGAATAGCCAGCCAGGGAAAACTGGGGTGGTGGTGGTGGGAAAGGGAAGTTGCTTGGGTAGAAGATCCCCTATGCTCTCTGTGTCTTTGATTAACCTAGCCATTTTGGCTTCTGCATTGATAAACCCCTGCTAGGAGAAGAGTAACTCTAGCTGTGTTTCCTGCAGGATATTCTTCCTCCTAGGAACGTCCCACTCAAACCTTCAAACGTCCTGCACTACCCCAGCCCGTCCTCATAGTTTGGGAACCATTGAGCTAATGTAAACTAAAATAATGTACTTGCTCTTTAATACCCGTGGATTTAGGATTAAATGTTTTAACTACGTAAAATATTGATTTATGAATAGCACACTGTCCATATAATCTGATGTTCTCTGCATTTGTATCTTTATATTCACAAGGATAGTTTGCCTGATGGAAATAGTTTCTTGAATGAGACATCTGCTGGTGTAAACACCAAGTCAGTTCTAGATATAATTTAAGGCTTTCTACCTGGCGATACTTGATGATAGAGATGTAGGCCCTGCCCTTATTGGTGTGTGTGTGTGTGTGTGGGGGGGGGGTTATCACTGATGAACATCCCTCTCAGCATAATCTGTTGGAGAGTGCTGCTGCACTGCAGCTTGGCTTTGTGTCACATGCGTACTTTAAACTGCATGAAGCTTTGATGACTTGCTTCAGGATTAATCCACTGCTATCAAGAGACAGGATTTGAGGTCTTGTACAAAACAGGAGGGCAACTGTCAGCTTTCTGCTGTTTCACTTTTTAACATTTGAAGAGGCAGACTTCTGATTATGAGTGAACGGGATTATGAAGAAGGTGGTCCAAGCTCAGGTGAGTCTGATTTTTAATGAAGGGAAAAGGAAAGAGAAAGAAAAGAAAAGAAAAGAAAAGTGTTACACAAACTGCTACTTCTTTCTGCTTTAGTGGAAAGTCAGTGGAAGTCATATACGCTTCTTCAGAGGATTCAGAGATTGTTTTCTTCAGAGTTTTTAACCACATGGCATTATTTTGTACACTTCAATCCATTACGACGTATTGGAATTTAGTAGCACTATATTGTAAGTCAGTGCATTTAATTTTGGTGATGCAGTATCAGAATCCTCTGTTACATAAGGCAGATTAAGTATTTTAATTCTGCTCTTTAGTATAATTTAGATAAAGCTTTTTGTAGATATTTGAACATATAAGATGGATTTCAGTGCATATTTTAAACAAATTAAAGGTTTTCTTAAATGTATATCTGTGATAACTTTTTAGTAAACCTAAAGGATCTTGTAGTACACTTTAGAAATATTCTGTTAATACCACATGTAATGGATACATTAAAAACATTATATTTTTCCTTGCTTTTGTAGTTTTCGATTATAAATTTAAATTGAACTCCTGTAAAAAAAATAATCAGTAAATGTAAAACTGTTAATTGATATTGGGACATATATTAATCAAAGCACTGGTATTCAAAGATAAATCTCTGAATATGTCTTGTTTTGCTCCTGACACTCAAAGAATGTATTGTCTTTGGGCTTGACTAAAGGAAGCCACAGTTAGGAAAGTGATGGAAACTTGCAGTTTTGTGCCAACTTACAGTTTTGTTTTGTTTCTAATGCTTTGTTAATTTGGGTCATTTAAAATAAGCTCAAGTGAGAGTAGCAGAGGAGAGCAATATGTTACGGGGAAAATTAAGGGGAAAATTCAGTCCCCCATAGGAAGCCCTCTCGTGCTTAGAGAGCTGCATTTGTAGGAGCGCTGTGTGTGCCTTATGGCATATGTTAGGGGAGAGTGGGTCATGCTCCAAGGGTACCTGATTTTTTGGGAAATTGGTTTTTGGGATGTGGAGAAATATGAAATAATGGGAAAGGATTCTGTATTAAATATGCACTTGTGCATCCTGTACTGCCCTGACTACAATTTAACAGCATATTCAAGAAAATTCATGTTACTTCACTTTAATATTGTTGTACCATTAACTGTGCAAAGTTTGTTTTCTCACCTTGTGTAATTTTCTGGAAAATATCTTGCTGACTAAAAGGTATAAATTATATAGGTTATTTGAAAATATTGTGTTAATCCAAGAGACAGATTTTTGCTTTTATGTGACCTGATTCTATGAGCTGCTGATGTGGCATATAAAAGTTCAGGATCAAGTGCAGCAATCACTCTTTCAGCACAGTAGTGTGATTTGAGTTACTGTGCTGTGGTCAGAAACTGACCTCAGAAGTTGCATGGCAAAGCAGGTCAGTTCTGAGTTCTCACAGGTACATAGAGGCTGAACCTGCATGGCATTCTGATAGTATTGTCTAAGCTTTTCCATGAAGCAAAGGCCCCCAGGTTGTATCTTGCTCCATATTCACTTGAATTTTTTTTTAGTTGAAAGCTTCTCTTTTCCACATAGATTTTGTAGCTTTGGAGATTGTTGATTTTAACATGTTGGTATTTTCAAATATTTTAGTTTTTAACAATTTGCCATTGGATAACTTTGACATGGTTTCAATGCTTCTGCTGATCTTACCTTGTTGTAAGCCACTTTGAAGGCACTTCAGGGTGGAAAAATTATTTAAATATAAATAAACATACTACTACAGCCATTGATTTTTATAGTTTGGTGTGTTGATGGTCTAATTGGTGCTCTGAAATATATTGGAAAGCCCGTGCAAATCACACAAGTTCCATTACTTCCAGACATGTACGCACATGTATGTCTTCCACGATGATCTTCAGTGATCGTATATCAGTCTTCCTCCACCTGGTGCCTGCCAGATGTTTTAGACTTTGACTCCCGTAGGCTCCAGCCAGCAGGGCCAATGGTAAAGAATACTGGAAGTTGTAGTCCAAAACACCTGGAGGGCACCAGCCTGGGGAAGGCTGCTGTATATGGAGAGAATTTTTGTATATGTATCCAGAACGAGTTCTTGAGTCTTTACCTATTGCACTTTTCTATATATGATAGCATAAGAAGGGAAACCTCTGGCTCCTTTCCTGAAAAATCCAGTTTCTGTTAATTTTTTTCTTGAGCAATGTTGATGTTTTTGGGGTTGGATTTGCATTTCCTGTAACTATCCTTTGAGAGACGTTAATTCAGGTGAATCTGATTTGAATAAACTACTTTAATATACATAAATTGTGTTTTTGTTTTGTGGCATGATTTACTTTAACAAGCAAGTGGAATGCTTTGTGTTATGCCAAACTGTATTAATTGTTCTGCCTTCAGTGTCAACACTAAATTTGAATACACTTTGGTATACCTGTTGCAAAATATACATAGTTTTCACACAAGAGAGTGTTTGTCCATGTAGGTTAAAATGTCATATATAAAGCAAATTTCAGATTACTTAAAACACTAAGTGAAAGATAATACTGTTAAATTGTAAAGACAATGTTAAATTGTAAAAGAGAATTAGAGAGCTGGGTTTTTTGCTAGCGAAGTGATACCTCAGAAAATGTAATATGTGTACAACAGAAGAGCAGAAGAATCCGACACTATGATTTTCATATATAATGTTTATGAAATAAACTTTCAGAATTGCTTTATAGCTTTTCTCATATATATATATATATATATATATATATGCAGTTATCCTATCAAGTGTATATATGTTTGGTTGTATTTAGTTAAATAAATGAGAGACTGCAAACCAGTAGTCTTATACTCTTACATTACTTTTATTTTCCTTGTCTTGAGACCTGAAGAAATAATTTCCATGGGGTTTGTAATGGTTTATTTCTTATTAGGGTAATTTATTTCTCATTAGGGTAAATTTAGAGGCCTTTTTGGGCACACCGAGATTGTGTGTGTCTGTGTGTGTCGGGGAGGGGGGAATGAAACAATTCTGAATTGCTCAGTGTTGTTAGATTAAGTATCACTGTACTGATACTTAATCTAACTGATACTTAATCTAGTACTGTCTTGTTAGAAAAAGGGGGTCATAACTCAACATGAGAGTAAATAGTTTGCCTATAGACACTTCAGGCTTGACCTCTGTGTTCTTGGCTGGCAGCTGCCTAACGCCCTTGAAAACTGAAGATCTGCTGCCCCTAGAGAGGTCTGAACCAGGAGACTACCTATATCCTTTTAGACACTACCACAGAACATTAGTGGCGCTGAGCTGTTCATCTAGGTAGCTGAAATGGGGTCATCTGGTTACGCTGTTGATATGAGTTTGCTGCTATGGTTGAATGTTGCCATTCACATCTGGAATATAAATAATCTTTTGTATGTTAAATGTGATGGATGTTTGGAATTTGTCATTAAAGGGGAGAGGGAAAGCAGGGAATTTAGGTGACTGTATGTGATTTCCTTGTATGTAGAACCACTGGTTGACTCCGAAGTATATTTTTTAACCTAAACAATTTTTAAAATGCGTCTATAATAAACGTACATGTTCTTTGGAATGATTTTGTGGCTAATAGTGATCTGTGGATCTGCTTATAAGGAGCAGGTTATTATTCTTTTAGAGTTATAACCTGATATGTCCTGAAGGCTCTAGGCAGGTAAACATTTTAAACAAAAGAAAGGAAACCTTATAAAATCCCTGTGGAAAGGTGATTGCCTTTTATCAATATGCTTCCAACTATGAAACACATTAGATCTTTAAAAATCAATAGCTGTATTAGTGTGAGGAGCACCTGTAATAAGAGGAAATAAAGAATGGCTCTGTTTAACTCCAGCTTAAAAGAGTAATAGTTTGATAATTTATTGTGCATAGCAGGCTTTGAGGGAAAATGCTTTTCAATTATATTTTTCTCCACAACCAATTTTTGAAGCAAGTGATTGCCACTCAAATTCTTTGCAAATGATGGATTAAGGATTAGAGAGAGAGAGAGAGAGAGAGAGAGAGAGATTTGAGGCCACCTACCAAGTCTACAGCTGAGCTGTGACTTGAATTGAATCTCTCGGTTTTGTACATTGTTGCTGATGTCATGTAGTGTTTTGTGAAAAGAAAAGAAACCCTGGTTGAAATAAACATTTTTGGGACAAAAGCAAATTGTTCTGTTAATAAAGTTGCTGTGATCCTTACTCCCTTAGACTGAGTGTGCCAAATAAGTGCATCATTCCAACCGAATGCAGATAGAGTGATTGTTCTCTGAAGAATCCAAGATATTCAGGACTGTTTGTATAGCAGCTGTTAGGGGAGGCAAGTTGACAGCTGATTCAGAGTGCGACTCTCAGATGGAAAGTTTAAGGTAACCCACATAGCTAATACAGATGTGATGATAACTGCTATAATTGTAGATAGAGCACAAGAGTGAGAGACTCTGAGAACTGATACAAACATAGCCATCAGCTATGCCTATTTAAAATTATTCTGAGGAAGCAGTTGGTGAATAAGAGGTTAAACTTTGCCTGACCTAAAACAGAAGTCTCCAATGTTTAAAGTAGTATAATCCAATAACTGAGTAAAATGTGGACATGCTAAAGTGTCACTTGATGACCTTAATAATGCCAGACATTTTAGACTGTTCAAAATGGCCGTGTTCGCATGTAACAACCTATCAGTTTGAAAAGGATGCTGGCATCCATAGCCCATTTGGAATAATACATCTCTCTCTCTGGACTTACAAATCCTCCCAAACAGGAAAACTGATGTAAGAAGTCTGGCAGAGATGGCTAAAGTCTTTTAAAAACCGAAAGGTGGTTGTTATGTGCGAACAAGGTCATTGTGTAATTCTAGGAGACTGGTTGGAGGTTCAGAAAGGAAATGATGGGGGCGTGGCTATGATCGAGTCAGAGTAGAGTCGCAGATCTTCTGAGCTCCCTATAAAAGCTATGAAATAAGCACTAATTCCTTATCGTAAAGATTAATAAAAGGCATGAAATATTGTCTGGAAGTGAATGATTGCTCAGGGTGAGTTGGAAACGAGCGAGAGCTGGCTGGAGCTGGATTGCTGAACGCTGCCTAAAAGTGAAAGTGAATTCCTTTGGACAAAGGAGGAGAGACGCCATGAATGAGGTAATTTATGGACTTATAATAACACAGCTTGCTTGACTTAAAGTATTAAAAGGCATTATATATAGACTGGAAATGAACAATCTTAGAAGGGGGATTTGAGAGCAGCAAGAAATTGTTGATTGCTGGCTGTTCCGGCTGGATGCAAAAGGGAGACTAAGGAGCGAGACGCCATTATTGGACTGATTTATGGACTATAATTGGCAGATAGCCTGTTTAATGGCACATTTGGAGGGAGTTTGAGAAGAAATTGAGTTAACTCCCAGTGAACTTGAAGTATTGGCTGCAACGCAGAGACATAAGTGAGGGGCCTCCAGGTGAAAGAGGGAGGGAATTTTATGAAGAAGCAGAGACGGCAGAAGCCCTCTATTCCCACCCCCGCCTGGGTAAGACCCGTAAGAGAGAGAGGATCAGATCGATTGTGGCACAGACTGACCCGGGTGGATCTTCAAGAAATGCCGGATAAGAAAAAATCTCCCGTTAAGGGCTCTGTTTCGCAATCTTCAGAGCCAGCTGCAATACCGAAGATACCCAGAGGAGGGCAGCCAGACCCAATGGATGAATTGAAGGATGACATAAAAAACATGCTTATTGGATTGGAACAACGTTTAGCGAAGCGCATTTCAGATACGCAGACTGAACTCATGACGGGTTTAAAGCAAGTGGTGATGGATGTTGGAGTGCTTCAGGCAGATACTAAAGTTCTGGCGGGAGTGTGTAAGAAACAGGATGACCAGCTATCTCAACATGAACTACGCCTTATCGCTATGGAGGATCGCGATAGACGGGCTAATATTCGCATTAGAAAATATCCAGAACAAGAAGGAGAGACTTTAAAAGATTTAAGAGATACTATTTTGACATGGATAAAAGTACAACTTCCAGATGAGGCCTGGCAGGAAGCTGATCTCGAACGGGTGCATAGAGTTGGTTCTAAGCGTAAAGGAGTGCTTCCAAGGGACATAATTGTTAAATTTGCAAATTATTATAAAAAAGAAAAATTTATGCAGGCAATCAGACGACAAGCTCAACCAAAGATTCAAGCAACAGCAATAGAAATCTATCAGGATTTATCGGCGCATACCGTCCAGTGGAGGAAGAGTGTCAAAATTTGTACAGCAGCATTGAGGAAGAAATCGATAACCTACAACTGGGGATACCCAGTATTTTTGAGATTCTTCTGGCAAGGGAAGCAAGAAAGAATAACATCGTGCGAGCAGGGAATCGAGTTGTTGGAGAAGTTGGGCATAATCGATGCCAAGGATCTGGGAGAAATAGTCCAAGTGGAAGGAGCGGTTGGAGGTTCCACAGATCAGCTAGAAGGAGCGGTCGGAGGTTCCAGTCAATGAAAAGGGATTAGAGGGGAAAGAGTAAAAAAGGAGGGGAGGATCGGACTTTGCTCTGTGGGTTGGGCCGTGTTCCCCCCCCCTGAAGAGTTCTAAAATAATTGGGACCAGAGCCCAGATGACTGGTGAGGAGGGGGGTAAAAATGGGTGTGTGTGTGGGGGGGGAAAGGGTGGGGGGGTATGTGTTTCACTGACCGAGACCAATTTAATGACGTGGTTGAAAGTAAGAAATGGAGAATAGATTGAGATGTGCAACTCTAAATGTTAAGGGGCTAGGAACGGTGGTTAAAAGACGAAGAATTGAAACATTATTGAAAAGAGAAAAAATAGATATAATTTTTTTGCAGGAAACTCATCAGATAAAGGATGGGGCTAATGAGTTACGAATGAGGGAAGTAGGAGTGTATGAAAAGTCATTTGGTACTTCTAAAGCGAGAGGTGTGGCAATAATAATATCGAAGAAATGTGGTGTTAATATTCAAAATATAAAGAAAGATAAGAATGGAAGGATCCTTATAATTTACTGTACGTTGGAAGAGGAAGAATTTGTGCTGATAAACGTCTATGCTCCAAATGGGAAACAAATTGATTTTATTAAAGAAGTATTTAATATGGTGGGAGATTTAGGGAAAAAGAATATTGTGATGGCTGGAGATTTTAATATGGTACTAGATAAAGGGAAAGATAGAGATAATATAACAAGAGATAGTAGAGGAGAGGGTAAGACAGAATTAGCTAAATTAATGGAGAGGAAAGAATTAATGGATGTATGGAGAGTTCTAAAAGGGCAAGAAAGAAAATATACATTTTATTCACCTAGATTTAAGAGCTACTCAAGGATTGATTATATTTTTATATCAAAGAATATGGTACCTAAATTAACAGATTGTGATATTGGAGTAATTAAGATCACAGACCATGCTCTAATGATGATGGACATCAAGTTAAAGAAGGATTATAAACAAGCAAAGAGATGGAGAATGGACGGAAGAATTTTTAAAAATAAAAATATAGTGGATAAATTAAAAAAGGAACTGCAGGAAATATGGCAGATAAATGAAAAAGGAGCTAATTCGCAAGGATTATTATGGGATACGATGAAAGCAGTAATAAGAGGGATCTGTATTAGGGAAATGTCCACACTTAAAAAGCAACAGGAAGTACTTAATAAAAAGGTTGAAGAAGAGATAAGGAGTTTAGAGGAGAGACTGAGACAGTCAAAAGATAAGCGATTATATGCCCTAATTCAGGCTAAAAAAAAGGAATTGGAGAAAGAAGAAATAGAACAGGTCCAAAAGAATTTATTATATTTAAAGAGAGATTTTTTTGAATTTAGTAATAGAAATTCCAGATTGCTGGCTAGATCCACGCAGTCAGAGAAGGCTAAGAATATGATAGGGACAATAAGAGATAAGTTAGGGAATAGATGTAATGTAATGAAAGATAAATTAAGGATTTTTCAGGATTTTTATAAAGATTTATATACTTCAGAGGCGCTTTCACAAGAAAAGATTCGGGAATATGTAGAAAGGAATTGGAAAATAAGACTGGAGGATCAAGATAGGGAGTGTATGGAAGCCTTGGTTACTGATAAAGAAATTGAGGGAATTATTGGAAAACTAAAAGGAGGTAAGTCTCCGGGGATTGATGGTCTGGGGCCGGAATTTTATAAAATATTTAAAGATATTTTAATACCTAGATTAAAAAAATTATTCAATAATATAATAGAAGGAGGAATGACCCCGCCATCGTGGGACCAGTCCCTGGTTGTATTAATACAGAAGCCAGGCAAGGACTTGACAGATCCAGCGTCATATAGACCAATATCTTTAATAAATCAGGATGCAAAAATATTTTCAGCAATTATGGCTAAAAGAATGGGTACATTTATATTTAAATATATTAAAAATGATCAATGCGGATTTATTTTAGGTAGGAAAATGCCGAATTTAATTGGGAGAGTTATAAATATAATAAATATTATAAAAAAAAGAAAACTAAAAGCAGGATTATTAGCTCTGGATATTTTTAAAGCCTTTGATTGCGTGGAATGGCCAGCGTTAAAAATAATATTAAAAACATTTGGGTTTGGACATAAATTTATGGGAGTGATAAATCAGATGTATAAAAATAATAAAGCGGAAATAATGGTTAATGATGGGTTAACGCAACAAATAATACTAGCCCGAGGAACTAGGCAAGGATGTCCACTTTCACCGATTTTATTTGCAATAGTTATAGAAATTTTAGCAAATGTAATTAGGGAAGATGAAAGATTAAAGGGGATAGGAAGAAAAAACAAGATTAAAGTAAATATGTTTGCGGATGATACGTTATTGACAATACAAGACCCCCTAGAAAGTGGGGAGATGATTCAGAAACATTTGAGAGAATTTGGGGAAATTACAGGATTACAAGTTAATTGGGGGAAGTCAGAAATGATGTTGTATAACTATAACAAGGAAGAGATGGAGAAATGTAAAGTTAAGTTAGGATTAAGACATAAAAATATAATAAGATATTTAGGAGTTAATATAGATAAAGAATTAGAAAGAATAGAGGAACTTAATTTTGTAAGCTTAAGAAAAGAGGTAGGGGAGAAATTACAGATTTATAGAAAATTAAAACATTCTTGGTTTGGTAGAATAGCGGTTATTAAAATGAAGATATTACCTAAGGTTAATTTTTTGTTTAGAATGCTACCTATTAGAATTTCAGCAGCTGAGCTTAAAAATTGGCAAAATATGATTAATGCATATTGTAATGGGGATAAAAGAGCTAGGATAAATAAGGGGTTATGGTATAAGACTCAAAAGAAAGGAGGTTTAGGACTTCCTAACATTAAGAATTATTATATTGCTAATCAGTTAAGATATGTTATTCATGCTATTTTAGGGGAGCAAGATTTGGAATGGCTGGAATCGCAAACAGTAGAGATAGAATGTAAACTGCGAAATATATTTTTTACCAAAATGCAGAAGAAAGAATGGAAGGTACTGGACAACCCATTATTGGAAAATATAATGTCGATATGGGAGAAGTATAGGGGGAAGTTGATACCAGGAGATTCTCCGCTAGCCCCAGTTGTAGTAGTGGGAAACTTCCCAAGAGCATTAAAATCAGAGATGGAAGTGAGACTGAAAGAACAAGATATTTTTAAGCTAAGGAATTGGATGGGAAAGATGAAAGATAGTGAGTCTATTAAAGATTTGTTTAAAGGACAGAAGATAGCGTGGTTTAAGTCTCTGCAACTGGTAAAATGGACAGAGGAATGGAGGAAAAAAAATAAGAAATGTAGAAATAATACCAGATTTGAAGATTTAATTGAACAAATAGAAAAAAAAGAGGAAGCCAGAGCTAAAAAAGGACTCACTAGCGAGATATATAAAATTTTAATAGAGGGGGGAAGTCAGGACTCACTTAAGATTATAAAAGAGGTATGGGAAGAAGATATTAGGGAAAAAATTAATGAAGATAATTGGGGAAGGATGTGGAATGTAAGAATGTTGAAATTACTGTCGATTAGAATTAAGGAGAACTATTATAAGATAGTTTGGAGATGGTATCTAACACCTGTAAGATTTCATCAGATTGATAAAAAAGTGTCTAAGAATTGTTGGAGGGGATGTCAGGAGGTTGGGACCTATTTTCACATGTGGTGGAGCTGTGAACAAATACAAAAATTCTGGGAAAAGGTATTTAAAGAAATAAGTGATATAATTGGAAGTAAATTGGAATTAAACCCGAAGCTAGCTCTACTAGCAATATGGGATAGCAGGAATAAGCATATAATTAATAGAGAATTGGTAAACAACCTCCTGGCACCCGTTAGAATAATGATTGCTAAAAATTGGAAAGGGCAACGAAGTTATAAAATAGAAGATTGGTATAAAGAAATTTGGGATATAGCATTGAATGATATGTTGACATGTAAAATGAAAATAATGAGGGGAATGTCCAGTAAGAGTGATTTTGGAGATATATGGAATCCCTTTTTGGAATATGTTTTAAGATCGGGAAAGGGACAGTCGCCTTCAAAAGAGTCATTAAAATTCTGGAAGGAAGATGAATGAATGGGAGTAGGTCTCGGGGGGGGTGCACGGGGGTAGTCGAGGGAGTTAGTTGTTTTACATTATGTATTATGTGTATGTTTGTTTGTTTTGTTGAAAAATGAATAAAAATTATACTAAAAAAAAAAAAAAAAAAAAAGAAAGGAAATGATGTTGTAGAATTATGAATCTCTTTCATTTCTCTTTTAAGAGTGCAATCCTATGGGGATAGCCATAACCCTCCGAACTCTTACTGTCATCCAATGCAGGGGCGGAAAAGCGGCAGAGGTGATCTTCACCTCTGTGCTCCTCCTGCTCTGCATTTCAGCTAGAGAGGCTCTTTCACCATCTAGCTGAAGCTTCAGGGAGGGGGAGAGAAGGAGGCTGGGGAGGCCGGAGGATTCATCGTAAACCGTCTTCCCCAGTACCCTTCTCACTGATGAGAATGCCACCTGTACCTCCCCATCCGAGGTCACTTGCACAATTCTCTCTATGCTTGCTCCAATGGGGAGGGGGTTGGGAGCTCGGATTCCTGGGTCTGAGGTTGGAACACTGACTGACTGCAGTCCAGTAATTTTAATTATCCTATGCCCCCTTTCGATGCTGTCTAGGGGCCATAGGATTGCTCTCTAAGTCATTTCAATTTTCTTCTTGTTCTATTGCCATTTGTTGTCAGATGTAGAGATAGCTTGGCTCATACAATTTTCCATTATTAAAATTCAGATCTATATCCTGGTTTGTTTGGGTTTTGTTTCCAGACAAATAGAAATTACAGGAACAAAAAAAAAGTTTGCACCCATGAAATGGGCCCATTCAGACATAACATCAAGGATAAACTGTGAGGAATGTTGGGACTCACAATAGCCTCCTCCAACTCCATTCTCCCCTCATGCACAACCATCTGATCCTAGTTTAGTGGCAAACCTTTCCTGTTCTTCTGAAGAGATTAAATGCAACTTGCCTGTGAGCCAGGCTTTGAAATGCCTGGTTGACAGGTAAGCAATATGATGCTGAACAGCCTTTCAGTATCTATTTCTCTAAAGGTACTAGCATCCAGAGCCCATTTGGAATAATATATGTCTTTTCCTGGATGAGAAGTCTGGGAGAGATGGCCAAAGCCATCTCCCTTTTAATTGACACAGTTATAGCTTCATCTCCTAGCCCAAAAGATGAAAAGAATATTCATGCATATGTGCCCCACACCTGACTGGTGAACCAAGCTGGCCATTTACCCTGCCTCCGACCCTTCCTCAGCCAAACCTAATAAATGTGGACCTTTGGCAACAGGGATCCAACCCTTTGTTACTTTGGATTCCTGTTCCCTCTCCTGACCAACTAAAGATGCTGCGTGTCTTGCAAGTGTCTTGCAGGTGACCCCAGTGCTGTGTTTATCTTACCTCAAAGAATTTAGCATAGACTAGCAAGTTTATATTGTTTTGTTTTATTTCAAGTATCCACTCTGTTTTTCCTTGTTGACTCTTATTATATTCCTTTGATAAACATCTTCCCTTATTTTGTATTGGAGGTTTGGAGTGTGAATTTCTGACCAAATCCAAAGGAGGAGTTTCACATCTCACCCGCCTTACCATGTGGATCACCTTCCAGGCTTCACTTATTTGTGTGTATGGGGAAATAAGAGGAAAGCAGGTTGTCTGCTCATGGTTGCAGCTGGTCACTACCTCTCCCAGGCAGATAAAAAGGGCCATAGCTCTGGGATCCCCTTCCCCAGAGTCAGAGGGTAAAAGGCCTGGTGGCAGTAACCTGCCAATCAGATAGAAACATGCATAACTGGCCTGCCCTATTAGGCAGTTGTAAGACAAGTTATTTTTTACTGGCACACATTATTGTTTGCCTAGCCGGCAGGCCTACTCAGATTAATTTTAAGTGTTTTATTGGTGTTTTATTGGTATTTTAATGATATATTGGTTTTATGTATTTTTAATCAGTTTTGTGTGTTTTATGATGATGTTGTTCCCCGCCTCGATCCGGAGGGAGAGGCGGGTAATAAATAAATATATGATGATGATGATGATGATGATGATTAAAAAAGTAAACTGTGGTTTGCCGCTAAACCAGGATTGGAAGTCCACGATCAGGGCATACATAGGGAGGGAGAGAACATATGCAAGCCCAAGTCTCCTTACGACTTGTTCTTGTGACACCAAATCATGGTTTGTCGTTTATGTCTGAACAAGCCCATTGACTCATAGCCACACAGAAGTGACAGATTTGCAAGAGAAGAGGAGGGAACTAATGAAAGTGTCCTATACCAGCTACTTGTCTAGTAAGCCCAATGTTGTTTACCCTGACTGCAGAAATATCAGTTGAAAAAAGCTGCTTGCATCTTTGTAATGTCCAAAGGTTTGCGTGAATCTGAGCACCTGTGTTTTGCAAACCATGCGTGGAAAGTCAGCAGGATATATATATATATTCAGTTCCTTTAAAATATTACAAAGGTGATGTGTGTGTACCATGTGGCTTTTTACTCCTTTCTGTATTTATATTTAAGAACTGAAAGAACAATAATGCTAACAAAAAGAACAATAATGTGGCTGATATTTGAAAGGCAGAAATGGGGAGGTTGACTTTCCTAATCAGTGTTTGTGATGGAGTTTTCTGCAGCAATCCTGCTGCCTTCTGTACTGAGAATGCCTACTTGGTAGTGTGGTGGCTAGAGCATCTTTCTGAAGGATGTTACACCACTCTAACTGACACAGTCTGGTTGGCCTTATGCTGTTTCTGTTATTCCCCTCTCTTGATTACATGGAATACATGGTTGGTGATGGTGGCAGGGTGGAGAAGAGCAGGAGTGGGGAGCCCTGGCTTGGTGAATTGCAGAAGAGAGGAGGGGAAGAAACAACGAAGGGGGGGCTTAGGAGGAGCCAGGAAGAAGAGCTGTGTGGGAATGTTAAGGGAGTGGTTCCAGACCATCTGAAAGAGGCAGTAGTGAGACCACTCCTGAAGAAAGCTTCCCTGGACCCAGAAAATCTTACTAACTTTAGGCCGGTGGCAAACGTTCCATTCCTGGGCAAGGTCCTTGAGCGGGTGGTTGCTGGCCAGCTCCAGACATTCTTGGATGAGACTGATTATCTGGATCCATTTCAGTCGGGTTTCAGGCCTGGTTTTGGCACAGAAACAGCCTTGGTCGCCCTGTATGATGACCTATGTCGGGAGAGGGACAGGGGGAGTGTGACTCTGTTGATTCTCCTTGATCTCTCAGCGGCTTTTGATACCATCGACCATGGTATCCTTCTGGCACGACTGGCTGAGTTGGGAGTGGGAGGCACTGCATTGCAGTGGTTCCGCTCCTACTTGGCAGGTCATCTCCAGAAGGTGGTGCTTGGGGGACATTGCTCGGCCCCTTGGATTCTCCAGTATGGGATTCCACAGGGGTCAGTCTTGTCCCCCATGCTGTTCAACATCTACATGAAACGGTTGGGTGCGGTCATCTGGAGTTTTGGAGTGCGTTGTCATCAGTACGCTGATGACACGCAACTCTACTTCTCCTTTTCATCTTCATCAGGTGAGGCTGTGGATGTGTTGAACCGGTGCTTGGCTGCGACAATGGACTGGATGAGAGCTAATAAACTGAAACTTAATCCAGACAAGACTGAGATGCTGTTAGTGAGTGGTTCCTCTGACCGGATGGAGGGTGTTCAACCTGTTCTGGATGGGGTTGCACTCACCCTGAAGGAGCAGGTTCGTAGCTTGGGGGTTCTCCTAGAACCATCTCTGTCACATGAGGCTCAGGTGGCCTCGGTGGCACGGAGTGCCTTCAACCAACTTCGGCTGGTGGCCCAGCTACGCCCTTATCTGGACAGGGATAACCTGGCTTTAGTTGTCTATGCTCTGGTAACCTCCAAGTTAGATTACTGCAATGCGCTCTACGTGGGGCTGCCTTTGAAGACGATTCGGAAGCTGCAGCTTGTGCAGAATGCAGCAGCCAGATTGGTAACAGGGACCAGAAGGTTCGAACATATAAGACCGATTCTGGCCCGCTTGCATTGGCTGCCTGTATGTATGTTTCCGAGCCCGATTCAAGATGCTGGTTTTAGCCTATAAAGCCTTACGCGGTTTGGGACCACAGTACCTGATGGAACGCCTTTACCGGCATGAACCTACCTGTGCACTAAGCTCAATATCAAAGGTCCTCCTCCGGGTGCCTATTATGGAATGATCTCCCTGATGAGGCCCACCTGGCGCCAACACTGTTATCTTTTCAGCGCCAGGTCAAAACTTTTCTCCCAGGCATTTTAACAGCTCAAGTTGAGATTTTGATTGACATTGTGGCCAGGCTTAACAATTTAAAATGTTTTAAATGTCAGCTGTTTTATGTTTATGTTTATGGTTTTACATTTTGTATATTGTCTTTTTAGTGTTAAATCTTTTAACTTTTGTAAACTGCCCAGAGAGCTTCAGCTATGGGGCGGTATATAAACGTAATAAATAATAATAATAATAATAATAATAATAATAATAATAATGGTTGATAACCCATCCAGGAATGAAAAGAGGGGGCAGGGCCTTGGTGGAGAGGCCAGTGGACTGGAAAGGCAGGCTTTGCAGGTTGCATCTGGCCCATAGGTCAGAGCTTCCCTACACCTGTTTTAAAGAATATCAATGTGTTAATTTCCAGTACTAGCAAAATTGAGGCATATGTGGAGGGCTTGTAACTTGCAAGGATCTCTGGACTAATCTGGGCACAAAGATGCATTCTCTCTTCCCCCTACCCTTAGGATTCTTGTTAGTGATGGCTAGATAGAGATGTAGGAGGCCCGATTTATATGGGTAAAAATAAAAGAATGTACTTTATTGGTGTGGGGGCTAATCCTACCCTGGTAATCCCAGCCATTGAGATCAAGCTTTGGCCTATTTGTATAATTCTAACCCAGATTCTGTTTCTTGGTCATGCCTGATTGTGATGGGATACCGGCAGCTGACTAATTTATTTATTTATATTGTTATTTATTTATTAAATTTATATCCCGTCTTTCCCCCTCCCCCTCTTTAAGGAACTAATCTTTCTTGCTTTCTAGCATTGTTTTGCTAAAGTTAAGTCACAGTGGTATAGCTTGACAACTGTATGTTTGGATTAAAATATTCAACAGATTAAGACATGCAAATAAAAAGTGGCTGGATTATTTTCTGCCTGAGAAGGTGGCAACCTGTTTCTTCCATCTTTTAATGCCACAAAAGAAGCTAGCTATACAGTTATGTTTTCTTTTGAATTTGCAAGTGTCTCATTTTATATCCTCTTTGAAGACTGAGTTGCTTTTGCCATTGCATCAATAATAGATGCCTCCAGGTTCTGATCCAGATAATCTAGCCACTTTCTGTGACTAACATGATGTGTGTACAGGGTTCCCAGATGCTTGCAAATATGTGACTGTGACCTATTTCACATAATCAGTGCTGCTTGTTTAACCCCTGCACAACCCCCACTCCTTGGGTTTGGATGACATGACAAGCCACAGCCACAGTTTGAATATTCAAAATGCCTGCCCACATGTGATGGCACACGCCGCAGCCCACTATGGCTTAAATAAACCATGGTGGACTGTTCAGTCGTGCGAACATGCTCAGTGTTTCCCACATTATGGGTTTATTGAGGGAAAATCTAAAGCTACCCTTAAGATAAATAGATTAAATAAAGTAGGTGCAGGGGAGCAGTCAATACTATTTGTTAGGGAGATTCTAATTTCATAGAACCTGAGGAGATAGTTGCACAAGTGATTTGTCCTTTTAATTCTGTGTGAAGTGAGGCTTCCAGATCTCATCTGCAATGAGATGCATGAGCCTCAGGTGACAGATTCATTCCATGCTTTTATATAATGTATGTCCAGGTATGAAACCAGAGATTGAAAAGGTGAGGCATGATTAGCATTGGGGTGTACTCAGTGAGGTCATAGTCTAGTGATGGGAGATCTGTTAAGATCTGGGTTAATAAAATAATGAGACTAGTGGGTTAGAGTCAGTAGCAGTCTACACTGACCAGTCTGGTGGAAGAAAGGTCCAGATCAGAATTCCAGTCCTTTTTAAAAGAAATTTTGCTCAGACCAGAGAGCCATAGTACTTAATGATTGGTTGCCTGTGATTTTCCACTATCTTGAACTGGCATTTCTAGCCTGGGGCCCGAAATATGTACAATAATGGCAGACCTGCCAAGCCCTTCCTCACCTGCTCACAATTCCCCACCGTCAGCTGTCTGTCCCTCTTGGTGATCTTTCCCAACTGGGCTTCGATACCAGCTGAACCCTATTGGGAGAAAGCACCTGGAAGGAAGGAGGGGCTACACGGCAATAGCTTTCGGGCAGGAGAAGAATTGCAGTTTTGATTACACAGTGATCAAAATATTTGTGTTACCTTTCTTTAAATAGTGTGCTCCAGCATGCCTTTATTTTCCTTTGTTTTCATCTTCACTGTACTTTGTTTGGGACTGGTTATGAAAGGTAAATAAAGATTGTGGAAGGAAATTGTTGCTCTGTCAGAAACTAAGATGCTAAACTGCAGTCTCTTGGGCTTAGAAATCATGCCTAGTTCCACCCCATTCTGTTTAATAGCGAGCTTGAATAAGAGTTTTGCAAGAATGTGAAAGCTTGCTCAATATTTTGATGGTCTTAATAATACTCTTGGTTTTCCCCTTCTTTTGGGGGGGGGGGGGTAAGAGTTCATTGAAACCTTTGTTAGGCAGTCTTCAATGCTTAACTTGGATAAGACTTGCAAAATCAATTTCAGTTTTACTTTTATTTATTTATGTATTGAACTAAGGGAATTCAAAGAGAATTAAAAACTAAATGTTTCTATTTCAGGCTTGTAGTTAGATTTGATGAGACTGAAATGTAAAAAATATGTAAAGCCTTAAGCTTGTTAGAAGTATTATGCTCAAAAGTTGTTGCTGACAAGACAAATAATAGCGGTTGTATATAACACAAGTAATCAAAACTGAAAACTTTGTTTTCAACTGCAGTTAAGATCTAAATCCTATAGAATCTGCCTTACAGTAAGACAGAGTGTTTATTCCCTAAAAACTGGCAAAACTCCAAAGTATGTATTTTACTTTCTGACCTCAGATTTGCAAGGTCCTATGAACATATATGCACTTACTAATGTTCCTCCTTTTGGAATATTAAAAGTAAAACCTACAGTATGGTATTCTTTTAGACCAACCAAAATGTCACAAAGTTATTAAGTTAGCTGTCACGTTCTCCAGAATTCTTCATCAGGCTATATTGGACCATGGGGTGCATTTGTATGTGCGTGTAGAAAAAGTAGGGTACCGTCTTGTTTCCCTAGAAGTCTCCAGTTTGTAACAGTGTCAGCAGAGTTATGGAGTAGCCGTATGTCAGACAATTTTGAAGGTGCACCATTGCCACAGGGACAATGGCCCACCCCACTTTATCTAACCAGAGTTCAGGGATAGATTCATGCTTTATGAGCAGACATGATGCTTCTGAGAATCCCAGAAATATCTGTTCAGCTGTAGTGTGGAGAATCCTCTCCTTGAAACTATCTTGCTTCCCATCCTTGGGTGGGGGCATGGAATCAGTGCTGCACAAGGACTCACACCAATGGAATCGTTGGGCCTGTTCAGATGACACTTCAGGCTCTGTGGTTAGAGAAACTGTGGTTCTCTGGGGTTAGCACTAACCACAAGCTGTGCTGTTGCACACAACACTTTAAGCCATGGTTAGAGCCACTAGCCCTGTTACAGACAGTCTAACAGTGGCTAGTGAATGAGCAAGGTTTAGCAAAACGCATCACACAAGACGCCTTAAACCCTGCTGCTTAACCAAAAGCTTTAACCAACAGGGTTTAAGGTGTCTTCTGAACAGGCCCAATGTGATATAGAGCCTTCCCCATTCCAGACATCAATTGGTGGCTAAATTTTTTAAGAAATACTTCAGCTATCTCTCACCAAATAGTTTGAGGATGCTGATTCAAGCTATAAGGGTGTATTGTGGCACCATAAAAATGGTGACAACCACAGTGGAAGTAGCTTCACAAGTATTATTATTATTAATTACACTTATATACTGCCCCATAGCCGAAGGTCTCTGGGCGGTTTACAAAAATTAAAAGATTTAACACTAAAAAGTCAATATACAAAATTTAAAACCATAAACATAAAACAGCTAACATTAAAACACTTTAACTGTTAAACCTGGCCACAATATCAATCAAAACCTCAACTTGAGCTGTTAAAAAAGTACTTTGTTTAACAGCCTCTATGCAGTTATGTTTCCAGTTGTAACCCACAAATACAGAAATTATCAACCCAAGATTTACTTAATTCCCAACTTAAAAATACACAAATAACTAATTTATTAGTTATACATTATTTAAAAAATGGATCTGCATTACTGTTCACTTTTTATGAAACGTTAAATGTTTAATTATCATGATATTTGTATTGCTTACATTTATTAGAACATGTTTCCTGATTTATCATTAGAAAAAGTATAAAAGTACAATTAAAGTCTCTTGCTGCTGATCATTCAATAAAATGCCAAATATAGCAGTCTCTGAAATTTTTTAGCTTTCCTTGGGAGAGCTGGCAAGCAGCCAGTCAATTAAATTGCTTTTTCATACTTCAAGGAGCACCACTATATAAGATTATAATGGCTTCTAGAATGTTCAGCTTTGTTATTAAGAAATGCAAAGGTCATCCTGGAAGAGTTCATAAACTATGTAAGATGCTTTTTGGATATAATAGACCCCAGTGATCTTGTGTAAGATAATCAACCTTACAATTATATTCCCAAAAAAGAATTTATCTTAAATCTAAATACCTGGAACAACCCCACCCCCCACCTGACAAGCTGTTAACAGATTAAGAGATAGGTAGCTTCCATCTAAGCTGCACCCTCCCCTGATGCCTGGTCATGTGTTTTGCCTAGGTTTGCTCTTCTTGGCTGGACCATGAAGAAGACCAGAGAATGCCCCTTGGATATTCAGTGAAGGATGATACTGAAGACCACTGAAATTTGCAGTGAAACTCAGGGAGTACAAAGGGTCCTGCTGATTTCCTAGGACTTGCACAGCACCTTAGAACTGCCTTCCGTATGGGCTTCCCTTTTTCTGCTTGCTGCAAAGGCTAAGCTTGAGATAGCAACAACACTAGATACTGTGTTAGATGAGGAAGCATGGATAATATTTCCTTTCCCCCATACCCTGCACCTTCCTATTATTATCATCCAGTTGTCAGGGTGAGGCCTGGTCTCCCTTGTGTGGATTCTGATTCAAAGTAGAAGGGTGAAGTAGAAGACCAACCAAGACAGGAAACGGTAGGAAATTCTCCAAGACTTTCCAGGAGTCAGGGAGGAATCTTCCCAGGAACTTATTGAGCAGGAGGCCCAGGCTCAGAGATCGTCTCTCCCCGACCCCAGCTCTGTCCCTCTTTGTCAGAGAGGGACAGAGCATCAGCACTGACAGATCCCAGAGTTTGCCACATGGTGAAGCAGGCAGAGTTGAGAGGAGATGGGAGGTAGTCCATCAGACTAGCGACACGGCAGAAGTTGTGGCATGAGGGCCCTCCCTGAAGGAGGAGTCTGGTAAAAGCCTGTTGGGCATGGTGGGAAATGGCCATTTAGTTGATAGATAGGAAATTGCTTTGCTTTCTTAGGCTAATTAGCTTAAAAGATAGCTCCTAGCATTCACACTCCCTTCAGGTGTGAAGAGGTGTCTACTGAATAAAGGTTTTGTGTATTGCACAGTGGACCTCTTTATTGTCTCACATCTCGGTGGGAGGACTTGGAATCACGACCCCAGTCCACTCAGTTGGTGTCATGAAAGCTAGGTGGGGTGATTGACATCCAGCAGGTTTAGAATGCTCTATTTGACCCTAGAGAGGTGACAGTGTTGCTCCTGATGGTGTTCAGTCACAGCTTCATCTGCGTGGGATTTAGCCTCTGAAGTGGCATGGGGAAGAATGTGAACTGGAGAGAAAGTTAGACAGGCAGGGATATGCAGGGCAGTAAGGATGTAGACTACTAATGCTGGGACAACCAATACAGGTGGTGGGACAGGGCAGGTATGGCAGAGAAGGTAAATTAACGGCAAGGGAATGGAATGGAGATAATCAAGGACTTTGCCCCCTTTCATTCTATCTCCCAACTTGGGTGATGTCCCATCTCAAACTCCACTTAAAATGTTGGTTATTGTAAGTTGAGGCAGGCTATAAAATAATATATTTCCAAAGCAAACTGACAAGTTTAATTTAGGATTTAAAAATATTTCACCTGTTGCGATCCATCACTGTCAATACATTTCAAACTAGCCGTGGCAGTTCTTGTAATGAAAGGACAGTCCTTTGCCAGTTTGGAAAATTACTTGAAGAGAAGGATCACTGCCCCTTTCGTTTTCACACAATTTGCTGTGTGATGTATATATGCTGAGACATGGGAGCAACTATCCCTGCAATTTGTTGCATGGTACTTTATTGATGTGACAAAGGCTTGTTGGTTTAATAAGATCAAACCCTTCAACCCGAATTACTTTGAAAAGCTGGGATTGTGTGTGTGTGTGTGCAATCTTCTGTGAAGTTTGTACAGTCTCCCCCTAAACACTAGGTTTAATCTGCCTGGTGGTGGATGGGATTTCACATAAATCAGTAACAAAATAATGGTCACAAATATTTGTGTGTATTGCAAAATATGTTGTATTTCTCTCAACTGAAACAATACCACTTCTATTTTCCTAGGCTGGTCTTCTATCCTGTAAACTATGAAGTATGTTTTGGTCCCATTGATTTTTATCTGGACTAAATCGGGGTCAGGGCACTTAAAAAGTGAATGTTGTTGGGACAACATCCTTTGAATTCCACCTTCGATTTTATCTATATTAGACGTTTAAGTGAGTTGGAAGAGTCAGCAACTGACTGTAAGTGTTCCTTCTTCGTGTTGATAGGAGTGTTTATTTCAGGATAACAGAACTGGAATAACAACCTTTACATTTTGATGGTTAAAAGTTTGTTGACTCTTAAAAGTCATCCATTATATGTTAGATGAGAATGTTTAGAGAAAACTAATCAGCACTAGCATTGAAGTTGGATAAGCAGTAAGGAGAAAGACTGGAGTTCAGGAACTTAATTACTTTAGAATATTTTATATCCTTCCTTTTGCAAAATACTTTAGAGGTGCATTACAATAAAATATAAAATATATGACACAAGAATAGCAGATTTAAAAGTGGAGAGACAAGGAAGTGGAAAACTAATTTATAAATCTGAGCATCTTATATAGAAACCAGCTTTTTTGTTAAGATAAATAAGTACCATGTCAACCAGTAATACTATATAACTTTTATAAATAAAAATAAAATCCATGACTAGTATGATAATGAGTTATACTCAGCAACTCAGATCAAGCCCATGAGCTCTCAAATCTTCTTTTGCATGCTCTTTTGTATTATTATTTCAGCAGAATGCCTAAAGGAAGCTCATAATTTTATATTTACAGCAGTCGCTGACATTACTTGACGTAATTGCAGTCAAGCACATCCTTAAGCATGCTTTAAATTCCACTGAAATTATCTTACCATTTCCTCTGACCTCTTCTAGTCTTTTTTTGAGAGAGATGCTTCAGAAGACAAGATTTTAAGAGTTGGTTTTGCTTGTTGACTGCTAAACTGTTTTATTGCTAATAAAGGCATTGAGTCTTTAGTTTCATGTAGAAATCCAGTTTCCAGTGAAGTTCCCTTTTGCCTGTAAAAGTGTGATGTTTTGAATATGAGATGTGCTATACCTTGCAGCTCTAATACAAATGGGCTAATGAGGAATAATCCTTCCTTTTCCGAGAGTGTGTAATGCTGAGGATTTTTTAAATAAGATTTATAGGCCTCTTAAGGATAAGACTGGTTAGAGCCAGAGGTCAACCGAATGGCCATGTTCTTTTGTTTTTGTTACATTTAGTCCAGGTGCCAATAGATCAGGAAGCAGGGAAGGGATTGCACTGGTCTAAAATCCTTTTGCAAAAGTTAATTGTTGCTAACCCAATTGAATTAGCAAACTCTTCCTCCCCAATCCCAATTTGCGTAGTCAAATTCATGAAAATTTGTATTTAGCACCTGCATTGTAGGTGATATGTTCCATAGTAAAATGATGTCGGCATTGATTACTGTGTCTTGACTCATTCCACAGTCATTGGTTTTTTAGAGAGCATCGTGAGAGGCTGAGGAGAAGGATAAATTTGCACAACTGGATGAAAGTAGTGGCTGTAGTAATAACCATGCATCATTTGTATCTGCCCTACTTTTTACAAGATAGATGATGCAGTGCAAGTCCTTCATGTTCTGTCTTTTGTGAGGTTTGGGATGGTTTCTTACCTAAACAAGGATCCAGAGAAGAAGCATGCATACGTCGAAGAAGCATGCTACAGCAGTTCAGTCTGCAAAGGAACCAATATTTTTTAAGTGAATAGTGTATATTCTGTTCATCACCGGGAATTGGCATAACATGAACATCCAGCAAGCCTGTTGCTGAGTGAACTGCTCTTTCTTTAGGCACTCCCATTCCTTCTTTGGATCTGAGCCATAGCTTTGGATCCTTTGAGGTGGTAGGCTTCTGTAATTAAAATTTTAGCTATTAATTAAAATTAATTAATTCACATTTTGTTGAATGTCAGAAGTTAGAAACTTTTATAGGGTTTCAAGTCATTCCTTTTGAAAAGAGATAAATCAAAATGCTTTGAACTGTTTTGAGTGAACTTCTTTTGGGAAATATTAATGCAGACATTTAAGTGCCTATGCTTTGAGAAATATTGGATCCCAAACATGATTTCAACATATGATTTCACTTGTTCAATTCTTTATGAGAATTGTAATTTCTTAGGATTGGAAATTTTAATTTTTGTAAACCGCCCAGAGAGCTTCGGCTATGGGGCAGTATATAAATGTAATAAATAAATAAATAATAATAATAATTAAAGAAAAACTAAAATGGGTAATTAAAGTTGCCACTTATTTGATGTAAATCATGGCACTGAAGTCCCTTTTATAGAGGACTGCTTCCATTTTATTCAATAATGCATAATTGCTGTAGACAAGTCTGCATTGCTTAGCTACATGCCTATGATGTTTCATGGATAGAAGTGGTTGGGGGAGGAGATGACCCCTTTCTCTTTCCATCCCCCTTTCTTTGGCCTCTGTATCTCTTGGCGTTAGCTTCTCTTGTGTTCCATTCCTTGCCCCTCCCCCAATACTTTCAGCTTGTCCTGTATAGTCTCAAGGGGGAAGAGCAGTAAGGTAAGCCAGACATTGCAGCACCAAGGAGAGCTCCTATTGAGGAACATAGATTGAAGCCTTTATTTCCTTGACATTCAGAACAGAAGAGCTCTTGCCAGGTGTACTGCCTTCATTGGCACATTGGCTCCATGGATTGTGAAGCCCTTAGAGGTGAGTATGCTGACTCCCTTCCTGGGCCTGGGGATAACAGGTCTCAGGTTTGACAGTCTCTGGCATAATGGTTCTTGGTGTTTCTGGCAACTTGACCTTGAGAGTCTCTTGTTCAGTAGTGTTTCTCACTACTTACTTCCACTGTGAAGATCCAGGTAGAGGTGGAGCCACCAGATCCACTATAAAATCCAGGTCCCCAGCTGCTCAGTGCTGGTGCAGTAGCTCTTTCGGGAAGTGCCTCATCTAGCTTTGCAGACCCAGTGCTGACTATTTGGATTTTGCTGACAGCTCCACTGCTTGTCCAGTCTGCTTGGCCAACCCAGTTCTTTCCCATTGAACACACTCTTGGCTGGTGCAGGTTCCTGCTCAATAGGTCCTGCCACTTGTGACATTTTGCACTGTTAAGGTTTCATGGAAATGGCTAAGTGATGGCTGTGGCCAGGAGTGCCTTTTTCCATCTTCACCTGATTTGTGAGCTGTGCCTTCTTCTTGATGATTGGGACCTTGTCTTCATAATTTGTGTCTTGGTAATCTCTAGATTGGACTACTGAAGTGCTAAGTGGCCTCCCTCTTAGGACCCTTTAGACAAGACCATCGATCCAAAATAGGGCATTTTTTCATTGTTGCAGGCTGCTAGATTTTATAACACCAACCCTCGAGGACCTACAGAGTCCCAGTGCATTGCCTTGAGGAACATGATATAGTGACTTTGCTTAAGCTAAGCAGATCTGGGTCTGGTCAGTGCCTGATAGGAGATCTTCTTTGACTTAAAGCCATATGCAAAGCCTAGGCCCCATCTATCTCAAACAATGCCTCCTCCTATAACACACACACACACACACACACACACACACACACACACACACACTGTGCATTGAGATTTCCTGAGAGTCCTTTCCCCTAAATGCCTGTTTTCTGCATAGAGGGTTGCTGTAAGTTCTAGAGCTGCCTTGGTGGTCGGTACCCACCCAGATAGGCTTGCCTGGCACCCTCCCTCAAGTGGTAGGTGAAAACTTTTTTAAAAATTTCAAATAGCTTTTAATTGAACTAAATGTTTTTGTTTTTTACTTCTTGCCCTTTGTTTATATTTTAGGCTGCATATTGTGCTTTATTTTTTTGTTGCTTCTTTAGTTTTACCCTTTTATGTTGTATAAACTTTTCAGAGTTTTGCCATGGAGTAACATAGAAATTTAATAAAAATAATGAAATATTTTCATATTGAGTGTGTGCATAATGATATTTTGGCAGCTGTTGCCAGGTTCGTGAAAACATGCATTTTATGTTAATGACAAGCAAGTGAAATATTCAACTTATCTGCGGGTTTCTAAGTATAGATGTGTTTTCTGTATGATCTTTAGGGCTGAACATTTGCCTGTCTCTGATTTGAGGTAATATTTGTAAATTGCCAATTGTGGCTGTATAAATTATTATCATTATTATTATTATTATTATTATTATTATTACATTTCTATTCCAAGCCATAGCCAAATCTCTCTGGGTGATTTACAAAACAGATATTATTTAATGATGATATTGCTTCAGATAGTAGATATCAATGGAAATGCAGTGTCTTCTTGGCATGAAGTAAATTCATTATTCTGAAAGCATTCTCTTAGTCAGCAACTGGCTTATCTACTAAAATCTCTGCAAAATACATTCAGGATTTGTCATGCCTGTTTTCAAAACTTTAATACATAGCTTGATTATGTTGTTTAATCTTCATGGAGATGTTGATGTTTATGCTGGTCTTATGACCGTAATAAATATTTGATTTGATGTTGATGTTTTGAAGTGTTACTTGTATTATGTGTCTGGGCAAACCTAAAGTGTTTTATTGTTTTATTGTTTGTAAACATATGTAGTAATGTTAATCTAGATGGGTTTTTTGTGTTAACGGCTTTCTTTCTGTAATAGCTGAACTATTTTTGGAAGGAAAAACTTGTTGAAAGGGCTGCCTCAGTCAGCTCCTCTTGTTTTGTGATACTTAAAGTATAACAAAAGGCACAAAAGGAGCAAGCTTGAAACCTCATTGTGCATCCTTTTTCCCAGTTGTAGAGCTGCGTTGGTAGAATGCAGAGCGAGTAGAATTTGTATGAAAAATAAATGTGTGTTGAGACAGTTTGGTTTTGTAATAATCGAAAAAGGATTGGAGTGAACCCTCTTGATATCACAATCTTATTGAGAACCTAAAGGCATCTTAATTTTAGTTTGATTTTAACAAGGGAAGAGAAGGCATTTGGTTTCAGGAATTGGGGGTTAAAACTAAGCACTGCTTTGTGCTATGAAAGAAAGCAATGGCTGGTTTTCATATTAGAATTATTACCTGAACTTAATTTGAGCCAGGGTTGTAAAAACTTGTTTATAGTGCCAGAGCTGCACCATGGAGCATAACAAGTAATAACTTAAGTGATGAGCAAGATGTCCCTTCCAATATCACCTGGGTATTGGATACTTCTAAGAGCGTGGTGTGGTTTGGATGTAATCACAGCCCATGTTGAGCATGAGGTCTGAATCCAGACTGATAATTTAATTTAATTTAATTTAATTTAGATATTTCTTGGCCACTTTTCAAGGCAGGAGCCCTTCGAAGGTGACATACACCAGTAAAACTCATAATAAAAACCGATGTAGTAATTAAAACAATAAAAACACAACAGCAGAAAACATACTAAAAAACAGTCAACACCAGCAGAAAACAAAACTGCAGCTATAACCTAATCAACAAAACATAATTGGGGGGAAAACCAGAGTAAAGTCTTCAGGGCCTTCCTAAAAGTTTGCAATGATGGGGCCTAGCGGAACCCAATGACAACGTATTCCAGAGGTGTTGGACCACTTGGAAAGGGCTAGACATGTACAATTTCTGGAAATTTTGAAACCATGAAAAAAATGACTTTTTTCAGAAAACCTGGAAATGTTTGTGTGGCGCAGCTCCGTACCCATCGGGAGGGGGTGGCAGCAATGTCCCTGCTTCCTCCCTAGACATTGTGTGTGCACTGGGGGATGCTCTTACAATCAGGATATCGCAACAGCCTCCCCCCTCCCTCCTGGAACACCGGGAGGTATAGAAAAGACCAAAGTCTGGGGGAAAAGGGAGTATAGATTTTTACAGGTAGATTGGGCCTGTGCCAAACAATCCGTTCAAAACCAGGAGCCCACATGCTATCACTCCACAGCTTGCTCAGACGTCATCAGTAACAGAGCATTCACTCCAAACTTCTGACTTGAATAAATATTTTCATAAATAGGCATTTATGATGATGAAAGAATTGAACTGTGGGGAGGAGGAAACATCATTTATTTATACACCAGAAAAAGGCAGAGAAGATAATTAAATGGTTGTGGATTTAGATATTTGTTTTGTAGATTATTTTTCAGAATGATAAATACTGTTTGGAGGGATTATATCAGACTAATGAGGATAATGGTTTTTTTCCCCCTGTATTTTTGCAACTACTGCAAATCAAAGTTGGAATTAAAAGTGCCTGGGAATTAAAAATGTTTTTTTATGGTGTACAAGGGAAAATTGTGCATCTTGAGTTTGAATACAGAGTAGAATGAAAACTGACTGTGCGCGTACATTTGTGTTTCTGCGCAGTGGAGTGTGATATAGCAAACTGCTGAGTGTGGGAACCAAACCTGTGAGGTGGTTTTAGCCTTCAATGAGGCATTTTTTCCCTCACGAGTGCAATTCTTGATTTATCTGCAGAACTCCTTCCCTCTCTTTCTCTCAGAGGACCTGACAATGACATTTGAATATTCTTCAAGGAAAAGCAGAGAAGTACAATTTTTAGTTAGTGAATATGAATTTTTATTATCTCATTTGTTTTGACAGTAAAGTGATTGAATCCCTACAGATTCTGTAAGTGCCATTTAGTTAGTACCATGATCAAGCTAAGACTAGTACAGATCTATCACATATGGGAATATTAAAATAATAGCCTTCTTGTACAGATAAACATTCTGATTATAGCTTTGCTTATAACTGTGGATTTCTTTGTTCTTCCATGTTAGGTGATGGGATTCCAAGGGAAAGCAGTCCATTTATCAATAATGCACTTACTGAGGAAGACAACATCTTTGAAGGGAAAAATATGGCTCTTTTTGAGGTAATTTTAATAATTCTTTTCCCCGAATTCCTGTTACTAATGCTACGCTTGAAATGTTATGTCGATAGGCAATTGCAGAAGAAGTAGAACTTGCTCTATTTGCTTGAAATCCATTGTGTAAGACAAGTTACAAACAGGGTTTATTAAATCATGATTTAAACTGCTTCTCTGAAGGATTGAGTTTTAATTATTTAAATCACTAGTGAGGAAAATTCTATTTAATCATTTTTTAGTAGAAGTACATTATTGTTTAATATAATCTTAATACATATTCAGAGATGTAGGTTCACACTAAGCAATTATTCTGAATTGTTTTCAGATTAATTTTCATAAAAATGGGATGATAATTTGTTCAGTCTAGTGCTAAAGCAGAATGAACTTGTGAAATCATTCAGGAGATGAACCAGCTGCAGCTATTCAATTAATCATGATTTTTTTGTCATGTTGTGGCAGAATCACCACCACCAAACAGGCTTTTAAATAAGATTGTTTATTCTTCTAGTTAGTGTTTTGTTTTTTTAAAACAAACAACAGCATTAACAAAACACGCACATGGGTTTTTGAATGGTTTACTATTTGAACTTTTAGATCAGTGCAAAGTTCTTTAAAAATTAAACGTAGGCAATTTCAACCACAGCAGGTACAGAAATAAAATCTTCCCAAATGGGGTCTCTTTTATAGCTTGCTGCTGCCATGCTAGATATTACCCTTCTACAATGGAGGATATATGAAGCAGAAGTTTCCTCAGGAGTGGACTGTTTTGTTTCAGTTTCTATTCCCCTCCTGACTCCTCCTCCTTGTTCAGATCTACTCCATCTTCCCAAATTCTCTACGCATTGATCTTCTCTTATCGTTGCACTTAGATAGAGGCAAGGGAGAGACAGAGAGAGAGCATGCACTCCTGTACACCACCTGCAGTGCAGAATAGGACGTATCAGGTTATTTTACATCTCCATAAGCTGCTGTTAATATATTAAAACATATAAATAGAAGTTGCATAATTAGTATTCATGATATCTTTTACTAACTGTTTTAAGAAAAGGTTGACATTTGATTTAAATAAAAAGATCCAATTTAAATTAAAAATTTGATTGTTTATTTTTTAAATAATATAATAATAATGATTTTTATTTGTTTATTTATTTAAAACATTTATTGGCTGCTTTTCAGGGCAAAGCTCTCACAAAGCGGCTCACAATAAAATATTTAAAATATTAAAAGCAATAAAATATTTAAAATATTAAAAGCAATAAAACAGCAATTAAAACAATAAAATCAGCAGGAACAACAATAGCAGCAATAATAACAATAACAATAATAACAATACTCACCATGCGAAGGCCGTGGTAAAAGAAAATGTTTTAAGGCCTTCTTGAAAGCCTGCAAGGAAGGTGCATGGTGGACCTCCGATGGAAGTTTGTTCCAGAGATTTGGGACCACCGCGGAGAAAGCTCTCTCCCGTGTGGAAACCCACTTGATTTCTCTCACTGGTGGGCAGATGAGAAGGGCCTCTCTTTCTGATCTTGAAGTGCGGGCAGGCTGATACGGATGAAGGCGGTCCTTCAAGTAGCTTGGTCCCAAACTGTTTAATAATAGTCATTGATGATCATCATCATCATTAAATCTTGGGAGTAGAGTGTTGTCTTTACCTGGCACCAAATAGATAACAGTGCCTCACTATGATATTGCAACAATATTATATGCATTTTATCAAAACAAATTTGTTTCATCAAACCTGATAAAGCCTTACTTAGATTTATGAACACATGAAATTATCTTTTACTGTGTGATTGAATCCATAGCTTCTCACAGATGTAAAAAAATGTAATGCTGATATGTCTCTCCCCTTGTAAATATATAATTTGCTCAAATAATAAAGCCCTCAAATATTATGCAATACTTACGCTCTATGGTACAATACACAAAGTGTGGGTAAAGAATAGGTTGCCCGTTTTAATTCTCTGTACAATGCATTTTACTACAACAGAAAATGAAGATTGGTAGTTGTCTCCCCAAAACAATGCCCTGTAGTGCCTTTAAAGACAACAATTTGTGGCATTCCTTTTTTAAGCTCGAGTCTTACTTCTCAGATGCAGTTTTTCATGCAAGATAACTTAACTCTCTCATTCATGATGAAACCATATTTTGTATAAAAAGGTGCAATCCTATGTATGTTTGGACAGGAAAAAAAGCCCTACAACTCCATGGCTGGCTGGGAAATGCTGGGAGCCAAAAGACTTCTTTCTGTCTAAACATGTGTAGGATTGCTCCCTAAGATGCTACTTTAGATTGTGATCCTATGTCCCTGTATGGGCATCCTAGAGGTCAGATCCCCCCTTCCAGCCCCCAGAGAAATCTCTGCAGCACTTAAACCCCTGAGGTCATAACTTCCACAATGGAAGAGGTAAAAAAGAGGCAAATTGGGAGTGTTCCAGTCTTCAGACATGCCTCCAGCATGTGGGGCGGGGGGAGGGAACGAACACCAGAGGTAGAGATGGGTGAACTCACTGTTGGGGGTCCGGCAAACATGCTGCTCACTGGGCCCCTACTGACCACCCAACCATGCTTGCCACATGGTCCATAAGCGCCTGGTGAATGATGCATGGCCACCCGATCTCTTGCCAAGCCACCATTTTGCGTAAAATGGCGGCTCATCCTTTTTAAATACCCATTTATGCAAATAGTGTCCGTAAAGGGACGATCTGTGCAAAACTACAGGCAAAAGCAGTGAGTCCATGGAGTGCAGTCTGGAAGGCCGAGCAGTTGGATGTCTCCCAGAATCCACCCCCTTCCCATACTTCTGTGAAATCCCTACCGAGAAATAGTATACATAATTTAAGGAAATCATTAAAACTGCAACAGCAAGGAAGGGAAGAAAATGGTGCCCCTCCATCCTTCCTGCCTTGTTGGCATAAGCCCGGGAGGGCTTCGGATGAGACAGTTGTTCTGCCTTCAGATTTCACAGTTAATAATGGTGCTCTGCTAGGGTCATCCGATTGATTTGCCTTCTCCTGTAGCAGCCTGTATGATAATGGATGTGATACAACCTTGCAAGCACAAGCCAATTCACCTTTAATGCCTATTGAGAAAACCTGTAGTTAGGCAAGAAGATACAGACTTGATGTGGATTGTCAACTGAGTTTGATAACATAACCTTGAAAGTTCGTTAAAACTTTTACAGTAAAATTTAAAAGGGAGCTTGCTGTTAGTTACAACTTATACTCCTCACTATAGTCATCTAAAACGCTAAAGAAAGGCTCATCAGCTAGCTGTAATGCAACTTTTGTATTTCAAATAAAAAGTTAAATAATCTTACAAAGAACAAATTTGAAATTCTTGCTGTAAAACTGAGCTAGTAGTCATGTTACACTCAAAGAAAGGGTGACAAATATCCAACCTAAACCCTGCAGAATTTTTCCCTCCCCTTTTTAAAATTCAGTTCTTCCTAGTTCAGGTTAGCGTGTAAGAGTAAACTGTACACACGATATTTGCTCTCTAAAGCGGAGGACTGGGCAGATCAAAACAACATTATTGGTGAGGAACAAGCAGGTTTCCGCCGTGGTAAATCAACCATAGACCAATGTTTTTTGCTTAAACCACCTGAGAGAGAAATATGCAGGATCCCCGAAGAAGTATCTATACGCCACTTTTGTGGATTTGACCTCAGCCTTCGATAGAATAAATAGAGAGAGGCTGTGGCACAAACTATGGCAACTAGGGATGGACAGACGCCTCCTAATCCTGATTAAGAATTTACATTCTGATACGATAATCCAAGTCAGAGTTGGTAAAGGGGGACAATTATCAAAAGAGATTAAAACAGCTAAAGGCGTAAGGCAAGGATGTCTGCTGGCCCCACTTTTGTTTAATATTTATGTGAATGATATAATTGTGCAGATAACAAGAGATTCAAACTTTCCGGTGTCTGTTGGGGCTAGGAAATTGAATATATTATTAAATGCCGATGACATGGTTCTCTTATCTCAGAATTTGATAGGTATGAGAAGATTGTTGAATGTGTTTGGGGAGGTCTGTAACAAAGAACAGCTTTATGTAAACTACTCAAAAACTAAAGTTATGGTTTTTAGGACTCGCTCGCCCAAACACAAATGGTTACTAAATGAGCATCAGCTTGAACAAACCAAGCAATTTAGTTACCTTGGAATCTGCTTCACACAGAATGGATCTTGGGCTGCCCACTTGTCAGCCATTAAGTTGAAAGCTCAAAAGTCCACCCAAACAGTATTGAAATTTGCTAAAGTGAAGGGAGGTAACTTAGTTGTGCCGGCTATTAGAGTCTTTGTAGCAAAGGTTGTTTCACAGATTTCGTATGGAGCCGAGATATGGGGTTTTGCTCAAACACGCACCTTAGAGCCCTTACAGAATAAATTCTTAAGAATGTTATTGGGTCTTCCACCAGGTACACCGGCCAACTACATACGGGCAGAAGTTGGAGTAATGCCAATAATATATGCTATTTGGCGTGCTGTGTTTTTGTATTATGTCAAAATGAATTGGTCATCCTATGAATTGATAACCCAATGTGTAGCTGAGCAGAGAAACCCCTCCTCCAAAAACAACTGGCTGATACATTGTGAAGCTAGTCTAAAGAAATTTGGGCTTGACCCCATGGTGGTGGTTGCTAGTGACACGCAGAACAGCCGAAAGTCCATTAAAGAACAGTTGCAGAAATATTATGCTAGACTGGATATTGAAGCAATCAAAGTATCCAGATTTTCCTCTAGTTTCCCTTCCCTAAAAACATGTCACGGTGAAGAGAAATACCTGTCTGAGATCATGTCTCCCTTCCTTCGCAAGGCCTTTATAGCCTTGCGCTTTCAAATAATGAAATCTAATTTCAGAGAAGGGAGATACAAGAACATCCCTAGAGAACAACGTTTATGCATATGTGGGAGCCAGGAGGTGGAGGACACTATACATTACATGTTACATTGTAAGCTGTATAAAATCCCAAGAGACAAATACTTAACAAAATGTCTAGTAGCGGTAACTAACCTCGATGATAAGGACAAAATCATACATTTACTGTCAAACACATCCAAGTTCATTATGTTAAACACAGCCAGATTTGCAGTAAAAGCAACCCAACTTAGAACAGCCCTAGAGGACAACTGCCTCGTATGAGAAATGGTGATTCTGAAATGACAAATCCTTGTAAAGTATGTGAATACACTGAATTTTAACTTTGTGATAGAATTTTTATTACTGAATTTTAACCTTGTGACTAAATTTTTATTGTTATTATATTGCATTGTATGGAACAGGCTATAACCTGCGATTGGTTGCCTAAAGAATAAAGTGAAAGTGTAAGAGTAAATTTTTAAAACTTAAAGCAGTTTTGTTTTTTGTTTGCACAGTTGAGTCATTCAGCATCCGTGATGTGATTAAAAATGGACCTAGGGTTTAAGTACTGCCTATCAATGACATGACATGTTAGAACTTTTGCTTTACAATACTTTTGTTAAAAAATCCTTGGAAGTCTCATTAAGCTTCCTTGTTTTTCCAGAGCTTCTTCCATGATTTTTGTTTCTACAAAGAAAAATCTGATAGCTCTAGAAGCCCTCTGTTTGAAAGGCTCCCTAGAGTTTTGCAGCAAATTTTACCTTAAATGTATGATGTTCTTTATTCTTGTTTTAAAATGTTTGCTTATTTACTGGGACTTGATATTCATTAACAAGCTTTTCAAAACCCAAACAGGAAGAAATGGATAGCAACCCCATGGTATCTTCTCTTCTTAATAAGCTAGCCAACTATACCAATGTTACTCAGGGAGTGGTAGAACATGAAGAAGACGAAGATAGCAAACATAAGGAAATCAAGGTACAAATGCTAAAACTTTTTTGCAATTCATCATTTTCAATATGAAATTTAGCAGCAGAGTTTCTGCCCTGGAAAGGTGGCTGTCAGCAATGCAAAAAGGTAATATGATGGGTCCATTCACATACAATGGCAGCAAATCATGGTTTATATAACCCATGATTTGCTGTGGCACATGCCAGGCACATTCTGCAGCATTTTTCAACATTTGGCCTCCGATAGGTACAGGAAGTTCGAATCCAGTGGTTAATTATAGGTTAGCTGTGGGTTGTTTAACCCACGATCAACCTATAGTTTCCAGGTTCCGATGTCACATAGCAACCCCCAATCGGACTGATCAGATATTGAATATTCAAAACGAACATGAAACCTCATTTTAATTAACCCACAATTTGCCACTATTATGTGTGACCTGGGTCAGAGTGTTACATCAACATCTTCATTAGGAAAAATTTAAATGTTGCTAGTTATCAGCAATATAGAAAGCAAGCTTACTTTTAAGATGGATGGCCTTAAAGGCCAAAATACTGACCCCATTCTCATTTCCATGAGCTATAAAGAGTGAGACAGTGGTCATGTGTATTAACAGGCCAGTAGAGGCAATTTCAGTAGGAGTGCAACATTATTTCAATCCACGTACAAACATCACAGTGAAGAAACAAGTGCTGTTGATCACCTGTTTGTAAGGGTAACTGAAGCCTTCCATGGGCAAGGGGCTAATAATATGTATGATATGTTTCACCATCTCAGGCCTGTGAGATAGAACCACTTGAACCACAGATTCTGTAAAGATTCTTTAAAATGTTGGTCCCTAAAAGTAGTGAATAATCGTTTTCAGATGTTTTAAATTTTCCATGTTTTAATTCTGTTTGCATTCTTCTTTAAACTTTTTTTAAAAAGAAAGTTGTCTAAGAAATATAGTGGTGGTGATGATGATGATGATGACGATGATAGAAAATAACAACCCACCTATTGCCACAGGGCAAACTAAAAGGCAATTTTTAGCCCATAGATCCTTGTATTCTGTGGCATTCCTGTCACAGTGGTGGCAACAGAGGAGAAACCGAATAACATCTAAGCCATCACAGAAATTAGCAATTAAGTAACCAGCTCTCAAAATGCATGAAATCATAGTGTTCTTGTTTTTGTCTGATCGTAGTCAGATCTACCTGAACAAAAGACTGAGAGCTATGTGACACTGTTTTGCTATGCAATGGAAGCTTCTTTCCTAGGGGTTATGGCACTCGTTTCAGAAGTTGTAATGTGAGCAGCATCAAACCACCTCTAAGAGCATCTGAATATTTTTGTAAATGTGGCTAAATGGTTGCATTCCCTGTCAAAAGAACTATCAGCTTTTGCAGGAGGACAGTTTCTTTTATGATAAGATGCTCTTGCCTAATCTGGTACTCTGGTGAGAAAAGATTGTCCTAACAGACCCCTGTTTTGTCTCGGTTTTTAGGCCCCACGTATGGGCACTTTCATTGGTGTGTACTTGCCCTGTCTACAAAACATTTTAGGAGTAATCCTGTTCCTTCGACTGACATGGATTGTGGGAACAGCAGGAGTTCTTGAATCTTTCATCATTGTATTCATGTGCTGTGCTGGTGTAAGTACAACTTGAACATTCTTTGATTTTTTTAATGTGTTTTTATTCTGTTTTTATTTTATCTTTTACACCGCTCAAAAATTTTAAATGGGGAACGGTATATAAATATTGTAAATAAATAAATAAAATAAATAAGTTTAGCTAAATCCTGTTCTGCCGTCTAATAATGTTTCCACTCTCTCCTGATAACTTATTTCAAGAAGCTGAGAAAAACTATTCATAGCAAGAAAGATTAGTGGTAAGATAGACTGAGATTTCATCCCTACATAGCCATCATTTCTTAGCAGCGGCATTACTGACTTACTAAAGCAACATCAAATAGGTTGGAGGAAGGCCGTCACTTTACATTTTATATATCTCTAGTACCAAAAGAACAACACCTTTTTTAGACTAGGGATTCTCATAAATGAGCCCTTCTCTCAATTCAAAAATATAATTCAACCCATATGAAGTTGCAGTTTAAAAATAGAGCTAGCCTGTGGCCTTTTGTTGGGAAGGAATGACTGTGCCCAGGAAAGGCTTAAAGAGACAACAAGGTAATAAAAACTAATTTCTTCTTTGCCCCACAACACAATCTTCAATCAACTGTCTAAGTGAAGGATCATGAGAATGAGAAACAACTTGCACTCTAACTGGGTCAGAAGGAGGGCTTAATTGGTTTCATGTCCCAGAACCTAAACCAAGACATTTCTATATCAGTATTTCTGTATCCTAGGGACCTAAGGATGTGGGGAGGCTCTCCCTCTGGACCATCCCAGCAACACCTTTGCTAGAGATTGCATAGATGATGACAAGGAAGAGCCCCAAGGACCTATGATATCTGCATGCCCTACTCACAAGGAAGTTTCCTTGTTCACATCATCAGACGCTGACAATGTCTCAAAAATTCCCTAAGCTCTAGAGATCCTGTTTTTACTACCATGCGAGTCCCAGGGGCAGGAGACATAACATCCTCACTAGAGTGTATGCCTCAAGATCAAAGCACGACCATTTGAACTGAAAGCACATCTCTTTCAGGAAATATGACCTTAGACACACACCTCCCTGCAGGCTATTGCAGTCCTCAGTAGTCTTTAGACCAGTGCTAGAGCAACACTTTAGGTTACTGACTTCTTGATAGACGTGGTACTGGTTAACCCAATTGTTGCCTGCCAACCTCTGCTACCGATCCCTGGTTAGGAATGAATTTACTTACCAGATTGCTCTACCCCTAGGTAGTGACTCCTCTGTTGGTGTCAGACATTAATAAGAGAACTGAATTAAAAAAGAAAGACAATTTTGATGACTCCCCCAAAAGCCTATAGCTGATGTTCTTGTAAAATATACATTTAATTGCTACAGCTGTCAATGTACTCTGCCTTCAAGCTGCGGATGGTGAACGTATTGTTATCTCATCTGGGCCATGAGTATGTGATTCCATGTTAAGGATGGCATTTCATTTCCAGGCAATAACTCCTGACATGTTTTATGTGCAGCAACGTGATTCTTGTCAGTTGCATCCTTCAGCCAAGCCTAGTGGACAAAACCTTTTGTATTTCTAATCCTATGTTCAAAACCATGAAATGTTATTCAATCATAAATTGAAAAAAATACATGTAGAGTGTTGGAGTGTTTCGTTTAGATGTGGTTTTCATTCAAGGTCTATTTTTTAAAAAGAAAATTCTAGAAAACTGCTGAAAATTGCCTGGCAAGTTTGTGGGTTGCCTTGTTCTGTTTTACATTCTTCCTTTGAAAAACAGGGTTGTTTTATAGCATCAGCTCTTTCCGTGCAAGAATCCTATTTTTTAGTGTTCGGGAAATGGAAAGTCAAATTAGATACAACCTCTTGCTTTTGAGGAGGACAAAAAGGTAGCTAATATGCCCCCTCTTCCATCTGTGTATATCATACAGGTTAGAGCATAACATTATCCCAATTAATTCTTGATTAATCTGCTTTAGCATCTTGTAATATCCCTGGATTTACTTGATATGAAACACTTGAGATACATAATCCTTATTAATCTGTTTAACTGGCATTATATTAAGGTCATTAAGTCTTTGATTTTTTTCCTTTCTTTCATTTTATCTTTGATATTGACACTATGAAAGAGAGACTGTAATTCTCGGGGGAGGTAATTCATTGAAGGAGATCATATATAAGATATGAAGACAAATGGGGCTTTTACCAAACAGCTGATTGGCCTGGCCAGCAGTTTGGACAGTTTCCCTTACTTTTGTTTCCAACAGTTCTTACTTTAAATAGCCACATAATTTCCTAACAGCTCATGAGGTGAGATATTGTTTCCAGTGCTCAGAGCCAACAGACATAGGTCATGTGTTTTTGAAGTGATTCGGGATAAAGACTGCAAATGCTTCATCCTGGGAGCTTTGACCCACACCAGGCTTTCTTCCATCTTCCAAAATGATTTTACAAAAAGGGGTATACAACCAAAAAAGCAAACCGTTTTTTTTCTGACCTTGAACTGTCTTACTTGTAGACTTGATGGATCTGAATATACATGAGTTTGTTTTTCTGGTAGCTGGATTTTAAAATACACATTGCTATCCTTGGTTTTTCAGTTAGGTTATGTAAAACTACAGTATATCATTTCATCTTTTTTATAGTTCCTCAAAACCAAATGCCCCTTTAAAATATTATTTTTATTTCAGTTTTCTTTCCTGTAGATTGATTCCAAATGTTTGCTTTAGGCTTTGTGATAGACATAGTTTGTACTCCTCCAGCTAAACCTTCCGCACTTGCCTAAATATAATATAATAAATAAATAAGGGATTTAGGACATCTATAATGCCCCATTTAATTCACATCTTTTAAAATGCCCAGTACTTCAGCTGATCGAGAGTGAGAATGTATGGTACATGGTTTCATGAACTTTGCCCTGTGAATGGTTTGAGAGCATCTGAGGCTGAGTAGATGTGGGGCCTGATCAATGCTCTGTGCAAACCGCTCTGAACTTTGAAAGGAGGTGTGGGATATAGCAGTGTATAGATAATATAGCAAAGAGAAGTTACTTATTAGAAGGGTAGAGAGGACAAATGGGTGATGGACAGTCTCCCTCCCTCCCACACCAAAGATCCATTGATTGAACCCTAGCTAGACCAGCAGCTACCTAGATGAGAAGTACTGCCCTGTGTTCTTGTCTTCACTTGAACCATAGGGTCTCCACCCAGGACATGTTTCCTGGCATATGAAGTAAGGATAAGTAGGTTCCGCTGGTATCACATATTTGTGAGGTTGTGTGTTTATAGTTTCCAGTGCTCTGTACTTTTATATGCCTGTATTTATAAAAACATCTCACTGGATCCCCAGTGTGGGCTGGGCAAGTGCTGGGGGCTCCTTGTCCATCTAGGCTAATTGCCATCAATCAATCACAGTTTCTTAAACTTGCTAGTAACGTTCTCCAATATTACTTGCTTTTTTACAGACTATGCTAACCGCAATATCGATGAGTGCAATAGCAACAAATGGTGTAGTTCCAGGTAATTACAAATTTTATTGATATCTTAAAGCATGTGTAATACACCTTATGAATGGTTACTGAATCCCAAATATGCCTCTCCCTTTGATGGGTAGGTATATGGGGAGTAAGCATCAAGCCATCTCATCTATCTGTTCTGTTCCTTCTGCACTTGGGAGTCTTATGTTAGTGGGGAAGACATCAGTTGAAAGAAGTACCTTCTTCCTCTAGTGAGGCCTGGCCTTAGCTGTCTTTCATGCCTTCTTTGCTAAGGCAAGCTGAATGTGAGAGATCAGGGCAGGCCATGTGAAGGACAAGAAAATGCCACCTTTTCTTAAGTGTCTGCAATTCTGCCTCTGCCAGACAAGTTGAGTAAATGCAGGTGTGTGTGGCCCAGCTGCATATCTTGTTTAAACTGTAAGGGTCAGTGTGAATGTGCCTCTAGAGAACAGGTTGATTCCCATTGCAGTGAAATCCCAGTGTATCAAAAACACAAGGAGTAAGAGATGCTGTATATATACATAGTTGCTGAATTTTACAATCTAAATCAAACTTGAGATGCCATAGGATTCTACATTCATGTTTGGGTATCTGTGAAGAAGGATGCAAAATTATATGCATTTTTGTGTGTTTAACTGAAAATACAAAATCAGATGTGTATGTACAAAATGATTTTCACCATCCAGCTATTTTTCATACTTTTTTATGAACTGTTGATGAAACTTATTTGATGAATTCTAATATAATAAATTATTTTAAAATTTACTTCAGAATATACTTTGTTTCAGAGGATAAATATTTGATTTTTAAGTGGGATATATTGTGACCTATAGCTTCATAATACAACAATTTTAGAAGTAAGTTATGTCATTTTTTAAAAATTAACATCATCCTTGAAACTGAACGTCTAAGGGTGCAATCTTTTACACACTTACCTGGAAGTAAGTCCCACTGAACACAATTGGAAATAGGCTTACGCTCAAAGAAAGTTAACACCAGGTGTAATTTTTCTTTGAATTGATACACAGCAGCTGAATTCTTACACATTCCTGCTGATGGGAAATATTAGAAATGCAGTCCTTCTCCCAGGTTTTGGCTCTGAAGGCCACATCTGGAGTATAATGGGGCCACCACACATGTGTATGCCCACGTTCATACATAAATATAATTCTTTGTCATTTTCCCACCTGCTGCAAGCTGTCCAGCTCAGGCTCTGCACCCCTGCCCTAGTTATGCAAAACCAATGGCAAGCTGAACAAACTGAACAATAGCTACTGGATATACATGCATACATACATACACAGACTAACACACATGTGCACGCACACATATTAATTGGTTTGCATTGCTTTTGTGATACAAAAAAATTGTAGGTGATACCAATTGCAACAAGCCAACAAACTCCCTCGATCTGCCTGTTTTAGAGGACCGTGCCAGTGGGCCAGTATCCCTCTGACATCACCCTCCAGTGGTACCTCAACCTGGCAATGAGGTAAAGTGCAAGTCCTCTACAAAGCACTCCACATAGATCAATCCAGAAGTGGAGCAGTTAACAGTGTTCGGGATCAGGAAGTCAGGGCCCTTCCTGCCATACAGTTTTTCCTACAGACAGCTGGCTTGATGGCAATTAGTCTTCACAGGAGTCTTGATAGGTTGGCCTCTCCCCTCGCTGATGTCAATGGTGGTTTTGATGGTCTCAGCTTTGGCGTTGGGGCATAAAGTACCCCTCCAGCACTTGCCCCAAGCTATCCCAGTGTCGTGAGCTGCCCATTCCCTCTGGCATTCACATGTGCTGGCAAGCTGGCAGGACACATTCGCGTCGGTGAGACTTCTTTTTATTGAGGAAATCACACAGCTGAAAGCATAACGGTTACATTCTCCAAACAACACTACTTAAAGCTGAACAATAGTTAGAACGCTTAAGGCTCCTTTCCTGATGCGATTCTTCTGGCAATCACTCGGGGGGGGGAGGTGTTAGGGTTTGCCACCATCTGATTTGAGCTTGTCCAGATGCTGCATACACCTCAGGGGGCATAGCCAAAGCCTAAACAAAATCCCAGGGAGGGGGAAGCACTTATGCTCTGAGCCACCAGAGTTGGGCAGAGACAAAAGATCACGGCCCATCAAACACAGCCTGCCGAATGCTGAGCCGATAACAGTATGCATGATCACAGGGGAGTCCCATCCTTCTGCTAAGGACTGCCAGCTTCCTGCCACCTGAGTCTGGCCACAAACACACAATCCATAGCAAGCGCAAGTTCAAGTCTATGAAAAGCCCCCCCCCAGTACTTTCCATGGCACAATCCTTAAAAATGCAGAGTCCAAATAGCAAGTGAGAGAGAGCATGTGCAGAGTGCTTCCAAAATCCCAAAACAGATGGAATCCAACAGGAGGGGTTTCAGGCCTTGCGTAGAAAAATGATCTCTAGCAAGGCTTCTTCAGCCTTGCTCAGCTATTCTATACTAAGGCCTGGCCTATTCAAAGCCATTTGACAGACCAGTCCTCTGACCTGTAAACCATGCCCATGTGCCAACAGGGCAGGATTGCTCCACCCACTACTATGATGCTACAATCTCAGTGACAGCCTCAAAGAGTTGCCCCCACCTTTCCACCATGGCTAGGTTCTCAAGGAAACCTTTTCCAGCTGCAAGGCCACAGCAGGGAGTGAGAGACTACTCCTGTGAGAAACTCTGACAGAGATAAGCTTCCAGAGACATTGGTTGGTTTTGCACAACATATTAGGCAACGGAGGGGTTAACAGGGTACTCACAGTAAACTAAGTAGGGGGTGCTCCCCACATGACATGTTGCTGCTCTGTTCCTTGAGCAGCTGAAAGTTCTGGCGTCCATCTTGGTTGCTACGTCTGCTCCCTCCCCCTCCCTCAGTCCTCCAGCCGTATCCCAGCATGCACCACAAGTTCTGCCGGTGTATCAGAGCAGCCGGGGGGTTTCGGCTGCTCCAGCCAGCAGAACTCTATTCCCACACGGAATAGTGCACTGAGAGAGGGGTTGGTTGGTTTCAGATGACACTTTAAACAATGGGCTTCCAACTAAACAACTTGCAAGCCCGTTGTTTCCCTCAGTTGCTTATTTCAGCAGGGTAGCGTACCGTCAGTTGTGTGTGAGTGACGTGTAACTCTCCACACGACACAATAAGCAACACAACTGACGGTTGCTTCCCCACCCCCCCACCCCCCGGTTGCTTAATGTGTTGTGTGAAACCAGCCACTGACTTTCTAAACCTATTTCTAATTCATCAACTTATCTCCGGCCTTGTGGAACACATGGCACCCAGGGGCAGAGTAGATCACAATATGTCGGATCGGGAGGGCAGGACTGTTCCTGCCACATAATTCTGCCTACAGGTAGCTAGCTTACTTTGGTATTTGTAACAATGGCATTCTGAGTCTTTTCCTCATTGGCCATCAAATTCTGACCATGTTTACTTGAAACTAAACTGACTCATTTGATTCAGATTTATATCCCAAGTTGCCTTTCCTGCAACTTGCAAGCAACTTGCTATGAGATGTATGCAATTTATCCATGCATAGTGATCCTGCCTTTTGTCTTAAGAAATTAGACTTAAATTACCTAAATCTTGTAACACAATACCTAAATCTTGTAACACAAAACCATCTCCCAGACCCTGGAATTGCTTCTGACCTTCCTTCGAACTCATCCTCCTTGACTTGTGGACATCAACTCTACAGTTATTGTTCCAACAACAGTCTTGCCAATCTCCTCCTTAGTGCTACTTGATACCTACTTTTTTTTATAATCCAAGTACTGCTTTAGCCAATTAGTCAGAGCCTAGCATAGCAGGAGACCTTTTGCTCTTGGAGGATAATCTAGGCTTTTTTTAGCTGCTACTTTCTAAAACAATGTTTTAGGTATTGTTTGCTTCTAGGTACACAGTATCATTCTTTGCATATTTAGGCATGAGGTGCATAGTATTACCTCAAGAAAGAGAAACGAGTGGCTTCCTATATGCACAGGAAGGGGTTTGTGTATTCAGAAAAATCCTGCGATTTTGAGAAGGAGCTTCTCTATCCAGGCCTGCCCCCCTCCCCCAATCCGGTAAGGGCTGTGCATGTCAGAAAATATTGTTAGCAGAGCACAGGCTCAACATGCTAGTGCTAAATATTAGCATGGAAGGAACCAAATGGTCTGCACTTTCCAACTCAAGAGGAGGTGTAGCTGAGGTATCAGCTCAATGGGGTTGGGGTCTAGAGAGACCCCCTCCAGGCAACAGTTGTAGTTATCTCCATAAGCAACTCCATACTCCAGAAAGTATCTAGAGGGGAGAGGAAATGGGGGCCAAAAGGACAAAATAAGGCCTCCTTGCTCTGCTCCACTCCTTCCTCTTCAAATATTTTTAGTTTTCCACATATTACACTATAAGACCGAAATGGCCCAGTTCACACTATCACCATGGCTTAAACACATGATGGTTTGGTGTGGCTTTCGTGCTGGATGCCGTTTGCCTAATTACTCGCCTGGCCATGGATTGTCATATCATTTGAAGCAGCATGGCTTGTTGAAGAGGAAAATAATCCTCAAATAACCCATGGCCAACTGTAAGGTTATATGAAGGTCGTTTCCCCTCCATCAAGCCATGTCTCCCAGGTTTGGATGCCATGACAAGCCATGTCTGGGTGGGTAATTAGATAAATGGCACCCAGCATGCACCGTGGCTTAAGCCACAGTGATTCTGCAAAAAAAAAAAAAGAGAGAGAGAGAGGCCATCATTATATTCTATTACTTGCCCTTAATCTATCTGCAAATAATATACCAGAATTTTATAATCAAGTCACTTAAAAAGAACCCCAAAAACAACCCCAAGCACCAAACTAGATTTTTCCAGATTTGAAGTTCAAATCTCATAACATGCAGATGATGGAATGAGGTGGGGGGTTTTTAACCCTGCTTTCCCATTTTGTGAACATAAAGAAAGGAAGATCCAGAAACTCGTTCAGAATGCTGCTGGCTACCGTTGCTGTGTGTAGATTGGCATAATCATATTAGACTATTCTGCAACAGCTGGATTGCTTGCTAGTCTATGTCTGGATTCAATTCCAGTTGCTGTTTTTGACAAGGTGTAGACAACTTGTAAGTCAAAACACCTGGAGGGCCACAACTCCCAGCATCGTTCACAATTGACTATGCTGGTTAGGGCTGTTGAGAATTGTAAGGGAAAAAACTCCTGGAGAGCCACAAGCTGCTCACCCCTGCGTAAAGCCATAAATGGTCTCTGGCCTGATTATCTCAAGCAATGTTTTCTGTATGATACCCTGCTGAGTGGGGAAGCACATGCTTTGCATGCAAAAGATCCCAGCTGCAATCCCCAGCATATCTAGGAAGGACTGAGAAAGACTCCTGTCTAAGACTCTGGAAAGCTGCTGCCAATCAGTGTAGATAATACAATGTCCCATACAATCCGCCCCGCATGCTCAGGTACTCTGGGAAGACCTTATTACAGTCGGCCAAGACTAAGCTGACAGCTGTTACCCAGAGGACCTTCTCTTCTGCCGCTCCCGGACTATGGAATGACCTGCCGGGAGAGATCCGCCAACTTACAAGTCTTCAAGAATTTAAGAGAGCTATAAAGACTAATCTCTTCCGGCAGGCCTACCCAGTCAAATTTTTATTTATTTATGTATTACATTGTATACCACCCCATAGCCGAAACTCTCTGGGCGGTTTACATAGGATTAAAACAGTTAAAAACAATATACAAAAATTAAAACAGCAAAAACATACAACATACACACAATACACACATACATTTAAAACAACTACAACAACCCAATGTGACCTTTTGCTGATGCCATAGTTCTTTGACTTCCATGGCCAGTGGAACAACATTTTTGTCATTCGGTATTGCTGTGTCGATGAGATATGTGTGTTTTTCTTTTTTTTTTTCTATGACCGTCATGTCTGGTTGGTTTCAAGGTATTGTCTTGTCCATATGAATTGTTCTGTCCCAGTATATTTTATGATCCGCATTTTCCAAGATTGTTTCGAGTGAGTATGTATAGTATGGTGTAGATTGTTTGATTAGGTTGGATTTGATGGCCAGTTGTTGGTGAATTATTTTTGCAGCTGTATTGTGTCTGTCTGTATAGTCCATTCCTGCCAGAATTTTACATCCTCCTGTTATTTATTTATTTATTTATTTATTACATTTGTATACCGCCCCATAGCCGAAGCTCTCTGGACGGTTTACATAGGATTAAAAACAATTAAAAACAATATACAAAAATTAAAACAGCAAAAACATACAACATACACACAATCTATACATTTAAAAACCACATCAACACTTCAAAAACTACAAAAACAAAGCAAAACAAAACAAACCCAGGCTCCTCAGATATTGCCAAATGCCTGAGAGAAAAGGTCTATTGTGGTCTATTGTTTCTTGGAACTGATGGCATTTTCTGCATAGGTCTGTTGTTGCCCTGTTACCTTTTATGATGTATTTTTGGTAGTTCTTGGTGAGTATAACTTGATCCAGTATAACTATTAGGAATCCTTCTGTTTCTGGAAATAGCTCACCCTTCCTGAGCCATTCGTACAATTGTTCTTTGTTTATTCACGGGTTCTGTATTACCGTATTTCTTCGATTCTAAGACACCATCGATTGTAAGACGCACCTTAATATCAGTACCACCAACAGAAAAAAGTTTTGATTCTAATAAAAATAATAATAAAAAAATAAAACCTTTGCCTTGTGCAAAATGTTGGAAAATTCGAAAACTGCGATTCTAATGTAAACCACCCAGAGAGCTTCGGCTATGGGGCGGTATACAAATGTAATAAAATAAATAAATAAATAAATAAATAAGAGGCCATTGATTCTAAGATGCACCCTGTTTTTAGAGACGTTTATAAGAGGAAAAAAGTGTGTCTTAGAATCGAAGAAATACGGTATGTTGTAGTGCTTCCCATGGAGTGTTTTTGTGCCAATTTTTCTTTTTTCTCTGCGAATGTGAGTGGTCGTGTTTGGTCTTCATTTTGTAGTGCTAGGTTGAGTGGGGTGTAATTTTTATCTGCTGTTACTTTGGCTTTATGAATGGGGGTGTTTTTAATGTGGAAGAATTTTCTGAGTGGTTTTATCTGTTTAGCATGCATTGCGTTAATGTCTAGCAGACCTCTTCCTCCTTCTTTCCTGCTGATTGTGGTTCTTTCAATGCATGAGTTGGGATGGAGCATGCGGTGTTTTGGGAGTTCGGTGTGATTGAGTCTGTTTATTTTTTCGAGTTCAGTGTGCGACCAGTGTATGATTCTGAATGAGCATGTGAGGATGACTTTGAAAATGTTTTTCAAGTTAAGTTTAGATTTTAGGATTTGTGATAGGCGAGTTTTATATTGCATTTTTAGTTGAGTTTTTACTGTGGAGTGATTGATTTTTGTGTTTTGTTGGAATCCTAAGTATTTGTATGTTTCATTTTCTTCCACGTTATCTAATATTTCGTTATTTCGTGTTTCTGCTGTTTCTTCTTCTTTCCATTTTCCTCTTTCTATGTGTAGCATCTTGCATTTTCCCATCCCGAATTCCATTTTCATGTCTGTTTTCAGTTCCTCAGTGATTCACAGGAGGCCTTTTATCTGTGTCAAGGTTGACCATGTACAGGAGGTGATTGATTCTGTGCTTTGCTTGTTTTTGGTGTTTTATGTCGATGCCATATGTGGTGTTGTTAAGGGTGTTGGATAGTGGATTGAGGCACAGGCAAAACCATAGAGCGCTGAATGCTTCACCTTGGAATATGCCAAGGTTTGATATTTATTTTTTCTGTCTGTATATGATCCTTGTCTGTTGTTAGGTGTATTGCCGTTCTCTATGTCTCCATGATTCTTGTCAGAAAGTTTTAGATTGAGGGATGTATTTTGTATATTTTGAGTACTTTTTTCAGCCAGCTGTGTGGGACGGAGTCGAAAGCCTTTTTATAGTCTATGTAGCAGGTGTGGAGGTTTCTTTTCTGTTTGCTTCATGATGACACTGTCTATTATTAACTGTTCTTTGCATCATCTGCTGTTCTTTTTACATCCTTTTTGTTCTTCTGTGAGTATATTATGTTGGGTGAGATGTGCTTCAATTTTCTGTGTGATTGTGGTGGTTATAATTTTGTAGAGTGTTGGAAGGCATGTTATGGGGTCTGTAGTTAGCTGGGATTTGGGTATCTGGAGTTTTTGGTTTAATGTAGTTTTTGCCTTCGGTTAGGAATAGAGGGAATAGGTGTGGGTGTTCTATGACTGTGTTGATCTGTTGAGTGAGGTATTCGTGTGTTAATGTAAGCTGTTTGTACCAGAAGTTTTGAATTTTGTCCGGGCCAGGTGCTTTCCAGTTGTGTGACTTTTGTATTGTTTCCTTCAGTTCCTCCAGAGTTATTGTATATTCTGTTTGCTGTGGTAGTTGTCTCTGTCTTTCTTCTTCTTGTCTTATCCAGTTTGTGTTTTCTTTGTGTTGTACCAGTTCTGACCAGATATTTTTCCAGAATGTGGTTATTTCTTCTTTAGTTGGGGGTGTAATGTTGTTTTCTTTTTTCTTGCTTATTCTTTAGTGTAATAATTTCTCGTTTCTTTTAAAGAGAGCATTTTGGGCTTTTCTTTCATTTGATTCTTTGTATCGTCTTAGCCTGGTGGTCTGGACTGCCAGTTTTTGTTTCAGTGTGTCGAGAGCTACTATTGCTGTTTTTTTATTGTTTGCTATGATGTCTTGGGGTGTTTTTAAGGATGCTTTTCAAGCAATTTTCCTTTATGTATTGCGTCATTCTTCCTGTATCCTTTCGTAGCTTTTCAATTTTGTTTTCAATTCTGAATTGCCATTTTGGTTTGGCTTCTAATCTTCTGTGTGTGTTGTTGTTTGTGGGGAGTTCTTGTTTGTTGCAGGTGAGGACTGCTGTGACTGCTGCATAGATGACTGTGTTGTGAGTTGTATGTTGTGATGTTTACTATTCATAATGTTTATGAGTTTCTGCGTGTCCTTGTTAAACTTTAGTCTAGGTATTGGGTTTCTTTTTGTTGGGTCAGTTTCTCTCCATTTTGTTAGATTTGTCTCAATTTCTTCCATCAGTTGCTGCTCTGTGTTCATGTTTGTTGTGTCGTCGTGTGTTTCGGGTTGTGGCGTTGTCCAGGAGTCCTCTGGTGGGGTTGCCATGTCTAGGGTTGCTGTTTCTTCTATGGATGTTTGTGTGCTTGTTGTTAGTGCATCTGTGCTTTTCATGTTGGTGTTATGTGTTTTGCTATCTCTTCTTTGATTTTTTTGAATTTTATGTTCTGTTAGCCTTTTGTTATTGATTATAACTCTTTTTTGATCTATTAGTCTTTGTTCTATTACAGTGTCCATTAGGTGGGGGTAGATTTCCATAAATAGTCCGTGAAGTTCTGTTCAGTATCCTGATGCTATTACTTCGCGTTGTGTGCTTTTATAATAACAACGCATAACGTTACGATTCATTTCATCTGACCAAGTTGTTGTTGTTGTTGTTATTATTATTTGCTTTGGAAACATATGCTGAAGGGCAGTATAGAATTACCATAGATCAGGGTTGCACAACCTTTGCAGGCCTGGGGACCGCATCCGGTATCTGCTGGGGTCCGCTTGTGTGCGTGCACATTCGACACGGTCACTAGTGGGGTATGTAGTTTCTCTACCGTCACTTAGTAGGGTGAGGAAGCTTTTTCTCCTCAGAAGCAAGTAGGACTGAATCCCTCAGGCAGCTTCTTCCCCAGGCCCTGCCCCTCTCCCCCCACAGAGAAAAACCCCTCTCAGATCAGCAGCTGATCGGAGATAAGAGCTTTTTCCTGCCGTGAGAGCAGGTTGGGCCTGGGGAAGAACTTGATTGGCAGATGAACTGGGCTGCCGGGAGGGGGGGAAGTGGATGGTGCTGCTGGCTTTGCAGGGTGTACTGGAAGTGGCTAAGGGCCAAATGCTGGTTGCACACACCTGCCAAAAATAAATGTTAGCAATTCCAAAGGCTACAAACTTGCCATCAAAAAAGAAAAATACTTTTCAGAGATGCTGAAGAAATGTCTTTTCACTCTCTTTGGGAGCCAAACCCTTTTTAAGAAGTGTTCTTCTGAGCCTGCATTTGGCTGTTGGCCACTTCCAATACAGCCTAGAAAGCCAGCAGTATCCCCAGCAGCATCCCATCCACTTTCCTCCCACAGCCCATTTCATCTGCCAGCCAACTTCTTCCCCAGGCCCAATCTGCTTTCATGGCAGGGAAGAGCTCTTCTCTCCGATCAGCTGCTAATTTGAGAGGAGTTTTTTTTTTCCTCTGAGGTTTCCTGAGCTTTTTCTACAGCTCTGCAATGTTGGCAGATATGCTTATTATACATAATGCAAGCTTTGCTAGTTTTCTGGAATGCCATTTTATGTAGTAATAAGTATGCTGATGTAACCAGATACATGGTTTGGCCATCCTATAGAAAACTGTCCATTGTTGATGGTTCCAGTTTACATATCTCCGAAATAAATGTAAACAATGAACCAATAAAGTAGAAGTTGGTACAGATGACCCACGTGATGTAGCCCTTTTCACACAACCGTGCATACGCTTACATTATGGAAAAGGAGTAGGGCTGCAATGGCAAACTCTGCTCCCAGCCTCTGTGGGAGGGCTTTCCCCATAGCCTAGGAGAGACAGGGTTCCTGATCGTGCAGAGAGAGCCGTGTGTGCACACAGTTGTTGGTACGTACGCTTCCCGTAGACACCCATCTGAATGCATGTAGGTTCCCTCCTGAAGTACATTGAAGATGGAAAACAGTACATGAAAAGCATTAACATGATAGATAGAGCAGCATTTTAAGCTTGACTAAAGGGAAAAGAAATGAAAAAACATTTCTGAACAGTGATATTTTCCTATGAATATAGTACACAATTTAAAAAAAAAGTGGGAGTTACTTAAACAAAAAAAAATTAGTACTCTGTATAGGTCACTATTTGCTATGCCACCGGCATAACTCTGATGAGCAGGCAAAGATAGTTACTGTAAAACTGTAGTATTTTTCCCAGAAAGAAGCTGTGAAGAGGACAGTCTTTGTGGACCATAAAGTGCTATTTTTCCCCAATACAGTTGAGTAGAAAGTCTTAAGCAAACCTCAATAACTTTGTGTGCGTAATAGCAGCATTGTGGGGGATGGGACTTTGCCTCCCGGTCCTGCATTCAATATCACATGCCCCATTGGCCTCACACCAATGTCCCTGCGCTCCACCTCAGTGAAGATATGAAGTGGGAGTCATCCATACCTGCACAGACTTCTTCACGTGATCAGGAGACCTGTGCGATTGGGGCTTCCAAGCACATCGAGTAACTTAAATGTGAACTCTGCTGAATGTGCAGAGGTCAGAAGGATGGGGCCGGATAGGGGTAGCTTCTCTCCCCTCCAAAAGTTAATGAAGTGATGGAGAGTAATTTGCGAATGGGATTTCATTCAAAAATGAAGCACATGCACCATATTTTGGAATGATAAAAGTGCAGGATAATTGTAGAAGGTGACATAAATAAGCTTTATGTTGTAAAGAATCGACTTTCTGGTTCTTATTTTTTATTTCTTGCTTAATTTATATTGTAATTTGAATTTTGAAATAGGTACTTTTGAAAATTTTATGAAAATTTTGAAAACGTTTGCAATGACGATACACCCATGCTTTTAGCATTGTGGTTCTGGTCCTAGATATGTAGTAGTAGTTATTCCGGCTGCCAGAGTGTTTAAGCTATTTTTTAAAGGCTTGTTTGAGCAGAGCGAGTAGAGGTGTGAAGACAAAATGCATTCTGGATTTCCAATGGCTCAGAGCTTATCTGGCTGTCTGGAGGCCAATTTGGATTATAGCTAGTTAGAAGTTAATCTTTTGAACTCCTTTTGCTAGGTGAAAGCTTTGAGCCCCACCTGTAGGCAAAATTGTATTTTGCTTGCTGATGAATTGATGTGGCGATTGATGCCATGGCGCAAATAGTGGGTGATGGGAAATAGTTGTTTTATGTCCGAATGGCAGTGGGCTTTTGAGTAGAATCTGTTTTTAATCAAATTGACTTTTCTGCTTACTTCATATAATTTAGTGGCTAAATTAACCAAGCAGTGTAAATACGTTTTGAATGTACTAGGTGCATTATACATCATGTTCATTTGTGTTCTGTCAATGTTAATTCTACAGCTGGCGGCTCATACTACATGATCTCAAGATCATTAGGGCCTGAGTTTGGTGGAGCTGTGGGACTCTGTTTCTACTTGGGCACAACTTTTGCAGGGGCTATGTATATCCTTGGCACAATTGAAATTCTACTGGTAAGTTGTTTTTAAGCTCATATCTTGTATTGAATGTTGAACGTTAGCATTTATTGAATGTTACTATTTTTGAGTCTCAACATACATCCCCTATTTTCTACTGAAGCTGCCATAATCGTTGACTGAAAATATTCAGGAGAGAGACTTCGTGGGGGGGAAAGAAATCCATTATGGATTTTATTTGTGGAGTGACTTACGAAATGGATTCCATAAAGTTAGGGCTGCAGTGTTTTTAATAGACTTAAAAATATCATCAGTCAATTCAAGCGTTTATAAAAACTCTAGATGGTAAGCACCATCTTAAAAGAGTCATTGGCCCGGTTCATATGCAAAATGCGAGAGGGTGGTTAGGATAACCACGGCATGTGCTCCCACCCCATAATCATGGAATCACGCTCTACGGCATGGTTACCCTGACCACCCCCACTACCAGTTAGTTCGCCGCCAAACCCTAGCAGTGGCACTCCTGGGATCAGCAGGCTCTCGCCTCTCCCCACTTCCACAGTGATTTTGCCCTTTCGCCCAGGGAAGCTTGGGGGCTCTGCCTCTATGGCAGTATCAAGGGAGGGGGTTAGGCCCGGGTGTTCTGCATACTGGGACTCAGCCATAGCAGTTGTGAGGGCTGGCACAGGGGGGGGCACGGTTTTGCCCAGGGATGCTGCTGCTTCCCCAGCAGCTGAGTGGGAGGTGTTGTTTTTGTTTGCCGAGGCAGCCGTGGCTGCTGGGGAACGCGGCACTCTCAAGATCCCTCTGCTGAAAGCAGCGTCATGCGAAAGAAAAAGATTTTGTGCGCAGTGTGCTTCTCCGACTGCGAATGGCAGGCGGGGATGGACAGCCACAGGCTAGCTAGCAGCAACCATGTCATAAGTTTCTAGGCAGATTTCGACCATGGAGCTTTTGCGCAATGGCCAGTGTGGCAGCTCCATTTCAGCTGCTCTTGCCGCGGAGCTCTGTGGTGGCATTCAGTTAACCACAGGGGCCCGACAGACGACACGCTAAGTCACAGTAGGGACTGCTAACGCTACTGCAGCGCGCGGTTAATGCACCTGGCTGAAGCATGGTTATATACCCACCATAGTTGGAAAAATTGCCTGCCATGTGATATGCTAAGCCATCATGGTTAGTGAAACATGCCTAATCCAGCATGGCATAGTGTTACATCTGAACAGGGTCATTTTCTCTTCTCTTTCACACGTGAGAAATGCATCTTCTAAAAGGGTGGGGAACTGCTATGAGAACAAAAATGTTTCTTGTTTAAGAAGTATTTTACCTGTATGAAAATGAAACTCATAGATTAGTTGACTAATTAGCCGATGAGCAATCAATTAACATTTCTTTAATTTGGTTGTAAAATAAAAGTAAAGTTAATGAATAGCTTTTCTCTCTATACTGTCACACTGAAATCTAGAAATATGTCTCTGCAGCCCAGATTGTATATGAGTTATGTTTTTATTAGACTCAATTATTTGTTTATGCAGTCTGTACCCAATACCATGCCATATAATGTTTACTGCTGTGTTTTGATCAAGTACAAATTTATATCTCATAGCATAGATAACAATAGTGCCAATAAAAACTTTCCATGCATGATGCAGTCAGCCACTTCAAGTATCCCAAGTTTATAAAAGATTCTATGCTTCTAAGGTGTAGTAGAAAAAAAGAATGGGTTAATGCTGACAGCAAACTTCCTTTGATTTCCTATCATTGACAAAGGAAAGGACTTCGGAGCAAGTGTCCCAACTCCTTGACTGAAAGCCAGTTCTTCTAAAATGTATTTGATAATAGAAAGTGCCTAAACGGAAAAAAAAGATACCCAAATATATCTCGGCACATAGTCAAACTATGGAATTCACTACCACACAGTGTAGCGGTGGAGTGTAGCGGTGGCCACCAATTTGGAAGGGGATTAGACAAATTCCTGGAGGAGATGGCTATCACTAGCTACCAGTCCTGATGTCTCTATGCTGCCTACAGTACAGCCCTATTTACAGCAGTTGCTGGGGATCGTGGGGGGAAGGGTGTTGTTGCACCCATGTCCTGCTTGTGGGTCTCCTGTCAATAGCTGGTTGGCCACTGTGTGAACAGACTGCTGGATTAGTTGGATCCTTGGTCTGATCCAGCATAGCTCTTCTTATATTCTTATGTAGATTCCCCCTTTTATCTGCAGTGAATGAAGAAGAAATCCCAACTTTCCAGATGATAAAAACACTTTTCTCCAGTACCAATTTTCTCCCTTATATTTTAAATTTTTATTTTCTAAGTATATTACTTAAATTCTTTCAAACACAATTGTCTTGGAATTGTGTGTTAAAAGGCTGTTCGGTATTTGTTTCTTCTGCAGAAATACATTTCCCCCAATGCTGCTATTTTCAGTGGAAGCGAAGAGGCCGTGTTAAACAATATGAGAGTTTATGGGACATGCATCCTTGCTCTGATGGCCATAGTCGTTTTTGTGGGAGTCAAATATGTCAATAAGCTTGCACTAGTGTTCTTGGCTTGTGTGATCCTTTCAATTATTGCTATTTATGCTGGGGTTATTAAAACTGCTTTTGATCCACCAGACTTTCGGTAAGTAAACAACAGTTTTTAAAGATTTGTGGTGATGATTACAGCGTACTTTAAATATTTTGAATTTTGTTCAGGCATGGAAGCAAAAATCAAAATATATGCAATGGAAACAGCACCAATGATAATCACATTGGGAGAGACAAATTTAACATGAAGTTAGTAGTGTGGGTTTTCTGGAAATTTTTGAGTTGAAAAATTGTCCTTTGCAAACTTGGCTAATTTGTATAGAGTAATTTTCAGTTTTCATCATTTGACCTACAGCCCTCTATGGCTTAGTATAAAGATATCTCAAGGATGACTTCCTTTTAGGTGAACATGCTTCGGAGGCTTTTCTTTGGGTTCTCTCCTCTGAGGTGAGCTGGGTGGTGACCTGATAAAGGGCCTTTATGGTAGTGGTGCCCTATCTCTGGAATGCACTTCTGAAGCAGGCTTACCTGTTCTCAACTTGTTCTGCATCTTTCTCTTTGTCCAGGTCTTTTAGATGCTGCTTTAAAAGGTTATGCAAGGGTTGTTTAACTTAGTCTCAAACCCCAGACTAAGTTAACCCTCATATAACCCACATTCACTGGATTGCGCAACCCAACAACCCCCATGCAGGGATTGCATGTTCAGTGTGGCATCTGTGGATGCTGCAGCTCATCGTGGTTTAAATAACGACGAGCCACAGATTCCATGGCTGGTAGCTGTGGTACGGTATAAATATATGCAGATAGATGATAGATAGATAGATAAAGATTTTTGAATTACTACTGCTCTGTTCTAAATGGTCTCTAGCGCCTGTTAAATCTACCATTTGGAAGGGATGTAACCCACCCACTGCTCATTCTTTCACTAACAAGACAAAGTGGAAAAGGTGAAACTTTACCCCTCACTTCCAGTGCATATCTATGGTTTGGAGAGTCTGCTCTAATCCATGCCACTTCTAGTCCATCTTTATTCGGTATTCAGTTTTGTGTACCAAGCTAATCCAGAGTAAAAGGGAACTCCTCGCAAACGTGTGTCTACTCTGTTTTCTTGTTAGTATATATTTGTCAAGTGAAGAAAGCTATTTTCATTCATCCAGAGTAGCAGTGATGGATCATAGGAATCTGCTTTATGAGTCAGACCATTGGTCCATTTAGCCCAGTATTGGCGACACTGGCTGGCAGCAGCTCTCCAGGTTTTCTGTCAGGATTCTTTTCGGTGCTACCTGAAAATTCCAGGGATTGAACCTGAGACCTTTCTGCATGCAAAGTGTGTGCTCTGCCACTGAGCCACAGCCCCACCTTAAAAGGTGACTTCTCTTAAGGTCATGTATCGTTAAGCAAAAGTAAAGAATAGCATTACTGTAGGCTGGGTCCTTTATGTGACTTCATTGGTTGCTAAAAACACCTATTGTTGGGCAGAGCTAACACCGAAAGTGGAAGTGAAAACATGGGTGTCTCTAAAACAAATTTGTCTTTACTTTACAAACTATATCTTTTCTCCTAGGGTAAAGAATAAAATAAAGTTTTGTCAAATGAGACAGCATTATCTGTTTGAATATATGACGGTAACAGCTCTTTTACTATCGTTCTCTAAAAGCCACCATTATTCATTTATTTATTTATTTATTTCATTTACTAGTATTTGTCTTCTTGGAAACCGTACATTAGTGAAAGGCGATTACCCGTGTGCCAAATATATCGAAGTAAACAATATAACAGCGACTACCTCGCTGTGGAGAAAGTTCTGCGATAGTAGTCCCTTTCTAAATGCGACATGTGATGAATATTTCCAACTAAACAATGTCACAGAAATTCAAGGAATTCCTGGAGTTGCAAGTCGAGTCTTACTGGGTAAGTCCTAGAGCCAGAGACATGAGAATTAAGTTTATAGCCACAGTTGCAGAAAGTAGGTTGTATGTGAACCAAGGTTTTCCATTGACAACAGGCATACAGGGAGGATGTGCTTTAGCTCCTTTTTAGGATCAGTTTACATTTACTGCAGTTCCCACGCATTTTCTTCAAGCTGTTGTGATTGCCCAGCTTACAGTGGTCATATGTAAAAGTGCTAGTTCTCATAGATGGTACCTCCCATATGATGGTACCTCCCTTACTACAAGGTAGGTCCTGCACCATGACATCCCACCTTCAGCACCCTTCCTCCATTCGAATAACTTTTGAATACCTTGTTTTTTCTGTGATTTATCCCTGCCACATAAGATGCCATTTGCCCTTGAAATTAAAGCAAGACAAACAAAACAAAAACCTGGCTATGTATAGGTCAGTGTTTCCGGCTTTACAAGTGATGGTTTTAAGTAACATCCCAGAAACGTCATGGTGTCCAAACAAATGAGTTTTTCTTATTGATAAAGATAAATACTTTGAGGAATATTGAAGGCCCTGCATAGAGGCTACTGTTTATGTATTTTAAAAATCTGGTATGAGTGAACAAAATCTTGTGTTTATTTCCTCACAGATAATTTGTGGAGCGTATATGGAGACAAAGGGGCAATTGTGGAGAAACAGGATCTTCCATCAGTTCCTGCTTTAGAAGAGGCAAAAGTGAAATCAGGCGCATATGTGTATACAGATATCATGACTTATTTCACTATGTTAGTCGGGATTTATTTTCCATCTGTGACAGGTATTCTTTTTATTTACTGTAGTTATTTATTTCATTTCTATACTGCGCAATAGCTGAAGCTCTCTGGGTGGTTCTCACTTTCCCTTTCACATTACTGAAGTAATTCTTCATGCATTTATTGGAATTGAATTATGTATTTCCTTTGCCTAATCCTAATTTTCTGCCCCCCCCTCTGGAATTCTGGAGGCAGGCCCTTATATTCCCACAGACTGGAGTTGGTTATCCCCAGCTTCTAAAGTCTACCATTGCCTTGTTCTCTGTAGAAAACTGCATTCAAGAAAACTGCACCCAGACTTCCAATAATTTAATATATATATTTCACTTCTTTAGTAGTTTGAATAATTTATCTTCATGATTTTCAAACTTATTTCCTTCTGGATACCTTTTCCACATTGACTTGGTTTGCACTACCTCTAGAGCCCACCATGACCTATTAGCCATTGTGGACTGTAATACTCATGGGCTCCAGGTTGCCAATCCAAGCTCCCACTGCCATGGCTTCTTGTTACATGAGAACCTGGTAAAGATGGGTAGTTGGGTGGTCGGCAAACTACCCAGAATACATGGGCTGTTTAAGAGTTGCAGGTGGCTTGTCAACCACCTTAACCACCCACCCTTGTAAGGTTCACTTATAACAAGAAGCTATGGAGTGCCCCCACCAAGCCCTGAGTATTCAAAATGTTGGCCACCACTGCAACGAGAAGCCCCAGGGGGAAACTCACCCATGGTGGCTTCTCGGTATGTATGAACTGGACCATTGACTTGTCTGCTGAGGAACTCCTAGGATGCTGCAGAAGATTCTGGAGAGTGTTCTAGGGCACATATTCAGTATATGCAGAATGCTGGTGGGTGAACATACCCAGCACTGTCTGTCAGTGGTAGATCAGTAGTGGTAATAATTGGTTCCATTATTACTGCTCTTCTTGTTGAGAAGCTACAATAAGCTTCCAAGTAACCCCAGGGTTTTCCTGAATACAGTTCAAAAACCACATTTATACCTTATTTCTATTTTTTTCTGCTATCTTGTTGAAACAATTTTTTCTCCCAACTTTCTTTCCCCTCTCATCTCTGCACTGGAGAGAGAACAATGATTGGATGCTTGACCAAATTACTAGTGGATAGAGAAGGATTGTTGTATCCTCCATAATTCCACATAGGCAGAAATTGGCATAGAAATTGGCACCTATATCAAATTACTAGAAACCTCAGCATTTGTTTTAAGTGCAGCTTAGGTGGTTCCTGTAAAAAGCCCTGCTGTTCAGGATATAGAACTTCGGTGGCCTGTGAGGGTGCCTGATGTCCCTTGAATGGCATTCAGTCCTTTTCCACAATTCATACCTGTCTTCAGCCACAGCACCTGCAGTTCAGAATTCAAACATGCAGTTCAGTATTCAATTTAATGAGTAGAAGAAAAAAATGTAGTGTTAAAATCTGAGTATACTTTCCTTGGCATTTGAGTTTTGTTGGCCTGGAAGATGTATTTTTAGGTTCAGAGTATAAAGAAGTCCTGTATATGAGACAGGGCGTATTATTTTAGCATGACTGCCAGAAGAGAGAATAAACTGGAATTTTGTCAGCTTTTCTTTTTGTGCCTGACATAATATGATCTTTGTCTAGCTTTGTGTTTCTTTGATTCCTGTTCAGTAAAGGAAGAAGCTGTCTGAACTTGTTCTCTCAAGTAAAGAATACTCTTGGGACTTAATAAATTTGTTATGGTAATAAGGGTCCTTATAATAGCTAATGCTGAAAAGTATGATGTCCAATAAGTCACCACTATAACACAACCTGAACCTTTGGACTTCCATCTTCTCTCCAGTCTTTGACTGGGTTCAGACAACACGATAACCCACAATAGGTTAAATAAGCCACAGTGGTTTATTTAACCCAATGTAGGTTATCGTGTCATCCGTCAGGTATTTTTTTAATCCATGATGGTTTATTTGGCCAAAATAACCCACTTTGATAAGCCATAGTCTGCAGAGTGGGTTATTTAACCCATCGTGGGTTATTGTGTTGTCTGTCGGGCACCATAGGTTAATTTGCTGGCACGCAAGAGTGGTTCAGATCACTGCCACCATTCTATTCTTCACAGGCATTCTCTGTGTAATGCTTACATGGGCTATTTCAGCAGTGTCTATGAGGGCAGGGGGGAATTCACAATTGGGAACGTTCTAAGGCATCTGTGCCAACAATTCCTATGGAGGGAAATGTGCAATTGCACTTTAGCACTAAAGTGGCATTGAGAGCACTTTAAGGTATCTATGCCAGCATGGGGTATGGGTTGGGGGGAAAGGCACTATACTGCTTTAGCAGGTTTTGAGGGTGCATCAGGTGCTTCCCTATGAAAGACAGCTGAGATTTTCTCCTGAAAACTTCCAAGAATTTATTTGCGCCACTTCCTTTTTGGTGCACCCAGAGTTTTCACTCCTTTGTAATTGTGCAGGATTTTGATAGTGCACTGGGGCCTTCCTGACTATTAACTACATATGCATGCAATTTAGCCTGAGGGGAAGTGGTATGTTCCCGTTTTAATGTACATTTAATTTCTGTCTTAATAGAGCTGAGCAGGTTACATCTAAAGATAATATCAATTGGATTTTTATTCATTGCTGCTCAACATAAATAATCTAATGACACCCATTTTTATGGTGTATTGTTTTGTTTTTAGGCATTATGGCAGGTTCAAACCGATCTGGAGATCTTCGGGATGCTCAAAAATCTATTCCAACTGGAACAATTTTGGCCATTTCCACTACATCATTTATCTGTATCCTTTTAATGCAATTTTAAGATGTCCAGAATTCATATTTTTGGTTTGTATATATTGTGGTCTGCTTTTGAGGATATGTTGTTCACTTTGAAGTGTAATCTAGCATAATATAGCAATATTTTATTTAGTTCCTATATTCAAAATAAATGTTGGGATTAGACTAACCAAATCTCATGCAGAAAGAATTAGCCTGTCCAAGAATACAGGTGAATAATCTATCCTAGTTTATTTGGTAAACATTCTGACTGATAGTTTAAACCAGTGGGACTCAAAGTATTCATATCGGTGAACTTCATTGGATCGTCACCAGAGCTTTGTCCTATTTGAGATGGAAACTTTAGTACCATTACAGGATTGTTCATTTAAATCAATAAATTGAATCCTTTTGTGTGATATATATATATATATATATGTTGTTGTAATGTGGTAAATGCTTAGCTTTCATTAGAGTATGCCTTAATGGCGTTCTCCTAATGCTTCCAAAAATCTTAAGGACCTCTACCTACCCACCCACCCACTCAACTTTATGTACATTTAAGTTCCTTGAGTCTTAATTACAGATCTGTCTTGTATAGTCCTTTTTGGAGCCTGCATTGAAGGAGTGGTCTTGAGAGACAAGTACGCAAAAGAGCTCTTTCCCCACATCATTTTTAAAGAATGCATGTTCAAAAAAATTAGCTATATGACTTTAAGTGAATGAAAATGGGATATAAGAAAGTGTAGTTTTCTAGAAGTGGGCCTAGAGGATTCAAGATCAGCTGCTTTGTGAAACAGATGTCTGTCGTCCTTTCTGAATTGCATAGTTGTTCATTATGAGACATGCGTGTGCGTGTCCATGTTTATGCATGTTTTTCTAAAAGTAATTTGGCTCTGGGTTTTGGTAAAGTGAATGTTCAGGCTGATAGGTCTGCCTAATTTGCTAAACTCTTCTTTCTTGCTTAATGTTGCACGTGTTCTTTCCCCACAAGATTTGGAGAAGCAGTTAACGGGAACCTAGTGATCGGTACGTTGGCATGGCCCTCTCCATGGGTTATTGTAATCGGTTCATTCTTTTCTACATGTGGTGCTGGTCTCCAGAGCCTCACTGGTGCTCCCCGGCTGCTGCAGGCAATTGCAAGAGATGGCATTGTGCCATTTCTTCAAGTGAGTTTTTGCGTTCTTTTTCATTGCTTTTATAGTTTTGCTGCAAAGGAAGTACTGGGCAACCTAATCCTAAGGTCTTGCTTTAACTGCAGTGAGGCGCATAGATGTTTTGTCCACTTGTCATGCCAGTGTTAAAGGTGGGACATTATGTTGGGTTTCTCTCGAGTGTACAGTTCGGAGGTAGATGGCCATGGCCTGCTGGAGCAAGAGACGTTTAGGTTATACGATGCAAGGAGAGGTGGAGACGTCGTTGAAATTAACCGAGTTGTGTGGTTAATCACGTTGGGCTCTTGGCTTCATAATACTGGCAGAAATGCTTTATTTATTTACTTTTACGTTTTTATACCTTTCAATACCTGAAGCTCTCTGGGCAGTTCATAGAGCAGCACTTAAAACCATTTTAAAAAATAACGTAATAAAATATAAAATAAAAACCTTACATTTAAAACCGAATACTACCAAAGTCAGAACCAAAGTACAAGCCAGCAGCAATGCAAAATCCAAAAATGCATGGGGAGAGTAATCCCGTGGCCCCTAGACAGTGTCTGAGGGGCCATAGGATACTTGGGATTCCTGGATCTGAGGCCAGAGACAGCGCTCTCTGCCTTCTCCCCGAGCAACTCCACCCTCTCCCCCTGACTGCTGGCATGGAGAGAACCATGACAACAGCCTCTACGAGCTTGCAAATGCAAACTTGGAAAGGAAGGAAAGGGTGTGTGTGTGTTCTGTTGGTGAGGCGGGAAGGACACCGGGTTGTCCAGCTTACAAAGTATCTTCCAGCTGCTCCACTCTTCCTGCCCTGCATAGAATGCCGATCAGCCTTTGGGTTCGGAAGCTGGTGGACATCCTGATAGGATTGCATCCTAACACATTTTTAAACTGAAAATAAAAAGCCTGCTAAAATAAAAGTTTAAAAAGGTCTTCATGTGGGGTGGAAAAGACCACAATGTAGGCAGAAGAACCACCCACTATAACTGTACCTCTCTCTCAGTTTTTAGCCCTCTTTCAGTTCCTTACCACCCCCAGGCAATGATTCAGAACATCTACTGCTCACCTGGATTTGATGAAAAGAAGAGATAGAGCTACCTGTCATCCGTACATTGGTGACACCTCAATCCATATCTTTGGATAGTTTGCATTGTAATATTTGTTGATATTTGTGGCCAGATTGTCACAAGATTCTAGCGCACATTTCTTTTCCGCGGGATGCTAACTTTCAAGCTGGTACAATAGTGGATGAAAACGTACCTTCGCACTAAACTGCTAAGAGCTTGTTGGATATAATGCACTGACCTTCCCCAACCTGGGACCCTCCAGATGTGTTGGACTACAGCTCCCATCATCCCCAGCCAGATTGGGGAAGGCTGCAGTGCACTTTAACTTGGAATTATGCCCCGGCCCTGATCCTTCCCGAGAAGAGAGCGGGAATGGTTCTTAGATTTAAATACTCCCAGCCTCTCCCCAGCACTTCCCACTCAAGAGGGACCGTTAAGAGCCTGAGCTTCCAAATGCAAATTGGAATGGGATATATCACTTCTGGCATTCAGTGAGAGAGAAGGAAGGGAAGAGGAGTGGGAGAAGAGAGCAAATGAACCCAAGGCCTGCTTCCTACCTCTCCACAGGGAAAAAGAGAGAGTAATGGGTACATAGGCTCCTGACTGATCAAAAATAGAGTTTTAATTTGTGGATTCTGTGCTATCGGAGAGTCCTTTTAAATGTTTTCCAAGGTGTGTGTGTGTGTGCGCGCTTTGCAAAATAGCAAAAATAAAACCAGATATATTGCCTCTGGCATCTGATGTAATACTTCTAGGGTGGTCAGTATATACATCTTTTAGGCAACTGAAAAAGCTAGAAGTTGAAATGGTAGGATCAGCTTGCATCACGCTGCTTGTGGATCGTCTGTAACAATCATAGTAATTGTGTAATGTGTACTTAAGTTGATGTTGTGTATTTTTAGACGTGTCTATTTTGAGTAATACATTTATCCTTTTTAAAAATAATCAGGTATTTGGGCATGGAAAATCAAATGGCGAACCAACATGGGCTTTGCTCCTCACCGCATTTATTTGTGAGATAGGCATCCTTATAGCTTCTCTGGACAGTGTGGCGCCAATCCTTTCTATGTAAGTATGTGTGTACAAGCTTTATAGATTGTTTGACTTTTGTGCTAAGAAGAAGAAGAAGAAGAAAGAAGAAGAAGAAGAAGAAGAAGAAGAAGAAGAAGAAGAAGAAGAAACAATAGCAATACTCGTATTTCTTTTTTACAAGGCATTCAAATACAAATGGATGTCAGGTGGTTCCAGTGATGAGAAAGCTGCAAGGGAGAATGGGTAGTCAGGAAATTGAGGATATAGGCTTAAATCTAATGTCATACAAGCAGCCTTCCCCTTGCTCTTCTTCCCCTTAAAAGCCCCCACGCCCCTCCAAAATCTGCTCTGGAGGACATATTTGTGGGGCATGTGGGGGACGCAGGGCGGAAGGGAAAACTGTTCTGCCATTGGATTACTCTTCCACCTGTGGATGGCCAGGATAGAAATAACGCATAATCTTGCATATGCAAAGTTAATAGAAGTTTAAATAAAATACAACAAGAAAGAGGATATTATTATTATTATTATTATTATTATTATTATTATTTCACAATTGCCCAACATGGCAGCAACACCCACCGGTTGAAGACCAGTCACCTATAGTTACCAGACAACATGTTAAACACAAGGATGGGATAAGTGATGTTACATGTTACAGAAGGGAGGGCATTTTTGGCAGTTGCCGTGTGACAAATGCAATGTACCATTCCTCCCTGAGGCAGGTCACTCTAGGATGTAGAAGGCATTTGCAGTAGGACTACAATCTCCTTCTTAATCCCTCCAAGCCCATTTCTTTCTTTTTATTTTTGGAATAACACAGTGCAAGCAGTTGTGTCTGTCATGTGCCCCAGGCCTTGATTATAGAGAATTACAGTCGTCCAAGAAACTTTCCGCATTCTTTTTTTCCTTTTATCTCACTCTCTCTGTTCCCAAGACTAGATTGAATGGTTGTATTCATTAAAGTCATCAATGTGTTTTTCTTTGTAGGTTTTTCCTTATGTGCTATCTGTTTGTGAACTTGGCATGTGCAGTCCAGACTCTTCTCCGTACGCCAAACTGGAGACCTCGTTTCAAGTATTATCACTGGTACAGCATGTTCTTTACAAATTTATTTCTTTGAAGTACAAAAACAAGTATTTGGTTTATATTCATATTGGGGGCGGTGGCAGTTCTAGGCACCTCAGACATTGTGAGTATATTTGTTTACAGTACATATCTTTATTTGTCAGCACTAAAGCTGTAAGAGAGTACAACAGTAAGAAACAGTAGTGAGAAAAAATGATTTTTCTGTTGGTTATTCCCATTAAATAGTCTATAGACTAGAAGAACAGGAGGGTAGATAAGACCAAAAGTGTAATGTAGCTGTTGTTAAACAGAGAGTATAAGTATGAGCAGTATCTTTCATGGGACAAAGCAGAGGTTGAACAAAATTAAACAGTTTTTTCATACAATCTCTATCTGTTCTAGTTGTTTAGAGCAACATTTAACAAAAAATTGTTTATAGTTCTTAATACTTTTCCAGCTTATTATTAGCACATGAGTTTTGTGAATTTTATCTTTTATTTAATGCAGGGAGGTTGGGGCAGGCACGGCCGTGCAGAGCTGGTAATAGGCCCAGGCCAGATGGGAAGTGTGTGCCCCCCCCCCCCATTGCAAACTGCTCATTAAGTATTTTTTAATCAGTGGCACTGATTCAGTGCTAAATACATATATGAACTAGAACAATATATTAAAAAGGTAATGGGAAGCACTTTTATTCAAGATGTAAGACATCCCTTCTTCACATTCAGAATTTCACGACGGATGGCTTCTGCGCTGTTTCCGCAAGGCGGGTTCCTCGCTTCTCCAAGGGCTGCTTACGCTATGAAAGCAATAGCGTAAGCTGGGGGGACCTCCTTGCCGGAGTGCCCCCTCAAAATCTGGGGGGGGGGGGCTCTGTACGGCCCTGGGGGCAGGGAGACAGGAAAATAGAAATATGCCCGCCTGTGATACAGGTCACTCTTACTGGATTTGCTTTTGTTCCTCCCAGCCCCAAAGAACATAGATTTAAAAATTAAGTTCTTAACTTCCATGAGGATATTAACAAATGAGCATACACAAATTAATTTTTAGTGTATAGAGAGCACTGTTAAAGGCTGCTTTCTGTTACTGTTAAAAGGACACATCTGTAGATTAGAACGTAAATGTCAGAAGTCTGAAATCATGCATGTATCTCTGAGAGAAGAGGTGTGTATGGGCAAGATGCTAAAAGGCTTTGTTATCTCCTCTTTAGAGATAGATATGTGTGTAACAATTCTGAAACTGTAATTTTTGGAGACTGACACACTATGTATGATCTCATGTAGCTCACTTTATGACCTTGGACAAGTAACTATCCCATGCATGTTTAGACAGAAAAATGCTGGCCGGGGAATGTTGAGAATTGTTGGACTTTTTTTCTGTCTAAACAATGCATAGGATTGCACCCTAAATGAATAAAAATACAAAACCTGCAACTCGTTTTCGAAAGCCTGGAGAACATCAGAGCACTAGAGAATGAAGACCCATGCTTGTTTGTCTCTGATGAAGTAATAGAGTGTTGGCCATGAAAGTTTGTCATAATAAATTGGCCTATAACATGTGGCAATGCCTTTTCTTTTCGCCGCTAAGTAATTACTTAGCCTTACTCTTTCTATGGCTTTGCATCGGTTTCCCAGGGACATATTCATTTAGACTTCGGATAGGGAATACACCTCTTCCTTGGAAACAGATTCATCTGTTAATCATCCTAGATTACGTTTTTATGACAGTTTTACTGCATATGTGTTTTAAAAATACAGTCAGGAATAAAGATATATAATTTCTAGAAATTAAGGAGGCATAGGGGAAAAGAAATTTTGGGGGAATGTGGAAATACACGCTATACGTAATTTATCATAATATCATCAAAATGTAATAGTCAACCAATCAAGTACAAAAACAGAGCACAAAATGCCATGCACAGTGTTGAGTGCAGCTTCTTTCACTACCATTAAGAAATCTGGTGTTCATAGCAATGTTCAAAAACTCAGTGTCTCAATTTGGACGACACGATAGTCAATGGTGGGGTAATAATCAACTTTACAGTTGTTCAACTAGGGGGTACTCCCCACACAACATGGTAATAAATAATCAACTATGGTGTGGATGAGGATCACCGCTGAGTTGACTATGGCAGCATTCGGATGACACAATAGTCAAAACAACTGACGGTTGTTTCCCCCACACCAGTTGTTTATTGTGTCGTCCGAATTGAGCCAGTGACTGTTAACGTTACCTTGGCATTAGAGCCATCCAAACAGAAAGCAAGGAGAATATTTAATTTATCAATCCTAAACTTATTTTACTGCTTTAACAGCGTGAAAGAGCTTCAGCTATTGGGTGGTATAGAGATGAAATAAATAAATAAAATATACTATTTATGATGCTGCATATAAATTTGTACTATTTGACATATTTATGAAATATACAGATCAGTGCTATGCATGTTGTACTCAGAAGTCTGTTTAGTGGAGCTTACTCCCATGTAAGTGCACAGAGGATTGATGTATCAAAAGTGTAAATGTCTAGGTGTGTACAAATAACATTACAAAGATACCCAGTACCAGAGAGGGTGAGCTGCAAATTGCGGTTTGCTTTACTACCTAAACTTAGTTTTTGGTATCTGAGAAGTAGTGCGGGGAGTTGAAAAATATAAACTACACATTTTATAGTAAACAAAATAGATTATTTGGACAGAAACAGTCTCATGCAGACCTTGTATGCTCCTTTCATGAATTAGGTGCACAAATGCATCTTGGATTTCGGCGTCCCATGCTTCTACAGTATATTAAGGACTTATTTTCTTAATGTTGTACACTGTAACATGATTCCAAAAGCAAAAATATTTCATAGAAGTTTCTTCAGTGTTCCCCAAATTGTCCATTCTTTATACTGGAAAAATTATTCAGGGTTTTCTTCTTTTTTTTGGCATCTCTTTGGGCTTTCCTTTCGTTTTTTGGGGGGGCTTTCATAACTTTAGCCACAAGCATCATTGGAAAAAGGCATTAGTCACATTAATATTAAACATACATTTGTCTAATGATTTTTTAAGCTTTGTTGTAATATAAACTATAATACAAAATACCTGTTAGCTCAGAGACTCTTAATTATTCTACTATATTTACTAGAACATAATGCATAAATGTTACCAACTTAGAACTTTTTTTTTCTTTTAGGACTCTTTCATTCCTGGGGATGAGTTTGTGTCTTGCCTTGATGTTCATTTGCTCATGGTACTATGCCTTGGTTGCCATGCTAATAGCAGGATGTATTTACAAATACATAGAATACAGAGGGTAAGAGCCCACATTTATTTGATCTTCAGTATAGTTGTTCAAATTAGAAATTTGATAGGAAAATTCTTCCTGCCCAGTCTTATAAACTAGAAAAATGGCCATGAGTATGATAAATTGTATTTACTTTCACCCAGTGAAACGAATGTCTCCCATTGACTTCTGTGGAGTGAGGTAGATGTTATGGGATAGAAACACAAAAGTTTAATTCAAATTGCTGTTTTCTGCATGGTCTCATTTATATGGCATACAACTGTTATTAAATTTTGTGAGGTTATTCTTTTAAAAAAAGAATAATTGAACAGAACTGTATGTTACCTATTTATCCCAGAGGTGATACTACATGATCCCGGTGCACATTGTACCGTTGGGGATGTGTATAGAGTAGATCCATATCCCACTGTATACATGGGTGCTGCTTTTGAGCTATAAAGACTTACATGGCTTGGGACTACAGTACATGAGGGAATGGCTCTCCCGGCATGAACCGATCCGTACTCTGCATCCAAGGCCCTCTTCTGGGTGCCTCCTCCAAGGGTGGCACTTCTCTCAGTGGTGGCCCCCCATTTATGGGATGATCTCCCCGATGAGGCCTCGCGCCAACATTGTCATCTTGGCAGCATATAATGCATAGTTTTGAACAGGTTCTGGATTGTGTCTGGCTGATTGTTTTAAATTGTTTTAGATAATATGTGGTGGTGGTGGTGGTGGTGGGTGTTATCTGTTTTATATCCTTTTATACTTTATATAATGTATTTTAATGGTTTTTCAATTTTTGTGAACTGCCCCAAAAGCTTCGGCTATGGAGTGGTATAAAAATGTAATAAATGCAGTGCAATGAAAGTGAAAATGATTGCATACGGGCATGTCTTTGCACAGTATAACCAACCCTAATCCCACCGGCTCATACATAAAAATAAAGGAATTATAGAAGGCCTGATGCCAACGCAGCATATGACCCACCCAGGAAATGGTTGAAGTAATCACTTCTGCAAACTGGGCGCCAGAAAAGGAATTAGCAATAGGAATGCACAGAGGCTTTCTCTCAAAGAACTGTTATTAAAATGGGATCAGGTTGGGATCATTCAGGATACAAGTGTGTCAAGAACTTGTCCTGTTCAAGCCCCTTGAAATGAACATGCAGTTGTGCACATATACTACTCCCCATTTATTTAAATGAAGCATGATACGCAGGGGATGTTCTTGACAGATGTTGACTTTAGTCTATTATTTATATTACGGAGACTAGCTCTTAATTCTGATTGGTCCATAGTCCTCTTATCATTCAAACAGCCTTCTCCAATGTTGTGCTCTCCAGATGTGTTGAACTAAAATACCCATAATTCCTAGCCAGTGGCCATGCTGGCTGGGAATTACAGGATTTGTAGTCCAGCATCTCAGGAACGGACTAAAGTCTATCTTGTAGAAGAGAGTTTAACATTGATCAAGACTCATTTCCTTGTCACCCTTGATCAGTAATTTCTAATCCCAAATCCATCAGAATATTAGCTCAGATTTCTTTCAAACATTCTAGCAGTGTTTTTTGTATCCATCAACTTTTGCATGCAAAAATTCATCTTTGCTGTGTTTCAAACACTGCCATGCGATAGAGGAGATTTGAAGTTATTCTCTCGTGGATTCATTGTTAGAGAGGGTAGATGTATAAAGCAAACTATAACTTACAAAATTGTGCCACTCTGAACCCCAAGATAGTTTTGAGCATTGTCTTCTGCATAACAAGGAAGTAAAGTTATCATCTACGTACATACAATTTTGTGACTGTCCTTTTTATTTTGACTTTTAAGAGCTGAAAAAGAATGGGGAGATGGAATTAGGGGGTTGTCCTTGAATGCCGCTCGCTATGCTTTGCTTCGGGTTGAACACGGCCCTCCTCATACCAAAAACTGGAGGTAAGAATAAATCCATTATTTAGTGAATCCAAATCCATTAAGACTGCAACCCTGTATCCATTTATCTGAAAGAAAGCCTCACTGAACTTAATAGGACTTCTCAATAGTCATGTATGCAGAAGAGTCCTGTGGTATTGAATAGATATAGATATAATGAAAGTATTTGGAAGGTTACTTTTCCATTAATAACTATCCTTAGTTTTGAAAAACATTTTAAAGCTTATCTTCACAAGAGTTCATTAGACATTTCAGCTGTAAATTGGGTATCTAATTGAAATATTCTCCAATGTAACTTTCCCCCCGTCTTTAAACTCTTTACTTGCCTATTGACTTATTGAACTGACTCGCATGCATGCACACCCTCCCTTCTCTTCAGTGAAGAAATTGGAAGCTTTCACTTCTGCTTTTGAGTAACCATAGTGTGTTGTTTTGTCCAAAGAACTTCACGAACTGTAGTTAAGCTTAATCATGGTTTGTTTGAAACCAGCATCAGACTATGAATTATGAAATTGTATTTTTAACTAACCATAGTTAAGATAAACTACAGTTTAGGTTTGAACTAATTGCTGTTAATCAAAAACAGATGGAGAAGCTTCTGATCTCCTTGCAGCTACATTGGAGGAGGAGAAGGGAGGAGGCAGCCCACGGAAAGTGAGCCTCAGGTTTGTGTGCTTCCCCCCCCTTCTCCTCCTCCAATGTAGCTGCAATGAGAAATGATGGTTTATTGTGACGTCCAAACTGGTCCAATAGCTCATAATCCCAACTGGGCATTATTAATTTTTCTTGTGTTTATTATTATTTATCTGTGTATTAAAGTTTTTTCCTTCTTTGACTCATCTTCCCTTGCATTTTTTCAACTTCATTTCTCTGGATTTTATTTCATTTCCCCCCTTCTCATATTTAATCTCTGTCCTCTTGTTCTGTCTATTCTGTATTCAGCCTCGTATAGATCTTCCTGTCCTTAAGAAGTCCATCTTAGACCACTCATCTCCCTCCATCTACTGTCCATCTCTTTTTCTTTCTTTTTTTCTACAAGTTGTGAGGGCTGTACTCCCCACTGTTTTAACTCTTTGAACTCAGATTCTCTTCTTGAGTCGTCTGTAATTTCGTCATTCTAACTAGTAAAGCACATCTGAGGCACACATTGTACCCCTGTATAGAATACTGTTGAATAAGGACCAAGTTCTACAATTATAGATGTGGAGAGAGGCTTTGCTCTCTGCCACAGTCTTCTCAAGTTAAACCCTCTATGGAAGGAAATGGCAGGCAATAAAGAGTATATTGGGCATACAATCAGGTGAAGGCTAAATCTGCCCCTGCTGACCCCAGTTGTTGAGAGTAAAACCTCCTGTCTGCTTGCTGGGTTCTGTATCATAGTCTTTCCGGAGTGTAATGGAAATTTAGGAACTGGTTTTCAGTTCCTATATATATTCAGGTTGTTGTCATAAACTTGCATTCTTTACCTCATCATTCCTTACCATTTGTTTTAATATTATATTTCAGGCCACAAGTCTTGGTTCTGTTGAATTTGGATTCAGAACAGTTAGTAAAACACCCTCGGTTGCTTTCCTTCACCTGTCAATTAAAAGCTGGAAAGGGATTGACCATTGTTGGATCTGTACTCCAAGGGACATATTTGGATAAATACACAGAAGCTCAAAGGGCTGAGGAGGTAGGTATTTTAAAAAACCCCAGCAAGAATAAAACCTGCAAACATGTTTGGGTTCAAATATCATAGAATGAAGGGTGGCCATTCACTCTTTTTCTTTACTGCTGGCTGTGGATAATTTAGCAAATTTGTAATTATTGGCTAATGTTATTGGTTTAATATATTTAGTCATTCTGGCTGTTTTTAATTACGTTATACAGCAAACTCAATTTTGTGAGGTATGTTTAAATACATGATGACTGTTAAGATAATTATGCATTTGTTGGATCTATTTGTTAGATACTTACATTGTCATTTATCCAGTTATTTAATATGTTGTTTAATATGTCACTGCTTTAGTTATGACTAGTAGAAAGTATAATAGCGAATATGATTTAACTATGTGGCTGTGGCCCAGTGGAAATGTAGCATTTTGCTGGTCTCTCAACAAGAGATTTAAAGTATTTCTCCTTGCCCTTTGGACTCTCCTTCCCACCTCCCCACCGTTCTCTTCTCTCCCTCCCTCCTCTCTCCCACTGAAATTCCCTCTTCCCTTTGCAAAGTTATAGTTGCATCTGAGGTTACCATAACAATAGTTAGGTATAATCCAGAGCCTGAAACCAGGGTTTAAAGCTGGTTTGCAAACCCTGTTGACAGCACACGATTGTAGGGTTCACCTTGTTGCAGATGTAATGCTAATAATGATTGGATCTGAAGGGAGTCAAATAGGAGGGAGAATAGGAGAAGATCGTAAAGACCCAAGCTGTTAACCGTAGTTAAGAGATCAGGAAATAGCCTGTATCAGGCCTATATTGTAATCACGTCTGTATCAACATGATTTTTACAGGGATCACATCAATAACCATTAGACTTTTACTGTAGCTTGAAATTATTTTCTATAAATGTTTATATATAAAATACATGCAAGGCGATAACCTCAGATTGGCTCACTCTGTGGGAAATAATGCAAATACATTTCCTTGTATAACTGGTTATTCTACTTTTGAAGGGAAAGCACTGTACGCTTTTAAAAAAATAATAATCGTAATATCACTATCAAACAGTACATCACAATAGTACTTGCACAGTTAAATTGGATAAATGTTCTTTGGTGTTGGTTAATCAAAAGGGAAGAGAGATCCCCATTACTGAGGCCATTGACTCCTTGCCATTTGGAGGGTTGGAATTGGAATGGAATTTGAGGACCGGGTTCAATCAAAATACGGGTTAAGACAGATGGTTATAATGTATGGTCAGAATTCCTGCAAAGTTCAGCTGCAAAATTAACAAAATAAAAAGACCAATTAATGAAATGGTTAAAAAAAATCTGTTGAGTGTTATTCATGGTATGGGGACACTATATACCTACTTCAGTGGTTAGATTTTCTGCACAGTTTTCAGTTCTTCCCAAAAGTAAGCATGGCACAAAAATGCCCACATAGAAATCTTCAGCCTCAACTAAGATTATTTTTGGCAGAGTTACACACTAATGGAAACATAACATATGCACAAGTGTTGAGCAGCCAGGCTATTGTATTGCTATCAGCACCACCTATAATTTGATGGGATATTTGAAGACTTAAGTAGCAGAAGAAAAAAGTTAGGAATGAACAGAGTTCCTCCATTCCATTCCGAGAGTTTGCTTTACCAAATGTACCATTCCATTGCCTTCTGAGTCAGTGGTTCAATGTGAACTTCTAAGCTTCTATTGCAGTTTTCAGTTTACTTTCTTTTTTCTTACAAGTTACCAACATGCACTGAGGCAGCATATACTGTATGTGTCTTGATTAAATCATAACGCAAAGGTGAATCCTGATGCAGTCACGTCACAATTCTTCTTGCGTTGTGACTTAAATCAATCACTATGTTGTGGTGCAAATAAGTAAACCTGTAAGTAAAAGAGATGTGGGCTCAGCAATCTGAACAAAACCCCAAAATTAAAAAAAATGGACGGTTGGAATGCATTGATGGCACTCCACAAGCAAGACCCACTAATTACTGGGGTTCCATTAATTTTCCCCATACAAATGGAGAGTTTCAACATAGAGAGATATTTGGATGGGGAGAATTTCATAAGCATCTCTTCCCTCATTCTACCTGGGGTAGGATAGGAATGTAATATTCTTTTGGGATTTAGGGATGCTTTCTAGTGATCACGTACGCACACAACAGCTGCATTTAATAAGCAGTGCTTGTAAGCGAGAATGCTGTATTATTTCAGGACTGTATCTTAGCTGTACTTCTCATGGTCCCAACACATCCTAGTTGGCCTAGTTAAACTATGAGCCTGGGACAACCAAAACTTTTTCTGGCCTTTTGAAAATAGATGAGTTGGATCCAGACTTGCCCTTCCACAAATGGAACAACACTTTCTGTTTGTGGAAGGGACTGAGACCCAGCAGAAGGAACATAAGAAGAGTGATGCTGGATCAGACCAAGCATCCATCTAGTCCAGCACTCTGTTCATAGAGTGGCCAACTAGTTGTCGACCAGGACTTCACAAGCCAGGAGTGGGAAGCGTTTTTTGCTGATTCCCCCTCCCATCTGCAGCTCCCATTGTTCCTGAGTATCCCCCCTCCTGCAACCCCCCCATAGCAGCTTTTCATGGGGCACAGGGGGAGAGAGGGATCAGCATAAATAGCCTCTCCCACCCCCCACATTACTCCAGAGAAGCATCCTATCAGTGGTGTTTCTCTGGATTCAACATGTGTGTAATACACATATTTCATGGTGATTCTAGATGGGTTTATTCCTTCTCTTTTCCCTTTGATCTACCTGCCTTTGTGACAGAAGTTAAATTGGGCATCCAGTGTGGAAGAGCAGAGCAGCTGTATGATAAACAGTGAATGATTAAGAATTTATTTTTATGTTAATATTATATGTTTTGCAAAAAGAAATGCTGTCAACATACTTTCCCCAGTGATAATTTAAACAGTTTTTTACTATATGTATTTCAGGCTCTTCATTTCTTTCTCTGAATTGTTTTACAGCTGTTTTTTCACATTTTAATGCATACTAGGTGGCTATAGACTTCCCCCCTTTTGTATGTTAAATTGAGTACCAAAAGTCATCATATTTTTAATTTAGCTATATTCAGGAAGGCTCAAAATAGTTCCTTCCTTGCTATGGCAGAGCTTGAACCATGCTTTGCAATATGCAATTCGAATGAACATAAGATAATTGTAGCATAGTGCTTAGAGACAAATGCTTTATTCTTAGCCTGTGTGAGGTCAGCATTTATTTAAACATAGCACACTTCTAATATTTAACAAGATAGTGAAACTAAGAGGTCTGCCTGGAATAATTCCAGGAAAAATGAGATGTCTGAAAGTTCGTAAATGTTGCTGAGATGAATTTTTAATAATAATTGTTTGATTATTTTAAAATCTATATAGTCATTGCTTTATTGTGTTCTAAAATCTAAATGGTATTTTGAAAATTACCATTGGCTGCTGAAAAGGTAAGGTACAAGAGACAATAGGAGTTTGAAGGGTGAACTGCACTCCCATAGCAGAATATGTATGAAGGAGATTACCTAACTCTTTTCTGGACATCCCCTTTAGGGATGTGCACGGACCCCCCAATCCAATCTGGATCCGGATCTGTCAGGTCCGGAGTGGGCCCGATTCGACTTGGATCCAGACTCTCCCTCCCGTTCTCCCCCTCCCTCCCCCCACTCTCCCTGCTTACCTGCTGCCTCCTCCGTGTCGTCCTCTCTCCTCGCGGTGTGCCGCTGCATTTCCCACTCGCGTTGGGTGACGTCGCGAGCGGGAAATGCGGCAGCACACCGTGAGGAGAGAGGACGATGGCAGGATGACGCGGAGGAGGCAGCAGGTAAGCAGGGAGAGTGGGGGGAGGGAGGGGAGAGCGGGAGGGAATGCTGTGACCAGCTCTGGGCCCAGTTCGGATCTGGATCCTGAAAGCCCAGATCAGCTCGATCCGCTCCGGATCCGGGACACATGGATCAGCCCGATCTGCTCAGGATTCGGGATCCGTATCCGTGCACAGCCCTAATTCCCTTACACACATGCACACTTTCCTTGAGATTAGTGGTAGTACTGAATTATTGGGCCACATTCATGCACCATATACAAACACAATTGTAAAAAATGTGTTTAATATTTTATCCTCCATTCAATCAGATAGAAAGGTCACAATCCAGTAGTGTGTTCTGCTGTGAAGTCCCACTGAGTGATTTGAAAGTTGCAGTTGAACAGTTCCCTTGCATTTCAATGGAGGGGGGGGGGAACTTCCTGGTTGATTGTGTCCACATGCAGTATTAAGAATGTGTAACAACATGCCAGTTTATAGGGAGGTAACCTGCAGTACAAACATGTTGTACTTTTAATCTTTTAATTTGGCAGATCGATCCTTGTTATGACTAAAATGCCTTGTTATCAGTTGACCTATCTATAATACATTTTGCTTTTCTAATTAAGGAACTTATGTAAAGCAAAGATGGCTATAAACCAGGAGTAGCTTTATCCCGTACTGATTTCCCTAACCTTAGAATCCATGTCATAATGTAGGACATTTTCTGTCTAAACATGCATAGGGATGTGTACTTAATATATTAATTTATATGTAATTAGAAGTCCAGATCACAGAAGGAGATTGCACATCTTACACTTAGCCTTCCTCTTTGCTCTTATTTATTCAAATTGATAAATTTGCACCCTACATTTAAGAAGTAAATCTAATTTTCAGTTAACACAGGTGATAATTAGCTTAATAATTCATTTCCTCATTATAGGCCTTTAAATGTTTTCATTTAACACATGATGACTTTCACTTTAATTCAACATTGATATTTAATAATTTTAAATATAAAACTGGTATTTCTGAGAATAATTAAATAGTAATTATATAGTCAATGGGTTGCTTTGCTTTTTCCTGTTTGCTGAAATTATTGAAGCCTGAAGTATAACTACTAATCTAAATCCCTGGCTATTAAATCATACTTCGCGAATCCTCCTTCAGCAGAACAATTACCAAAACAACCACAGCAACAACATATGATGTAATCCTATTCATGTGTACCTGGGAGTGAACTCAGTGGGACTTCTGAGTAGCTATGTGTAACATTGTATTGCACACGTCCAGTTGAAGATGTTTCTTAGTTTGACAAACATTATGGGCTGTATCCAATGGCCCATTCCGCGAGTGGCCAGCCTTGCCGATTCCCTTCCACAAGCAGCATCCACCACTTGCAGAACAAACAGAAACTCTAGTTTCTGGAATTAGGTGGGTCGATGGAGCTCCTTTATGTGAGATCCACTGGCCTGCGTTGTTCCAGAAACGAGTGTTTCTGCTTGTTTTGAGTTGCCTCTGGAAGTGCTGTATCTTTGTTCTACAAGTTGTGAGTGCCATAGAATTTTACCCCATGGTGCTACTTTGGCCTTAGTCAATAAAAAATGCAATAAACTCAATAAGGTTGTGTTATATAGAGTTATATATCAAGGGTTTGAGTTATATAGAAATCTCTTGAGAAAAAATAAAAAAATAGCTGAGGGCTCCGTTGGCCAGGTTTGGACAATCAGTGGGGAAAAGAAGACACTTGTCTGAACCCAGCCTGCCATCTAGTAGAGTAGGCAGTGTTATCCCATGATAACAAGACCCACGTTGGTTGCCCTCTAAAGGCTAACACATTTATTGCAACACGACCCTTTGTAGGCACAAGATCCTACTTCATCAGATGCATTAAAATTGTTAGTGAAGATCTTGGATGTTGTTAAACTTTACTATCCACTTTAATGCATCAGATGAGGTAGGCTCTTGCTTAGGAATAATCATGCCATGCTAAATTTGGTAGCCTTTACAAATCCAACAAAGCACATAATTTCTCCTATGCATCTCCATGAAGGAATTCTTGCCTCCTCCTCCTATGTATGTTGTGGTGTGTGCAAATCATGGTAGTGTCTATTTTTGCTACAAATATATCCATTTGGAAGTCAAACTGATCTGACCTCTCCCACTATCTTTCTTCTATCTGCAATGGGAAAGCAGAGCATTCTTTCCCTCCCCAAGCACCTGTCCCTGAGCAAGTGCACATCCAGTGTAGACTCGATGTAATAGTGTGTCATGATGGTACTTGTTACCTTAATAGTCTGTTATGTGAGCTTATGCATGTAACTTACCTTTCCCCCTACAGAATATTAGGTCTCTGATGAGACTAGAAAAAACCAAAGGATTTTGCCAGATTGTGGTATCATCCAGTGTCAGAGATGGTGTTTCTCATTTGATACAATCCGCTGGCCTTGGGGGAATGAAACATAATACAGTCTTGATAGCATGGCCACAATCTTGGAAGCAGACTGATAATCGCTTTTCTTGGAAAAATTTTGTTGGTATGTATTGGGATGGTTTGCACGGCTGCTGGGCTATTGTAGGGTTGTGGGGTGGTTTATATATAACCTACACCAACAAGCCACCCTTGCCATGTTCTCACAAGACAAGAAGCCGCGCCAGTGAGGGTAATTATGTAAACCTGACCGGCATGCAACCAGCACACACAGCGTGGTTAACAAGCCATAACCATCCTGCAATCATATGAACCAGACCAGTGTTGTAGAGTTGATATTATTGTATGGGCAACCTATACTAATTCACCTAAAATGTTCATCTAATTGACTTGATAATGCTCCAAGCCATCAAAATGCAATGAAATGAAGGCTTTGAAAACACCAGTGTAAAGAGAATTTCATAGATATTAGCGTGATTCAACCAAAATTACACACATTTAATTTCCATCGATTCCAATGGGGAAATTGTACAGTTCTTAACTCTCTCATTTAAATTTGTGGAATTCAACATTGACTGGATTTTTCCTTGACATTTTTTTAAAAAGTATTTTACTTAGGCCGGGTCTAAAAATGCAACAGGGTGAGGTGCTATTATCTTGAGATGGTAGAAAGTTCAGATGAAGGACGCCACGTTGTAATATTTCTCCCCCTGGATAGGTTTCCCTTTACAAGGAGTTATTTATGCAGGAGAATATTGAAAAATGTGGCTTCCCACTTTATTCTACCTCCGCATCCTGCTTCATGTGTTGACAAGGCCTCAGATACCTTAGTGCAGCTTGGCCAACTAGCAGGCCAGGTGTGATTCCAGCACAATTTTATCTGCTCTTGGTGACTCTTATCAAAAATGTTCATAAATTTTGTAAATAAAATTAGAATGACAGCTAATTTCTCCCAGCCTCAGGCTTGTGCCTTGAGAAAAGAGTGATCTCTGAGTATATAGATCTGTTCCTTATTATAGTCAAATTGTTGTCTGATGCTTTCAAAGAGTAACATTTATGTTAATTTCTGTGTGTCAGTCTGGCGGAGATACAGCTCAAACTTCTATTAAAGTTTTGAAATACCTTTCCCTGACTTAAGGAAAAACGTTTAAAAAGTCAGAACAATTAAGCTTTAACAGACAGTAGTTTTCCAATGGTTTTGGACAGTCCTGTTTCTTCTTTTAGACACTGTACGAGAAACAACAGCAGCACAACAAGCTCTTCTAGTAGCTAAAAACATAGATTTGTTCCCAGCGAATCAAGAACGCTTTAGTGAGGGTAACATAGATGTATGGTGGATTGTTCATGATGGCGGCATGCTGATGTTGCTTCCTTTCCTACTGAGACAACACAAGGTACTTGCAAGTATTTTACTTAGGAAACTGCTTTAAATCGGTTTATAAGCTCCTCATGGCACAAAATGCTTGTTTATGAATCCATATAAAGGACCTAATACATTGATACTGATATGTAAAAAAAAATCCTCCTCATCACCATCCCTGATGTGAAATATTGTCAGTACAGGCTCTACCTGTGCCATAACTTTTGGAAGATATTATTATTAGAGGTTGTTATACTTATTGTCAGTCACTAAGAAATACTTGTGTAAACGTAATGCAACCATTTTTTGATGGACGGTGTAGCAGATATACCTGAATTGTTGTGCATACAGGGAGGACCCAATTGTTGAAGATATCCCTCTTGTCTGTCTTCTTTGGAGTTCTACACTGGAAGTAGAAAGTCTGTGAGGGATGGGCCTTCCTGGTGGAAGCACGATTGTGTATTCTGTGCCGCACAATCTCATGAATAGCAGAAAGCACAAGTGAAGATCAACTTCCCAGTAGCTGTAAATCACATTCACTTTATTTCCATGAAATGTTCTTCTCTACTAACAGGTATGGAGAAAATGTAAAATGCGCATCTTCACTGTCGCTCAGATGGATGACAATAGTATTCAAATGAAAAAGGATCTTCAGATGTTTCTGTATCATCTTCGACTTAATGCTGAGGTGGAGGTTGTTGAAATGGTAAGGTATTAGATTTTACCAGTTACTTCAACAAAGAAACTTGCATTAAATGTGTATGTTTACCTTCAGCTGAAGAATATTATTTGTCAAATGTCAAAAGGTTTATTTATTATTAGTATTAATATTAGTATTATTACCTTGCTTTTTACTCAAATGCCTGCCTTTTTTCTCTTTAGTAAGTGTCTGAAATGTTGGGTTTGGGCAGGAGTTCCTTCGTGACAGCTCACATGCAAAGATAGATCAAATGTACAATTTATTCAGCCAACATTATATATACTTTAGGGTTTATATTTTACAACAGCATTCCTCAATTTGATGCATCTGAGATGTTTTGGACTTCCAACTGCTACCAGTCCCAGCCAGCATAGCTAGTAATCAGGAATTCTGGGAGCTGTAGTCCAAAGCATCTGGATGCCACCAAGTTGAGGAAAGCTGTTTTACAGATGTGATGTCAACTTGTTCTCTGTTAATTTAAGGCAACTAGTTTTCCAGAAGAGCCACTTTGAAAAGGGAGGGACTGGTAGTGAGCCAACACCTCATGTTCATATCTCCTAAACTGGCCTGTGAACAAGTTCCTGTTACTACAAAGCCAGTGTTGTGTTAGATTGTTGGACTTAAACCAGGGAGACTTAAATTCCAATCCTTGTTCAACCAAGAGTCTCCTCACTAGGCGAACCTGCGCCAGTCTTTCTTTTGCGAACATAATAACATTGGGAGAGAGGAATGATGTAAGTTATCCTGAGGAGGAAAGTTGGGATAAAAAGGGTTTTGTTTGATGGTGATGCCATAGAGTAGTATACCATGTTAGTTCTACATGGTATAGTTAGTTAGTCATGCATTGAGCAGGGGGTTGGACTTGATGGCCTTATAGGCCCTATCCAGCTTGACTATTCTATGATTCTATGTGGTCTTAGTGTCTGGGTCTATAAGCAGATTGCAATAATGAATTCAATGGCAATGCGTTATGTGAATAAGGCTAGGTGAGTCTTTTCCCTTCTCCCCTCCAGCACAGCCATGTGGAGATCAGAAGTTCCCATTTAAAATTAAGCACTGTTTGACGTGTCATCCAGACCCTAAAGTGGTTAATCTTACTTATGATTAATTTTAAGAAGGCCAGCTTCATAAACTATGGCTTGAAGTTTGCTTGATTCCACTAGCCATAGTTAAGATTAACCGCAGTTTGTCCAGGTTTGGGTGACACAACAAGCTGCAGCTTTATCTAAAACAGAAGTAAAAGCTCCTCTCCACAGTTGTGCTCAATAATGCATATTGAATAATGTATATATTCATTTCTCTAGTTTGAAAATGATATTTCAGCCTTTACATACGAGAAGACGCTTGTGATGGAACAGAGATCACAGATGCTAAAACAGATGCAGCTGTCTAAGAATGAAAGGGAAAGAGAGGTAATTCATTTTATTTTGTGTATACTTTAAAAGAAACAAAATAATGTATACTGGTGCTAATAATGAGAACATTATTGACCTGGACATTCCTACAGGCACAGGTAGGAGTACCGTGATTCACGGTGCAATGATTATCGAAGGTAATAAGACAGCGGTTTTCACTTACGATGCTCCAGGACGTCTCCTGAGTGAGGCATCCATTGAAATTAGCATAATCATTTCAATGAGGCATGCTCAAGAAGAATTCTCTGATAGTCCTATATTTATTTATTTATTTATTTATTTATTACATTTGTATACCGCCCCATAGCCGAAGCTCTCTGGGCGGTTTACATAGGATTAAAAACAATATACAAAAATTAAAACAGCAAAAACATACAACATACACACAATCTGTACATTTAAAAACCACTTCAACACTTCAAAAAGCTACAAAAACAAAACAAACCCAGGCTCCTCAGATATTGCCAAATGCCTGAGAGAAGATGAAAGTCTTGACCTGGCACCGAAAAGATAACAATGTTGGCGCCAGGCGGGCCTCATCGGGGAGATCGTTCCACAATTGGGGAGCCACCACAGAGAAGTAATTAATTAGAGAGGGACATGACTTGGATTAGAATTGGATTCCAACACTTGCTGGCATGTTTTTCAGTGGGAAAGACCTAATCCACCAATGCTTTGTTTTGAATGTGCACATCAGTGCCTTCCACTGAAATAAATGGAGATGCCTTTGCATGTAAGAGAATCCTGCTGTGCATTTGATTGTACACACTGGCTCAATTCGGACGACACAATAGTCAATAGTGGGGTAATAATCAACTTTACAGTTGTTCATCTAGGGGTACTCCCCACAAAACATGGTAATAAATAATCAACTGTGGTGTGGATTAGGATCAGCGCTGAGTTGACTATGGCAGCATTCGGATGACACAGTAGTCAAAACAACTGACGATTGTTTCCCCCACACCAGTTGTTTATTGTGTCGTCCGAATTGAGCCAATCTCTACTAGGATGTAATTGGATCTCCTTTTGAATATGTCATTTATTCTGCTTTTCTTTTTTTTTAAAAAAATTGTTGAACCATCAGTATTTGACATCCTAGAGTTCTTGACTGGAAACTGAAATACTTTGGGGCTTAGAATATTTCAGTGTAGAACTTTATTATTAGGTGTTTGTCTACTGCAGGCTTATTTTTTTATCTTAGTGATTTAGTGCTGTTGTTTCAAATTAAAGGTAATATACACTGACATTTCTATCCCATATTGAAATTCTGTGAAGGCTTCTATAGGATTTCTCCCCTCACTATTAAAGTCCCTTATGGTTTTCAAAAAAAACTACTCTTGGGAGAGAAAAGCATCATTTTAATTTATTAATTTGTTCTGTTACAAATATTTGCAAAGTATAGGACTCCAATCTTTAAATCCATATTAATGGTTCTAGTCATTTGTGTTTTCTCTGGAGGGGAAAAGCAGGGACGTGAACTGTTTAGCATGTTCAGAAATTATTTTCCTGAAGACTAGAAAACAGTTAAATGCTTTCTTAACATACTACAAGCAAGATCCTTGGGTCTGTGCTAGTCATGCCATATTCAGAATTCTAAGAGTAGCCAAATTGTCAAGGTTGAAATATATGTTTTACTTGCTGACTTATTTCCTTACAGTGAGAAGAGGCTGCCACAATCATTATCCAAGAATTGCTTTAAAATATGGAAAAATACATTTCAAAATTCTGGTTTCTCTTTGGCTGATTTGGGAATTTTTTTTTTTTGCTTAGTTGCATTCGTCATCTTCTCAAAATATTTAATTAATGTTTGACGCCTACTGTAGCCTTATTAGGTTTATGTTCTATTTTTATGCTGTGGAGCAGAAATCTTGGTGATCATATAATTGCTTTTATTGATACAATGAGCTTCTTTTGTATCTTCAACAGATAATGTTGGTTATAGTGTTTTCAATATGTTTTTGTTCTAAGCTGGCTTTTTGGAACATTTCTTTAATGTAACTGATGGACTGGTGCTAGAACCAAAAAGAATTAAAGAACATCACAGTTTTGAAATGAGAGCTGATCTATCTGGTGTAGAGCTCAATTTATGACTTCCAAGTTCCTTTTAATTTGTCAACAGACATCCCGAAATGTTTGGACCTGCCCATAGGGTCTTTCAGTTGTCTTTAAAAATGTAACCCCATGACAATGTGTACAAAGTAGCAAAGTGTCTGAAAAGGAGGTGAACTTATAGAGCAGCACACTATCCATTGTTTAAATCATCGCAATTCATTTTTAAAAATTAAATGGCATTGTATTTCATCAGCTAATATAATTAATGATATTTTTTTTGTATGCCTGTTGTGCCTGGTGACCTTCTTGTCCCAGATTCAGAGCATCACTGATGAGTCTCGCAGCTCAATCAGAAGAAAGAGTCATTCTAGCCCACAGTGTATTGGTCAAGATGTAGACCATCTCCTACCTAATGACATTCAAGAGGAAGAGGTAGAAGTTGTACCTCCTGGTTGTTCCCTTCCCACTACCACACTTACAGTGCCGCTGTAAACCATAATTGTACCAATTGCTGCCATTGATGTGTTTTTCTAATTCTCACTAGCTTACTATTATAAGTAGAGAGTACCACATCTACTCAATAACAGCAGGTTTTACACCATGTTTTAGATAGTGCTTTTTGAACACCTCCTGGTGTTTGGAAGACCTTTGAGAATGGTTGGATATGTGCAAGGTTTGCAGATGGAGTGGGGTGGAAATCTCTCTCTCTCACACACACACACACACACACACACACCGTGTGTATGGAGGAGTGGCTTAGGATTCAAGCTCTATTCAGAAAACCATCTACACATACAGTCGTGACATTTTTCTCTCCGTTTTTAAAATCACGATTTTTTAAAAAAATTAGAAGCCCAACCGTGAGCGAAAATCTAGCACCATTTGAGCTCCATTTGAAATGGAGCACGTGCAACTCCGGGCAGAATTGCACCTGCTTTGCATTTTATTCCTTTCCTTAGGTTTAATAATAGGCACTGGCAATCATTTCTATTTCTGAATCTTGGTTTTCATCACAGAAATCATGTGATACAGTTAATGGAAAAGTGGCACTTCAAGTGTGAATACTTTCAAGCCCAGATTACCCTAATTTTAGTTCATAGCAACATGGGATGTTATTTTTGTGGTTCATGTTTAGTAAGTTCTGTGTGGATGTCTTGAGACGATAACAAAAATACCCCAGAAGTAGAACATAGTGGATATCATCCCCTTCCTGTCCTTTTTTAATGTTGTGTTTTGAATATGCGGATTTCCTAGGTCTTCAGTGTTTTCAGTACTTGATACCAGCAGATGATATCAGTAGTTATCATTTGTGCTGTAAATTTTGAGGGATTTTTTTTTTGTAATGTTTTAAACTTAAATGTTAAAACATGTATTGGATAAGATTTGGTTTTATGCCTTTGACATGTCTCCTTATTGTGACAAATCTGCACAATTTGTTGCGGTATGCTGTGTTTATAGCTTCATTATCTGTTGCACTGTCCTTCATTTGTTGGCAAGCTATTTTTTCAAGAGATAATAAGGTAGAATGATTGTCAGTTATTAAAATTGAGGAATATAATAAGCTGCATAAGTGAAAATGCATACATATGAATTCAAACTATGCTTGGGATAATTAGATAATGTAATTGAGACTTGTGGAAGAAGAATAGTATTTCAGCTTTATGGGTATTGATATAAATATTAATGCAAAAACCTTTCTGGTTAAGTGCTTCCATGTGCAATATAATATAATAGCAATATTGATTATCTTTTTGGTGAGATGTTTCGGCCTTTTTGAGAGGGAAATATCACTAATTATATTTTCAAAAACAGAACTTCTTTTTAGATCTCTATTTAGTGACAGTAAGTTGATGTACAAAGCCTTTCCAGGTGATCATTATTTTATACAATAAATCTATATAATTGCCTGCAATGTTGTTGAATGGGAATAGCGTTTTCCCAGTTCCCAAATATCAATACTTTGTTGCTGCTGAAATGCAATAACCCATCTCCCACTCCCTGTTAACACACTTATTAAGGCACGGAATGCTATGTGGAATGTGGTGGTGTGATTGTTGAGAGCTATTTGTATAGTGCTCATTACTTCAGTGGTGAGAAATGATACAATTCTTCACCCAATGTTCTTGCTCTTTTGTGAAAGTTTTAATTTTAAAAACAGAGTAACTTCACGTTAAAGCCATGTTGAGGAACCTTTGTTCTCTTGAGGGTTGCATCCTTTCTGGGGGCAATCTGTCAGGGATGTGTGCCAGCAGTGGACAAGATAAGAGCCAAAATGGGAAGTGCCACCCCTCCACCCAGCAGGCGATACACCCAGAGATGACCATATTACACCAATCTTAAAGTCACTCCACTGGCTGCCAATTAGTTTCCGGGCAAAGTATAAAGTGTTGGTTATTGCCTTTAAAGCCCTACATGGTTTGGGTCCAGGTTACCTTCGGGACCGCCTTCTCCCGTACAGTCCGCCCCACACACCCAGGTCTTCTGGGAAGAATTTCCTTCAGTCAGCCAAAACTAGGCTGACAACCGTTACCCAGAGGACCTTCTCTTCTGTCGCTCCCAGACTGTGGAATGGCCTGCCGGGAGAGATTCGTCAACTTAACAGTCTCTCTGACTTTAAGAAAGCCATAAAGACTGATCTCTTCCGGCAGGTCTACCCAGTGGAATTTTAAGATGTTTCATTGTTATTTTAATAATGTATTTGTTTTTATATGTTTTTAATAATTCATTAATTTTATGTTTTTAATCCGTTTTATGTATTTTATGCTATTTTGTATTTAATGTTGTTCCCTGCCTCGATCCAGAGGGAGAGGCGGGTAAGAAATAAATATTATTATTATTATTATTATTATTATTATTATTATCATAATCATCAAGGGAGGGACAGAGCACCCTTGCCAGGTCTGAGCTACTGAAGTTAGGTTAAGGACTGCACATAGCCCCAGGGTGGCAGGTTGTCCACCCCTGCTTTAATGGCCGTACAACTTAGGTTTGGGAATGCTCAGAACGTTCTTAAAGGCCCACAGCATCCTTTTCTGACCACGAAAGGCCTAAATTTGGCACCAGAGGCAGAACTAAAGTGCACTGGCTTCTGTTATTTTAAACAGCAGGTTTTGCTTCAGAATTTCCATGCCCAGCTATTTAAGACTTGTCGGCCATGTTGCTGTAAAGCAGAGTAGTGCCATCTAGGGGAATAGCCATTGAATGAAGAAGGGTCTTACTCATTGACTTCTTGATTTCTAAAATCTTTCTGAATGCCCCACTGGGCAGAAGTAACAATGGGCAAACTCTTCTCAGTTGGATTTGGAAGCTAGTTTTGAGAGGGAAAAGGGAAAAGTCACTTTTTCTGAGCCCCAGTTCTAAAGTTGGATTCAGTTGTATTTAATGATACTGTGGCAGGGTTGAAAGTGCCATGGAGGAAGGTACACTGGATCGGATTACAAATCTGACCAAGATAATTGCTTTTATGGGGCATTGCACTTGGGATTGTAATACATCCAAGCATTACAAGTTGGACAACTTTGTATTAGAAATTTACTATGAATTTCAGCAACATCTCCTAAGGGAAGAAAAACTCAAAATATAATCAAGAAAAGATCAGACATTCAAAGAACATAGACGCAAGCACCTTTACACAGCAAAGACATATTCCTAGATGTTATAGTTGGAAAAGAAAGTAAGCCTTAGAGCAGAAGGGATAGCAGAGCACTAATGGATGACATGCAAAATAGTAGATATATGTAAAGAAGTAACGCTTTCTAAAGGGACAAAATATTTGTTCATAATTTGTGTTTGGAATAGAGTTTAATTTAGTAGTGGTTTCAGAAATTCATATTGTCAGTTTGAATATTGAACCACGAGAACCTTTTAAACCCTGCAGATGCTGTGGTTCCTGTGGCTGGTTGATGTACGTCACCATTTCCACAGGAGTTTGTGGAAAGCGTGTGTGTGTGTGTGTGTGTGTGTGTGTAAATATATTCCTCCTGTCATTCAAATAATCATCCACATCCCCGACTACAGTATTGAAGTTCAGCGTACATGTAATATATCTATTGGTCCAGATACATTATTCGAGCCCCCTTGAGGGCCATGAAGGATGAATCCCACTCCCATTTAAAACAAATCATTTAGATAAGTGATTAGCCTTAAACTGGTGTGTAACCATTTTGAATGTAATGGATCTTCTCATGACTTTAAAAGAATGCACCTTTATGTATAAGATAATTGTATAAGAACAGGCCTCTGCCAATTCTGAATTCCCTGACTTGCCAGAAATGCTGATCTTTGCTTTGCTTGTTTGTGTTTGGTCAGGCTCAGTTAATCCATGACAGAAACACTGCATCCCACTCAACAAGAATGGTTAAATCTCACACTGCTATTGCTACGCCGGAAAGAGTACAAATGACCTGGACGAAAGAAAAGCTTATATCTGAGAAGCATAAAAATAAAGAAACATGCATGACAAACTACAAAGATATGTTCAATATGAAACCGTAAGTTATCTAAGGAGTTAAATACTGATATTATCACACTGTGTCAGTTGATAAACATTACATGCTAATGATAGTTAAAATATCTGACTAATCTCTACCATTCGAGAAGAAGAAATTAGGAAGAATACATTGACCAATTCGATTCTGGTGTTATAAATACCTTTAAATCACATGATTCAGTGCTGAAGATGTAAATTATTCTATTTTCCTCTGTTTACATACCACCCCTCCTCTTTCTAACAGTTATTTTTTTCTGACACAACCAAATATTCAATATCCCTGTGGTTCTCTAGAGTCCGTGTTCTCTATTACACACACACACGTATTCTATGATTATTATATGAACAAATCTGTATTCTTCTCAGTCCTTTTTGGAAGATTTTGTGCAAATGGTAATAAAAAGAAAATATGGTAACGGGTTAAAACATTTTTTTTTAAGATTACCAGTTTTCCACTGCAGATTGACCCTCAATAAACACCTCCCTTCTTTTGAAAAGTTTGCCACCTTACCTCAATAAGGAGCCAGCCACAAGGTGAATTTAGATAAGCATTTCCCTCCCACTTTTTAAATAACTTACATCATCTTTGTGAAGTGAACTATTTTGAAGACTGAGGGTGGGGTATTCCATTTGCTAACTATTTAGCAATGGAAAGGTGCACGGTATGGAGGAAGAATTCCAGTTCCTGCATTAGCTTTCACCAGCATGAGTTTTTGCAGTAATCTGCTGACATTTATCTCAAGATAACTTCACAATGGCTTGAAGGGTATCTGTCTCAGGGCCCAAGCATTCAGGAAAACAAACCAAAAAAAACAGTCCTGGCTGTTCTTGTGTTTTTCAACACTGAAATAATCTAAATTTAACTGTTATGGTGTTATACTGTCTGCTGGCATTTGTCTTAAGACACATCTACATTAAGTAGTTAAGTGAAACTCTCAGTGGGAAAGAATATTCTACATTTATGTATTTTTTCCAGACCTCGAGCACTCTTTAAGTCTAGGAGTGACTGCTAGTTTTCCCAGCACTTTTATGAACATGGCAAAAGTCTAGAGTTTTCTGAGCTCACCCCTAGGAGTAATGAAACCCTCTTTCTTGGAGTTTCCTTTCCATTTCAAAAATCACCCAATATTAGACGTGCTTGTTATAGCGAAGAGTAGACTAATTACAGTACTTTTCAAAGCAAATGAGGGTGGGTGTAATGGTGCAGTAGACTTCTCTAATTTTTTTCTATAAATCTCTGCATATTTCAGGTGGGGAAATCCACACACGTTCCTTGTGTCCAACCCTTTTTCTGCTTGATTCACAACAATATTCCCATAGTGAATCAACAAGCATGGTCCACTTTGGGCAGTATCCAAGCAGGCCATTGTGCAGGTAGGGGCCACCGCCAATTCTGTTCCACAAGCATTGCCCACGCTCGTGCAATGGGAGTTTAATACTTCCTCTAGGGACTGAAAACAAGCGGAAACAGGGCAGGTTATTTGGGGGCTTCCTGTTACACAGGCAGTTGGCAGTAGCCTCCGCTTGTGGAACGGAGCCAGCAGTTGACCCCACTTGTGGAGGGCCCCATCTGAAAAATGCCCAATGTGTTTTTAGGTTATCTCCAAGACTGTGGCTGTGTTCAGGCATCCCTTTCATGCCATGTTGGGTTAATAGGCTACTCAAAGTAGCTTACTTTGAAAATAAGTTACTGTTATCCCCCCACAATCAGACAAATAAGTTACTGTGCATAATCTGAGTCATCCTCCCTGCCTCTCTCCTGCTGCAGTCCTTCCACCCCAGCAGGGGTGATGTTTCACCCATTGACAACATCACAGCAGCCTGTTTAAACCTTCCACAATATTCCAATGAGTGGGGAGAGGTTAATTCAGCATTTCCAGCATCACCTCCACAAGGGTGGCGGCGGCTCTAAAGTGCTGGAAGTATTGGGACCACATTTCATATGCAGCCTCATCTAGTCAGGAGGCAAGCGACGCACCATCAAAACCCTCTGTGGTCACACACAAAGAAGCAAAAAACCCAGGTACACCAAAAAGGGGGCCAAAGTTTGCAGGATCAGGACCAAATTTCATGCCATCCACCCCTAGCAGGAATGCACACAAGGCCCAGAGAAAACCCTGCGCTCTGATGAAGCCACATAAGCAAAAGCACCTTTTTGCCAAAAAAGGGGGGTGGGGGTGGCTATAACTCCATGGAAGTTTGCCAGAGCAGGACAAAACTTCATCCCCTGGTAAGGATATGCACACAAAGCAAAATGACAACCCTGCAGAGCTGCCGCCATCCAACCGAGACGGTGTTTGACACTCGGGGAGGTTGCAGAGCACACTACCGGGAGAAGGGTTAGGGTGGAGTCGGACTGGAAGCGCAATCAGTTGCTAGGCAGATCATGGAAACAGAGATCTGCCAGCTAGAGGAGAGCAGAGGCAGTGGTTTTGACCGCTCTTGCAAAACGATACTGTAGGCAACCAGAATAACCCATTGTGACCACTAAACAGCACAATAACCCATAATGGATTAAATAACCCATTCTGCAGACCGTGGATTATCAGAGTGGGTTATTTTGGCCAAATAAGCCACCGTGGGTTTTAAAAAACACACAACAAACCACACGATAACCCACAATGGCTTAAGCCCGTGAGTGGTTCAGCCCAGCCAATTCCCTCCTGCAAGTGGGCACTCACCGCTTGCGGAATGGAGATTTAGCGCTTCCAGGGGCAACCTGAAACAACCCAAAATACTCTTTTCTGGAACAGGGCAGGCCAGAAGAGCTTGCATAAAGAAGTGGTGGCAGGCCTCACTCATGGACGGGCAGCGTTGGATACTGCCCACTCTCCCTGCTATATTATTATTTCAGAGGTGATACAAGTTAGTGGAACAGTTATTCCTATAGCCACTAGATGGTGATGAAAACCTAGTAATCATTGCCAGACTGACAGCACCTAACAGATGAAACTGCCTCGATAAGTGGAGGGAAAAGAAACCACTGTGTTTTATTTGCATATTGGAAAAAACAAGGAAACTGCTTTGATTGTGTATTTAAAAATAAGATCAAAACGTAGCTGCTTATTAGATTTATTAGCAGCACATGGGAAGTTTGAAGTGTTTCTGTTCATCTAATTTCTGTTTTTAATGTAAATCCATATAGTGCCATAAATATTGCTTCTGACATAAATTAGGACAGTCTGAGCATTTCCTAAATATCTGTAGGCGGAAACATGAAAATAGGTTGTGTCATTTAGTAAAGTGCTGTTTGATTTAACAGCTATATTATCTGTAATTCTCAAAGGTTTCATATACTGTAATGGAAAAGATGTGTGTTTTGTTAGGGAAATTAGCAAGAATAGAGTGGTGGAAATGTGCTTCCTTAAAGGCATTAGTGAATTCCTATACTGGTCTAGAGTATGACTTACAGCATTGCAACCGGTGTGTGTATGCACTCACATCTGTACATATCTCTCCATGCTAGCCTGCCCTGCTAACCTGTCTGTTTCAGAAAACTTGTTGGAGCTGTTCACATGACACGATAGCCCACCATGGGTTGTTTAACCTTCACATAACCTACACTCACTGGGTTTGCATGGCACACAATTCCCACGATGAGCCATGGTGTGTCATCCAAACCTAGTCCAGTGACAAGTGCGTGTTGTCATTGAACTGTGTGCTGTTGTTGACCCATGTTGTGTAAATTCAGCCGTGCTAACAAACCGTGGTTTGTGTACCATGAACCCACAGTTCAGAACCCAACAAGAAACCATGGCTGAATTCGGACGACACAATAAGCAACTGGGGGGGGGGGGGGGGAGAAACAATTGTCAGTTGTATTGACTATCGTGTCGTCCGAATGCTGCCATAGTCAACTCAGCGCTGATCCTAATCCACACCACAGTTGATTATTTATTACCATGTTGTGTGGTGAGTACCCCCTAGATGAACAACTGTAAAGTTGATTATTACCCCACCGTTGACTATCGTGTTGTCCGAATTCAGCCCATGGGTTCTCTTTGTGGGTTGTTCATGATTTACAAACCATGGTTTGTTAGCGCAGCTGGGTTCTCAGAATACAGCAACACACATTTCAACAATAACCCACACTCAACTCATACTCAATACCATCTAAATGGCAAAAAAACAGTCTAGTTTTAATGAGACTTAGTAGCTGCAGAATTAATTGTATACCTGAATGTTTGATCATGATGATACAGCTTTGTCCTAAAGCCTGCTCCTGTGCCTTTCATTTTGCTCCCCTGAAGCATGGGCGCAGGTCAGTGGAGTTATCTTTACACACACATGAGATCACAAGTACAGATGAACATGGTATCTACTGGGTCAGACATTATTCTCTATCTGAAAAACGAAGGATTTGGGATAGAACGTTGGTGGGCAACTTGTGGCCCTCAAGATGTTTTGCTCTACAGCTCCCATCAGCCCTTGCCAGTATAGCCAGTGGTGGGGGATCATGGGAGTTGTAGGCCGAACATCTGGAGGGCCACAAGGTGCCCACCCCTGGGATAGACGGTAATATCTAGCTAGGTCCAGAGTCTGCAAGTGTGGCTCCTTCTGTCCCAAAGGCACAATTACATTTGCGCTCTCTCTCTCTCTCTCTCTCTCTCTCTCTCTCTCTCTCTCTCTCTCACACACACACACACACACACACACACACACACCCCTATTAAATGCATAGGAAAACACTTCCAAGACTAGAGGGACAACCCTAATTATGCCTGAACTATTAATCAAGAGCAGTTTACTGTTGTAAAAGATGAACAGGAGGCAATTAATCCACTCATTGATTTAGAAACACAAGTATTCTATAGAGTCTGTTTAAAAAAAAAAAATTACATGAAGCATACCATTTGCATGTGAATAACATGTTGAGGATGAATAAAGTTCTAGTGAATTTAAGTTGCTCTATTGGAAGAATATGCCACACAGCTATGTATGTATTCATAAAGTAATATATTTACACGTTTGTTTCCTTTCCATGTAGAGAATGGGGAAATCTGTAAGTCAAATTTGATTTAATTTAGGTTGTTTTCCTGCTTTTCTGTGCTTTATTGTTTAACTGTTGTTGCATGTCTCCTTCAAACTAGCAGCTTTTACATTTTTATTGTGCCCATATTATTATGTTTAGCATGTGAATGTGATGGCTTTAGCATTCCTATTTTCCTTTTATGTTTTTCTCCTTTTTCTAAGCTTGGTCTCTCTCTAGTCATTTTTTCTTCTTCAGAGTAAATCACATTATGTGTCTCATAAAATGAAGGTCACCATTTACCTCTATAAAACATTTGACATTTCCTTTATCAAAATCCCAGGGGTGTAACTTTCCCCACTAATTAACGCAATAACCAGATGCACAATAGTTCCTGCAGAAGCTAACATTGACATAATTGCAGAGATTATGGCAATGACACTAAGGGTGGTTTTTAAAGGAGAAATACATTTTTAGTCCGATAGGTTTGTTAAACCATAACATTGTTCATATTCCAGTTTTTTTTTCTTTTGTGAGAATAGTAGTGCAATATTCCATACCACCAAACTCCCCTCTCACGGTTTGAAAACAACAATAGCAGATAATCTTATCAAAAAGAGTGAATATGGCTAGACGCGTCATTATTCTGGCAGATCATTCAACCTCATGAAAGTGGCAGTGGTGCAAAATTTTCTACTTAGTAACTTCTTTCATCCCGCCCCCCTTTGAAGAACTACTAAAAGCTCTGTCCTGCCATTTGTCTTCCTTTGTTGAATATCTCCATCATTTGTTCTTGGTTTTTCACTGTATGAGTCATCTCTTCTTTATACCAAAAAATATTTTCACAAAGCATTGATGTTCCTTTACATTTTTTTTTAAAAAGTCTTTATACAGATCCGTCCGCCATAATCATTATATGACACTAAATCATTTTGATCCAGCAAACATGATATGCATTCAGATATAGGTTTTCCACCCAGCCTATATCCAGTAATGTACACATAAATCCATGACTTGTTCCATACATTCCCACAATTAAGGGGAATTCCCACAATTAAGGTGTAGTAGGGCTCTTTTGCTCACTCAAGTGTCTGGATCAGGACCCAGTGTTTCAAATTCTTAATGTTGAGCAGGGAAGATTCCTCTTGATATATCTATGTTGAAGCTCTAATTTCAGTATCTAACAGTGCAATTCTGTGCATTTCTACTCTGGGATAAGCCCCACTGAGTATAGGATTGGAGCCTTAAAGACATAAACATGGCAAATTCAAAAAGTAAGAGCGAGGATTTAGAGTACATTCATTCATACGATCTTGAACTTCTCCACTTTAATTTTAATTCATTCCAAAGGGGCATGTTATCCTTGGAATCGCCTATGGGTTTTTTTCTTTTTGTTTTGTTGCTATAATTCTTTTTTGTAACTCAACTCATTTTATTCTTCTTATTCCAAATTAAATTTGAGTTGTTCCAATTCAGTGGTTTTCTTATAGGGCTACCATTTCAATGAAGGAAAAGTATTTTGACTGAGGTCGGTGGATGAAGATTTACCATCTTCACAGCTGGGCATTTAGAAAAGCAAGTTGGCTGGTAATGTGCGGTTCCGGCCTTATAGAGATGGACTTTAAGGATGGACCGACATGTTACAGACCAAGTTGCATTTCCAAATAACCGTCTGGCAATTCTGTGCAGAAAATAGTCACTGGGAGGTGTAATTTGCAGAGGAGAAATAGTGGGTAGGAGAAAGCGAGCATAACGCTTCTCCTCACTCCTGACTCCACCAGCTGCTACTTTATCCTAGCCAGAGTGTTTGCAGTTCACCACAGAGGGTGTGACCAAGCACCACAATTGTTGTGGTGCTATTACAGTTCTCTTGCAGTGCTTCAGTTGGTTCTCCTGTAGTTCTCCTGTGGTGCTGTTACAGTTCAAAAAATTGTTACAGTTCTTTGAGGTATTTCTAAAACTTGCCACTGGAAAAGACTGAAAGGCTTTATTTGTTCAGCCCTCACTTAAACTTTTGAAAGTCCTGCAGACACTGTCATTAATGATTGCCCCAAGAAATAGCTTATATTGGCCTTTCTCTCTCGTGGGCCCTCATGAGTTGACTAAGAAGTATTTTCAGCGTTTCTTTGTTCTTTTCTTTGTTAACAACTCTTGAAAAGAATAATATCACACATTTAAAAATAAGATTTAAAAGCCAATGTTTAATGTGTGCCTCAAAGTGAAAGTAGTAGTAAGCTTAATGTTGTGACAGAGCTCATAAAGAACAGTATAGAGTTGGTGTCTATTACTCAGGAAGAGTATCACAAGTGAAAAGGAGCCCTTTATATAGATCTCTTCACCTCCCTTGAAACTCTGAAGGAGCGGCGTCAGCAGGGAGAACCTAGTGCATGTATTGACAAGCACTCTTTTCGCACACAGAGTGGCATCTGTCTTTTTAAAATCTTTTAAGATAAAGTAGCAGCTGCTGCTATAGTTTTAGGAAGCTAGGTCCTTGGTTTTCACAGTCAAGGTATCTTCATGAACTCCGGTGTTAACGAAAGTAATTGAGCATACAGTATTACGAAAATCAGGACACTTGTGGTACTCTTAAATATGATGTGAATGTAATTTATCACTTCTCTTTATCTAATAACATTAATGTCATCTTGCTTGTTTTTGGTACACAAAGATTATTAATTTGATAACTGTGACGGTACTCTTGTCACTAGTTACTAATTCTCTTGAATGATCCACTCAGGCAAAAGGCAGTTCTGTGGATAAAATATTTTTATATATAAGACTCAAGATCCAAACTGATCCTATGCAGAGAGTTTTCAGCTCCTGCCTCCCTTCTAGCAACAGCAGCCCCTTCATGCTCCTGAAAAGCCCCACAGAAGAGCACCTGTTGAGGCACAAGGGGCTGCCACCTGCAGGAAATATCTCCCGCCCCCAATCTCAGGCATGAATAGAGACTATTTTCACTAATGCACAAGTCCTGGTCATAAGGTTGCATAAACTTCTTTTCTTTTCTTCGTTAGTGAAATTTTTCTGCAGGTATATATGCATATTTCAGTGTGGTATCATTTTGAGATGCTAACTCTGATCATTCTGTCTGGGTCTCTTAATGGAAGAGAGGTGCATTATTTTATTTGCCTAGGGCAGTATCCAACACCGTCGCTCTGCTTTTGCCGTTGCTGTACCCCAACACAAGCAGCCTTTATCACAATGCCAAATAGCATATGCTGGCATGAAAATGTGTTGAGCCAGCAAACACTGTTGGCATTGCGCTAGAGGTTGCTTACGCTAGTGCAGAGCAGTAGCATTGAACATTGCTCCTTAGTTAAAAGCTTCCTGTGGCGATAGGCAAGTCTCCACAATTGCATCTTTGGGAGACAGACCAAGAGCCTTGCTTCCTGTCATGCAGGTGCCTTTCCAGCTGCAAGTAACTCTTTAGGGATGAAGGGGATGACGAAGACCCTCACCTATTAAAATAAATAGTGGCCCTGTTCAGAAGACACCTTAAACCATGGCTTTAATCACAGTGAATAAGGCTTTTTTGCCTTATTCACCATGGTTACAGCCGTGGTTTAAGGTGTCTTCTGAACAGGGCCAGCGATTCTCCCGCCCCTCAGCAATGTTCTTAGTGAGAGAGTTCGCAAACAGGGACAGTCTTCTAACTTTCAGGAACTATGTGAGGCAGAAAGTCAAGCTCCCGGTGTATCTGAGGTTTCATCTGTCAGTTCAGGCCTTCATTCTGTATCAGTTTATACGTTCTGCACTTCTGTCCTTGACAACAGCTAAAGGTTTGTTTTTGCTTAGTTTTTTTCAAAAAATAGATTTTTTTTTTTAAAAAAAATGGCAATTGACAGCACTTCCACATAATGAGAACCAAGTCTTTTGGGATTGCTCCAGACCAAAACAGGAAATACCTTTCAACCCTTAGCAATGTGGCAACAAAACAACTGGGTGGAGCTTATTGGTGATAATAAATATAATTAAAGCAAAATTGGATAGTAAAATTATTTCTTCTTCGTGGTCTCTGTGCATCACACATATGGGCTCGCGCCGACGCCGAGCCTGCTTCCGGGAAACTTAACTAGCTAGCTTAGGTTTGGGCGGGAACCCCTCCCCCCACCATCCTACCGTGCATGCTCGAGGTTCCCGCTCCCTTCTTACCTCAGTTCTTCTTCGACCGCTTCGCTGTTAGCCTTGCGGGAGACTTCGTCAGCATACGTTCGTATCTGAAAGGAAGAATAATAGTTGTTTAGTTAGTTTAGGTTTTTCTGTATTATTATTTTTTTCTTTCATGCTTTCGTTTTGTGTTAAAAAAAATAATTAATTATCATTATTTTATAATTTTAGTACGAGTTGCTAGAGAGCAGTCTCTCGTTCTGTGGCGCAGACTGCGCTATTTAAGCTGTGCTCGCGGTGTAGGGCTAAATTGGCCCTCCCGACGGCCACTCGTTGTGCTTAGTTTGCCTTGGAGAGTCCCACATTGTAGAATCCTGTACGCATTGTATGCGCTTCTCAAGACAGACGAGACGTAATCGAGCTGATCGTCTTCGTAGTTTGTTGTGGAGCAAGGCCCTTTCGGCTGTGGACAGACCCCGTCTTCCAACCATGCAGGCAGCACCGTCCACCTCTGGGGAGCGTGGGCTTTCGCCCTCTGACCGCTCTAACCCAGCATCTCCTGGCTCGCCCTTGTCGGGGGTTGCAGCGCAGGCATCGGTCTCGGTGGCTTCCCCTCCTTCCTCTCCGCCGACAGTGAAACGGGCCAAGAAAAAGCCTCGAGACAAGTCGGCAAAGTCAAAGAAAGCCGTGCCTCCATCGGCATCGACAAAGAAATTGGCTACAGCCACAGCGTCGAAAAAGTCAGCATCGTTGCCGCCTTTGATGCCGTCTTCGGCGTCGATGAAAGTGGTCGCCGTTGTGCATAAGGCTTCCTCGGTACCGACATCGGTATCGGCACCGACCCGCCGCTCGCCACCGACTCGCTCTCTTTCGCCAGCTTCGCAAACTGCTCCATCGATACCGAAGGCTTCGCCAACGTCTTCGGTACCGAGGTTGTCCGCGATGTCGCCCACGCGCTCGATACCGTCGCTGATGCCGATTGAAATAACGTCCGATGGAGAAGATACGATTCCCCTTCAACTGGAGCCTCCACCACCAATCCAGCATCCAGTCGACCTCGAACGTCGATCACGATCCCGTCGTTACCGATCCTCGTCGACTCGTTCACGCTCTCGCTCCCGCTCTCTATCCTGAGACTGGGATGTATTTTCTGAGCGCTCTCGTCATTCTTCTAGGAGGCGTTACCGCTTTGACCCCTATACCGGAAAACGCATTCAAGAGGTACCGTCGGCGCCGCCAGTTCCTCCTCGTCGCTCCACCTCACTCTCCCAGTCTTCGCGTCGACTCGAAGGTCGCCCGTTACCGGTACCATCACGTACGCGACAGCCTTCTCAGTCAGTCGAGGACTACGCCTCAGATACTTCATCTGTGCCGTCGCTCCGTCCCTCGGAACCTTCGCCATCGAACGAGGTTGGTACCGAGGATAGGGCTTCTCCAACTATGGAGATGGGCAACTTCTCTGACCAAATGATGAGGTTGGCACAGTCCCTCGGCATCGAGTGCCAACAACCAGTAAAGGAGGTGGATGATCGCATATACGACGTGATGTATACAGATCCCTCGCCACAGCTGACCTTACCGTTAGTTCCGACGCTGCTAAAAACGGTCAAGCAGTCTTGGGCTAACCCAGCGACCATTGGACCGACTTCAAAACGTCTGGATGCCATTTACAAAGTGAAGGAAGAGGAAGCTCCCTTTCTTTTCCAACACCCTAAACCCAATTCTATTGTAGTAGAGGCTGCACAGGGAAAGTCGGGCAGATCGCATTCTGCACCGACTGACAAAGAAGGTCGCAAGCTCGACTCGTATGGACGCCGAATCTACTCCTCTGCGTCTTTAGGCATTAAGGTCACCAACTATATGGCCATGATGGCGCGCTACCAGCTTTTCCTTTGGGAAAAAATCGCTGCGCTTACAGATTATTTGCCAGAAGATCAGCGGGAGTTGGCACGGGTGTTTCAGGCGGAGGCAGTGAGATTGTCTAAGCAGGAGCTGACGACTGCCCGTCACCTTACAGACTGCGTGGCGAAAGCGATGGTTGGTGCAGTGGCTTTGCGCCGTCATGCGTGGCTGCGTTCGGCATTGCTGCCACAAGAAACAAAGAATAGGATTGAGGACCTTCCTTTTGATGGGGAAGGCCTCTTCAATGAGTCCACGGACACAACGATGGACACTATTCATAAGGCCAAAATGACGGCCAAGAAAATGGGTTTTGCCCAGCCACAACAAGCCTATCGTTCGAGGAAGTGGTACCGGCCGGTTCCGTACCAACCAAGGCAGCAACAGGACCGTGCTCAGCGCTACCAACCCACTTCCAGCCAGCCGTCCTATCAGCCACGTAAATCATCCGCGCGTTATACTCCACGCACCAAGCAGTCCCAGGCTCAGAAGCGTCGGCTTTGACTTGCCTCTACCTCGGCCCGGCTGGTCAGGGAACAGGCTGAAGCCGTTTCTACACGCGTGGGCGTCCATAACATCGGATTCCTGGGTCCTCCGCATAATTGCAGAGGGCTACAAAATAGATTTCGAAGTCCCACCTCCTGTCGGCATCGTAAAAGTAACGCCACCGTCGGTTTCCTTGTCGCAGGAGACCGCCACTCTTCTCCGGAAGAGAGCAATTCAAAAGGTCCGCCAATCCCATCTGCACGCGGGCTTCTACTCCCGTTATTTTACGGTTCCGAAACGGGACGGGGGACTTCGTCCTATTATGGATCTCCGAGCTTTAAACAAGTTCGTCAGGCCCAAGAGGTTTCGAATGGTTACCCTAGCAGCAATTCTGCCCATGTTAAAGAGAGACAGCTGGTTCACACTCATCGATCTGAAGGATGCGTATTTTCACATCGCTATTCATCCTTCCCACCAGCGTTCTGCGCTTTGTCATCGGTCGCCAGGCTTACCAATTCTCAGTCCTTCCCTTCGGCTTAAAATCTGCACCAAGGGTTTTCACCAAGTGCATGTCGGCAGTATGCGCGCACCTTCGATCAAACAACATCGATCTTTATCCTTACCTGGACGATTGGCTAATCGTCTCTCCGTCCAGAAGCCAAGCGCTTGCCAATGTCCACGAGGTCATTTCTCTTCTATCGTCGCTTGGGCTGCAAGTAAATTACGAAAAGTCCATTACTCAGCCGTCGCAACGAATACAGTTTATAGGTGTTGCCCTCGACTCTACCATAGGGAGAGCCTTCCTCCCGGTGGACAGGAGAAGTGCCCTGCAGAAACTGTCATCAAGACTGCAGAGGGAACATCGCGTCACAGCATTCACGATTCTCAGACTACTAGGGTTGATGGCGGCCTCAGTCTTCGTCATCCGTTGGGCACGGCTCCATATGCGGCCCCTTCAGCAATTCCTCATCCAGAATTATTCCCCAATGCAGAATCCACACAAACTCATACTTACCATTCCACGGACTGTATTAACCTCCCTTCGATGGTGGTCGGAGGCCCGCAACCTTTCCCAGGGCATGCCGTTTGTGACACCAGGCCCCTCTCGCATAGTGACGACAGATGCATCGCTGGAGGGATGGGGAGCCCACTACGTCGACCTGCACACACAAGGAAGGTGGTCACCTTCGCAGATGCGCCTTCATATCAACATCTTGGAGCTACTCGCAGTAAAGAAGGCCCTGCAAGCTTTCCTTCCTCACTTACAAGGTCATCAGGTTCGGATATTGTCCGACAATACCACGGTGGTGTGGTTCTTAAACAAGCAGGGGGGCACTCGATCCCCGTGCCTCCTTCACCTGGTGATGGACATCCTATCTTGGGCCATATCCCACAATATGCTTCTAACAGCACTACATATTGCGGGAACGGACAACGTCAAGGCAGACGAGCTCAGCAGGTCATTCAAAGATGCTCACGAATGGGAGCTCTCGCCTCGCATACTGACTCGTCTGTTTGCTCGGTGGGGAACCCAGACGTCGACATATTTGCCACGGCTGCCAACGCGGTCTGCCCTGCCTATTGTTCCAGGGCGGGAATCGGACAGGCATCACTAGGAGATGCGTTCCAATGGGATTGGTCGCAGGGATTCCTTTACATGTTTCCCCCGTTCCCGCTAATACCCAGAGCGGTGGAACGGATTCGGCGCACCAATCCAGAGGCCATTCTAATCGCCCCTTGGTGGCCAAGACAACCTTGGTTCACGCCGCTACTCAGACTTGCGAGGAACGCAATCTGGCGTCTACCTCACAGCACAGACCTTCTTTCCAGGGGGGACGGAAGGATCCTCCACCCAGATGTCGGGACACTACAGCTCACGGCGTGGAGAATCCGGCGTCATGGCACGGCCTCACCCTTTCTGAAGGTGTGAGATCCATCCTAGACGTCTCGCGTAAACCCTCTACAAGGCTTTCTTACCGCAGGAAATGGGAACGATTCCAAGTTTATGCGGCCCAAAATACCTTTGACTGCTATACCTCCAGCATGCCGGACATTATCTCATTCCTTTATTCCCTGCACACTGCGGGATTGAAACCGGCTTCCATTCGAGTTTATCTGTCGGCCATTGCAGCCAATCATAGTTGGATCGATGGATTCTCAGTTTTTACTCACCCGCTCGCAAGAGCATTTTTGAAGGGGTTACATAATCTTTTTCCCTCTGTTCGTCCAGTTATCCCTCAATGGAGCCTCTCCGTTGTTCTCAGTGTCCTTACGTCAAAACCGTTTGAACCATTAGCAACAGTTAATATTCGTTTGTTGACATTCAAGACAATTTTTCTGGTGGCTATCACGCCAGCAAGGCGGGCTTCGGAGCTGGCTGCGTTGCTCGTGGACCCACCCTACTTGCAGTTTTTTCGGGATAAGGTGGTGTTGCGGCCAGATCCTATGTTTATTCCAAAAGTTTCATCATCTTTTCACGTAAACCAGGACATTACATTGCCTTCGTTCTTCAAATCTCCGTCGGACCCATTGTCCTCGTCTCTGCATGCACTCGATGTTCGCAGGGCATTGGCTTTCTATAAGTCCAGAACAGACCCTTTGCGTAAATCCCACAGACTATTCATCTGCTACGGGGGACAAAGGAAAGGAATGGCAGTGTCTTCACAGCGCATTTCAAAGTGGATTGTGGCAACGATTGCCTTAGCCTATCAAATAATCGGCAAGGAACCCCCCTTTCAGCTGACAGCACACTCCACCAGGGCGCAAGCAACTTCTTCGGCTCTCCTACATGGAGCTTCCCTCTCTGACCTTTGTAAGGCAGCTACCTGGACTAATGCTTCCACCTTTGTAAAGCATTACCGTCTGGATGTGAGAGCGAGACAGGACTCCTCGTTTGGAAGAGCGGTCCTTTCCTCCATCTGCCAATGAGCAACCAGCATGCCTACCCTCCTCCGGTAAGTTTTTGCTTATTATTCGCCCATATGTGTGATGCACAGAGACCACGAAGAAGAAATGCAGGTTGCTTACCTGTAACTGTAGTTCTTCGAGTGGTCATCTGTGCAGTCACACAACCCGCCCACCATCCCCTCTTGGCATCGCTGTTGTGGTTGTCAAGTTGTTCGAGCATGCTCATTTTTTGATAAATTTGTGGAACCTTAGTCGCGAGGCCAAGCGGTCTCAGGGAACTGAGGTAAGAAGGGAGCGGGAACCTCGAGCATGCGCGGTAGGATGGTGGGGGGAGGGGTTCCCGCCAAAACCTAAGCTAGCTAGTTAAGTTTCCCGGAAGCAGGCTCGGCGTCGGCGCGAGCCCATATGTGTGACTGCACAGATGACCACTCGAAGAACTACAGTTACAGGTAAGCAACCTGCATTTATCTATGTAGTTGAAAAATATATACTTAAAAACAGTAAGAAAGGATACGCTGTTGTTGTGCTGTAAAAGAATCACACATCAAACCAGTGAGAGAGACTACAGTGTGGTTGTGTTCCAAAGGCCTAAACATACCAAAAATAACCAATGCCAAATAAACCAAATGCATTTCAACATACATTCTTCCTCAGTGGTCTAGTAACAGGGATATATGGTCTGACATATAGGGGTATACCCAAACAAACATACGTGTACAGACACCTTGTACATGACATAATCCTAGGCTGACCATATGAAAAGGAGGACAGGGCTCCTGATCTTTAACAGTTGCAGAGAAAAGGGAATTTCAGCAGGCGTCATTTGTATGCAATTAGTACCTGGTAAAATCCTCTCTTCATCACAACAATTAAAGTTGCAGGCTCTATACTAGAGTGACCAGATACATAAGAGGGCAGGGCCCCTGCAGCTTTAACTGTTGTGATGAAGAGGGAATTTCACTAGGTATGAATTGCATACAAATGATGCCGGCTGAAATGGCCTTTTTTCTACAACTGTTAAAGTTACATGAGCCCTGTCCTCCTTTTCATCTGGTCAGCCTACATAATCCGAACATATGTGTACAGACACCTTGTACATGACATAATCAGCACATGGACCTGAATGCAGTGCAACCACCAGGAAACCAACCCTGTTTAACAAACAACTTCCTGAGAATCAACAAAATGGTGCTTGAAGAGGGGAGACAGTTGTGTATGTTACCCAACTTTGCCTTTTCTAGATCAGTCAAAGCAGAAAGTGTGATTTTCCCTTCCTCTTCATCAAAGTGAGAGTGAGACAACACTGATGATAAAGTAGGCCACAACATATATATTGTCACATTGCACAAGAAGGAAAATTAATAAGAAGGCTTATTGGCAAGTGACTGATCAAGATTGGGTGCTGGAACATATCAACCCCTTTATAAATGGTCAGGTTCTCTGAAGTGTTTCAGGTATGGGTCAAATGCGTTCAGGTGGTGCGTGGTGGTCCCAGATTTGGGAGAGGGGGCTGTCAAACTAATGTGTCCTGGAAAATCCCTTTAAGAGGTAGGTTGATGTTAGTCCTTTGGCATTCCAGAAAGCACATGATAGAACAATACAATACCACTTTATGAAATACTATTGGGGACATATTGCCTCTTTTCTTGACAAGTGACACTGTGAGCAAAATTGATTAAAATTTGGCCGGTCACAGGAAGCCGAATAAATTGCTTCAGAGGCTAGATCCATTCCACAGGTCTAGTTGACTATCCTTGTTCTACAATTCAGAATTTAGATCATAGACACTGCACCATGTTTTTGCCCAATTTTATTTCCTTTTACAAATTGTCATGACATTAGCTGCTGATTACTAAGCATTCTCTATGTTGTATGGCTTTAGAAGTCTTGGCTGCAGTAGTACCTTTTTCTTTTACTGCCAGTAAGAGGGTGCCAGCTGATCCATTTCTAATCGTTACTGTGTCATAGGAATCAGTCCAACGTGAGAAGGATGCACACCGCCGTCAAGCTCAACGGAGTTGTGCTCAATAAGTCACAACATGCCCAGCTGGTGTTATTGAACATGCCTGGACCTCCCAAAAACAGGCAAGGAGATGAAAACTGTATCCTTTTTGTGTATGTTTGGCACAAAGGCAGCCACTCCTGGAATTAGGAGTGAGCAGTGAAGTGGCGGAGTTTGCTGATGACACCAAATTATTTAGAGTGGTTAACAAAACAGGATTGTGAGGAGCTCCAAAAGGATTTCTCCGAACTGGGAGAATGGGCATCAAAGCACCAAATGCAGTTTAATGTAAACAAGTGTAAGGTGATGCACATTGGGGCAAAAAATCCTAACTTCAGGTATAAGCTGATGAGATCTGACCAATAAAGGGATGTTGGGGTTGTGGTGGACAGCTCAGTGAAAATGTCAGCCCAGTGTGCAGCAACTGTGGAAAAAGGCAAATTCCATGTGAGGTATACTTACAAAAGGGATTGAAAATAAAACTGCCAAGATCATACTCCCCTGATATAAACTTATGGTGTGACCACACTTAGAATACGGTGTACAGTTTTGGTCACTTACCTATAAAAGGATATAGTAGAGTTGGAAAAAGGGCAGAAAGGGGCAACTAAAATGACCAGGGGGCTAGAGCAGCTTCCCTTTGAGGAAAGGTTACAGCAGCTGAGAGTGTTTAGCTTAGAAAAAAACCTAGTAAGGGGGACATGATAGAGGTGTACAAAATTATGCACGGCATGGGGAAAATGGATAGGGAGACATTTTTCTCCCTCTCTTATAATACTAGGACCCGGTGTCATCCGATGAAGCTGATTGATGGGAGATACATGATAGATGAAATATTCCTTCGCACAACAAATAGTTAAAACCATGGAATTCACTTCCACAAAATTTAGTGATGGCCACCAATTTGGATGGCTTTAAAAGGGGATTGGACAAATTCATGGAGGAGAAGGCTATCAATGGCTACTAGTCCCGATGGCTATATGCCGTCTCCAGTATCAGAGGCAGTATGCCTGTGTACACCAATAGCTAGGAAACACAGCCAGAAGGATGCTATTGCACTCATGTCCTGCATGTGGGTTTCCCAAGGGCAGCTGGACTAGATGGGACCCTTCGTCTCATCCTGCATGGCCCTTCGTAAGGTTCTTGTCACCCAGCAGTATCAAACGTAAGGTTTTTTTCCCCCCTGCAACAGTCTAACATCACTACCCCACTGTTAATTGTTCCAAAATATATTGTGGCATTAAAATTAGATGAGGAAAATGAAAAATAGGATTGAATAGGCAAATAGCCTATTATACAGGGTGATGAGCTGCTTAGCAACAGTGTGGGAAGCCATATAATTTAAAATGTCTGCACAATTTTTCTTGTTTCTAGATAAGTCCACAAATTATTACATCAAAGTACAGGGTAGCTTCAGTCTGCTAGGCAAAAGTGGCCTCTGGGCTCTTTCTCACACATAATTTTGATAAAAGTGTAGGAGAAAAGTACCCATGTACGCCATTATGTGCTTGTCCCTCTCATTATTTTGCTGAATGTGCATGTACTTAGAAGCCAGTGGCTTCTTGATAATTAATACACGGGTGTTGTGATTACTCTACAGCATCTACAGATTCCAAAGAATCATGATTAAGAGATTAGGAGTGGACCACAGACTCACATGATTCTTCCTTCCATCTCTTACGTGAATTCCTTCATTCTTTCCTTTGTCATCGTGAACTATAATGCATTAATGCTAACTATGTATTGCTTCAGGTTTTGAGAAACAACTTGAAAACCTGGTTTTCGAATTGTTAAAAGCAAGCCCTGGTTAGCACTAGTACAGACATAATGCTACACCAAGCTTTAATATTAACAAGGAAAGGGGTGATCCACATGCAAGAGGGAAGATATTGGCAGGAGCATTTCTGCTGTGGGCCTTTCTAATAACACTTTTTAAATTTTGAAAAAACATGTGACAGGCCTTACTCCTTCACCTTACTCCAGTGAAGATAGGTAATGCATTCCCCTTTTATTTATGTGGAAATGACGAGAAGGAGGGTGATGTGCCCAGTAAGTCCATGGCTGAGCAGAGATTTGAAGTTAGGCATACCAAACTACTGCCTGTGATCTGTTAACACATCTCTTGAGGTTATGTCTTTGGATGTGAGAGCAGTAGCATTTCATATCAGAGTCATGACCATGAACATTAAATGCAGTTTTATTCCGTATCTTCAAACCTTGACTTCACTACCATACAGACATGGAGTTTTTGGAAGTTTTGACAGAAGGCCTGAACAGAGTACTCTTGGTGCGAGGAGGAGGCCGTGAAGTCATAACCATTTATTCCTAATAATTTGACTGAATGTACAGATATTACCAGTAGCAACAACTGTGTCTGGATTTGAATGTGGGACTCTGGCAAATCTTGGGACTAATGACTTTGAGCTGGCCTTGTGTTTCTTGCATACAGAGTAGAATCCAACAGTTGAATCCTTCCCCCCCCCCAAAAAAAAAGATTATGTAAGCAAAATTGTTTCCTACATAGATGTCTAACATTTGTCTTTACTGAAGAAATGTATTATATACCTGTATATTTTTTTAATATAGAAAACTGGGAGAAACTGGGAGACTTTCGTTGTTGTGAGCATGGAGGGACATTCTTTTTGCACATAAATCCTAAATATGGCAAATGGTATAACTGCTATTTTTGACATAGGAACAGACGTTTAAGTTTTTAGCACTTTTTATAATGATGGTTTAAAAAAAAGGAAAAGTTTTGAGGAACTATTTTATAAGAGTTATTTTGTACTATTGATCCTGCTGAGTGGTAAGCAGGTTATTTCCATATCAAGTCTCTCTGATCCTGTGTCCATATTCATGCACAAATATGTGAATTGTCTAGCATTGTATTTTAATTAAAAGATTGTTGGTTGAATAAAAATCCTTTAATTTAGACACCACAATTTTAACTACTTGAAAGTGGCACTTGTGAATTTTGCTTATGGCGCTCCAAATTTTCCCTGTTGCAATACCAGGAGACTGAAAAGAGATTATTCTGCTACATATAAATAGAGCAAATCAACCCAAGTAGGGCTTGCATATTCAAAATGGTGGCTGGATGTGCCCCACAAGCACTGCAGCCTCACTGTGGCTTACATAACCCACAGTCAGCTGTTGTGTGGTGTGAACAGCCCTACTGGTTTTCTGGAATATGGGGTGATGCGGAAGGTGATAAGGATCTGGTGAAGCGATGTAAAAACTGAAGGTTGCAAGCAGAATTGTAGCAACAGGATTTCATTCTTGATTGCTGGAGAGAAATGACAGTTCATTAGAATGCAAAAACTGACCACTAAAGGCACACTCCACTCCACTCTTAAGTAATCTTGGCTGGTCCTTATGAATGACAAAATAAAAATCTAAATTTAGGCACCTCTGATACACTTGGCTAGCAATAAACTGCCTACTATCTATTTCATGAAGTAGGCAGTTAGGGAGTGGCTGCGGCCAGCTTGGTTTCCCTCTGTAGTTTCCATTTCTGTGAGTCCTGCGATTTGGCTAAATCAGTACACACACACTAACAGTCATCCAGCCCCCTTGTCTAATGGTATGACTATTTCACTTCCCTGGCTGCTTGCCCTACAGAGTACTCCTAAAGCCTTAACTATATATTCCCAATCAATATTGAAAGGGGGCCCTTTTTGGGAGGGAGGGGGGAATAGACATTTTTTTTTAATCATGAAAATGTTCCTACAAAATGCAAATTACATTCAATACTTTTCAGGTTAATTGTGGTCCAAAGAAGGTAGCAGTAGGTGACAACACAAAGGAATTGCCATCAATTGAATTTATATAGTCACGGTAACATTGGGTAATGTAAAGTAGGCTGACCAGATTAAAATCCAGGTCAGGGCTCATGTCACTTTAACAGTTGTAGAGAAAAGGGAATTTCAGCCAGTGTCATTTGTATGCAATTAGTTCCTGGTGAAATTCCCTCTTCATCACAACAGTTAAAGGTGCAGGGGCCCTGCCTTCTTTTGTATATGGTCACTCTAGTATAATGCCTGCAACTTTAACTGTTGTGATGAAGAGGGAATTTCACCAAGAACTAATTGCATACAAATGACCCTGGCTGAAATTCCCTTTTCTCTACAACTGTTAAAGTTACATGAGCCCTGTCCTCCTTATGGTCAGCCTAATGTAAAGGTTCTGGAAATACTGAAGCCATGAGAAAAACTTGAAGTTCGTTTTATTTTTTTCACAAAAAAACATTGAAATGTTAAGGAAAATGCAAATATATGCAGCATTGAATTACTTCTATCAAGCTCTGCATTGGTTCCCAATTTAGTCATGCCTAGAGTAGACCCATTTCAGTAACAGGGCAACATGCAATATAAACTAGGCCCATTCACTTCAGTGGCTCTACTTTGTGTGGGAGTAGTATTTGATACTGCCCCAAGTATTAATAAATCTGGAAACTACCCTTGATGTATAAATAGGACCTCTTTAATGAAGTTTATAACAGTGCAATCCTAGACATGTCTACTCAGAAGTTGACCTCATTGAGTTCAGTGAGACTTACTCCCAGCTAAGTGTATGTAGCATCCTTAAAGTATAAATTATTTCACAGTTATTAAAACAATAATTACAGATATGCCCAGTGTTAGAGATACTGCTGCAAGCTGCTTTACCATGATAGCTTTTTGCTAGCTGGGAAAAAATAAATACAATTTTAAAACGGAAACCAACAACACAGTAGTAAAATGAATATAATATTCGTTTTGCCTTGGAAATAATATCTAAGCTCAACATTCTTCTGGAGTGCTTAGAAATAAACATCTCTGTAAAGCAATTAACATAATTTCACTGATCATTCTCAGGGAATAGCACCTATGCAGATAGGATAGTGCCCACACACTGTAGAGGAGTCCAAGAATAACATCCCTGGGCCTTCATGATATTCTGATATGGATATACATGCATAGCACTGATCCATACATTCCTTGATTCAAAATTGGCTGAGGGGATGCAGATAGTTGGTCATATTTGGGTGTGTCTCCCAATGGATGCTCTTCAGGTGTGTCTAGGGATGGGGTGGCATTCAAAGAAGGGGCTGGCTGGTGCAATTCTCATCTCCACCTGCACAAAGATTCTACACATTTGCCGCCACATCTTTGTAGGTATAGAAAACATTTCCTCAGAGATCTCTCACCCCACTCAATTTTTCCTATTATTGCATATTGGGCCCTGTGGGGATGAGGAATAATCTCTGTCCTTGAGTTTGTGCTAATGTATTTCTAGTGTTAGTGACTGTTGGCTTAGTGAGCATTTTTATACCATTGACATCAGTATGATCATTTTCATGTGGTAGATTACTGGATGTTAATCTATGAAATCTGGGCACATGAATAGTTTCAATTTGCTGCCTAGCAGTTAATGGGTGGAATGGGGATATGTGAAAGTTGATTACTCCTAGCATTTCACATAAATGTGATGGCTCACAAGTCTTTATCACAGAATGAAGAACTCACAATTTCTTCATCCCCTGTCATTAATCTGTTGTTTCTCCTGTTTATTTTTGTAACTTAGTAGTGAATGTTGCAACCCAGTCATTAGGGATGTTCTAATTACTTATTGATTGCCCATAATGTATTTCACAATTGAAGTCATGCTGTGCTCCACATAATTCCATGAACAGTTTGAAAGTTGTCCTCCCAAGTGACCTTAACAAGGTGCTTTCAAACACATAACTTCCCACTCATGGGCCTAACAAGTCTGTGCTCTGGAAAAGTAGAGGGGCCTTTCGGGGGGGGGGGGGGTAGTCGGTGTAAGTACCTGCTTGATCTAGTATTTCTCAGAGGGGCATGGCTATTTGAATATGGATTGTTTATATAACATGCACGATGTTTTGCAGCTGTGTTTTGTCTCCAAAACCCTGCAAGGTGGCTCACTCATATTTGCCTAGGAAAGATTCTGCAAGTGAAATGGGCATTTGAATCATCATCTCCCAGGTGAAGAGGCAGCATTCCATCCAGAGACCTGCCCTGTGCCTAACGAGGGACAGAATAGTTGACTTTTGCCAACCTGATTAAAGAACAGGTCCACATCAGTCTATTCATTACCCAAGTTAAGGGGAGTAGTGCAGCAGAATTTCTGTATCTACAAGAAACTGGGCAGTGAGGGAGTTCATGACATAATGGCCCAATTGAGATTATTTGACCCAAGGAGCATGGGAACCACTTCCCTTTGGAAGGACTCTTGTGAGCTGCCAAATGATATGGTTTGATGCTGGAACAGGCAAGTCCTGTGTAATTTGGTCACCCATTACTGAGCAGCTGGAGACCAGCCCATGGGAGCTATTGCCAATACTTCAATAACTATGACTCTGAAGCATATTACATTTTCTGCAGAATGTGCATACATTGATTTGGCAGAATTCTGAACTGGGTGAGTCATATTATTGAATGTTTCCCATGTTCTTTGAAGAACTTCTGCATGTACTAAATATGCACAGCAGTGAAAAGACATCATGGGAAGCCCTCTCCCTGAGGTGCTACTGTGCTATATGTGGGGAGCATTCAAAAATAAGAGCCGCATCTTGAAGTACAGTCCAGAATTCTACCATTTCAGTCTAAGCACATTCGGTGTAATATGTAGAACAGCTCACAGCTTCATAATCAGGACTAAATCAATGAACTCGAAAACTGACCAGCTGTGAACTACCTTGGACGGGCTACTTTCCTATAGAAAGGCCTGGAGAGCCAGCTTTCAAAGAAGCAGACACAGAGTGAGATTCCAACAAGGGATTATCTAAATATTTTTATTTTAAACTTTTATATCCAACACATGTTTTTTTCAGTGCTCAACGTGGCTTGAATGAAAGTATAAAAACATAATGCAAGGCCTTCGATGCTAACTTAAAAGAAAAATGGGCCCTTCTGCTCTCCGGGATCAGGGAAACCCCCCTGCTGCTTAAACGGTCTCAAGCGAGAAAATCCAATTGTTCTCGCGGTGTTCAGACCTAGCCCCAACCATTGCAAGCCACAAGCAAACTCCTCTTTGACCTGTAGCAACCTGCCAGTTGCTTCCTGACAAACATTAATGGAAGCTGCCCCAGAACCAAAGCCCTTCAGATGCATCAAAGCAATCAGAATGTGAATGATGCCTCTGCCCACCCCAGTTCCACACCCTTGAACTGCAGAACATTTCAAACCCAACAGTAGTGAATCAATAAAGTAGTTTAGCCAAGTTAAAGTAACTGGTGAGGCCGAGTGGGATGAAAGCAATGCTTCTAGGCCATTACAAAACTCAATGCACAAGACTCCCTTTGTGTACCTGCTGCTACAAAGCTGGGATTGCTCACCCCTCACCCTACTCCAGCCTCCTTTCATGCTGAGCCACGATGGAAAGACGCAGACCCGACCCCAAACGTGGTATATTCCAGCTCAAGCCCCATAGTTTTTCTTAACCCACTGGGTTATTCCCTTACTTCTCTCTTTCTGTAAATTGCTGCTGCTAAGTGGTTGCATCCTTGTAACCCAGTCTTCTCCCTACTTTCTGCCCCAATATACATTTCAGCCTTCAGCAGAATGAGACCAGACAAGTCATTAGCTTAGTCTGTGAACATGCAAGTTTTTGCTGGAAGTCGGGCAGGGCTTTGGGTCAGGAAAGAGCTAGTTTAACTCAGCCACGAGGAACTGTGATTGCCTCCTTGGCCACAATGATTTTGGGGGTGACAGATCCACTACAAGGAGGACGACCTTGAAAGGTATGACATACCTCTGTCGAACACACTTAAGGGTATTATAGCCACCAGTCTAGCTGGTCTGAGTACTGGGAGTAATCTTCAATGGGATTGCAACTGACCAACAGTGTGGTAGAAGGGATTTGCAAAGCTGCAGTTACATGTATCCCATGGTGAGGGCGGTGTGTTTAAATACATAAATATTTCCCCAGGCAATCCCAATTCTGTGCTTTAAAAATAGCTGAATTCTATGACCTCAGAAATTATGTGGATTGTGCAAATTTGCAGTGTCTCATTTTGCATAATTCTAGTATTGCTATATTCAAATGATGTATGCACTGAGGCCTCATTATTAAACACGATCTACACACATTCCAGCAAATTCTTCACAGCTATAAAGGCTACCAAAAAATGCTTGAAAGAAAGAGAAGGAAGAAATGTTGAAACTGGCTGGAAAATGAAATTTGTCCCAAACACCGCCATACCTTGCACTTTTTCTAACTTCTAATAGAACCAAGACCTACACTCAGATCATATGTATAGTACTTCCTGCAATCCATTGCACACTTATCTGGAACTGAGCCCCACTGACCTTGGGACTTACTTCTGAGGAGCTGTGCACAAGGTGTATTAAGAATTTGATCAATGGCAGAAGAAAGCTAGGGCTTTGGGTTTAAAAACACAAACCACAGGGCACTACTCAACAAGAAATTTCCTGTTTAGCTGGAAAGTATTGGGACTGCATCAGCCAGAAGCTCTTTAAACAACAACAATTAGGATTGAGTTTCTTGCCCTGTGTGTTGTTTATTTGCCCGTCACAGGCTACTTGCTGCCAAGCATTCATACGAACAGACAGGAGAGGTGCCAAGAAAGTGCAGCATGCTACTGCTAAGGGCAAGAGTCAGTGCCTGTTGGAGGATTGTTCCAAGTGTTCACTCAAGAATGCCGGCTTCACGTACACCCCAGCTGCCGGCTTTGATGCCAAAGCTATACAGTCGAGAATGTCCTTGCACCCTTTACTACCAGGTTGCTGTTGAGGAAACAGAATAATGCTGTATGCAAACAACCTTTCCTGAGTCATTTCCGCGACATCCAACAAACGTAATGGAGTTTGAGACTTGCTTTAAACCGAGGTCATTATGGCAGAGTAGTCTGCTGTTTGGTGGTGTGGGGAGGGGGGAAATATGTTTTACTTGTAGGGGAAATGGTTTTAATTTTAAAACAAAGAAATAGTCTTTAAAGACCGGGGCTATGGTGTGTGGAGGATGAGAGTTGCACTTTTAAAAAGTTTTAAAGGGGAACACACATGCTATTTATGTGCATGTCTGTCCATCCTTTATTTTATTGGGCAAATATCCTAAAACAGCTGCACAATTATTCCAAACATGATTGATGGGGAGGAGGGATATAATGGACACTAGCCACTAGGTGCCTGCTGTAGCATGAGCAATAGGTGAATTGGCTTTCATCTCTGTTCTTGAAAGGGAAAATTGGCTTTGTGTAGGGGAAAAAGTCCTCCTTGTGGCTAGCAATGATGCTATCAACCCACCACGGCCTTTCTTAAATTGTGCTGCCTGTCACCGGCCTAAGGAGAGTGCAAATGTTCTCTTCTGAATCCAGCCTAAATCCTCCTCTCCTCTCTGGAGACTTGGGCCAAACAAGACCCAAGGTTTTTTTTAAAAAAAATAAATACACTCGTATTATTAGTGATAAGGACTCAACTCTTGCTATAAAACATTTTTCTGTGTGCCTATTTCAACAAGATGATTTAAAAATACACTACAGAATCCATATGTAATATTTCCAGGCAAATTCTTGCACAGTTGTCATAATTTTTTATTTAAATTTAGAAAGCTATCAATCACTGTGTTGCAGTTAATTTTCTACAAAGTGATAATTGGACCATTTGGCACAGTGGATGAGGAGAAAATCGTCCTCTTTAGCTTTGAACGTGTATATAAGAAACGGGGTTAATTCAGTCTGTTTATTTAAGAGCTAATCCCTATTTTCCAAGTCAAGGATAAACAGTAAATCATGCAAGGCAAAGTACAGGATATATAAGATCATGAACTAAGATCATCTTAGATCCTTAATGAAATATAAACTGGCTACAAAATCTAAATGTGGGCTTGCAAAGTAAGCTATCAGCAAGTTCCATCTAATATAGCAATACATTCTTTTCATTTGGTACCATTTTTGTCTTAACAGCATGTGGAAATATACTTACAGTACATTTGAAACAGTTTTCTCCCTTATACAGTCTGTCTCTTGTGCCTTCCGTTGCAATTAAGTCACCTATCCCAATCTGGAAACATTAATCCACTTTGAAATTGTTGCAGCACCAAACACAGAGTGTAGCATTACTCTCTCACAACCCCTCTTCCTTGGGTCCTACAGTTGTGCTAATATTGTGTTAGATACTATAATCAGGGTGGTGTGTGAAAAGCAACATATATGTTGGTCACAGAATTCAATGTCCTGAGAATTCCAGCTTTCTTTCCTTTCTGTTTTTAAAGCTCAAGTTTCTAACCCATTTTTTTTATAAGGACATACCTTAACATTTGTGGAAATGCATAATTGAATCCCCATTGCTACAGGGGCGGGGGGGGGGGGGTGGAGGGGAGGAGAGGGGAGGAGAGGGTCTCAGTTTAAATTCCAATTCACAAACATAAATTTCTGTTCTACAGAATTTATACAGATTACGCACTGCTATAGTTTGCATAAGAACGCTGCATTTCTTGATGCAAAATTTTTGCTTCTTTTTTGGCACAGAGAATACCTAGTCATTGTTGGAACCGCAAAGCAAAACAAAATCAAACCACATTTTTAAGGGGAGATTTCTGGGGCAAAGTCATTAGAATAGGTTCTTCATAAGAAAAATAGCTTCTGGTAAAACTTCAATACCCACTGGATAACCATAGAATGGCAAATTTCAATACAAATAAGGTGGCAACTGCTGACCTGTTTTACACGTTTCCTACATGGCGACACGTTCCATACATGGGGAGTAGCATTTATCGACAGTGGGTAAGTTTGGCATATTCAGACTTTTGGGATTTAAGGCCTTTTCTCCATGAATCTTCACCTCAATATTCTTTCCCAGGATCTTGCACTACATACCTTCTGACTTGGATCACATAAAATAATGTAAGAGCATGACTCCAGCATCCAGGGTAACACTTAGTAGAGTTGTACTTGCACCAAAGAAAGGGGGCAAGGAGGCAATCTTTGCAATTCCTCCTTCCCCCTATACCTTCTGAAGAGTTGCGGGACCACTGAAGCAGATAAGGGGAAATGAGCAAAGATTGTCTCCCTGTCCCCTTCTCCTATTGGGAGCCTCTGTTGGATCCTGGTGCCTTCTATGAATGGAAGGAGCCATTCCACTCATGCAATGAATGGTCAGCCTAGATCCAAGCCACTGTTTTTAGACATCCTTCTAGGTCTAGTTATTCCCTCCAGAGTCCTACTTACCTCTCCTGCTGCTGCAAACATGTATTTGCTAACATCTCTGAACCTTCCATCACCTCCATAATGGCCTCCTCATTCATTGTACATTCCTGGCTACATACAACAAATGCAACTCTCTCAACTGGGCTGCAGTTTCTCCTCATATTTTGGCTTGAAGGGAGGAGAAACAAACAAACAAACAAACACCTTCAAGATAAACAAGTTATCTGTTCATGGATTCATTTCCATGTTCTCCCCCCACCCCACCGTGAAACAGTCAGCCTGAGACGTCTAATGAGTCGTTTAATGAGATTTACTCTGTTTGGTTGTCACTGCGCATAAGATACAGATAGACGAAAGACTGTTGAGGGAATTAATGCCATTAAAATGCAGGGCGCTTCCACCTCCCTTTAACGTTGAAATTCAATACCTGTTATAACAAATGGCATTTATGTGTATACAGCAAAGGAGATCAGTTCCTTGTTTCGACTGGGGTGACATCAGATGATGAAGGAATAGTCATTGCCTGTAAATGAAAACGGTATATACATATATAGTTTCCACAGTAATTCAATCAACACACATTTGTCTAAATCGGCTGTTTCCAAACTGTGTTCCTGAGAACCCTGAAGTTCCTTGGGATTTTATCAGGCATTCTTCAAGAAGATTGGTAATGGCAAGCAAACTGTCTGAACCACAGGATGTCCACCAATATCGACCTTCCTGGGGCATGCTGCACCTGTCCTGGGGCATGCCTGTATTTTATGTGGGGTGACAGCTAGGTCCAACACACCAGTCTGGCACCCCAAATAAATGGAGGTCATGCCCTAGAACATGCCCCCAAATCCTCTGCAACATGTAGGAGATACTCAAAGGTTTCCTCAGTAGACCAATCGGAATGGAAAGGGAAACCTCAGGGAAGTCTGAAAACCATTGCTCTATATGTACCCAAGTTAAAGGGATTTGCTCCTTCACTGCCACAGTAACATCCTCGTAGTAAACAGACATTTGTCATTTAAGCTGATTGCTTTAGATCCAGTAGAAGGGCATCCTCCTCTTCTTTGGCCTCTGGTTTGAACACAGCCTTTTCGGGATTAAGCACTATGGGCTCTGGTTTGAACACGATCTTTTCAGGAGGAATCACAATCTTCTCTGCCCGGGAAGGGCCTTTTGTTCCGCTGCCTTTGTCTTTCTTCACTTTGGTTATCACTTCAGTGTAGGAAATTTCTTCAGTGACTGGTTCAGCCTCACCACTTTCTCCTGCTGTCTCAACACCGGACTCTTGGATGCCTTCTTGAGCTTTGGCCACTGCTTGCTCTTTAGCTTTCTTATGCTTCTTGAATGTCTCTTTGGTTGGTGCGGCATCGGATATATTTTTCTTGAACCGCATCCCAGTTTGCCTCAATCTCTCTCCAGACTGCCTTATTCTTTCTCTCCTCTCTGGCGTTACTATTCTAGTTCGAAGCCTGTCCACCTTCTTCCCAAAATTTTGCCTTGTTTTCTGAATGTTCTCTCTTGAAAATGCCTTTTTGATATTGCTGATGCGCTTCATGCCTGATTTCTTAATACGGGATGCTTTGCTTTCTTCTATGAAATACTCCTCATCAGAAGAGAGATCGTCAGGTGGGCAGAAGGCATCTTCTAGGCTTCCCCCTCGTGTCCGGTCTTTGACAACTGATAGAGAAGATGGACACGGAATGTCCTCCTGCAAGTGAAAGCACCACATGTCATTTTTGTCCCAAACTTTTCAGAAAAGGGCTCATTACAAATAGCACCCCTCCCCATCCTGGTGTCCTCCAGATGTGTTGGACTACAACTCCCATCATCTCCAGCCAGTTATTGCCCTGCTGGCTGGGCATGATGAGAAATGTAGTCCATCTCAAACACATCTTGAGGACAGCTGGTTGGGAAAGGCTGGTGTATAGAAAGGACAGGAGAAAGGAATGTCTCCAAGTCCAAATGGCTTCTTCATCAGCAATTGTGGCAACCAGAGAGGAAGTAGAATACAAATTCACTAGCATAGTTGCTCGGGATCATCACTGCTGTGTTTCCTGTGCTGCCTTCTATACTAGCTCTTTTTTCCAGGCAGTATTAAGGTTTATTTTTATTAGTCCAACACATCTGGAGCAGACCATGGGATCACATGCTTCCTAAAATCCCCAACTGCACATTCTCCCTTAACTTCAATTAATTGTTACATTGGCCTTGATAATAGCCAGTATTTGAAATCAGCTTTAAATCCTGGTCAAGCAAAACAACCCAATCGGTCTTATGGCACAATCTTATGGAGATAATTGTCGGCCTCTGAACTTGACTATCCAATCCAGGACAGCCGGAGCATGGAGCAATCCTCAGCTCTGTGCTCCGAATGCCCTGCATTTTTGGCTAGATGGGCGATTTTGCCTGTCTAGCCAGGGAACTTCAGAGCAGGAGGTGGGATAGGCCACGCCCTGGTTCTGGCCTCAGATCCCAGAAACCGGGGGGAAATCCTATGTCCCCCAGTTGCAATCTAGGGATATATGATTGTGCCCTTAAAGACATAAATGGTACCAATGTAATATCTAGCCATCGTTACAACAGGATGAGAAGGATTCGCATGAAAAGAGGAAAAGGCTGAGGGAATGTGTTTCCCATAGCCCACTCCTGGGGTTGAATCCAGATTTAATCATAGTGAGAGTAGGCCCACCCTACTCTACATATGAGTACATCTGGATCCAATCTTTGATAGATTAATAGTTAAGCAATCAGCTAATATGTCAGCCTTTGTTGTTTCAGAACTACATATTGTGTTAGTTATATTGGAAATCTAGATTCAGGCTAAAGAATCCAAACCAAGGAATCAATCTATTAGGTTATGTCATGTATAGGACAACATAATTATGGGCAAGTAACAGTATACCAGATCAAGACCACAGGGCCAACTTGGAAGGACAAAGAGCGTAAGGATTGACAGTACATTCTGTGATCTCATCATAGCCTTTTATAAACTGACTGATTCATTTGACAATACCTTCAATAAGCAAACTGAATATATAATATCATATATGGTACCACTATTTTGTTGATTGAGGATCGGTATGGCAGTTAACAGGGCATATGATGCAGCAAGCCATTCAGAATTTTCTGTTTCCACCATCCCCATTTTAGTAAACCCCATATATTGATTTTGATTTAAATTGTGATTTTTATTTTTAGTTTTTTGTCTAGTGCTGAAGTAATTAAAAATCTCCAGTGCAAAGTATGGCTATTAAGCTTTTGAACATTCCACGGCCTGGCCTCATGCAGATGGCATGAAAAACATCTGAATAAATTAAGCAAATAGAGTACACTGTCAGCTAGGAGGTAAACAGAGAAGCCTAAATGTTCTCTTCGAAGCATGAGAGGGGTGGATGAGATTTCATTCATAAACTTGACTGTTTGCATAATTTGTGAGACTAAAAATCCCAAGGTGTTCAGTTTTAGCAAAAAGTGTAACAACTGATTTCTTCTAATCAGAACTAAGAGGTGATGTTGCACCAGTTGCTGGGGAACATGGGTGGGAGAGTGCTGTTGCACCATGTCCTGCTTTGTTGGTCCCTGGTCGACAGCTGGTTGGCCACTGTGTGAACAAAGTCCTGGCCTAGATGGACCCCAGCAGGGCTCGTCTTCTGTTGTTAATATAAAATATAATTAAGGGCCGCCTCACATGTACAGTCACTGTTCCATATATACTCAACAGTATATGGCTGTTTCATATATACTCACCCAAGAGACACAACTACTCCTGGCTTTCTGGCTAGTGTGTCAGTATGACACATGTCTTTGAGAACACATATTTGCCACATTGATACTTTTATGTTAGTTGGGGGTACATTTAAAAAACAACATATACATCTAAAAAAATGTAAAAACAACATAAAAAGATCTAACCATGGGATAGAATATTCAAGGGCAAAGATCTGGCACGTGCTTAACAGTGCAATCCTATCAACACGAGGAAATAAGTTGCACTGAAATCAATGGGGCTTAGTTCCAAGAAAACGTGCTTTGTTAATCTCCCAGTCACTATTACTTTTACATCTGGAGAGCTAAGAACAAATTGTATTCTACACAGCCACTCTGTTTTGTAGAATCTGCAGGCTTCTCCTGGGTTTTAACCAGTGAGGATTGCAATACTGATGGGAAGATTGACAAGCACTTGGTACTTATCAAAAATATTGGAATTACTCAATAAATTGGGCAAGATGTTTGCAGGTGCTGACTATTTTATTACTGTATTTTATTAATATATTTATTGATGAAGATTATTTGCCCGCCTTGCTCAGGATATCCTCCACCCAGTGGAAGTCCAGACAGGAGCTTTTTCTCAGTCCTGCTACTTGAGCTCCCTTCAACTGGAGATGCCCGAGATTAAACCTGGGACCTTCTGTATGCAAAGCATGTGCTCCACTATGTAGCTAAGGGCCCACCCTAAAGTTCTGGCCACAGGCCTGGCCAAAGAGCTATTTATTCTATAGAGAACATTTCGTTCTCCAAACGTACAGTCCGCTGGGGTTGTCTTCTGCTCACGCCCCACCAAAAGGAATGGGAGTTTGGTGGCTCACTCCCTTTCATTTTGAGAGAAGATGGTCTTTTTTTTCAAAGCCCCACACCAAATACTTGCAAAAAATGTCACCTACTAGCTTCATTTCTCACACTGAAACTTCCCAGAGTAGACCTTCAGCTGAAGGGCAGCCATACTGATCAATGAACGTGTAAGTGACTAATATATAAACCGAAATTCATTTTTCTGGCTATAAAGGCAGAACTGCATGATACATGGGGTTTTGTACAACATTCCTCCAATTTACTTATTTATTACATATTTATACTGCTCAACGGCCAAGGCTCTCTGAGCAATTCACAATTAAAATTTAAAATAACAATAATAAGAACCGCCACGAGTGAGAGAGATGATGGAGTAGGAGTTTGGATCCAGCATCGCTCCTCTGTCCATGGAAGAATACCAAATGTGATGCTTCTCTGACCCACTTGCTGCTGCTACCCCTGTCCAGCCTTTACTTTTAGGCCCCACAGCTCCACAGCCCAGCAACCTGGCCTCAGATAAGCCTCTATTGTTCCCACTGCCAACAGTACCTTCCTCAGGTACACCTAAAGACCACACCAGTTGGTATAATTCAGCAAGATTTATTAACGTAATGGTTTCAGGTACAAAGCTTAATGGTTTCTGTCACAGGTCTTATACGTTTTAAACTGTTTCTTCTGTAACTAACTGTACTTAAAGCTATACCTCACTCTCTCTCAATATTAAATCAATCAAACACCTCATCAGATACTTCCGTGTTCTTCCCCCCCACCCCACCCAGAGGTGATTTACAGGGTACAGGTGGGGCTGCAGGTGGGGGTGGAGAGGACACAGAGGCCTGATTCTGCCAGTCATATCCTTTCATGGGCAAAGGAATGACACTGGATCCAACCCAACAATGACAGTAAGCAGCCACAAAACTGCACAGGAGTAAAAGGAGGTTGAACAGGGAGGGGGTCCCCTGTACCGTAAACAAGCCAGCTTCATATCCCATGGTTTGAGGTTGGCTTGTTTCAAATCAATCATAGTTAAGATTATCCATAGTATGTTTGGTTTGGATGACACAACTAGCTGCGCTTATCTAAACCAGAAATGAATGCATGTGAACTCCTGCCAGAGGAAAGGGAAGTGGGGGTGGGGGGTGGGGAGAGACCAGGGTTTGCTGGAGCTTGCTCTTCTCACAGTAAATCAAAATTTAACATGCTATCCAAACTCAGCCAGTAGATACAATCTTCTCTCTTATTTACGCTCAACTACCTGAACTCTTCAAAGGGTTCGGTTTTCAAATAATTACTATTCAAGACACTACCAATCAAATAGCAAAGATATTCACTTCGCATCTCTTGGAGAAACTGTTTTGCCTAGTAATTACCTCTCTTTGCTTCTGGAACGTTCTGGAAACTTGTTACAGCCCAGTTGTATGTACGTCTACTTGGAAGTAAATTTCACTTTGTTCAGTGGGACTTGTTTCCAAATAAGGGTGTACAGACTGAAGCCTTAGATTTCAAGTAACTGATCTGACCTAGTATCCTTGCATGACAGGTCTATAAGCAGACATAATTCTACAGTATAAAAACATGTAGGCCTTATGACCAAATGTTTTGAATAATGTCTTTTAGCTTACATAAAAGCCATACGGAGTTGCAGATCAATATGGGCCAGTTGTTATGACAACCAGTAAAGAGTATTTGCTTGTTAAGGAAAGTGATTTAAACTGGTCTTTTTTCTTGGAGGTTGAAACCATGATTTAAATTGGTGATTTAAATTGCGTTGATGTAAATCAACCCACCCTGCACAGAACTTTGCATAATGTAACCTTTAATGCCCTGTAACCTTTAAAGCCCTAAATGGCTTAGGACCTGTCTATGGGGCCACCTGTCTCATGATGTACCTGACCCGTTATTAAGAACTGCAGAAGAGGCCCTGTGGAGGACCCTGTTCGCCACAGAGGTCCATTTGTCAGGCACGCGCGAAAGGGCTTTCTCCTGTGCTGCTCCCAAACTGCACTCCCTCAAGAACTACAGGGCCCTGACCCCTTTCTTGGCTTTTAGAAAGGGTGCAAAGACACATCTTTTTAATTATAGTATTGTTTTCATGTTTTACAGTTTAAAATGTTGTTTTTATTATATGGTTTTATTGTTTTAAATTGTTGTTCACTGCCTTGATTGCCTTTTAGAAAATAAGGTGGTATATAATGATGATGATGATGATGATGGCTGCATTCAGATTACTAAATCCCTGCTTAATAAATCTAGATATGCATGAACTTCACACATCTGCTCCCTCCTTTGCATGTGTAGGGAAACAAGCCAGGAAGCCGCACCTAACCATAGTTTCCCGTTATGTCCAAACTGGGAAGCTATGGTAATGGTTTCCGATCAAGCCAGAATATGAAAATTGACTTCCAGCTCCTGGCTTGTTTGGTAGCCATTAACCACAGTTCCAGTACAACCATAAAAGGAAGCTATGGTTAACTGCAGCTTCCTGGCTCAAGGCTGGCCTTCCCATGAGGCAGGGAGAATCCCCCACCTCAGGCAACAGATTGGGAAGGGTGGCAGATCCCGTGTGCTGCCACTGGGAGTCCTGATGCCACCGCTTCCATCCTTGGCATAGGGTGGGTGAGTGAATGCTCCAGAGAGCCCCACCAGCCAGTCTCCTGTGTGGCAAATGGAGCAGAAGGAAAGTAGTCGTCATGTCTCTCTGTGAGGAGCTGCAGCCACTGCTGCCCCCATGCGCTTTATGTCTCACTCTGAGTAAGGCATAGGTGGGCGTAGGGATGTGCACTGACCCCCCGGATCGGATCGGATAGCGGATCGGAATCGGACCTGGGGGGTCGGATCGGATCGGATCGGAGGCTGGTCGGATCGGATCGGACCAGATGTCCGATCCGGATCGGACGCCATTTTGAATGCTTTTTCCCATAGCCAAGTATTGTTTTACAAAAACGCCTATAACTTTTTCATTTTTAAAGATAGAAGGATGAAACTTGGGCACATTGTAGACTGGTTAGGGGTAGTTATCTGTGAGAAATTTCAGAAAGATTGGTGCATGCATTTTGTGGCAATTAATTTTTTAATAAATACCCAGGAATGCCTATAACTTTGTCATTTTTAAAGTTACACACATGAAACTTTGCCACATTGTAGGGGGTACCTTGGGACCTATGTGTGTGAAATTTCGGAAACGTAGGTGCTTGCCTTGTGTGGCAATTAATTTTAGAAAAATGGGTAGTGGTGGGGTAAATACAGTTACGCCTCCCACTTTTTTATTTTTAAAGATACAAACAGGAAACATGGGCACATTACAGGTACCACTTGGCTTGATATGTGTGTAAAATTTCAGACAGCTGGGTCCAGGCATGTGGTGGCAAGGTATTTTTGAAACAATGAGGAAAGAAACGCCTATAACTTTTTTATTTTAAAAGTTAGAAGTCTGAACATTGCTCACTTTGTAGATGGGTTAGGGGTAGATATGTGTCAGAAATTTCAGAATGATAGGTCCAGGCATTTGATGGCTATGGAATTTTTAAATTACATGTTTCAAAAAAATTTCTACAGAGGCCAGGTCTTCCCCTCCCGCTTCCCGCGAAGAAAAGGAAACACTCTCTCGTCTCGATCCCTTTGATCCTTGCTAGTAATATCCATTACAGGGCTCGTGTTTCCTTTCCTACTTTCACTTTTCACTTTGTACTCAAGCAGACACGAGCCCTGTAATGGATACTACCAAGGATCAAAGGGATCGAGACCAGAGTGATCCTTCCTTGCACGCATGGCTGCAAAACTCAGCTAGGCTCAGCCGTTCTGCTTGAAAAGTGAAAGTAGGAAAGGAAACACGAGCCCTGTAATGGATACTACTAGCAAGGATCAAAGGGATCGAGACGAGAGAGTGTTTCCTTTTCTTCGCGGGAAGCGGGAGGGGAAGACCTGGCCTCTGTAGAAATTTTTTTGAAACATGTAATTTAAAAATTCCATAGCCATCAAATGCCTGGACCTATAATTCTGAAATTTCTGACACATATCTACCCCTAACCCATCTACAAAGTGAGCAATGTTCAGACTTCTAACTTTTAAAATAAAAAAGTTATAGGCGTTTCTTTCCTCATTGTTTCAAAAATACCTTGCCACCACATGCCTGGACCCAGCTGTCTGAAATTTTACACACATATCAAGCCAAGTGGTACCTGTAATGTGCCCATGTTTCCTGTTTGTATCTTCAAAAATAAAAAAGTGGGAGGCGTAACTGTATTTACCCCACCACTACCCATTTTTCTAAAATTAATTGCCACACAAGGCAAGCACCTACGTTTCCGAAATTTCACACACATAGGTCCCAAGGTACCGCCTACAATGTGGCAAAGTTTCATGTGTGTAACTTTAAAAATGACAAAGTTATAGGCATTCCTGGGTATTTATTAAAAAATTAATTGCCACACAAGGCAAGCACCTACGTTTCCGAAATTTCACACACATGGGTCCCAAGGTACCACCTACAATGTGGCAAAGTTTCATGTGTGTAACTTTAAAAATGACAAAGTTATAGGTGTTTCTTTCCTCATTGTTTCAAAAATTAATTGCCACACAAGGAAAGCTCCAATGTTTCTGAAATTTCACACACATATCAAGGCAAGTGGTACCTGTAATGTGCCCAAGTTTCCTGTTTGTATCTTCAAAAATAAAAAAATGGGAGGCGTAACTGTATTTACCCCACTACTACCCATTTTTCTAAAAATTAATTGCCACACAAGACAAGCACCTACGTTTCTGAAATTTCACACACATAGGTCCCAAGGTACCCCCTACAATGTGGCAAAGTTTCATGTGTGTAACTTTAAAAATGACAAAGTTATAGGCATTCCTGGGTATTTATTAAAAAATTAATTGCCACAAAATGCATGCACCAATCTTTCTGAAATTTCTCACAGATAACTACCCCTAACCAGTCTACAATGTGCCCAAGTTTCATCCTTCTATCTTTAAAAATGAAAAAGTTATAGGCGTTTTTGTAAAACAATACTTGGCTATGGGAAAAAGCATTCAAATTGGCGTCCGATCCGGATCGGACCTCATCGGATCGGATCGGATCGGAGGTTGGCCGGATCGGATCGGATCGGATCGGATCTTCCCGATTTTGGGTCGGATCGGATTCGGATCGTGGATCGGATCCGATCCGATGCACACCCCTAGGTGGGCGACCGCTCTACAGAGCCACGCCAGCTGCTCCCGGGCTGCAGCAAAGGTCACAGCAAGACAGCATGGTTCTTTACAGAGCCTGTTCAGCCCAAATGGCTCACCCTTGAGGGTTCATTTTTCAGAGCAAGGCACTGGTGAGGAGATGACCCTGGAGATCCCTTGTGCCGCTGCCACACAAGCAGTCTCGCTCTGAGAAAGGACCCCTTAGAATGAGGTACTGGAATTAAGGTGGCTGGCAGGGTAACTAGGTTCAGACGATGGCAGAAGAAGAAGCAACCATCTTGGCTGTGCCCCCTGGCCCTGTGTGGGACTTCAATTTGCCTTATTCGCCATGCTACAGCGCGGACTGACATGTTGTCCAAACCCAGGTTGACATGTTGTCCAAACCTGGGGTGGGGCTTCATACCCACCCTACAATCTACGACATGCAGGAGAGGTTGTAGGGTGCACACAAAGCCCCCCACATACACTGCCCTGTGCACTGGGTTCAGACGACAACCCATGCTGCAATGCGGGGTATAATGCAAACAGCGGTCCTGTGCACAGCACACTTAGAGGGATGGTTGGTGCTGCTATAGGGGAGGGGAGCGGTGGGGCAGCAGGATCGCATGCTGCAGGCGAGGCTGGGCGCGTGAGTTGCTACACAGCCTGCCTTCCCCCACAGCAAAGGATGCTACAAGTCAAACCCAAAGAGTACCATTCCTGTACGTTGTATAGTGGTTCTAAGCCACACCCTCCCCATCACTATTCCATGCTTTGGACTGATTTTGCCTTTTATTGTGCCAGGGGGCAGGCAGCTGCCCAGCCCAGGAGAAGAAGGCAGGAGTGCAGGGCTGGCTCTATGACATAGCTAGACCCATGGGCCCTCCTGGCCCAATCAGCATGCTGCGGATTGGCCACCTTAGTCATTATTGCTTTTGACCCCGAACATGTTGAGCTACGAACTTTATAATCAGGTATCCTGCTACTAGCCCAGCGAGTAAACGACACTTTATTTTTTTGGCCTCATATCTGACAAAGTGTGGGTAGGTGTGCATTCATGCACATACAAGCATGCATGTGTGTAAACATGGCTACAGAGTCTGCAATAAGTTGTAGCACTTAATACTCGTGAACTTTAAATAATGGCGAGCCACACATGATGCAAGTTGATGATAAAGGGAGCTTTTGCCATCATAACCAGGTGTGAGCCAAAGTGTAATCGCTTTTACACCTGCCTCTAAACATATTTACCTGGAAACAAATCTCATTGGTTTCAATGGAATCATAGACATAAGCCAAAGCTGCATAGTTTTAAGTCCCACTAATTTCACTGGAGGACATTTAAGTCAAAGTTTTAGCGAATGTTTAGGGAGCAATCCTATGCATGTTTAGACAGGCAAAAAGTTCTGCATCTCCCCAAATTCCCCAGCCAGCCATGGACTTTTCCTGTCTAAATATGCATAGGATTGCACCGGTATTTACTTATTTTCTTAAATGCATAGATTGCTCCCTCTGGCTACTAGGCATCCAGGGAGATGTACAATAGAAATCATTGAAACCTCTACTAGGCATTAATGGGACTACTGGTGTTTAGCTTTGACAGGATCGTGCCCATTGTTCTTTGTCACTCCCGTAGCACTTTGTTCAATGAATGTATAATGCTTCAATATTCTTGTCTTGAATACATTCCTTAGCTATGTAAGAAGTAAGTTAGAACACTCACAAGTATTTTTTACCATGTGAACATCTCAGAAGTATCTAAACATGGAGTAATTCGCATGGATTTAAGTTATTCATGCGTCAAGGAACAGCACAGCATAGCAAGATATTCCCCCTGAGCAGCTGTTATTCTTAGGAAGGAATCTGATGTTCTAACAGCTAGATGCTACGTATTCTCAATGCCTGCTGACCTTAATGAAAGCAGAGGAGCCTGAATATCTTGCAGGATTTAGAGGTAATGCAGTTGTAGGAAATATTTTACTATTTCCCTGCCCTTGCAATTGAGCACATTTTTATGTGCAAAAATCCCCCTTTATTTAGAAGAGAGCAATCGTGAATAATATCAATTCATTTTAGAACAAGAACAGCTCCATTCACTCCAGTAGAGGCACACACATTTTGCTAAACTTTACTTGTGTGAGTCATTTTGAGATATGCATATTATTCACAGGATTTCTTGGAGAATGCAATTGCACAAGAACTGTGGAATCATGCAAGGGAGAGGAAATAGATCACAACTTACAATTAGGGTCAGGCTATGAGCTTTTTAAAAAAAATGCAATTAATGAAAGAACTATTTTGTGCAGAGAAATCCTGAGTTTTAGATCCCTAGTTAATCCTCAGAAAAAATAACAGGAATGACAGTCACGCCTGAAATACTCTGTCATGATGCCCAAGCGGCTGCCTCAGATTGCCTTTCATAGAGGCAACAAATAGTCCTTGCTGATCTACAGTTAATCTTATGCTGGCTGGCTGAGAAGCCTCCCGACACTAATAATAGACCAAGCGCTCTGCCGCCGGTAGATTCATAGCGCAACTCGTTCAGAGGCAGAAATCGATTTTAAAAAAAACACAAAACCAACAAGATATAACACACTCTGATATTGAGAAGGCTGTTTTTACCTCCCTCTGGTTTGTTAAACAACAAGGGAGGTTGTCAGGAAGCATGAAGAATGCAGTAAGCTACAGCAGTTAAGAACAAAACACATGCTCACCTGGTAAATGACAACGCGAAACTTGTTCTTCCGCAGCATTTCCTCTTGCTTGGCCTCGACCTTCTGCACGTTAGCACTTTGCTTCTCAACGCGTGCCCTCACTTCTTTAACACGAGCGCTAACCTTGCGGGTCTTCTCCAGGAGCTTGTTCACTGTATACCCTGTGTTGCCATGGGCCTGAGCAAGCTTTAGAATGTCAATCTGGATCGTCTTGATGGCGTCCTCCATTTCCCTGTGCCTGTCTTCGATGCGTTTCTGACTGGCCTGCACACTGTCCACAATGGTGGCCACCTTGTCCAGGACTCTGACAATAGTAAATGCCGCATCTTGCTCCTCCTCCTCATCCGTGACACTCGGCAGGCGATTCTGGTGGATCTTATCCGTCTCCAAGGTGGTCGCACGATGATCCATACCGCCCGTCTTCGGATCGGTCTGCAGGAGCTGAAATATAAACTCCTCACGACAGCCGTCCAAACCCCAGCGGGACAATTCTGGCAATAGTGCAAGAAGGTTGCTCGACAGCTGGCTTAAGGGGAATGTTCAAAAGCAGGGTCTGAAACTCCACCCCGCGAGACTTGTCAAATATTTATACCCACAAAATAGCCACGCATGATTGTTCAAGTGCTTTCTGCAACCTGAGACCTCTAAAATTAGGAAGCAACGTTGAGGAAGGAGGAACATACATTCAAAGAAGCACATTTCTGTACCAATGAATTTACTTGCATTAATCCAGGAATAGTTAAGCAATTTACTAATTAAGCCAAAGAACGAACTGGCATGCTGTTAAAATCCGCTGTTGCTTTTGTTTTAATTAAGCTCTCTTCTTGGGTGCAGGTGGAAGGAGGGAGCAGGGGGTTCAGTGTTTTCCAACAGACTTCGGGCAATTTAAGTGAAAAGCTATGGCACTGCCCTTCAAAACATGAAGGCTGCTCCCTCCAATAATGAATAAACACACTCAGAACAGATTAAATATCATGGGAAAACATTGTATTGACATGCCTTTCCAGTTCAAATATTGAAAGCCTTTTTATTGAACAAATTATTAAATCCTACATGCAGAATTGGAAAGCCTAAAACTACATGTTGAACAGCTGGAACACACCCTAGTTACATTTTAGCTTCGGATCTTCCAAACAACTACTAACATTCTATTAATATAATAACTACAACCAGCAGACTTTATTTGGATGAGACAAGTTCTTAGCTCTTGAAAATATTCTAGACAAGAGCACAAATCTTTTATGGTATTTAATTTTTTTCTTCTTTTTTTGCATTTTAATCACAAAGACTATACAATTGTATTTGTTGATGTGAAAACAGGTATCTTCTTTAGAAAACTGTAGTAAGTATGAAAGCAGTTTAAACAGTGACCAACACAGGCTTAATCCCAATCATGTGAGTTTGATTATTAAACATAACTCTCTTTTTTAAAACAATACACAAGTCTCCCAAGACTTGTTTCTCCAAGACAAATGCCCTTTGTTCTACTGGGCAATCTTTCAAATTATGAAATGTATATTATTATTATTAATTATTATTATTATTAATTATTATTATTATTATTATTATTATTTTACAATTTAAAAATAAAGTGTCAAATATTTATGAAGACAATGGTGCTTCAACCCAATCCGTACATATTGGGCTGGATCCAGACTAAGACTGCAATCCTCTACACACTTACCTGGGAGTAATTCCTATCAAACCCAATGGGGCTGACTTCTGAGTAGATATGTACAGGATTGCGTTGTATGTTAGTTGCATTTATTTTCCATTAAAATCAATGGGATTTAAGTCATAATAAACTTGTCCCGTTGATTTCAATTAGAACTATGCACAACTAACTTAGTCTGAAGTAAACCAGTTATAAATATGTTACAACTACACACAACTACACATCTTCACGATTCATGCGATTGGCAGTGTCTAAAAAAGTCAGTTACTAACTTTCAAAAACATTTAAATATCTACGGTATTTAAACACAGTGTCTTCTAGTTCCTTGTAAGAAAAGTATGCTGTAAACATCTTTACCCTTAAATCATGCCTTGTTTGCTAGGAAACATGATGGGTTCCATTTGTTTGTACTACAACCATTGGTGAAACGTCTCAGTTCTCCAAAATGTTACATTCCATGAGTAAAGCACAAGTCTATTATTAAAACCATGTGATACAAGTACAAGAAATAAACTACCGTATTCTCCAAATCATGAAATGAGAGGTTACTAGAGCAGTCCATAGCTGTCAGCTGCTTTCAGGAGTAAAACAAAACAGACCTACACTAAAAAAAAATGTCCAAAAATAAAGGCCTCTGAAATAAATATTTCCATTCTTTTAAAAAAAGATAATAAAATTGTACATCACATGGTCAATGTAGGTATAAAAATCACGCTAAACCATTCTGGATGACGTATCTGAAGTAAAGTGGCCTAGATTTTGCTTCTGCCGCCGTCCCCTGTTGTTTTTGGGGCATTTCCTGTTATTAGAAGCATGAGAGAGAGAGAGAGAAAAGAAACAATGATTTATTAACTAAATGTATTTTAAAAGACCACTTTACGATTAATTTTCTCCTTTACACACAAAACAACAACAAAAATGCCAAAACATTAAGGGTTACGCCGTCCATCACTGACACCTGCTGCAGAAGCCACACATTTTGCCCCTTTGAGGTTTACACACCAGAGATGCAACTAAAAACCAGGCACTTTATCATGTGCCTGCATCGGCTGAAGCAAGAACCCAGAGAAGCTGAGTGTTTATACGGGGCGGGGGGGAGAGACAGACAACGTGGGCAGCTTCCAGCTTTACCTTCGGTGGCACAGGAGCTGCACACATCACTTTGTAGCATTACAAGTCTGAGGTCACAAGGGAGAAAGCTGCAGCTGCAGCTCCTTCCCTTGTGAGCATTACTCCAGTTCATAAGTGCATGCTGGTTTAGGAGGGTAAAAAAAGGAAGAGAAGCAGGTTCTCAGGATGCTAAGATACTTTATCGTTCATGCCCAATGCGTTTCGGCCTATGTTGTTTTTTGAAGGCCTTCTTCAGGGGGCTGTAACATCAAGAATACATTACATTATGTTTATGGGGATAACACATAACGTATCAGTTTAGGGGGTTAGTTAGGCATATTGCCTCAAAAGGCCTGTGCCCATATATAAGTTTCTTTAAAAAATTTTTAATAAATACAATATGAAGGCTCTTGGGCCTGTCCACATTATATATTAGAATTTCTATAAATCATATAAACACATTTTGTGATGTAAAAACACTTTTATCAAAAGTTCAATGTATTGGTTCTTACTTGGTAAGAGAGGCCTGTGGAAAACTCTTAGCAGGATGATCGTCTCCTGTGATATTCACTGGCGACTTAGGAAATGCAATCATTCCAGGGCCCTCTTTTTATTATTCTAAATCATCTTTTCTCATTGATGTGTCATTTTTATGTCATTTTTTTGCTTTGCCAGGTGTTTCCATGTGGAAATGATAAGTACAAGGTCTCACAATACGTCATTATTGCTATGACGTATTATGTGTTATGTGGGAGTCATTGCAGGTAATTACTGAGTCACAGGAATGGCAAAAATTCGAGATCTGAATTTAAGTTACTGGGGTTTAGAGTTTTTAACTTTAGGATCCATTCTATTTTCTTTCTTAATAACAATTTATTATCCTGTCTTTCCAATTTTTCAAGTGCCCCAAACTTTAAAACTTCTAAAAGAATAACCATAGGACCTTGGTCTAAACAAAGCTGTATGTGATGTAACTACATTAAGGGTGTTTTTTTTAATGGTATTGATATTTCAATGTTGTTATTATGGCTAACGACCAAAGATATGTACTTACTTTCTTGTATAGGATTAGGATGTGTAGGCACATCTAACCCCTTTAGCTTCTATCCTCTGAAGAAAGCAATTCAGCATTGCTTGCTCCAGAATGTGTAGGCTGCCTCATTTGGAGCTAAGCACTCAGGATTTCAGCAAAATCCAAGCATTATTTTATCCTGATTTACTGAGCAGCTAGTATGTACTTCAGAAGGTTTTCCAAACACTCTGCATCTCATTTCTTTATCCACTTTGGCTCTGTGCCCAGAACACTGTCCATTCACCATTCAGTATTATGGACTGCCACCTCCAACAATATCCTAAATGACACGGGGGCATGCCCAGCTGTGGCACATCTCTACTACTGGCTGACATTCTCGGTTGATTTTAATAATTGGCAAATCTCTGCCTTGGGCCATTTGTCACATTTGCAGGCCATGACACATCATACAGCCAAATGTGGGGAATGCTCCATCCCATTTTGCAAAATTAGCAATGCCAAGCGTGTGTGGGCCTTCTCATTATGCTCTCTATTAATTCAGCAAGACCTTTTGCTGTGGGCTATATCCTTGGGGATACAAAGCAGGAAGATATTTTTAAGAGACGTTGCTGTCCTGTTGGTTGACTGACTTGTGGGTTTGGTTGTTCTTGTTTTGGAAGGACCATACAAACCATATAAGGAAACAGTAAAAGTAGCATTATAGAATGGTTGAGATACATAGATGCAATTCATAAACTCATTGAACCAATTCAGTGCTCCAATTTGCATGGTAGAGGAGAGGCATGGCTCCTTCTCACTTCCCAAATGAAATGACCTCATGCGTGAGTCAGTACTCTAGAGAGACACCTGTATTCATGGTGGTACAGATTTGCATGATTCTTCCACACTCCAAAAAGGGCATCATGCATTCTAGTCCCTATGGGGCATTCCAGTTAAATATTAACGTTACGTTCATGATGGAGGGGAGGAGCTCAGAATGATCCTCCACCATGAGGATTAGAATTAAGAGTGTGTAGATCGGTCATAGATAATGCTATCTTTGACACTGGTATGGATGAACAGGCAATGGTCCTATAGGAGTATTTTAGGCCATGGCACGTATAACAGGAACAAGGAGGAGCTCTGTACATGTATCATATTCCAGGTCATAGATTTACTGTCTGCCTCTCTGAAGAACCTATTCCATCTCTGGAGATGAGCCAGAAGCATGCAGCCAACATTCCATCCAGCTATGCAAGCAAATTCAGCAGGCTGTGTGATAAAACAGTACATGCAAGGGGATCAGGTGGGAATTGAGTCTTATGACTGGCAGGTTCAGAATTTACGGCCCACACACTGCAGCTGCACAGAGAAGACAGTTATGGGATTGCGGCCTCATGTGGCATATACTTCAATGATACCTTACCTATACTTCTTACCTTGATACCAATACTCAGTGTATGTGTGTGTGTGTGATATATGGCGATACAGACACACACAGAGAGAGAATAGTGGCATGCCTAAGTCCACCTAGTGAGCCTGCAGTTGAAATGAATCAGGGAATTGAACTGGGGACATTCTGGCTCACAGCTCACATTCATAGCTACAACACCACACCGGCTCTCAGCTTGCTGGCTTCTCTAGAACCTGATGCATGACTTTCCAAAGCCAAGCACACCCCAAACTACAAATCAAATTATTATGCCCCTAAGTCGCCCACTGCCACATTTTTTTCTAGCAACTTACCGGGTTATGCACATAACAATTGCAACAATAATGGCAATCTGGACGGCTCCAATTATTGCTGCAATGAGGACATGTGTGAGCTTTTGTCTACTCGGGACAACATAAAGTATGCTAAAGTCCGTCTTTTCACAGTGCTGTCCTGTGTATCCAGATTCACACCTGGAAGAGAAGAGCAAAACTGCCTAGAAGCAATGGTCTTCTCAACATTCATGCCATGATACAGGGCTGAACTGCAAATGTGACACAAGAATTAAATATTCAAACCAGGGTGGGGGGGACGCACACACACACACACAGATCATCTTTAAACAGTAACGCATAGAGCAGCTTTCCCCAAGCTGGTGCCCTCCAGATGTTTTGGATTACAGGTCCCATCAGCCCCAGCTAATATTGCCAATGTTTAGGCATGATGGGAGGCACCAGGATAATATTGGGGAAGGCTGGATAATATTACAGGATAATATTGCATTGTGGACCAGTTCAATTAAAAATGATAGAAGTAACCTTTTCAGGGTGCATCTACACTACATATAAATAGTTTTATGGCTGTCTAAGAATCCTGGGAATTGTTTGTATGTGTGTTGAGACAGAGCTCTAAACAGAGATCATTAGGTCTTCTCACAAAACTATAATACAACGAACACATGGATTTCTCCTCCTCCTTCCTTTCAATTGTAAGTTTATTAAAGAACAATCCATATGGAGGAAACAGTACAGGAACCAACAGAATCCTGTCCACACACCCTCTATTTCCACCCATCCTCTCTCTCATGTGGTTGCTTTGGTTAGGAGAGGTCTGAATGGGAAATCGGAAGGTGTATCGTTCCTGGTAGGAGCGGAGCAAGAATCTGAAGCAGGGATGTGCAAATCCATACACACCCCTGCATGAATAGGGGGAAGCAAAATCAAGGTAGGCACAGTGCATCTCAAGCAGGCCTTGATCCTGTCCGCAGACCTCATTCTCCAGCATCTGCTATCTCCCTCTCCAAGGGCAAAAATAGGCATCTCCACCAAATAGGCAGCACAGAGCTCCCAAGAAGATGGGAGGGGCAAGTGAGGTTACTAGTATCAGTTGCTGCCGTGTATTTTCAGGTTGAGACACAAATCCCATGACCTCTATGGTAAATGCTGACAAATGCATTTGACTGGAGGAGGACACGATCAAAGCCCTCTGTCATTTACTACCTTGCCCCTTCCTTACTTTGAGGTAGGATGTGGTAGTAGGCAATAGAGGGCTAGTATCAATTGGACCCTTTGCTCATTAAAAAGGAACACTCAAAGGTTTCAATTGGTTGGGGGGGGCACAAAGCTGTTCACCCATTCCTAGTGCCTGGTAATGGGCTGGCATGCTGAGGTCGTCCCCAGAGTGGGCGGGGAAAACAGAGCTCTGTGCCAATGCTCCCAGATGTGGGCAGCCATATTTACACTTTTTCTTGTATTCTTTTTCTTCCTTTTGTTTTACTCAATTCATGAAGGGTCCACCATGTTCACATACCAGCATGAAAGGGTGGGCCAGGAACAAAAGTAATAACCTATATTTGGAGAATAGTAGTATAGCTAATTTATTCAATAATGAGAGAAGTGGCATTCATTTTGACACATGTAATGGTGTTTGCAATTTTTCAGCACTATGTCAATAGTTTAACAAGAACAGAAAGTGTTTTTTTCTTAAGCCCAATCTTTCTCATGATCACTCATAAGTAAGAAACCTCTAAAAATACCTCTGGCCTCCTGGTCTATCTTTAATGTCATAAAGAAACTATGTATTAACGAAAATGGTGCTTTCATTGGTCTACTGACATACCGGCAGGAAGCTTTCTGCGTGGAATAAATGAATTCACATTTCCCATGGATGCAATAGCCACTGAGACTCTCTGAACAAGGAATGTGATTTCCAATGTAGATGTCTTCTCTCTGATCACTTGCATCTTTCGTAGAAAAGCCAAAAGAGAAGGAAGATTAGCTGATTTTTTTACTCAAACTAATGCACATTCTTCTGAAAGAAGTCTCTCTCTCTCTATCTTCTCCAGTTAACAATTCTAATACTCAGTTCTCTCCTATAACACAGAAACAGTAGTAATCCAATAAACTCATGGGCCATATTCTAAGACTATTTCAGAAATATTTTACAGAATTTACATCGTTTTCAATTAATTTATATAAATCAAAAAAATCCTGACACTAATGCTATTTTAGGACTTTTTTTTGCTTAATTTAAATATTCCTAAAATAGAGAAAAGGAAGACTTTGGATAATCCAACAACAGCACAAAATTATTAAATACAATTAAGGCATTAACACACTTTTTGAAAAAGCCTGAAGGTTTGTTTTTAGAATTGTATTATTTTATTCTAAAGCCAGCACCTAAATTAGCTATAGTCTTGAATAAATGTTTACAATGCAATATGATTACAAATTATTTATTTAAATTATTGTATCTAGATATAAATAAGAACATAAAGTACATTAACATGGTTCAAACAGTGCTTGTGCCTGATCCAAAACTGATATTGCTAAGAAGGGTTATAGATCGAAATCAGTATTTACAAACCTCTAAAGTAAAGCAATCTTTTTTTCCCTATTTATTGAAATGGAAAAGGCATTTGACTACCTTGAAGGGAAATATATGACTTCAGCAGTGGAACAGTTTTGAATGGGAAGCAACTTTATCAAATGGTTACATTTCATTTGCAATACAAGTAACTTGGTAAATACTTCTCTGTCCTAAATATTTACATTAGAAGGAGCAGCAAGCCAAGGATGTCTTTGTCCCCCATGCTCTTAATTTGATCGTTATATTATTAACTTCTGTTGTAAGATTATGTTTATACTACAGGCATCAAAATTAGGGAAAAAAGAATATAAAATAATGCAGATAATGCTGCTGTTTCAATGGCTAACTTGGTGAAGGAATGTTCAATTTGTTTATTTAATTCAGTGCTATAGTGCAATCCTATGGTACTGGGAGGGCACCCCAGGCGCCATAGATTATACTGGATCTCCACCTCCAAGGGTGGAGAGAGAGGTCTGTTGTCAGAGAAGAATTGACCTTGGATCCCCAATCCAAGCCCCCACAGAAAGTCCTGCATGCCTTACCTCCCTGACATTAGGAGCAAGAGGGTAGATTGGGAGAGGCTTTGAATTCACAGGATCCAAGCTCCCTCAGTCCCAAACAACACAGCCAGCTCTGAAGACTTGGCATGCGTATTGCCCCTCCCAAATGAAGGGACTAAGGTAAAAGGGGTGGGGGAACAGAAATTTAAAACAAAACAAAGCATGCTACTCCTCCCTCACTTTCACTCTGCTGGCATGAGTCAAGCAGGTCTTTGGATATGTTGAAGACTCTGACAGCAGAACTCAGGAGATTACAAGTATCTGTCCACTCGGATGGAAAAATCTCTCTACATGTGTGGGGAGCTGGTGCAGATGGAAGCATGCTTACAAGATCAAGAGCACTGTTCAGGACTTCTCTCTCTTCCTTCTCCTCACTTGTATGCAAATTCTCCTGCCCTTTCAGTTTTGGATCTTAAATATAATTAGTGTTAAATTTGCAGGAGTGATTTCCCTAACCATGGTTGGCTCCAACTTGTTTGTAAACCCATTCCTAATCATGGCTGCAAATGGTGGTTTGGAGCTAACCACAGTTAATAAAAAAATGTTACAGACACAACACTATTAAGAAAAATTTGTGTGCCATAGGTATAGGTAAATGGACTAATTTAAAAAATGCTAGGAACTTGTGTGAGTTTTTATATGCATGGCTGCTATAATACTTCTCTTTAAAACTCCAAGCATAGGCATGCGCACAGGTGGTTCACCTGGTGGTTCACCTGGTGCCCAGGTGAATCACCGGGAAAGGTGAGGCACGGAGAGAAGGGTGGCAGAAGGGTGGGAAGCAGGCTGTGCGTTGTCCGAAGCTATGGAAAGTGCACAGATGGCCTACACTATTAGCATGACTAACACGCTAATAGCGTAGGCCACCTATGCACTTTCAGGAGCTTCGGACAATGTGTGGCCTCCTCTGCCCCCTCCCCCCCACACCTTTCCCAGTATGAAAGGGTCTCTTAATGCTTGAATTAAGAGGCCCTTTCACGCTGGGAAAGGGGGGAGGGGGAGGAGGAGGGGGCAGAGCAGACTGCGCATTCTCCAGAGCTCCGGAAAGCATGGAGATCACCTAACGCCATTAGTGTGGCTGGGAGCATTCTCCCAGCCATGCTAATGGCGTTAGGTGATCTCCACGCCTCTAGAGAACACGCGGCCTGCTCTATCCCCCTCCCACCTTTCCCAGTTTGAAACGGCCTCTTACTTCAAGAGTTAAGAGACCCTTTCATACTGTGAAAGGTGTGGGGGGGAGGGGAACAGAGCAGTCACAGCTTACCTGCTCTCTCCTCTCCCCCAGTCTCGCGATACTTCAGGATGAGACTTCTGACATTTCATCCGCATCTCGCGAGACTTGTGGGAGAGGCGGGGTCTGAGTATGAGCGGCAAAAAAGAAGGAGGCAGCAGCAGCAACAGCAGCGTGGGCCTGGGGGTAAGTAAGAAAGGGCGGGCAGCCAGCGTGGGCAGGCAGAGGGCAGGGCATGTGGGCGGTCGAGCAGCGGGTGGTGGTTGAGCGAGCAAGCGAGCGGAGGGTGAGCGAGTAGCAGGAAGGTTGGGTGGGCAGGCGGCGGGCAGCGCAGGCGGGCTGCTGGCAGCTGAGCAGCAGGAAACCTAAGGATGAAGGTGCGAGGGGTGAGGTGGGGGCTCAAACTGCAGGCTCAAAGGAGTGCTTTTCTGCTTTGCACACAGAACCTCAGTCTAATTACCAGCCAATATGCTTCACTTTGCTTTTTTAAAAATGGGTTTCTGCAGAAGCAAACAAATGCGGATTCAAAGGACACAGAGTTTTGTGTTTTGGATGTTCAGACTCCACCTCTGCTTATTGCTCCTATTTCTGCTTACCCAGGTGCCCAAGTCTCTGAAAATGTACAACATTATGATGTATAACATATGACCCCGTGCCTTTTACAGCTACTCAATGTTCTTACATAGCTATTCAGACAAGGGAATAACTTTGGATCATTTCACTTGCATGTGTTGTAGATCACAAGCTGAATATGAGCCAACAGTGTGATGTGGCTGCAAAAAAAGTAAATGCTATTTTGAGATGCATTAATAGAGTATAGCTTCCAAATCGCATGAGGTACTGGCTCCCCTTTATTTGGCACTGGTTAGGCCTTATCTTGAATATTGCATCTAGTTCTGGGCACCACACTTCAAGAGGGATGCATACAACTTGGAGGCCTAAATCCAATTGCTACTCCTAACTAGAATAGACACAGTGAATCCATGGGAACTTGTTAAGTCCACACTTATCTAAGTTTCATTGCTTCAATGTGTTTGCTCTGGTGAGGACTAGCAATTGGACTGGTGATCTGATCTGTTTCTGTAATAGCCAGAAATGCAGAATGTGATACTGCTGGACCCAGAGTTCAGCCACCTGAAAATCTGAGTTTTTCTTTGAAAAAAGGATTCTAGCCTTTATGGCTGCAAAGATGTCATTGGAAGTGTGTCATAACGCCTGCTGAAATCTCAGCATTTGTATTCTTTGATGGTGATGTAACCCACTTTTGTTTTTGAGAGACATGTTTGTAAAATAAACATGGGAAGTGGTGATGTTGTCGCTCTGTCCCTTTCCCCCTTTTTCCAAGCTCTGACTGCATTTTACAACAGTAATGGTTTAGTTGTAGGATTCAGAGATGCTCGACGATATCATATTTTATTGACTTTTAGATTCTGGTTTACAGTTCAGTAAATCAGACGTGTGACCAAGGTCACACACCCTTGGGGACGGTTATGTCAGGATGGGCACACATCCTTGGGGGCTGGACATGTTGGGGTGGACACACCTCCTTGACGGTCGGCTATGATGTCCTCCTTTTTGGTTTCCAAAATATGGTTACCCTAGTTAAATAGAATTTACTCCCAAGTTTACCTTAAAAAATCCCTGGGGGCACCACCTAATAAAATGTGCTCCGCACGCTTATGACTCCAAGGTTGATTGCTATATGTCCCTTAAAGTTTAGCAGAATACATGAAAACCTTGGACAGAAATCCAGGAACATAGCAACATTTTGGGGGGCCAGTATAAATTTGTAACTTGAACCTCATCCTCTCCCATCCCCAGAAATATCTCATGAATCGTGGGAAAAACCCTTATTTTAATAGTAAAGTTATATTTTCTACAATTCAGAAATTACACCGCGGCCCACACTGGGGGGGTTCTATCATGCCCCAAAACATTCCCACATTTTGCTATCTTTTAGCATAACATCTAACCAGAAGAAGAATCCAGCAAAGCTTGCTGCCACATTTTGTAACTTTTTGGTTGGGCCAAATAAAGGCATTATCTTGTGAATGTTTTGTTGCTGTTGTTGAAGTTGCTGTTGTTATTGTTATTATTCCAATGGGTCAATGCAGCTGCAAACATCTTATAAGCAGACCAAGCTGTAAAGCCTTTTTTCCCCTCTTGATCTTTTTCATTGCAAAATCATGAATTATCTCCCCTTACAGCCAGACATGGGCAAAAGGGCGTGTTTATATTTTGGGCCTGCAAATCCTGCCAGCAATATGAGCACCCACTGTCCCTGGAATCAATGTTCCTGGTTATTATGGTGCTTCGTCCCACTCCCTACCAGCTGTTCCTCCCTCTTGCCATGCACAATGAACTCTGGGACTAGCCTGTAACAAAGGGAAGCACAAATCTGTCTCTCAAATGACAAGTCCTATAGGCCGGTAGTTAACGTGCTCTTCCTGGGCAAAGAGCAGGTGGTTGCAGGAAAAGCTCCAGGCACTCCAGGAAACGGATTATCTAGATCCATTTCAATTGGACTTCAGGCCTGGTTTTGGAATGGAAACTGCCTCGGTTTGCCAGGAGAGGGACAGGAGTACGACTCTGTTGGTTCTGTTGGACCTCTCAGTGACTTTCGATACCATTGACCATGATATTCTTCTCGCAGGTTGACTGGGCCGGGAGCTGGAGGCATTGTGCTTCAGTAGTTTCACTCCTACTTGGATGGTCGATTCCAGAAGGTGGTGCTGGGGGATTATTGCTCTGTGCCTTGGCACAGGGCTCTGTTTTATCCCCTATGCTGTCTAATATCTACATGAAACAGCTGGGGGAGGTCATCCAGAGGTGTGAGCTGTGATGCCATCAATATGCAGCTCTACCTCTCTTTTTTATCAAATCCAGGTGAGGCAGTGGCTGTTCTGAATCAGTGCCGGGGCAGAGCGATGGATTGGATGAGGGAAAATAAACTGAGGCCAGATCTACACCAAGCAGGGTATAGCAATATGAAAGCAGTATATAAAAGGCAGGAGCCACACTACTGCTTTTAGTGCTATTGAAGTGCACTGATAACGGTTGGGGCTCATTGACACATACCATATACTCCTATATCCTGCAAGGTGTGGCTCCTGCCTTTTATATATCGCTTTCATACCATTTTCATACTGCTATATCCTGCTCGGTGTAGATCTGCCTGAAACTCAATCCAGACAAGACGGAACTACTGTTAAGAGGGTGATTCGTCTGCCTGGCTAGGTGATGTTCAACCTGTTCTGGAAGGAGTTGCACTCCCCCTAAAGGGTCGGGTTTTATCAGCTTAGGCTGCTGCATCAACTGCATCCTTACCTGAACAGAGGTAGCCTAGCTAGTTATCCATGCTCTGATAACCTCTTGTCTGGATTACTGCAATGTGTTATACTTGGGGCTGCCTTTGAAAATGGTCCAAACAGGGCAGTGTGATTATTAAGGAGATTGGCCAACTTGATCATATTATGCCAGTATTTTTCCAACTGCGCTGCCTGCCAGTCCCTTTCCGGGTCCGATTCAAAGTGTTGGTTTTCACATTCAAAGCCCTAAACAACATGGGGCCAGGTTATCTGAAGGATTGTCTCCTCCTATATGTACCTGGTCATCGTCAGTGGTCCTTCTCCAAGAGGCCCTGCCAAAAGAAGTGAGGCAAGTGGCTATCAGGAAAAGGGCCTTTTCTGTTGTGGCATCCCAGCTGTGAAATGAGTTTCCTAGAGAGGTTCGCCTGGCACTACGTTGTGCTCTTTCTGGTGGCAGGTGAAGACCTTTTTATTTTCCCGGACATTTTTAGCAATTTAGTATTCCAGTTTTTTAGCTCTACTGTTTTAAACATGTGCTTCTGCTGCTACATGCAACCAGGAACTCTCTGCATTTTATATCCCTGCACTGCTGCTAGGTTTTAGTCTGGTTGTACTTTTATACTGTAATTTTAAGCTATTATATTTTATATTTTATTTTACGTTGTGTTTGTGGTTTAAACTTTTGTGAACCGTCCAGAGAGCTTTGACTATTGGGGGATATAAAACGTAATAAATAAATAAATAAATAAATAAATAAATATTTTAAAACCACCTTTCATGAGATAATTATCAGGGCATTGTTCAGAAGGAGACCAAAAATGGTTATATAATCATAAAAATATAAAGTACAGTCATAAAACAATTGCAAGAGAACAGGAACTCTGTAAAGCGCCATGTGCAGTAATGGTGCCATCATTTTGTTATTAACTGCAAGCAGGAAAGTCTCACGTTTGAATGTTCTCCCAAATTAAATGTCCCAACTCATGGAGAACTAGCATATCAGGGAGATGGTTGGAGCACATAACTTTCTCCATGATGCGCTTGTTCTCTACAATCAGGACATTCCTGTGCCTGCAGACTGAAATGTTACGAGCCCCAGAATTCTGTACAGCCTTGACTTATTTGCATGTGTCGAGTGGTTCTGAGAACCACAGGAATCACAACTGATGCACATAAGGAGTGTCCTAGGATCATATTTACACAGCTAAACTGCCCATTCACACATAATCTGCTCCTTTGGTACACCCTGAGCTAAGTCAAAGGGTCTCAAAAGGGAGGATACAGCGCAACTCTTTCAATGTATGATCTAGGAGTGCAGCTCAGATTAAATTATTGAGATAAAGGGTGTGATCCTATTACATGCCCTCAAAGAAAGGCCCCTCTATTCCTGTCCCAAGGAGAATTTCAACCCCCCCATCTTTTATCTCTCCCACCCTCAGCACAAATTTCTCCAATAAACAATAAAAGGGAGAGAAAGTGACAAGAGGAGGAAATTGCTTTTCTGTAGAAATGCCTTCCTTTCCAAGTTTCTGCCAGCATTAAAAGTCACCTTTAAATCTGAAGTGCAGAACACAGAAAATCTATTTTGCAGGAATAAGTCATTCTTCAGAACAATACATGAAAACTTCCTTTCCACTCTTTAATAACAGGAATGTGTTTAGCATTAATATAAGAAACACGTCAGGGCTTCGGCACAAAAGAACGACATCACAATTCTATTCTTGAACTTGAAGGGGGGGGGGAGTAAAAGGAACACAACACCATTTAAGACTATTTATATGCTAAATTTCCCTGAATAAATATAAAAAAACCCAGCTTTATTATACAAAACGTCTCGTCGTACACACCGAAAAACTGCCAAGGCCATCAGAGGTGCTTATAAAGTGATATTTGTTCAAGCACAAATGCATCACTTTGAAATAGATTGGAGGCAGCAAGCTATTTTAACATGTTTAACTCAATTATTAAAGTATTTCAAAGCCCTTCCCAAGAAATATTTTCTAGAGGGAAGGAAATGTTTCTTTCAATACTTAAAGAAGAAGAACGTTTATGCCCTTGATTTGGACCTGCCACAATTTCCATGTTGTGAGAGAAAAAGCTGCTCCCATAACCTATACATTCTGGCATCTTTGCCAGTGAGGCAAACAGAGGAGCAGCTCAGTGTTAGAATCATACCTTTCACATCTGGCCGATACTGCATTCCATCGTCCTTCTTCCCCAATAAGCTAGTGTCATCGGAGACTATTTGGGGGAAAACACAAAACAGATACCGAGGGAACCGCTGAATAGCAGAAAGATGTTTCACACTCATATGGCTAAGGATTGCCCTCATCTATGGATACAGTTTAATGTTTGAACTCTAGTGGATAAAAGGGAAGAAAATGCACCACAGAAATAGTACCTTCCTATTTTCTGTAGGTACAATGCAGATAGAAAAATGTAGCCACCATATACCACATTTTAATTTTAGTCATATTATTTTATCTCAGCACCATCAGCTCCAAACTGAGCTAACCATTAATGTATAAAGAAAATGATGCCAAGAGAAAACACAACACTCAATCCCCTTAATATTCATACTTCCTTAATTCCCCACAGTATCAAAAATTATTCCTTTCAATCCCTCAGTTATAGAAACAACCATAAGGCCAGGTTGTTCTACACCACCACAGAAAAGCAGACCAAACTCAGTGGCTGAATTCGGACAACACATTAAGCAACTGGGGGGAGGGGGAAACAATAGTCAGTTGTGTTGCTTATTGTGTTGTGTGGAGGGTAACATGCCGCTCACAAACTACTGACAGTATGCTATTCCGCCCAAATAAGCAACTGAGAGAAACAACTGGCTTGCAAGTTGTTAAGCTCGAAGCCAGTTGTTTAAAGTGTTGTGTGGAGGGGTGAGTGTGTTAATGGCATTTGGTGAGTGGGTTAAAACACAAGCCCATAGAGGCGGGCGGCAAGAGTGACCAAAGCGGCGGCTGCCACTCTGCTGCAACTGGTGCAACTTGCAGAGGCTGCTGGGATAGAACTGGAGGACTGAGGGAGGAGAGAGGGTGGGGAGAGGGGTGGGGGCTGTGTCAGTCAAATGCTGGGTTGACTATTAGTCCACTCAATATTTATTTATTGTGTAGGAATATGTTGTGTGGGGAGTACCCACAAAATAACCAACTGTGAGTTGGCTACTCAACCCACCATTGGATAATATGTTGTCCGAATGCAGCCAGTGTCTAGCTCTTGTGGATGTAAAAGTATCATTGAAAGTATGTAGATAAGGCCTGTTAAAATCTCAAAAACCAAGAAATGTCTGGATAAGATTTCCACAGAGCTCTTTGCCCCTTCTCATAACTAGCAGAAGCTAAATAAATAAATCAGTCAAAATAAGGAGAAATCTGAAAATGTGCTTGCCATTCATAATTTATACACTAGCTATTATTTCATATAATAACTGGGAGATGCTCACTTCTTTGATTTGTATTGGAATGCATATCTCCATGCATGTTTCATAAAAAGCCTTGCAGTCAGTGAAGATGCGCAAACAGAGACGCAATTATACAAAGTAACAATACACAAGACTTTATATGCATTAAGACATTTGAAACCATCAGATGCTTGCCACCATATAGATGGAAATGGAAAGGCTCTATTATCAGGCAGGGGAATTAAGGTGTTGCTACCTCCATGATGTTTCTTTGTTTTGAGGTCACATCACTAGAGACAGAGGAAATTTGTGGAGTCCTTAGGAAAATGGCATTAAGTGGGCAACACTGTTTTCTTTTCCGGAGTTCAGAAACAGTGCAACAAAAATGTGGAGAGTATGACTTATGTATATCCAAGGGCAGCCATCATAAGGAGACAAACCAGAGAGAGTCTGACCTGAGGGAACACAGAAGGTGGAAGAGGCTTGAAGGCCAGGTGGCGTGTGTGGCATAGCTACTGGTGGTTGAGGGTCCTTCATGGCCTTTTATTTCTGTTGAGCAATAAAAGTTCCTTCTGTGGCCACAAACCTGGCCACTATCATATAACGCTATTGGCAAAAGGTGGTAAAATTACTGTTCAAGAAACATTTCCTAGGAAACCAGTGATCCTAGAAGTTGTTACTATTAGGATTAATTGGGGAATATGCTTGTCAGCTTTGAATGTTAATTATTTAATCCACCCTGGATCCAAATCTAATGAAGGGCAGTAGATAAATATAAGAAAGAAAGAAAGAAAGAAAGAAAGAAAGAAAACTGCAGTTTGATTCAAAGACTATGCAGTCAAGATGGAAAGTGTACTTTCCTTGCTCAAGAATATGTCAACCAAATCTAGAATATTTCCTAATCATTGTTCTCTGGGTTTATTATTTATTTCCTGCAAGCTTATGCATGACATTTTTAATATGTAGCTTGAAAGCTGACTCTCGTACTCTAAAGCTGGATATAAACTGGTGCCAGAAACATGGAAAACTACGTTGTCTTTCCTTTCAGTGAAACCATCTGAATAAGCAATCCTGGTTTATCTGTACCATCTGAAACCTAAATCTGTAAGCCTCTCTGTGTAACATAAAGGGGGACCCTTTGGCTGCATCAGACAGCCGAAAGCACTCTAGACCATGACAACATGTCCCTGTCCTTTTCTAACACCCCTAAGCCATTTTGACAGTAAATGCAATTTCCATTGCGAAACGCAGGACCTTTATCTGTGGGCATTGAAGTGGGCCCAACTGCATTTTATCCTTGGACATTCTTCCATGCCTTGAACCACCAATAAATGGTATGGCAGTGAAGAGTGGAGAGGAGAAAATAGCCTTGTTACTCTTTACAGCTTTGGCTAGGTGAGCGCTCCAGTACTCAAACTACACAGTACTGGAGCGTATAACCACTGGAGACTGCATCAAAATAAACACACTGGAGTTCACATCATGGTATTTCATCACTTATGATGTTGGAGACAACATCCAATAAGAACAATGCTGCACTTCAAAAAGATATGATAGCCCTACAACAAAAGCCAAACTCCATGGAAAGTCTTAGGCTGAGCGCAACAATTTACCGCCCTAAAAATCAGTTGAGGGCAGACCGATGAGTTACATCATGAAGTACAGGAATCATGAAAATATTCAGCTTCAAGTAGTTCCAGAGGTGTGTGTTTTTTGTATTGAAAATGAGGGGCAAATGGAGAATGACAATTCTGTTCCCAAACAAACCGAATTATGTGACCTATATCAATCATTCCTATTAAGCAGAATTACAAGTTTTCTCTGATTTGGCAGAATATATTCTCCAAGTTTTATTTATTTTGTGTGTGTGTGTGTGTGTGTGTGTGTGTATGTGTGTGTATATATATATATATATATATATATATATATATTATTCTGCTGTGGCTAGTCATGGGCCGGGACCAGAAGCTATACAGGACACTAACGTGCATGGGCCCACAGTCACACACACTCCGCAAATCTTATACTGGCTCCTTTTATTTCATTCTGGCATTGCCATGCTTTTCCCCCACCCAAACATAAGGGCTAGAAGTGTGTGTGTGTGTGTGTGTGTGTGTGTGTGTGTGTGTTTTAAAATAAAAGCTGAGACTTTTAGGAAGCCTAATTCTATATACATTCTGTTTCTTTTCTGTGCTTCTGCAGAATCATGCACAGAGCCTGACATGAAAAACTTGGATGTAATTCTCTACTAAATAATGAAGTTAGAAGTACCTGAGCAATGTCCAAGGTGTCGGATATCAATCTGTTCTTGTCTCAGGCAAGACGCTTCTCGAACAAAGCATGGGTTGTTATAAGAGCTTCCGTCAGATGCACAAACAGGGTTAAAACTGTAGCCGCTACAGTCTATGTTGCATACACACCTGTTCACAGAAACATGCACTTAGATCAGGATCTCTCAGTTCAGCACTTTGTATAAATGACATTCTTATATTTGCAGGACAGGTCTGAAAGGAAATCATAATCCTCATTAACACAAATATAGACTTCATTGTATAATGTAATACTATGGGTGAATATAACCATCTAAAAAGTACCTCAACGATCACCTTCCCTCATATGAGACTGCCCAGACTCTGAAATCGACCTCTGAGTCCCTCCTCTCTATGCCCCCTTCAAGAGACTTTTGGAAGGTAGCACAACAGAACAGGCGTTCTCTGTGGCAGCCCCAGGATGATGGAATACTCTCCCCTGGGAAGCTCACCTGGCAACAACTTAAAGCACCAGGCAAAGACATTTCTCTTTTCCTGGGTATTTAGATCGCACCTATTTTTGTTGTTCACCTCCATGCTGGACAGATGATTTTTGTCCTTTAGTCCGGGTCCCCAACCTTCTGACACATGGGGGTTGCATTAGAGTGTCCAGTGCCTAAAGAAGACAGCATCTTGAATCTGGGGCAAGAGGATATGCAGTTGCCATAAGGTTTGCTCCCAAAAATATATGAAGGGTGCACATACAACATCACTGCCAACCAGCCAAGTTGTGGGGAGACCCTGTTTGCTTGGAGTGATTCTAGCAAAGGGGACCCACTGGGTTGGTTGTGCTTGGGTGCTGCATCATATTACCCTGCATGCTTTCTCTCTCTTTCACCCCATTATTGATGCAATATGCGGTGGGGTGCCCCATCTCCTTCCTGAAACATTTATACCTTGACCAATCAAAATATTGCAAACCTAACACAGTTGCCAAGATTAGAGACTTCTGCTCCGTCACAGAATGAGGAGCAAAATGGCAACTGGGGGGCAGGGGGGATTTGGCTGGAGGAAGATGTGGGAAGGGGAATCCCAAAAGCTTCCCTGCTGAGAAATCTGTCCTTCCTTCTCAACCCACTCACTAGCTCCTGCAACCAGAGATGCATCAGAAGACTCCTAGCTCGACAGGGTGGGGAGGAGAGGTAGAAGCAAGTAAGGTGAGAAATCAGGGCAAGCAGCTCTTTTGGGGAAGAAAGAATGCAGCAACAACTATGCACTAAGTCAATCTGTAAGCATCTTGAAAACAATGCAGTGATTGCTACAAGCCAGCATGGATTTACCAAGAACAAATCTTGTCAGACTAATCTGATCTCAGTTTTTGATTGGGTAACCTCCCTTGTGGATTGTGGGAATGCTGTGGACATAGTACATCTTGACTTCAGCAAAACTTTTGACAATGTGCCCCATGACATTCTAATTCACAAACTTGCTAAAAGTGGGCTAGATGGAACAACTATTAGGTGGGTCTACAGTTGGCTACAGAATAGGACTCAAAGAGTGCTTATCAATGGTATCTTCTCAAACTGGGGGAAGATAATGAGCGGGGTACCACAGGGATCAGTCCTCATTTTTATTAATGACTTGGTTGAGGAGGTGCAGGGAATGCTTATCAAATTTGCAGATGACACAAAATTGGGTGGGATCTCTAATACCCTGGAAGACAGAAATAAACTTCAAAGTGATCTTGATAGACTGGAGCACTGGGCTGAAAACAACAGGATGAAATTTAATAGGGATAAATGCCAATAGGGACTCACAGGGACCAGCTGGGGGCCATCCCAGGCAAAAAGCCTCGTGTAGAAACGGACTCAGATGCCTCTGGAAGCTCACACACAAAACATGAAACTGATGCGATACACCGGATGTGTTTTGTTTCTAGCTTATGGAAATCAAAGGCGCCATAGGTTGGAACTACGCACAGAAACCTCTTACTGCACACAAATTGCCTTTGCTTGATCAGTGCAATTGTCTTAAGGAGCAATCCTATGCATGCAACTCCCAGCATGCCCCAGCCGACATCCTGGAAGTTGTAGACCTTCTTTCTGTATAAACATGCATAGGATTGTGCCCATAACGTTGAAACCGAAATCATTGCCTCCAAACCATTCACTGGGCCAACAACATGGTTCAATTGCTGAAGTTAGTAGTGCCTGGATGAAAGACCACAGGAAACCAAATTTAATTCACTTTGAGCTTCTTGAAAGAGTGCACTCTAAACACAGTTTTGAATCCAGACTATGTTCACTGCACGTAGGTCCCACTGAAATCAGTGTGAAAAGTTGTTAGGACCAGCTTAAGTCCCATTGATTTCAATGTAAATTAAGTGCAACTGGATCCAATTCATAATAATTAAACTTTGACAGGAATACAGCAGCTATAAAAATAAAATAATATAGCGCACAGGCTTTTACCTGCCAATATCACAGGTTCACTAAGCAGGATTCAGTAGCCTGCCTCAGGCATTGTGTGTGTGTGTGTGTGTATGTGTATGTATGTATGTGTGCCTTAAACTCTGAAATGTGTTGGGTCACCTCTGTTCCTTATAGCAAAATGCTTTTTAAAAAATCTACATGTCAGATTTTGGCTTTTTTAAAAAAAAAATAGTTTGAAGAAGATAGCTTTGTTCCCACATTCAGATTACAATTTGCAAACCACTGTTAGGATCAAGCTAAACAGGGCTTACCATGTGTTGCGACCACCAGTTCTTATCATTCTTGACAGCTTTCAATTAGGATGGGCCTGAATTCATCCCACATTCATCTTTGATAAACAGGGTTTGAAAGACTGTATGGTATTTTGAAAATTAGCAAAACCTGTCTGGTTAGAAGTGACAGTGGGGGGAAAAAACAATATATGATGGGTTTAGATTATCTGAAACCCCTTCTAATGCTGTGATTCTATGTGAAGATAGAACCGTATGAACTTCTGGTCCTCCCTAGAAATCAAGACAAAGTTGATATTGTGCTCTTGTTTTTTAATTTCTATTGCTGGAGGCACCAGTGGAACTGCTGTAACAAAACATTCATTCATGCTTTTGAAAACCCCATCACAGTGGTTTGATTACGCAGTTCCGAAAAACAGGATTATGCAATCTGGATTATTTCCTATCGCATTCAATTAAACCATTGGTAGGCTTTTTAGCAGAGTGTTTCATCTCACTGGCAACAAAGAGCTGTAGAAAAGAGCTTACACCTAACATTGCAAGGCCAAAGTGCCTCTACAGCAGCCGTGTACAACTCATGACACACACACATACATACACACACACACACACACACACACCCCTCCCAAAAGTGAACACAGTTACATATTGTGGACTGGCAACCACTTTTCCCCCTATTGTGTCCCAAACACACAAACAAAAACAGGTTTATTGAGACCCTGCTAAGCCTTCTCTGCAGGCAGCTATTTATTATACCCTCCTGCAGCAAAACCTAAAAAAGGGACAACCAACAACAGCAATCTTAGGGGAAAATCCATTCTCCAGACAATTAGCTGGGGCCTGGGAGTGACCAGCTTCATAATAAAGTTGGATTCATCTAGCAGTGGGGTTTATGGAGCACACACAGCATTCCATACAAATATGGAATTTGCTTGGGCTGATGACGTATGATGCTCCCACATACATTGGAATCCATTTCTGCCCATGAAGGATTTGCAACTTAAAGAGCCCAGAGAGAGAAGGCATGAGGAAGAGCATCAGAGTAATGGGATACCTGTAAAGATGGTGCTAGTACCATAGTATCACTATAAAGACAAAACTGTTGTAACACTTCTTGCATAACCTTTCCCACTCCTCCTTTCCTCAGCATGAGCGTAAGTCTTACAGTCCAACTTGTGCATGTTCGTCGCCTGATAACTGCAACGTCAAGTGATGATTTACATTTGTGAATGAGATATCACAGATGAAACTCCACAGAGGTTTCAAATCACCTAACTTTAAACACAGTGCTTTTCAATGAATGCATTGAACAGTAAGTCACCAAGCACAGAGAAATCAAATGACGCATACATGTTTGTGAAGCAGGCCTCAGTTTCCCTAAGCTTGACGTTACTGAAACCTTCTACAAGTATGTGTCAGACTGACAAATATCCCACCATTAATGCCATGTAGCTTTCTAGACATATATGAACCATAAACCAAAGTAGCTGTACTATATGCAGAGGATTTTGTCATAACGATGCAATAGTTAATTGTTATTGAAGCTCTGAACCTTTTAATTTTGCATTGCCTTTTTCATGCATTTAGGTAAACTAAAAGTTTGCTGGGGTAAAATAACCTTTTCAGTTCTCTCACATTTTAGTATGTTTCTTAGTTTTTCAAATGCCTATTTTCAAATGTCTCCTGATTTATTAGCTTGTCAATTTTAAACAGAGACCTGCATTCAAATATTTGTTATGCTTTATGAAGGATTAAAGGGTAGCAACAACAATATTATTTGAAATATTGCTTTAAATTATGGGAGAGTATATTTCATAGACAGGTTCCAATTTTGCTACAGTTACGAAGTTTTCATGATCCGCCTCCAAGGAAACACACACACATGTGCGTGCAGGCACACACTCAATTTCTAGTATTTTTTAAAACTCTCCTTCCTGCACATCATAACTTGGTCAATATAGGCTATTTTGGGAAGTAGCCATAAAGCAGGCCCATTCACTTCAATAGGTCTACTCTGCATAGGAGTACCATTGGATACTGCCCCTCAGTCCCGCAAATTCCATAACTGTTGCTCTTCATCAGTTTATTCCACTTATTATCCCCGCTCCAATACCATGTATGTGTGTGTGCGTGTATACATATATATATATATATATATATATGTGTGTGTGTGTGTGTGTGTGTGTGTGTGTGTATGTGTGTGTGTATGTGTGTATATGTGTGTGTGTGTATATCACACACACACGCTTATGGATAGGCAACTGGAGGCCCAACAGCCAAATCTAGCCTCCAAGGCCTTTCTATTTGGTCTCCAGGATTGCCCACTCCCCACAATATACATAATTAAATGCTTGAGCCAATTTCTCCAAAATGAAGACATAGGCAAAGGGCTCCTTAGCATCCTCTGTACTGTAAACAGCCAAGGTGAATTTGGCCAAGCCTTCTCCTTATTCGGCACTTCAGCTCTTTAATTTACACACAAGCCAAACATAAGAAAATGGGAGTGAGTAGCTGAGGTACTGCCAAATTTGGGCCAAATCCTCTGCTGCTATTCACAAAGAGAAAAATGAGGTTAAGGAGCTCCTTCCCCGTGGCGTTACTTGCACAGGAGTGAATCAGTGGTTGGGGCCAATTTTGCTGACCACTGCTCAGTTGAAAAGATGGTCATTAGTTACTGATCCAGTGCTAAGGAAAATATCTAGACTAGATTTGACAGATACAGCTTTGCATTTCTCTATAAGGACTGAAGCCTAAATACTGTAGCACTGTAATGTAGAATTTCCACAGTAGGCTATCCTAAAACCAAACCAGCTGGTGACTAGCGGATCGGCTCCTTTCTCTCAGTAGGAAACCAAAGCTGCCTTGAGAGAGGTGATGTTCCATCCCAAGTGTTGCCATGGATACATCCACAGTCACAAGCTTCTAGCCGGGCCATTCAACCCTGTCAGTGTCATTCAAGGGTAATTGGAAACAACAGGTCACTAAGCAGAGTGGCATAATTTGTTCAGATGCCCACTTAGAGGAGGTCACACTAGCTAAACAAGGAAGATGCTGCATTGCTCACCTTCACAGCCCTTGGGAGAAAGACATTTTGCCTTTGAAGAGGTGTATCTCTCCAACGGAAATATATTTATTTGCATCTTATTCTAACCTCCCAGCAGTTCAGGGCAGTGTTCAACTTTTTTATCCTCACAACCACCTTGTCAGGTAGATTAAGGTAGGAGAGAAATAATCTGGCTGAAGGTCACTCATTGAGTTTCATGACTAAAGAAGGATCTGACCTAAGGAGGGATTTTGTTCAAATCCAATACTGCAAGTAGGCTGCAGTAGGCTAGCCGTCAAAGGTGATGTGCGCAGTTGGGAGTAGGCATGGATCCTAGTCTGAATCAGACCCAAAGACCAGGGGCCTCAATCTCAATGTGGAACACGGGCACCCACACAGGTCTTCCGTCTCTGCCTCTTTAAAAAAAAATGAAAAAACCTTAGGGCACCAGGTTTTCCTTTCCGTTCGTGGACCTGTTGCACATCAGCTGTCCAGTGGGTAGGAAGAGACAGGAAGGCAAAGGGCTAGAGGGGAGAGAAAGAGAACAGGGCTGGGGCTAGAAAGGGGGAGAAAGAAGGCAGGTAGTGATGGGGAAGGAAGAGAAATAACAAGGAATGGGGTTGTGAGGGAGAAATAGCAAGGCTAAAGGCTGGGGTTGGAGAGAGCAAGAGAGCGGAAAAGGGAAAGGTCTGTGTGGACAGGCGATCAGGCAGGCCAGGAAACAACTCTTTATTTATTTACATATTTATGCCGTCCAAGCTCTCTGTTTTCGTTTCCATTTCCCCCTCTCTCCCAGCCTTTAGCCTTTGCTATTTCTTTCCCTGCCTTGCCACCACCACCACTTCTTGACTAGCCAGGCCCCCGCGGCAGCCATTATGAGACTTAGCCATATTACTCCATGGGAGCCATTTTAAGGTGATGCCCACAACATTTGCTCAAATTCCCAAATGTGCCCACAGGTTCAAAACGGTTAGATGCTGTGCAGGAAGAAAATCTAGGTTCCACACATCATATTCCTAGCTTTACTCGTCTGAGCACACATGTACCAAAGAGATCATCAAAGTGTTTGCCTTCGACAATGCCTATTGTTTGTTTAGGGGATGGAATTATTGATTTTTGTCACCTCCGCCTCCTAATGGGTTCTCCATTCTCCATTCTCTTCGGTAGGGAAATCTTTACATGTGAAGATTTCTGAATGGGTACCAGAACGTGTAAAGTCAATGTATTTTATAGGCAGCACTATCCCAAAAACTGAGGGAGTTTACCACTATTACAGAACATGATGCCTCTGGCTTGGCTCCTATATAGGCTGACCATATGAAAAGGAGGACAGGGCTCATGTAACTTTAACAGTTGTAGAGAAAAGGGAATTTCAGCCAGTGCCATTTGTATGCAATTAGTTCCTGGTGCAATTCCCTCTTCATCACAACAGTTAAAGGTGCATGCGCTATGCTAGAGTGACCATATACAAAAGAAGGCAGGGCCCCTGCAACTTTAACTGTTGTGATGAAGAGGGAATTTCCCCAGGAACTAATTGCATACAAATGACACCAGCTGAAATTCCCTTTTCTCTACAACTGTTAAAGATACAGGAGCCCTGTCCTCCTTTTCATATGGTCAGCCTACTCCTATATGCACATTCACCCCTTGATGGCTGCACCATCAAGTGAGGGTTGGGCTTGGACATATATGCTTAGCGGGACATTTGGATTTGCCCCCCTCTCTTTGAACTGTAGTCTCCCATGTCATAACATAAACTTCTTTTGAAAGTCTCCTCAGTTTCGGAAACGGTTTTACAGAGTGACATAGGAGACTGCTGCTTGAGAAATACAGAGCACAAAATGTCCTTTAGCATGTGAAACTATTGTACAGTCCTTTGGATTGTAGGTATTGTTTTAGCTTTTGTATCCAAGTGGCATCAGGGGTGGTGGGTGGAGAAGGGGAGGGAGGGAGGGAGAGGGAGAGAGAGAGAGAGAGAAATAGAGAGAGAGAGAGAGAGAGAAATAGAGAGGGAGAATCTCATGCTTCTTTGAAAACTTAAGGACTTTCAAGTCAGTCGGGCATTAATGCCTTTCGCTTCTATTACATCTTTTTTGGGCTGGCAATGCAACTACCAACGTATGCATAAAGCACTTAACAGATTAACATTGCATGTCTGCTCACCAACGTGATAGGAAGATTTGGTGCCATTTCTTAAAGTTTCAGGAGTATACTAAAATCACACATGGGAGGGGGGGAAATCAAATTATCTCCGGCACAAATAGCTTTTGAAATATAGATGCAAAAAGCAACCCAAATCTCAGTGGCCCTTAAGTTCCTGTAGCGCTTTAGCAAATCTATATCAAGTGGCTTTTGTTTCAGCAATAAAAATCCAGATCATTCTCTTCCTGGTTCCTTTAATAATGTTAATCATATTTAAAGAATCCTCCTTGCACTTGAAAAATAACAAATCAAGTATCTTTGACAAATCTAGTGTGCGCTAGGAAAATTACATGTGTTTATCTAGGCTATGACAACAGGTAAGTACCTGTTAAGTAACTCACTCCCTACTGTAAAAAACAACCTTTTGCTAGGAAGCATAGTTCATAGAATGCATCCCTGCATATACTTCTTCATATGTAAAGGCTCTGTTGCTGCTGTCATGGAGCAGCCAATCTTAGCACCTCTACTTCTGTTGAGGATGATTCAATACAGGTAACCTCTCAGATGGTCCCACCTATCATCTGTTCTGTGTTGAAAAAGGAGAGATTCACAGCTTATTCTTAGGTTTCCTCCCTTGCTGGTCTAAGAATATTTGAACGAACCACATCATTAACAGTCCCCATGCACATGATCTGCTCCCTTCACATGTTATTAGAGCAAGTGTGGGAGCAGATATATCTGAGCTGGTAATGTTTTAATCATGTTTCGGAGAATGATACTATGCTTGAAGATACGTAGATCAGGGCAAGTGGGACTTAAATGCCCATTACTATACCTACTTGTGTGTGCATAAGCTTATGGATTTCAAAAGAGCCAAGTAAGAATTAATGGGTACGACCTAAGCTGGCATCTCTATTTTTTCTTCACTCTTTAACTTTTTTTTAAGTGTTTTAATTGGTTTTATTCCAAATAGACTGTCATTAGCATATTTTACTTCATCTTCCACAACAAGTAAGCAATCATTAGTATGTAGGAAGTATTGACTCTTTGGCCATTTGTCTTGCCCACCAGAAAACATAAGGGATCAGCCCTAGCCTGTGTTTGCCTCTGTCCTCTACACAGCCGAGGGAGAAAAATGCTAAGAGGGACAAGTCCCCAATCCTTGCAGCTGTCTCTTCTGACCACCAGAAGAAACAAGGCTAAAACAGGCTGCTGCCCTTTGTTCAACATATTGGGTTAGATCCAGACTTTTGACATCCTTCAAGCAGACTCATTAAAATCAATGGCACTTAAGCTAGTCATGATTAAATTAAGTCTCACTGCTTCCAACAGGTCTACTTTATTTATTTATTACATTTGTATACCGCCCCATAGCTGAAGCTCTCTGGGCGGTTTACATAGGATTAAAACAATTAAAACCAATATACAAAAATTTAAATAGCAAAAACATACAACATACACACAATACACACATACATTTTAAAACCACTACAACAACCCCAAAAGCTACAAAAACAAAAACAAACCCAGGCTCCTCAGATATTGCCAAATACCTGAGAGAAGAGGAAAGCCTTGACCTGGTGCCGAAAACATAACAATGCTGGCGCCAGGCGGGCCTCATCAGAGAGATTGTTCCACAATTGGGGGGCCACCACAGAGAAGGCCCTCTCCCTTGTTGCCGACCTCCGCGCTTCCCTCAGAGTAGGCACTTGGAGGAGGGCCTTAGATCCAACCTATCATTTTTCTTTCACTAGGAAAGTAACTGATTTTTTTCTGATAACTATCTGCCACAATGTTTGTGGAAGAACCTTAGGTCTGGAACCTGAGGTAGGGGAGAAATCAGCTGGCAGGGGAGTTGCACAGAAAAAACAGAGGGTACGGAAAGGGTTGAGCACCCACCCACCCAAAGCTTCTCCACTGCAAATGGCACCCTCCCAGCCCTAATGAGCATTGAAAAAAGTAGCAGCTGGCCTGAATACCTGAGGTAAAGATGAGTCAGAATTCTTGACCAGAAACAAGAAGCCAACTGTTTGGCGTCAATGTCCCTCTCCTGATTTCAATCCCCCGTTTTCATTATCAGTCTACACCCGAGAAATGCAGACATAGGCTGTCTATAAATTCAGACCACAGTATGCCCCAGAAACAGCTGTCCGGTTCTGATGCATGCTGTGGTTTGATTGCTGTGTGGGCTGAGGAATGGGTGGGGCGGGTGGGGGCTGAACTATTAAGCCTTCTTTTTTTCTTCCAAACTGAGACTGTAACCCTAAATACAGTGGCTCAATTTGGATGACACAATAAGCAACTGGGGGGGGGGAACAATCGTCAGTTGTTTTGACTATCGTGTCATCCGAATGCTGCCAAAGTCAACTCAGCGCTGATCCTAATCCACACCACAGTTGATTATTTATTACCATGTTGTGTGGGGAGTACCCCCTAGATGAACAACTGTAAAGTTGGTTATTACCCCGCCATTGACTATTGTGTTGTCCGAATTGAGCCAGTCAGTAAGGAGGAAGCCCCAGCAGGACACAGCGGGAATTATTTCTGAGTAAACATGCGTAAGATTGAGTTATAAATAAATGAGATACACAAAGGGGTTCTTAGGGTACTGTGGGATTTGCTACCACAATGTAGTGATGGCCACTAATTTGGATGGCTTGAAAAGGGATTAGATTAATTCATGGAGTATAAGACTATCAATGGATAGTAGCCCTGTTGGCTACATGCTACCTCCAATACTAGAGGTGAGATGGCTATGTACACCAGTTGCTGGAGAACACGAGCAGGGGGTGCTATTGCGCTCATGTCCTACTTATGAGTTTCCACAGGCAGCTGGTTGGCCACTATCTGAACAGAATGCTGGACTAGATGGGCCCTTGGTTTCATCCAGCGTGGCTCTTCTTATGTTCTTATAACTGAAAATAGTGAAATATAACAGCATATTAAAATGTTGCAACTTGAGAATCTTTGTGCATTCTGTAATGTTTCTGTGTGTTTGAGAGTCTTTATATGAGCCCATTCCTTTCTCCCAGAAGCTATATTATCTGTTATTTATTTATACATGATTTGGAAAACCAAGGAAGAATTATATTTTAGTTATATCTTCTCAGCATGATTCGCTCACATATTTATATGCAGGAACGTCACAAAGTGTACTAATCTGAATCTATCTGAATTTTAATTTTCCAACCGTGCTGTGCAGCTCAAGACAACCACCTGCTCAAAATTCACTTCTTTCTCTTAATCAGCCCAATAAAAATTAAAGTAAAGCACACATACAAAAGATCTGCAGAGATAACAGACGTGATAAAGTTGTTTATATTTCTGTGCTGAATGTAATGTGGCACCCCTGACAGTCTAATTACAGGATACTGCTGGGGGTGAAAAATGCAAGTTTGCAACCTTTTCTAAAGATATTTTTTTCCCGGAATGCCCAGCTGAGGTGACTCCATCTTAACAGTTGCATGCTTCAATACACTGTGGGAAAGATGGCATTCTCTAAAGATAGATGGGCAGCTGGCATGAAATTCAAACCTTTGTCTCTTAATTCTCTAAGCATTTACAATTTCTCATCCAGCCTCTAGCCTTGTAGCTTTGGTAAAAACGCTCCTGCATCTAGGGCTTAGGAAGCCGGAAGATTTATATTTGACATCTGTCAAGCACAGAATATAAAAACATATTTTATCAGGGTTTTTTCAGACCCAGGGTTGGGCCGGGACCTGCCATTCCATGAACAAAAGGACTCCTTCTCATCACAGGCAGCCCTGGGTTCCAGCAGAGGCTCCCCACTGGAGGAAGCAGGTAGAAGGTAATCTCTGCCACTGACTCCTTCCTCGTGCAGGCCCCTGTGTGACTTCTCAGGCTGCTCTGGAGGGTCCCCCAGTGCTGGGGGAAGATGGAATCAGGAAGATTGCTTCCTGGTTCCTTTCCTCCAGCATAAACCGAACTATGTTAAGTGCTCCTCTAGATCCACCCCATTATTATATTTCACTTCTCATATCTGAAACCACTTAAGCAGGGAAGAGAAGGAAGATACTGCCATTCACACACAAGGATCCCTAACACGTGAGTTGAGAAAGAGTGAGATGAGAGTTTTTCGGCCACCGACTGATTATTTCCCCCCCTTACGATGTCCCAGGATAGTGTGGGAACAGTTGGTGCAGTCATCACCTCATTCCGGATGCTGTCCCTGATTAGGGCTCTGCTTCGGATTTTCGTGACAGAAAACTCAATAACTCATTCAAAAGGTACTGGCTTTCTTATGAAGCGTCTAGGGAGATATCACGAGGAACATCGTCCCCTTCAACTTCTCAGTTCAGAACAGTAGGCTGAAGGGCATCCTTGCAAATAGTTATGCTTGCAAGGAGGCATCTCTGCCTGCCATTTTAAGTAGTACATGTGCCCTCATTGTATCTCATCCGATATTCCTGTACTGATATTGGCTCATATTTCCTGAAAACTCTGTAAAGAACCACATTGGAATACAGATTGTGGGGGGGATAAACAAAAGAAAACAAAAATGAAACAAAAATTATGAATGAAATGGGTCACCCACTATTTATACTGTATATAAACCTGTAACTTTTTCTGTAACACTCCATGCATCGGCTATAAAGCTCATGCCAGAATAAATGCAATAGCCTTTAAGGTGCCAGAAGATGCTTTCTTGTTTTTGCTGGAATAGATTAATATGGCTACTCCCTGGAAATGGTTACAAAACCTGATGACCTCAAAGTCTGGTAGGTAAGATATTTGCAACTAACACATGACACATTATATGGCTTATTTTTCTGAATTAACCCCGGTGGTTTATCATGTCACCTGTGTGCAGTTTTCCCCAACCATGGTGGTTTAATTAGCCAAAACAATCCACCCTGATAAGCCATGGTCTGCAGTGAGGTTTATTTTAGCCTCACTGGTGTTCTAGTGTGAATAATGGGCATTGGGCAGTGAACCGCTTGGCAACAGCAGAAATCTGATTACAGCTGGGAGAAACAGGACTGGGAACCTTGTCTGTACTTCCCCATTATTTTTCCCATTTGTGCACATGGAGAAAATATGTTTGTTTGTTTAGAAGCAGGGTGCAAGGCAAGCATCCCACTCCTAAAATCCCCAATTCACTCAGTGCAGGGTGGTCCACAATCCTCTTGACACGCTCTCTCCTCCACCTCGCCTCACACCTCCCTCTGATTTTCAGCTTTTTTAAAAAAATGTCCGCAGCCCTCTTTTCCTCTTAAGGAGGGGTGAGAAAATTTGTAAAAACTGCAAATTGGGGTTGGGTGGCCAAATCCTACCCCCTACCCCCAAATTACTGGGGCAACACAGTCCTTGGAGGGCCAATTTCAAAGCTCTTCCCTTATCCCTGCCCTTGTGCACTAAAAGGGGGTGGGGGCGCTAACTCCTTGACAGTTTGCTGGAAAGGGGGTGAGGGAAATTACATGTGGCATCTCCTAATGGGGACCATCCAAAGGCTGTACTGCACAGCTTTCCTTTTTCATGAAAAAGTGATCAGGAAGGGGGGGAAAATGGGGATACGGGCTGTAATTCCATGGAACTTTGCAGGACGGGAGGCAAAGCTCACACACATGACGATGCACCTGATGCACAGCAAAAGCCCTTCACAGCTGCCACTGTGCCCTCAAAAAAGCGATTGACACTTAGGGAGTTTGTAGAGCACACCACTGGGGAGAGGGGTGATATTGGCAGCAACAAGGCAGAGGTGTCAGAAGACATCGACCCTCACACGGCAGCGACATCATGTCCCTTTCTCCCATTGGCCAGCTGCACACTCAGAGGCGTCTTCTTCTGTCTCCATCAGTTTCACCCCGGCGTCGGTCCTTACCCCCGCTGCTATCACCCCATGCAAGCACCACTGCCCACCATCCTGGCCCCCACCTGGATTTCCACGTTTTACCCTTGGGCCTGCCCTGCCCGCATCCCCACTTCTCCTCATGCCGCTGCAGTACTCTGTAGCGCGTCCATTGGAAGAACTTGGATTTTCACCAGCACCTAGCAGCTCTGATTAGGGAGTTCATGCCATGCTCTGCTCTTGGTTCATAAGAGCAGGCCAGGCTGCTTTTCTTTTCAATGGCTGGCAATCTGCACTTTCCCTGCACCCCCACTCCCACCCCCCGCACCAAAAAGGGGGCGGTGGCTCTAAATCCTTGGAAGTTTGCAGCATTGGAGCCAAATTTCAAACACTGGTGCCTCTCGCGGACAGCCACCCAATGCACAACTTTACAAGTCCCTTTACTGTTGTATGCAGATGACGCTGTTCTAATGTCATTGTCCAAAATAGGCCTAAAACGCTTACTTTGAGTTTTTATGACTTAGCGTAAGGACGATCTACTGACAGCCAATTTCAGTAAAACAAAAATTATGGCATTCTCTAGACGTAGAACAATATATAACTGGTTAATAGAGGGACAGCACATAGAGCAAGTCAAGAAGATCAGATATCTGGGTATCGTGTTTTCTTCTACACACTCCTGGGCTACCCACAGGCAGTTTGCAGTCCAGGCTGCCCAGAATATTAGTAAGGCAGTACTCCGACTCTTTTATACTAAAGGGGGACAATTCATTCCTGCTGCCCTACAAATATTTAAAGCCAAAATTCTGGCCCAGTTGTTGTACGCTATTCCAATATGGATCCAGGGATTCAATCCAACTGTTGAGAGTGTTCTTTCAAACTTCTTGCACTCACTTTTTGGAATGCCAAGGTGTGTGTCATCTGCTGGACTACGCCTGGAGGCTGGCTTTGGATCTATAGAAGGCAGGGCTTGGTCCCTTGCCTTTCGATATTGGCTAAAGGTTGTATACGCTGATTCATCCCAAGGCTATCTTTACCTTTTCCAAAGGGATGTTTTTACCAGTTCATGGTCCAAAGGTTTTACTGTCAAACTGCATTTTTTAGGTTTATCTATGGAGTTTCTCCACACACGAGATTATCCTGTGGCAAAATCTATTGTAGAACAACGGATTAAGGACACTGATTTTCAATATGCTATGATAAATGCACGTAGATCCTGCTCTCCAATACATTCCGGTCTAATTTTTTAATTTCCTAGACATGCCAGATATCTGGACTATTTGACCATCCCCAATTATTGCCAGGTTTTTTCTAGGGCTAGATTTAACTGCCTTCCTTCTGCAATATTGGAAAGGCGTTATCAGGGCATCCCATACGAGGACCGCTCATGCCCCTGTGGTGATGGAACAGTTGAATCGTTAGGGCATGTTTTTTTTCCGAATGTAGCCTCCACAGGGAGGAACGAAACAGATTTCTGGGCGTTTTCATGAGAATATGCCCTGGAAGGACACCCAAACAGTACTTGGAATACAAACAAGTTAACAACAGACTCAGTGGCTAAGTTCCTCTTCTCCGTACAAAGGTCTCGGACAACAATTTTTTCACCCAAGTTGTAACTTTTACTCCAGGTTGTTGTTCTTAATTTTTAGTATCAGGTGTTTAAACTATGTTCAAATATTTTAAATATGTGTACTTTTAAACCATTTTTAGCTTGTTGTATAATGAATTAATGATTGTGTTTTTATGGTTCTAACAATGACTGCCATTGTTTTTGTTGGGTCTGTGACCGCATAATAAAATGATTGATTGATTGAAATTAAACTGGCGGACAATTTTAAAAAAGGAACTGTACTGCACTGCTATGCTTCCACACCAAAAAGGGGATGGCAACTCTAAACACTTGGAAGTTTGCAAAAACCTCATACACAGCTTCCTTTAGTAGGGAGGCAGCTGATGCACCACCAAAACCCTGCACGATTACAAAAACGTGTGGGCGGAAACACCTTTGCACCCAAAAGAGGTTTGCAGCTCTAAGCCCTTGGAAGTTTGCAGGAACAGGACAAAACTTCACAGACAGCTTCCTTTAGTAGGGAGGCACTTGAGGCACAACTAAAACCCAGCAGGGTTATGCCTCTCCGTGGAGAACATGTGGGTTATAGCACTTTGAAACCCAGACTTTTTCTGCCTTTCTGATTCATATTTTTAAGATATGCATTTTAATCCTTTTCTTAGTTTCTTTTCAATATGAGGGAATCCAAAGGCTTAGAATAAGTTCACAGCTTGAGGCCAGTTCACTTGTTACCCTTTTTGTACAGGCAGGCATGGAACAATCCCTCACTGTTGCAACTGCTGCCAATGAACTGCTGAAGATAAGACTATGATTTTCAGTGGATGGATCTCTCTTCCAGCACTTACGTTTTCCCAAACAGAAGGCAAAAGCTGGGATTCCTGACATTGGCCATCTTGGCCATTAGGCAAAGGCAGCCAGTACTTACCCAACATTTTCTGCATCTTCATCACACTCAGCCCTATACTTGCAAACTCCACACTTGGAATGTTTTCTATTAACTTCAGTTCCAGATCCTTCATACTCTAAAACAAGATCAAGTCAACAGAAAGGATTATCAACTGGATATTTAAATAAAAAAATAAAAAAATAAGGAACACATTTTCATTTTACTGATCACATTTATATCTCACTTTTACTCTAAGAAGCTAAGAGTGGATTGCACTGCATCATCCCATTTTATTTATTTCTCTAATCACCCTGTGAGAATGCGAGATGGCAACCAACCTACGACATCTGCTGTGAGCTTCATGACTGAGCAAGGAGACTGATCCCAAAGCTCCTCGGTCCACTACCAACACTTTATCCATTATGCTGTACCAGCTCTCACCATTATCTTCATTTTGCCATTTTAAATGGAAAAGTTGCATGTTAGTGTATGGCTGGTATCACTTACTCTCCGGCACCTACCTAACCTAAATACCTAAAATAGCTGCGGTTCAAAATGAAAATGTACCAAACCAGAAATCGGTCCCCATGCATATATTGCTGCAAATTGACTGTTATACAAAAAAACAAAATCCATTACTGTCAAAACATCAGTTTATTATTGTGCATTAGAATAATAAAAACCACATACCCTTTAACTTGTTTCCTAATACCAACTAATAATAATGTAGGGAACAACCAAGCTGAATTTAAGCTCTTTGAAATCTCATTGGATTCAACAGTACAATAAGCATGTGCTCAACTCTCCCGGTGAAATCAGTAGAACCTAAAAGTACACATACCCAAATATGCTATAAATTACATATTTATACAATAGCTATAATAAAATAACTTATAATGTATGAGTACAAAGCTAAGGAATGTATACAAAATAAAGAAAAAAAGGGGGGACTTTAACTTGGGAGCAAAGGCACCCTGCACATGATTAATGATTTGTGCACATTCCACAAAAGTCTTCTACCTATCCACACACAGAGGCAAGTACACTGAATATTATTTGATCAGAACCAAAATAACACAGCTTATGTCAAGTTTGCCCACGCATACAGCTGACTTGGAAAGAACGCTAAACCACAGATTAGCATTACAAGAATAACCTTAGCTTCCTCTGGGTTCATATGCTTCCCCTTCTCGCCTGGTGCAGCTGCAAGGAGTTCTGGCAAACTGTGGCGAATCTTAACTATAGTTAACAGAAAGAAGCAATCTTCAAACCACAGTTTATGGATCTAGCTTGTTTCCATAGTTAAGATTCACCACAGTTTAGGGTTTGGGGCAATTTGCTAAAGTGTGATTAATCTGAAGCAGAAGCTTCTGGTCTCTTCTCCGGGACTGCATGAGAAGTTGGAGGGGAGCCTCCAAGACTGGAGGGAGGCTAGACTCTTTCTTGTAATGATAAACCATGGTTGAGGATTACATCCAAACACAGCCAGAGGCTTCCATTCTCAGTACACCTTTAGCATTAGAGCAAAACTAATTACAAGTAGTTTAATGTATTTTAGGTGCAATCCTATGAATGTTAAGACAGAAAAAAATCTACAACTGCGGGACTTTTTTCCTATCTAAACATGCATTTCCCATCTAAAGCTATTTAATGTATAAAATAATGTTTATAAAATATAAACTCCAAGTTCTCGTCAAGCATTCCCATACTTTTGCACTAACTGAGCAGTTCTCTAAAATATGCGTGAAGGTTTACTCTTTACTGAACAATTGAACAGAGCACTGCCTGCCCCATTTGCCTTATATCTTCGTAAGTAAAAAAGCTAGAGATTTGGGACATGATCCAGTCAAAATGAAAATACCTTTAAACCCCATTGATTACAGTGACAGAACTAAGCTTGAACACACTAAATGAGAACCCCAAAGACCTGGAAAAGCATTCATCCAGAAAGCATCCCTCGAGTGCCTGATTTACAACAGTACAAACGTGTTTACTACTATCTAATGCTTCAATGTTTGTAAGCATTCTTAATAGCTTTATATTATGGTGCCTTGTGCGTTCAGAATGCTTCACATACATGATGTTGTAATGGTTACAACAACTCTGTAAGGAAGATATTATTATCAACCTGTTACAACTTGGCAAGGGCCTGAGGCTGAGAGTGTGGCTTGCATAATGCCACATACAGGGCTATCTTATGAATGTCTACTGGAAAGTAAGGCCCTTTCTACACCATAGGGGTGTAGCGGGCCTAGCGCGAGCGATCCTGGAAGTAGCCACTTCTGGGATCGGCGCGTTTAATCTACATATGGGCGCGATGTCCCGGGTCGTCTGACGTTGCACCCGCCATTTTGTTTTTTCGTTGAGGAAGAGCACTCCGGCGAACAAGTAAGTTACAAACAAACAAAAAATGGGGTGCGTCATTGGCACCCCTCCCCCCACCATCCTGGGGATGGCGAGTTCACTTCCCCCCACTCTCCTGATGGCCTCGGAGCCCCGCGGTGCAGCTTTGTGGCCATCGGTGCAGCTACGTTTACTCGCGAGTAAGCACGGCTGCACTGGAGCGGGCGGCCACATTCTTCCGCAGTCCTGGGAACTTCCCTGGACAATAGAAGAATCAGGATTTTTCTGGTTCCTCAGAACTAGGAAAAATCCTGTGGCCACCCCACCCACCCCGCTACCCCCTGTGCATCATGTGGACTCACAGGGAGCAGCCAGGGTCCATCCCAGGCGTTTTGCCTGTTGTGGAAAGGGCCTTAGTCCCATGGAGTTCAGTGGGGCTTACTCCCAAGGAAGTGGATATAGGATTGCAGCCTACAAACTTTGCTGGCAATAAGCCCCACTAAACACACTAGGAATTACTTCTGATAAAATGTGTACAGGATCACACTGTTACTGTGTTTGAGGCAGGCTATTTTTTAATTAGCAGCTTCCAGATTTGTAGTCTTAGACACTACACTACATCAGCTGAATAAATAAAGTTTAAGAAATAAATAACCTAAATAAGTTACTACAAGTGTGAGACTCATAATATTTTGTTAATATAATTCTGCATCTGATACGAACAATTCATTGAAATAGGTACAATTTCAAGTCTATGTGTGTGTATGTAGATAGATAGATAGATAGATAGATAGATAGATAGGCTTAGAAATATGTCAATCTAAACCTATAACATCCACAAGGAACTGCTGTACCCATTGAATGTAACAGACAGATGGCAGTCAGCTGAATAGCACATGCTGATTATCAATGTATTAATTACTAAAAACAATCTGCCAGAGACTCTCCTCACCACCATACTTTAGAAACCAAATTTCAGAAGGGGTGATTCTTAAACAAATTATTTCAATAATAATTAACATGTCTATCTGTATTGCAAGCATGTCATTTCCCCAGCTTGAAAGCCTAGGCTGATCAATTACCATCTGTCCGTAATTAAATCTGGAATATTTCTAAGTACCTAATTCAAACTTTGTTTAGGTAAACAAGCACATGCTGTGGTTAGTATTACATAAAATGAATAAGTAATTAAGTGGCATGGCAATTAGGCATTACTCCATTGAAGGAGCACAGGATAGGCCTGCCAGGTCACATCCTAGAGATTCAGTCTTGCATCTGTAAAAGAGGATGCAGCTGAGGTTTCTCCAGCTTTCCCCCTGGTCCCATCACTCATGTTCTCCAGCTGCCTGCTGGGCAGGAAAGTGGACAACAGGAGCAGAGGATGAATAGAGCTGGAGAAGCCACAGGAGCCTTCTCTTTCACAGCTGTGGGACTGTTGAATAGTCACAGCATTGGTTCGCACATAATGTTATATCATGGTTTACAACTACATGGATGAACTTGCATGAGTCTAAGAGAAAGTGTCAGGCTCTCACACTCCCCACCCTCCTTTCACATGACTGGGAGGAGGGTTTTGGCAAAGTTTAGATTCACTTTTATTGACTGATTGATTGATTACATTTTTATGCTGCCCATCAGCCAAAGCTCTCTGGGCAGTGCACAATTAAAACTATAAAATACAACAAAGAATCCCATCTTACCCATAAATTCAAACTAGAGATTCTGGTTTAAAACAAACTCTAGTTAGTTTAATAAGCCAGCTTTGAAATCTATGGCTTGAAGTTGGTTTGTTTAGCAACTGACTAGAGTTTGTTTTACACAAAGGTCCCTAAGTTTGAATGTAACGCTAAGCCAGGATCAGTGTTCCAGAGCACATCTATCCATACCATGATGTTGTCACAATTCTTTGTAAATCTAAAAGCAGTTCCAATGGAAATAAAAATAAACCGACTGAAGACAAAAATAACAGCAACAGGGGAGGAAAGAGTGGGGACCTGTCTAAGCAAAATATAAAGGAAACCACTTTGTGCCCTTCTCTGAGGTCATCTGTGGCACTGATGCACTGTGTTCCCTCCTGCTCTGTGCTTGGAATAGCTTATAAATGGCTAGGTTTGGTCATCAACTGTTGCCTGGATCAACCTGGAGATTACTCGTGGCTTGTCCTGTCTGACAGCTGCATAGTTTTTGTTGCATCTTAGAGCACTAGTAGGCAAAAAGGTAGATCTGGATCTATTGGTTGATCCCTGGGTGACTTGCAGTAGATCTGCAAGGATTTCTGACTCCCCAATTCTTTTAACAATAGTAACGACAAAATACCCCCTACCCAAATTATACGATTCAAATGAAGAAAGCTTGGGGTAAACAAGAGTGGGTTTTGTGCAGAAGAACTCTGTTTAGTTCTGGTACTCAAAACAAATTTCTGTTGCAAAATACTTTTAATGCTATGAGTATATCATTTGCGCCTAGTTGGTGGATCCTGGGGTTCCAGTAAAAACAACAACAACAACAACACACACACACACACACACACACACACACACACAGTAGATCCCATAAGCCTGAGATTTGCCCATCCCCATCTTAAGAGTATCTGGACAATGCCAGCTGATCCTGATGATCCAACTGAACCCAACAGGATATTGCAGGAATCGTCGTGTCTCGCCACTGTCTCTCACCTGCTCTTCTTTGAAACGACCAGCTGGACTGCTAGAGATAACATTAATGTGCTTTCACCTAAGAGGCAGGCCTTAGGGCATATCTCCCAAAAACAGGAACATAAGAAGCTGTCTCATACTGACTCAAACCACTCGTCCATCTAACTCAGTGCTTTCTACACTGACTAGCTGTGGCTCTCCAGGGTTTCAGACAGGAGCTTTTCCAGCCTACCTGGAGATGCCAAGTATTGAACTTGGGACCTTCTGAATACAAAAGCATGTGCTTTACTGACCTACAGTCCTTCCCCAATGCCCTGGATAAAGGAGACAGGAGGGACTGGAAGATGTGTCAACCAGGAGACTGGAACCAGCTGCCAAACTACCCAATCCAGAGGAATATAACCTCTTTGCATGGGGCAGTTACATAGGGATTCTCTCTCTCCCTACATATACTTCACTCACCAAGGTACTACCATATGAAGGACTCCTAGCACTGCCATTCAAAAACATTAACTGGATTCACACAACACAACCCATACTCAAATATGAGTATGGATTGAATGTGGGTTGTTGCTGAAATGTGGGCCACACTAACAAACCATGGTTTGTTAACCACAAACAATCCACCAAGAGAACCCATGGTTTGTTGTTGGGTTGTTTGTGGTTAACAAACCATGGTTTGTTAGCACACCTGGGTTCACACAACACAACAACTCACAGTTATTGAGTGTGGGTTGTTGCATTGTGTGAACCCAGCTACAGTGCAACTATTCTGCCTTTTTCTCAATGGGTTTTTTTGTGTGTGTGATAAGGAAAAAGATGGAAGACGCTGTGGGAAAACATGGGAAGGTTACAAATGAAAGATGCTGACATCTGGATCCCTGTAAAATTCCATGAATGAGGCAGGGCGATGGCATAACAAAAGCCTCATCCGGAAGCACCCAAGAGCCAGAAGATTAACTATGTACTCAACCATGCAATCACAGCTCAGTCGGTATTTCTCCTACGTACTAATGATGACAGACCTACCAGAGCCTGGCTGGTGAATCTGGCTGCTTGGAGACTCTGGGCATCTGCAAGGTGATAAAACCCATCACAGTTTATATTTTCATGAGCACTTCAGAGGCACTAATTCTGAAGCAAAAATTGTGTATGGCCAGGTCACACTGTCAGTTATAGAAGACAAAGAATCAAAAGTGCAAGCCATTCTGCAACAAACACAGTGGATGTTCAGGCAGCAGTCAAGGCATTCACTCACCTGATCATAGCAGCAACAATGCTGTTTACTAGTATGACATTTGGCCACTGAGCTACTACAGAGGGGACCCATCAGTCTGCAGACATTAGTGTTATTTCATTCCACTGGATCACCAGTAGCATAATCTTATACATGTCCGCTCAGCTGTAAGACCCACTGGATTAAATAGGACTCACTCCCAGGGAAGTAGTTATAGGATTGCAGTCCAAATAAAACTTCACCTTTCAAGTCGGTAAGGCTGAATGAGCCATACTCAGGTAAGACAAGTCATGGATAAACACACATAGCCTAAGTAGCCAACTCTTTCTTAGCAATATATGAACTGACGACTTCAACCAAGGCAGACTACTGGTCCATTTCTCCTTATATTGGTTCTCCAAGAACATATACAGAAGTCTTTCCTAACCCTTTCCTAGATGAGATTTATTTTACATTCAGATGCCAGGCTTGAACTCCTACAAAACATGTGTTCTTCCATTCAGCTATGGATCCAACCTAAACAAGACACCCCAAGAAGTATTTTGCTCTGTCATAAAAAAAGGTAAAATTCAAATCACATTACAGAGTTAGCTGACATCAATGATTTGTATCTGAGAGTGTTCTCATTTGTGTTTATAGTACAGTGCATATAATTAGTACATCACTGACAGAAAAATGGGCATGATCCGGTCACAGAAAAAAAAACTTTTAAGTTCTACTGATGTTAAGGGAAGTGATTTAAGCACATGCTTAGTTTTCCACAAAGGTACTTATTTTTGGCTAGATCACAATCTAAAAAGGCCACCCTTCTGAATGTTATTTTTCAAGGAAATTGATGAATTTCATAAAAGCTTTTTTGACACCCCTTTGTGCCAAGGAAAAGCAATATACATAGCCCTTCATTTTTCTGCAATATATATAAACATTTCGAGCTAGAATCCAGCATTCACACAAATGAACAGAAAGAACAATATTTACCTCCTTCTCCTGATCCAGAGCCGTTATCTGGGGAAAAAATATATCCAGAACTTATTTTCTTATTGTCAATTAAGAATCATACCCTTGAGCAAACAGTCATGCATAAGTTATAAACCAGAAACCTTCAACCTTTTCAAACCCAGAAGCCACCTTCCCAGCTGGCAACATGGAAATCATTTTACATTTTATTTAATGATGTATGTCCATTTCACGCTCTCTCCTCTACTGGATATAATAGTGGAGGCATTGAAAGCGCAACACACCTGAGATTGGGGCATGACCTAGCAGATGAAAAACAGTAAGTTAGCCATATTTGCTTAGTGAGAAAAACATTCCTTTTATTTATTGGCTTCCTTTTATTTAGGTGAATTGAGAGTTGAAATTACAGATCACTTATATTTACAGGATGCTAACAAAGATTTGGAAATTATTCAACAAACTGGATTTAGTAGGTGAGACCATCTCTCTAAGTGTGAGAGATCTCCCTTGCTCTCACATTGTTTTAATTCCTTCTTCTGAGTTAAGAAAAGTATTTATGGAATTATTTATTTATGGACGATGCCTTCTTATATGGATGGGAGGGATGCAAATGTTCCCGTATTTCAGCGTCTTTGTATAACTGGGGCTCCACAAATAGCAAATATTATTATGTATTTTTTCATGATTTGTACGCTGGTCTCAAGGGTTTTCAACCTTTGTTAAAAAGAATGTGTGACAGGACCTTGTTTGAACAAATATATAATTTACTTGTGGATGCAAAGTTTCATGTAACTAATCAAGAAGCCTTATTTCCTATTGCTGCCAAAAAGCTGCAGACATTGAATTAATCTGATTAGCATGTTCATTTGTTTCTCCTTTTGTTCTGGTGAATTGTAAGAACGTATGGTTATATGAAATAAAACTACCTCACTCACACAGATAGGGTGGGGGAATGGGGAAGGTTGTTTAGAAGCATAGTTCTTACTTGATTTCTGCTCTTATGTGATAAAATATTTGAGTAAAACAGTTCCACAGGAGCTAGCTCCAGAGCTGGAGTTGTTCACAGCTGGATTATTTGATGAATAGGCATTACCTGATGCCTACATGAGGAGCAGGCAACATCACTGGTCATCCTAGCTGGAGCTTACGGGAGTTGTAATCTAAAACAGCTGCAGGCACCAGGTTGCCTACCTCTGGTCTGCAATATCAGAGCCTCAGGGCTCTATAAATTCATACTATTTTTTCTGCCTGCAGAAACCACAATTCCAATGCTTATGTGATGGCTTCCGGGTCTACAGCCCGGTCAGCAACTAATTTAACAGAGAATTCAAAACTCTGAATGGCCAAGTGCTAAAGGGTCAAACAACAGTGGCTTTGCCCACACAAACCAAAGGGATCTTTAACCCAATTTTTTTAGGTGAACAGCAACAGAGGCCTTTGGCAGAGCCGTCCCCTTACTTACCTCAGCTGCTTGTTCCAATCGCCTCGGTCTTATCCCCCCAAACAGGAGTGAGCAGCCAAACTGTATAACAGGAAGAATTCTGATGGAGCCTCCACTGCTCCACACTGAGAAGGATTTTTTTTAAAAAAAAGCTATTTTTACATGGGTGTCACTCCAATAGAAAGAGAGTGCTTTGTATATGGGAAGAAGGTGTCTTTGGGATCAGCTATTCCATCACGATAAAGTAGGGGGAAATTAGAATTAGTGGGGTTAAATCCAACTTCTGTTCGCATTTATTTCCCCTTGTTCTCCTCTCTACTGCACCTCTCTCACACCCCTAAATCTACCCTGGAGAGTTCCCCAACCCTATGGAGCGGAGTTGGGAGCATGCGAGGGGCTGCTGGGGAAGCAGAAATCCAGACAGCCAGCATTATAATTAGCCTGCGGAAGCTTGGATGTTAGGAGCAAGCCAACATGGGGAAAAGGCTATGGGAGACTGCATGTAGGCATTTATATGTGCTCACCTTAGTATACGCAATGCCACGAGATAAGAAATGGCATTTCTCTGTGTGTGCCAGAGTTCAATGTCCCCAACATATGGCCCAGCACACAACACACCTGTGTCCTTCAAGGGATAGTCAATGTGGTGAAGGATTCCTTCACTCAATGGAATAAGGAGGAAAATATAAACTGGATGACAAACTAGCTGCCATCAATCTCCTATACCATTACAGTCACTGCAGTAACTTACTGGAAGTTGCTCATAGAAGACATCAGTTCACTTTATTCCTATATTGAATTTCTTCCTTCAGCCCCCTCATATTGCTTTCCTCGAGTCCTCTGTCCTTACCCTCCCTCCCTCCAATTTCCCCTCCTTCGTAAATAACACCGTCTTGACATGCTCAACGCTGTATTCAATGACTTTAAAATGAGCCAGTTTCTTGCAAAGAATAATAGAGGCATCACTGCCAATCCATTACCAAATCAGAAATACACCATGCAAAGAAAAGGTTCTACTTTTGAAGGAAAAGTAGAGCACACGAAGCAACTTAACTGGCTGTGCTGCACATAATGACAACAAGGCGCTCAACACTTCATTTCATATGTTGCTCTTTCCTTCAAAGTTACAAGAATTAAATGTTTTTGGAGAATCTGATTTAAGCACAATCATTTTATGATCGTGTGTCAAAATAAGTGTTAAGTCATTAAATCTCCTTTAAACAGCAACGATTTCCCTCATCTCCTATTCTTTCTCTAGAAAATGAAAATAAAACAATGGAAATATACAGAGTGAGAGGGAAGGGACTCAGGACCTTGAATGAGAACTATCGATTGTAGAATACAGAACAAACCTCCAGGGTAGATGCGCAATGGAAAATGCTGTTATGTATTAACCTGAACTACCACAAACATGGGTCACTTCCAGTTTTTCTTTGGGAAGGTCTATGAAAGTGGGCAAAACCCTCAGTTTGTGATATACTTAACATTAAATTCTATCAAATCCACCTTGAAAACTGTGAGTAAAATCTGTGGATATTTTTTTTTGTTTTTTGTTTTTTTTTTGGTAGCAAGGTTGTTTTCTTGTATCAAGTAACAAATCAGGAGGGGACCTGGGCCACAAAAGCTTATGCTATAATAAATGTGTAAACCTTTGAAGTGCCACAAGAAGATTTGCTATTTTGCTACAACAAACTAACAGGGCTACCCTTCTGGAAAATGTTATAAAGGAGAAAGTATTATAGTAATGGGTAACTTCGATTACCCTCACACCAACTGGGTGAATACTTTTTGTCATGACAAAACCAACCAAGGGGAAGCGACCCTTGACTTAATCCTAGATGACACCCGCCACTTGATGCAAATTGTAAGTGTTGTTGACCAGCGGCCAGAGTGTTATCAAATCCAGCATATATGTAGGTTAACAACTGTAAAGTCCAATTCAGGCCATGTCTACACTGGCCTTTTCCCCCTGGGTCGTCCCGGTGCGTCCAAATGATGCACAGGGATCTCGAGGATCGTGGGCATTGTGTAGGCACCCGTCCCGGTTTCTTTCCTCCTCCTTGCGAGTAGTGGGGGTCAGCAAGAGGGAAGGAGCAGGTCTGGGAGGTGTCCAGGGACATTGGCGGGGAGCAGGGTCGGGGCTTTTTTAAATTTTGCTTACTTTTCTGGAGGAGCGCAATTGACTCCCGGCTCCAGATTTTTTTTAAAAAAAATGGCAGGCGCAACATCCCTGTTTGTTTCCAGGACATTGCACTTCCGTTTAGACCCTGGGAGAGGATGGCGGAAACAGGTAAGTCTGCAATCCTTCCCCCTCCCTCCCTCTTACACCCTTAGGTGCAGAAAGGGCCTCAGTCACATTCAAATTCAAAGGAGGAAAATTCTCAAACATGAGGGGACTGATGGAAAGCAAGTCAAAAGGGAAAGTCAAACAATTCCCCTATGAGGAAACTTTACAAATTTGGGTTTCTAGGTTAAAAAAAGAGGGGGACACGATAGATGTATGTAAAATTATGCAAAGTGTGGAGTAAGTGGTAGACAGATATTTTTCTCCCTCTCTCATAATATTAGAACCCGAGTCAGCCAATAAAACTGAATGCTGAAAGTTACCAGACAAACATAAAGTACTTTTTCACACAATAATTATGCTATGGAATTTGCTGCCCAAGATGTGATGATGGCCACCACCCTGAACAGCTTTACAAAGGGATTAGACAAATTCATTGAGGCGAAGGCTATCAATGACAACTAGTAATGACAGCTATATGTTACCCTCCAGTACCAGAGGCAGGATGCCTCCGAACACCAGTAGCAGAGTAACAGCAACATTGTGTTTGTGGGCTTCTTGGACGCTGTTGGAAACAGGATCTTGAACTAGTATGTTGGTCTGATCCAGTAAGACTCTTCTTCTGTTCTTAAGTTCATGTGCAAGTACCAGGAGTAGAGGAGACAACCAACTGCTGGTCCAACAGGAAGGACAACAATCTGGAAGCACAGAAAGCTAGCCTTCGGGCTTCCCTCAGTAACTTCGTCTAGACTGAGGGAATGCAGTAGACTTTAAAGTTATACAGTAAGCTATGGCGTGGGATTGGTTTCCTGGTATCACCTAATTCCTTGAACTAAAAAGAATCTGGTCTGTAGTGTTTATAACATAGCTTTAACTGCCTGTTGGGTCTCTGAGAAGAAATGGCTCCAAATGTTATATCTATAAATACGTTTCATATTAAATAAAAGAATATCAAGATATACATATACTATCCACATAGCTGGAGTGAAATTCCTGTTGTCTCGTGTTCCATTCTGTTCTCTATTGCTCAGTGAAGAGACTTTAAAACTTCCCCTACTGCATTATCACATTATCTTGCAAGACTGCAATGTAATTTTTGAAATTATTATCGATCCTCTATGCTAATTTCTTTTAGCTCTTTTGGTAAAGAAGCTCCTCTGTCTTTTTGCTTTTCTTTTTTCCACATTCTGCAACACTGGGAAGCTAACACAATTTCTCCGCTATAAATTCTGTGTGGGAATGGATAAGTTCCAACAAGATGCTCTCACAGTTAAATCAAGCACCCCTAATTAAAGTTAATTTGTAAGTGCATTTTCAAAATAAAACCAAATGTGGTTATTTAACCTCTCAAATGGGGCAATTAAATGTTTAAAACTATATAGACCAAAGAAACTGGTGTACAAAGAAAAGAAAGGACCCTGCACTGTCCAATTCAGTCTTTTAAAAATATGAAAGTCTTCAATAGCGAGACACCCAGCTAAAAAGAGAGCAGTTTGAATTGCTGTCCAGTAAACTTCACAAGACTGCCACAGTTCATGCTGCATTAGAGTAGGTTAAAGATAAAGCTCTCACTGAAGCAGTGCTCACCTGAAGACAGAAGTGGTACAAATTGTGACACAAGTTATTGGCCTCCAAGAAGCCAAAAAGTTCATCAAAGGAGCTTCCCCAAGGCCTAGCTTTCATGGAGGCGGAAAATCTATGTCTGGGAGCCTAAAACAGATGTGACACCAATGAGAGTGGGTTTTTTTCAGGGACAATAACAGTGTGGGATAATGATTTTTATCAGTATCATGTGCTATGGTCCCAATCAGAGTGACCATATGAAAAGGAGGACAGGGCTCCTGTATCTTTAACAGTTGTATTGAAAAAGGAATTTCATTAGCTGTCATTTGTATGCATGTAGCACCTGGTGAAATTCCCTCTTCATCACAACAGTTAAAGCGGCAGGAGCCCTGCCCTCTTGACCAGATACAAAAGAGGGCAGGGCTCCTGTAGCTTTAATTGTTGTGATGATGAGGGAATTTCACCAGGTGCTGCATGCATACAAATGACACCTGCTGAAATTCCCTTTTCTATGCAACTGTTAAAGATACAGGAGCCCTGTCCTCCTTTTCATATGGTCACCCTAGTCCCCATAAAATTCTGGTCCCTCCACACATGATTTTACTTAAGAACCCAAACTGACAGGCTCTGTAATGATGTATTTAGGATCACATCTAGTTTGGCATCTCAGGCTGCACATAAGCGCTTGTATCAATGAATGCTCTCTCCATAACAAAACAAAAAATCTGATGCAGGAAACTAGATTCCAGGGAGCAGACGTAACCCTTTTCCCTGATGGCTAATTTTCTCTGTGGAAGGATATATTTTTTTTGTATGGCGGCGCAGTCCATTATATGAGCCCCCACCTGCAGTCTGAAATTACACATCTCAGACACAGCTTTACAATCCCAATGTAGCACGTAGCTGAACCTGATCAATTTATTTACTCTCATGTAAGCTTGCGCAGCCTTGATTTGTATCAGAACCATCATGCTCCAGGAGTGGAGAATTAAACCTCCCCCCCGCCGCCCATTTAGTCCCCCAAATTGTGGGATTTGGGGGGAGGGGTAAGAAAAGGAGGTAACTCAACTGACTCCAATAAACACTTTTTTAACCCTCTCACATATGTGTGTGTGTGTGTGTGTGTGCAATTTCAGGGGGAGAAATGGATGACGGGAAAGTTTAATTCCCCCCACCTTGGAAAATAGTGGTCCCAATCCAAATTGGAACCACACGCGCTTACATGAGGGTAAAAAAAGAGATAACCCTCAGTTGCACACTATGCGGTTAGGGTAATGTGTAGTTTATCTCTGAGAAACAGCCCTAATTTTCTAGCAGCAGCATTACTTCTTGTGCTTTTTTACATCCCCTGTCTCTTTATGCCCACTGCACCTGCGGGCAATTACGCTCAGGTCTCCAGCGTCAGCAGGGGAGCTTCTACCTAATTGCGCAGAGCAGTGCAGCCTGAGACGGGGCCTTAAACTGTTTCTTGGCAGGATACAAAGAGACGTTGATCTTCTTTCATGCAAGCCTGGCAAAGCGTTCCAAAAATTCACTCTGAATGCTAAATGCACAGAAGCTCGCTGTTCCACTGCAGAAAGCACAAGGCAATGTGTTAGGTCAAATGCATGCTCATTCTGTGATACCCAGGGGCATTTCACACACTACACAGAAAACATACCTAGGTTGGTCTCTGAGCAGTGCATCTGTATGATAACACACATTTTCAAAGCATTTTGTCACCTTAATTTTGTTGGGTAAATACTTTTTTAAAAAAATGGCAGATGCCGTAAAAAGATACTGTGTAATGAGTCCCTCGCCGATAAAAGCATGCAATTTTCTACCGACAGCTGTTTTGTACTAGTATGTACAAATGTGTAGTAGTTTACATTATGGTAAGTGTATTAGTTGTCAGTTTACAGTGGAAAGTGTCTACCACATGTTGAAAGATGCACATCCTTCCTTTCATACTGTATGTGCTCCCCACAGGGATCATGAGTGTAAACATAGCAAACGCAGGCAGACAAGGAGTAGGCAATGGCTGTGAATTTGGGCCTAGAATGTATATCAGGCTCTCAATGCCAGACTGTATAGCAGCTGGAGCGCTGACAGCACATGGAGAATCTTCTCTTATCACTGCTAACAAAGGCAAGGACTTATGTGCATACATAAGACTGCTATGCTGGACTGCAGCCAAGAAAGCTCCATCTTATTTACAAGATTTAGATCCTAGTTCAGAGTTGGCTGTGAACGTCTTGGCTTCTCAGCTATGGAACGGAACATTGGTACTTACCGAGAAGGTTCCTTCTGGGTTGGTGTGCGGAAGGCATCCCACAAGGGGTGATCTCCCGCTATCGCCCAGGAAAAAGCAGGGACCATGTGACATTCTATTGGTCCCAGGCTCCTCCTTGCCAGTTCCGTCCATGGCTATAGCTCAGAAGAATACAGAACGATCTCCTGGTAGGAGTAAAGGTTAAATACAAATAGGAACAAACAATATGGTCACACTGTCATTGATGTTCCATAAGGAGGTCTGTCCAGTGAACGCAGAGGCAGATATGCATGAGGTGGTAAGCAGCTCAGTAAACGTTGTAGGGTGTGGTTGGGATGCCTTCCACACACCAACCCAGAAGGAACCTTCTCGGTAAGTACCAATGTTCTGTTCTCCAGGTTGGTGTGAGGAAGGCATCCCACAACGGGATATGCTAAAGCATAATTTAGAGTGAACCAATCTATTGTGATGTAAGTACCTGTTGGAAAACTCTCCTTCCAAAGGAAGCATCCACTGAGGCATGTGTGTCAATTTTATAATGTCTGGTGAAATAATTTGGATTTGTCCAGATCACAGCCTTTCAAATTTCTGCTAAGGATGCACTGGCGCTTAAGATCACTGAAGCGGCTGCTGACCTGGTTGAGTGTGCTGTCACCTAAAGGCTTGGGGATGTATGAAGCCATATACATGGAGGAAATGCGTGCTTTTAACCATCTAGCCAAGGCAGGCCTAGATACTTCCTTACCCATGGCTGTGGAATGGAAGTATATAAACAGTGAATCTGACTGTATGAAAGACTGTGTGCGTTTTATATAAATTTTGACTGCTCCGCATACATGCAGCTTGTGCCAGTGCTTCTCCCAGGGCTGAGAAAGATTAGGACAGGAAACGGTAGAACCATCTCCTGTGGTCTGTGAAACAGGAAGTTGACGTTAGGTGCAAATGTTGGGTCGGTCCTGAGAATGACCGCATCCATCTGAAAAATGATGAGTCCTTTTCTAATTGAGAGGGCTGAGAGTTCAGATATTCTTCATGCAGATGTGATGGTGACCAAAAAGAGGACCTTTTGTGACAGGTTCCTTGGTGGTACTATTTTAAGAAGCTCAAATGGGGTTTTGAGTAGTGCTGAGAGCGCAACCTATATGTTCTATGAGCGAAATCTATGGACCGAAGGAGGGCTTATAAGTGATGCTCTGTGGAGAAATCTCTTTTAAAATGAGCATGCAAGCTTAGTGGTGATTGTCCTGGTTTGGAGAGGACCAATCATATGACTGATATTTGTCTGCGTAATGTGCCTGGCTTAAGATCCATGTCGAGTCCTTCTTGTAGAAAGGCTGGAAGCTCCTATTTGCCTACTGTTCGTATATTGACTTTTTTCCCCTGCTCCATCTGTAAAATACTTTCCATGTTGTCTCATATATCCATGTCATGGAATCCCTACGTGACGGTAGTAGGGAGTTTATGACAGAATCTGGGTAGGCTCTGTTGGTGCAGATTGTCCTTTCAGTAGTCAAGCAACTAACCAGAGCCATTATGGGTCTGGGTGGAGACCTGGACCCTGAGACAGGAGATCTGACTTTGTGGTAGACACCTTGGTCCTTGCTGAGCTAGGGCTAGGATTTCTGAGAACCACGGTCTGCAGGACCACTGTTAGGCTATTAGGACTATGGTTGCTCCTTCTTTTCTGATATTTTACAACCTCTAGCTAGAGGTGGAAATGGTGGGAAGGCACTGAACCTTCCCTTTGGCCAGTTGGTGTTCAGTGCGTCTACCTCTTCGGTTCTATAACAGTGGAATCTTGAAAGGAACCTTGGTAATTTGTGATTGTGTCATGAGACAAATAGGTCTAGAGTTAGTGGACCAAATTGTTACTGAATATCTTTGGAGATGGCAGGGTGGAGGCTCCATTCCCTTGTATCTATTTGTTGTTGACTTGGGAAATCTGTGGTGTGATTGAGTATTCCCTTGAGGTGTTGTGCTGTGATAGGAGCTAAGTTCTGCTTGGCCCAAAGTACATGGTCTGGGCTTCTAGATGAAGAGAATGGTTTGGTACAGAATGGTTGTGTGCACCGTGGCAGTGGTCTTGTCTATCCTTATAAGGATGTGTGACTGTTGTAGCTGATGTGAGAAGTGTTTCAGGGCTAGTGGTATTATTGTCAGTTCTAGCTAGTTGATGCTATGTCTTTTTTCCTCCATAAATGCTATTTGCCTTGAGTCAAATAGCATTTATGTTGCAGTGGGCTCCCTAGCCTTTGAAGCTGGCATCGGTTGTGAATATGATTCTGGTTGGTTCCTGGAATGGGTGTCCTTCTGTATCATCTGAGATCGCCACCAGCAGAGGGACGTTTTGATGTGTTGAGTTATGTGTAGAGTGGTGGTACTGTGCAAGCTGAGCTTGTAAGGAAAGGTGGCACTCGGCCCATGGGATGATGCCTAGGCATTATATTATTAGGCCTAGTTGGTGTGCTACTTCCATTAGTTCTGTTGTTAGTTGAAATTGGAGGTTCTTTGATAGAGGTGGAGCTTGAGTATTCTTTCCAGTGAGAGAAACAGATATCTTGTGGATGCGCTGATTAGGGTTCCTAGGTGTAGAGGAGACTGAGTGGGAGTCAGGTGGCTCTTCTTTTTGTATAAATCCGTGACTTTGGGGACAGCTGATGGTCAGGTCCAGATCCTGTAATGCTTTGTGACTGGAGTGGGACCTGAGGAGTAGGTGCTCCAGATATGGGTAGATGTGTACACCTTTGTGCCGAAGATGAGCTACCAGGGGCATAAAATACCAGGGTATTTTAACAGTTAAATTAACTCAATTTTAATCCTTGCTGTTTTAAATTTGTATTTTAATCTGTATTAATTCCTGCTGCTGGTTTTATTCTGGTTTTATTCTGGTTGTGTTTTTAGATTGTATGTTATTTGTTGTTTTGGATTGTGGCTTGTTTTATATTTTTAAAATGATTTTATGGTTTTAATTTTTGTGAACCGCCCAGAGAGCTTTGGCTATAGGGCGGTATAAAAATGCAATAAATAAAATAAATAATAAATAAAGAGCTTGGTGAAAACCCTGGGAACTTAGCACTGCTTTCTATTGGAAATGATGGTTTTACTACATAGAGGTAAGAAAGATTTAAAAATTAAGAGTTTGAAGAGATTAGAAGTTTTGAGTAGGAGAAGTTGAAAGATAGCTCTTCTGTCCTGGGCGAAAAGCAGGGACAAACTGGCAAGGAGGAGCCTGAGACCAACAGAATACTCAAAAGTTTTAGTCACATGGTCCCTGCTTTTTCCTGGGTGATAGGGGGAGATAACCCCTTCTGGGATGCCATCCTCACACCAACCTGGAGAATGGAAGGTTCAATAAGCCAAAAAAAGCTGATATTCAGAAATCTTTCCCTGGTTTATCAGTCCAGCAGCACAAATACCCAGGATTTCTTACTTAACGGTGATGAAGAGATTAAACTGACTTTTATTATCCACCCCACCCTTGCCACCAAGCACAGTATGTAGTTGTAATTGCATTTCTACTACATAAACAGGCACAGACTGTAAAATCCAGGGTGTTCAAGTTTGATTACTTCAGATTGGGAACGCTAGTTTGAAATTAAATGTTGCCTTGACATTCTCAGCCTTCCGTGCAGTGAAAAGGAATGAGAGGCTAATAAATATCTGACATCTAATAGAGCAATGGTGTTTGCTTTTAATAATGCAAATAGGCATGTATATGTTTTTCAGTTAGGGGCTCCAATAAGGAGCCAAGAGACTGTACTTTCCAATAAATAGGTCTCTGAAAGTGCAAATTCAGAATTCTATTTTAAAAATTCAGCTGTGTACTGCTCACTGCGCAACCTTAATTTTATAAATTTAGTAGCAGTCAATCCTGGGTGCAATTACACACGCTACTGTAGTTAAACAGAAATGCACAGAAGGAAAAATAAATCATAAGAGTTTAACTCTCATTAATAATTTGCCAATAAGATGTGTAATAGAAAACAAGCAAGGGCTTGAAACCAATGAGGGCTGCTATAAACCTCTGCAGAGATTATGATGAAGCCTTCCTCAAACTGGGACCCTCCCAATGTGTTGGACTCCAACTCCCAGCATGCTTTGAGTTGTAGTTCAACAATCTGGAGGGCCATAGTTGGGGACGCTTGCCATAGCCTATGAAACTTCATGTCACAATACATGTGCTAGTCTAAGATGCCACAGAACTCTTTGCTGTTTTCTGCTGTAACAGATTAACAAATACATTCTTCTGGAATTTATCTCATCTCAGAGGCCCATGTAAAATGAATGCATGCCCTCTCATTCCAAAAAGAAAAAGAAAAAAGTAAGCTGCAGCCTGTGGCCAAAACCGTCAAGTTCCCAAGAAGCTCATTTGATCCACGCGTCTCAGATCTGCTTGAGGCAATGGAACAACATTGAACTGATGATAGCCACAGTTGTCTCTATTGTTTAACTATTACTTAGCCCCAGCAATGTCCTGGAGACTCACCTCATTCAACATTCTAGCAAAATGCAATGCCTGTCTAAGCCCAGATCAGCGATGTAAAACCAAAAAAACTGCTAGCTTCCCTCAACAGCTTTTTAAATAGCTGATACTTTAAGTTCACTGCCTTCCGTAAATGGGATTGTTGTTGTTGTTTTGAGCCTGTATAAATAATACTATGGAAGGGAGCTCTTTCCATTGGCCATGAGAATAAAGATCAGCAGTGCAGAGAAATGCAAAATAAGGGTACATCTAACTACATGCTTATATTGGGTTTATATCAGTTTAACTATCACGGCTTCCCCTAAAGAATTAGCCTTTGGTGAGAGTAGCAGAGAATTCTCCGTTACAAATTCCTAAGCCCACTCCCAGGGGAGAAGGCATGATTTTTAATCCAGCTCAACCACCTATTGTAAAGATATCCGCACCATGATGTCAATCAAACCTGGTCACAGTTAGCATTGCCATCCATTCACAATTCTTATGGATCAGTTCTATGGGTCTGTTCAGACAGCACACTAAGCCATTGTTAGACAGTTAACCCTTTTGCAGCAAAAGGTTAGCGAGCATATTTAAACCGGGTTATGTAGCCACCATGGTTAGGAATGGTTCACACATCACGCTAACTCATGGTTCAAACAACATGCTAAGCCATAATATTTAACTCAAAATGCTTAACCACGATGGCTTAGCGTATCATCTGAACAGGCTCTATGTCAGATGTTTCTTTTAGAATAAGCAGGAGATATATTGTGGACACAATTTGGTAATATTTTGGGGATACATTTTGAGATTCGACTAACCTCAATCAATCCTGCCTTAGTTTCAAAAACATGCAATACAACCAAAGTCCTCTTGATTCCACTGGCACAGTTAAGAACATGGTTAACTCTCTTCCCATTTTAGGTGCCTCCAGACAAGGCTTCTATTGTGAAATTGCCCTGCCCCATTCACATAAATTTACAGGGAGTCCCATGTTTTCTCACCACTTTTTTGGTATTTTTTCTTTATTTCTCAAATGCACAGGATACGACCCAGCCAAAACTAAACATTTTAAGTGTCCAACTTGGCAGGTCATACATTTAGCAGACATGCACTAATGAGTAACTGCATTTGCTTTCAAAATGAAAAGAAAAACTAATGTTTTTTAGAAATTAGTTTTTCACAGATAGTTTTTCATATGCACTCTGAAAACTGAAATGAACTTGAGGCATTAGTGACCTGTTTTCTAGCTTTTTTGTTTATAATAATAATAATAATAATAATATTTATTTGTAGCCCGCCTCTCCCTCCGGATCGAGGCGGGGAACAACAACAATATAAAACATAAAATCACAACAGTTAAAAATTTTAAAAAGCAAGAGAAAAATACAATATTAAAAACATCTTAAAATTAATCTGAATAGGCCTGTCGGAAGAGGACAGTCTTCATGACTCTCTTAAATTCATGAAGACTGTCAATTTGTCTAACCTCCTCCGACAGACCATTCCATAGTCTGGGAGCGATGGAAGAGAAGGTCCTCCGGGTAACACCCGCCAGCCTAGTTCTGGCTGGCTTGAGTAAGTTCTTCCCAGAGGACCTAGTGTGCGGGGCGGATTGTACGGGAGAAGGCGATCCCGCAGGTACCCTGGACCCAAACCATGTAGGGCTTTAAAGGTAATAACCAACACTTTATACTTCGCCCGGAAACTAATTGGCAGCCAATGAAGCGATTTTAAAACTGGTGTGATATGATCACCCCTAGGTGTACCGGTGACCAATCTGGCTGCCATATTTTGAACAAGTTGAAGTTTCCGGACTAGGCACAAAGGTAGCCCTATGTACAGCGCATTGCAGAAGTTGAGCCTCAAAGTTACCAGTGCGTGCACTACCGTCTTTAGGTCTTCCAACTCTAGGAAGGGGCCCAGCTGGCATATCAGCCGAAGCTGATAGTAGGCACTCCTGGCCGTCACACCAATCTAAGCTGTCATCTGGAGCGACGGATCCAGGAGTACCCCCAAGCTGTGAACACAATCTTTCAGGGGGGGTGGAACCCCATCCAGAACTGGTTGACACACCTCCAGACCCAGGTTGGGGCCTTTGACAGTAAGCACCTCCGTCTTGTCTGGATTCAGCTTCAGTTTGTTTTTCCTCATCCAGCCCATTACCGCCTCCAAACATTCATTCAGAGGAGACACACTATCCTTAGCTGACAATGTTGTCGAAGGCAAAGAGAAATATATTTGGGTGTCATCAGCGTATTGATAGCACCCCGCCCCATGCCTCCGGATGATCTCTCCCAGTGGTTTCATGTAAATGTTAAACAGCATTTGGGAAAGGATGGCACCTTGCGGTACACCACATAGCAGCTCCTTTTTTGAAGAGCAGCTATCCCCAAGCATCACCATCTGGAACCTGCCCGAGAGATAGGATCGGAACCACTGAAGCACAATGCCCCTGATTCCCAATTCCCCCAGGCGCTCCAAAAGGATACCATGGTCGATGGTATCGAAAGCCGCTGAGAGGTCCAAGAGTACCAGCAGGGACACACTCCCCCTGTTGATACTAAGCCGTAGATCATCCCCTAAGGTGACCAAAGCGGTCTCAACTCCGTATCCCGCTCTGAAGCCGGTTTGAAATGGGTCTAGAAAATCAGTGTCATCCAAGACTGCCTGGAGTTGAAAAGCAACTGCTCTCTCGATCACCTTGCCGAGAAATGGAAGATTTGATACTGGCCTGTAGTTATTAAGGTCCAGGGGATCCAGGGAGGGCTTTTTTAGAAGCGACCTTACCACCGCCTCTTTTAAACATGATGGAAAGCTCCCCTCCCTGAGAGATGCATTAATGATATGCTGTAGATGTGATCTAACTGCATCTCCTCCCTGGACGACCAGCCAGGAAGGACAGGGATCGAGAGGGCAAGTCGTCTTCCTCACACATCCAAGTACTTTGTCCACATCCTCGGTACTCACTAACTGAAACTGATCAAGTGTAATCCTACTCGCAGAGTCACTGGACACTCCACTGTCAGCCTCTGCTATAACAATGGCATCTAAGTTGGCTCTTATCCGAGAGATTTTATCTGAGAAATGATCGTTAAAGGCATCACAGCGAACTGCCGAAGGCTCTAAAATCGGATTCAAGAGAGAAGGAGCCTGAGTTAGACCCCTCACCACCCTGAACAGTTCTGCTGGATGTGAATTTGCAGACGCAATGCGTGCAGCGAAGAAAGTTTTCTTCGCTGCACGTATTGCCACTCCATAGAAACGAAGATGTTCTCTATGTCGTGTCTTGTCAGATATAAGTCGAGTTTTCCGCCATCGGTGCTCCAGTCATCGTCCTTTCCGCTTCAACTCCCTGAGGTCTTCTGTATACCAGGGTGCCCTATTAGAAGCGGGTCGGAGAGGACGTTTGGGGGCGATCGTGTCGATAGCCCTAGTTAGGTCTTGATTCCATCTGTTGACCAGGGCTTCTACAGGATCGTCGACGATACCAGCCATGGAACCCTCCAAGGCTTTCTGGAATCCAGAAGGATCCATCAGCCTTCGAGGGCGGACCATCTTAATAGGTCCACCACCCTTGTAGGGACGGGTGGTAGCCGTGATACTAACCCTGACCAGAAAATGGTCTGTCCATGACAATTCGGAGGTATTCAGTACCTTCGCCCACAGATCCGTCTGTTCGGAACTGAAAACAGCATCGATAGTGTGACCTGCTGAATGTGTGGGTCCAGAGACCAACTGGGATAGGCCCATGGTTGTCATGGATGCCATGAACTCCCGAGTTCCACCTGACAAACCAGCCTCGAATGGGATGTTGAAATCGCCCAGGACCAAGAGCCTGGGCGAATCCAACACCAGCTCCGAGACCAGTTCCGTGAGCTCGGCCAGGGAGTCTGATAAGCAACGGGGGGGCCGGTACACTAACAGAATCCCTAGTCTATCCCTGGTCTTCAGACTCAGGTACACACACTCGATGTGATTCAGTTGCCGGACAGGATGTCTGGTCAGGTTAAGATGGTTTTTGTAGACCACAGCTACTCTGCCCCCCCCCCCCCCGCCTACTTTCCCTCACCTGCTCACTAACACAGTACCCAGCTGGGAGAGCCTGAGCCCATGTCGGGCCACTGTCATCTCCCAGCCAGGTCTCTGTGAAGCATGCCAGGTCGGCTTCCTCTTCTGTGAGGAGGTCATAGATTATGCTTGTTCTGTTTTTAACCGACCTGGCATTGCCTAGGAGCAAGGAAAGGTTCTGTGGGTGGCCTGGATCATTCCCCAAGATCCCCGGGGTAGCAGGGCGACTGGAAGGTAAGATGGGTATTAAATATCCATCTCTCCTTCCCCTGTAACGGCATTTCGCCCTGCTATCGCCATATCTCCCTCTGCCCCACACAACAGATATTGGTGCTCCCAGACACATTTCAGTCGCCTCCAAGATGTCCCGTCTTCTCTCTCGCACGCGAGAGAGAGAGAGAGAAAAGAGAGGGGGCATGGGTTAGTGCGAAGATGTCCGCTGCACTTTATCTTAGTCATTAAGGGTGCAACCCTATGCATGTTTAGACAGAAATAAGTCCTACAACTCCCAGCATTCCCTAGCCAGCATGGCTGGCTTAGTGATCCTGATCCCACATGGCTTGCTAGGTCTCTTGAAAGTGAAACAGTACTTGAGGAATGGGGGGGGAAGCAGAGATGTGACAATCTTCTCCCCATGCCGGAGGAGGCACGGGGCATTCTGGTGGCCCTTCGGCTCGCCGGCCTGCCCCCTCACCCCTACCTAGGCAGACAGCAACCAATCAGTGGTCACCATCCGCGGCTCCTTGTATAAAGATATTAGGAATCGTTTCCTGGGAGATCTTCTGAGAACAAGAGCAGGTTGGCCCAATGCTGATATTATCTGCGATCTGTTAGCAGATCATGGCAAAGCAATTACAATCAACGTTTGCTGCAACAGCTCAAAAAATCTGCCAAAATTTCCTAAAGAAATCAGGTGTAGATTGCAGAGGGGACCACCTGCTAAAATTTTCTGTGATTATTGCTACTAGGGTTTGCATCATTTTTCAACAGTATAAATCTCAGCCTCTTCTCTCAGTTTGGTTCCTTTATGTGCATTTTCTCCCTATAAGTTTGTAAGAATTTTGGTTGTCACAGAGATCTCTTGTTCTATTGTTGCGGCTGTAACGGCCTTTGTGCCACAGACAAATAAAATGTATCAGTTACTCAGTGGTCACCATCTGCCTGGCCACACCTCCACCATGACCCTGGAGCAGCAATAGACAGCGGGACCACTGTCCTTGTCTTGCTCCGGAGAAAAAAGTCAGGGTAAGCCTTGACTTTTTTACTTCAGAGCTTCGGGGGAAAGCCTCAGGATGGCTCCGCAGTGGCTGCTGCATCGTATAAGTGATGCAGCACCACCATGGAGCCACCTCAGGGCTTTCCCCACATATAGAAGCCCCCGTGACTCACCAGAGTCTTCCCTGACTCCTCCCCTAACCTACCAGATACCGCCAGGCTCTGCATCAGACTATTAAATTCTGTCCAGATTCCAGCTGCCCTGGCCACATCCATGAGGGGGGCAATATCAAAAGTTCTCAAAAGTCAATCTCCTAATATTTAAAGGCATCTTACAATCCTTATTTTTATTAAGGTAATTATAACTCACCTTTTACATTGGTTTGAAAATGTATTAATTTATTCTCAATCTCAAAATGGGTTATTCTCAATAATATAGCAACTCTTTTTTTAACTCATAGACTGAACGTGGAATTAAAAATAGATAGAAAAATCTTTGTGTTCAAATCAAAACATGCATTCTGGTCATAGAGCAGCATAAATACAATTAAAACCAAATTTAAAACGTTAAATTAATGTGTTTCTGCATTGATATTCTCATTGCATTTACAAACTATTTTTGCAACAACCCTCCCCCCACTCAATCTGTTATTTACAGAAATAAAACCCATTTATCCCATTTAAAGATTTTCTTAAATAATTTTGATCTGTTAGCTGGATAAAACAGATAGCATAATAAGTTGTATGCAAATGATTCAGCCTCTCAATAGTCTCTTAGCAATAAAAAGAATTCCCTAAAATCTCCCTTGAAGCAGTAGAGGAAGTAAAACATTGAACCTGAATAATGTTAAGGCACACCTATATTTAGGAAGATTTAACCATTCTAAATATTTTGCCACTTTAATCCCATAATTGGGATTCACATCCACAAATAACAGAGAACAAGTTGTTTAATGAATTATCATTTTATAACTCATCGCTAATCAATCATAAATACAGTAACAAATAATAAACCCTCCAAATATCTAAGAGAGTAATTGATCAATATGGTTTATCCATTCAAAAAAACAATAAACCTAATACGTTTCACTTAAGCTGCCCCTACTCTCATTACTCTCCATAAATAACTACATAATAAAGCAAGGCAATATATCCTGAATAGCCTAAACTAAATACCTTAATTCAATAACTATAACAATGATCATAATATCATAATGAATACTTATAACACGCCAAATACCATAAATATCTCAAAAGCCTGAATAATGTTCACAATACAAAAATAATGTAACATAAATACCACATGTAACTACTACAAATAGAATACATAGCACAAATACCCTGGATATTATAAATAAAACATATTAGGATGGATCCAGTCTTAGTCATATTTAGACTAACCTCAGTCTCATTGATTTCAATATGTCTGCTCTGTGTATGGCAAAGGGAGCAATCCTATGCACATTTAGACATCAGAAAGTCCTACAGCTTCCAGCATACCCCAGCCAGCTATGCTGGGAGGTGTTTGAATTTTTTTCCTGTCCAAACATGCATAGCATTGCACCCAAAGTGTAAATTCGGTCTGATTGATGCAATGAATCAGACCAAAAACATGAAATTAAATTCATTGCACTTCATATCAAATTAAACACACAGTATCTATTAATAGCCAGACCGTATCACCTTTGCATAAAATGTATAAAAGGCAGCTGATTCTCATTAAAAGTTTCATTGAATTTCCTCATATTCCTTAAATGAATAAATTCTGTCAGTTTTGCCATTTCTGCAATGCACCAAGGGTAGTCATAATTTAATAAAGGGAGCTTTACAGCAATCAAAAGCTTTGCTGCTGTGAACAAATTCCAAACCATCTTAGGGAACAGATTTTATTTGCTAAAGAGTGCATATTTTGGAGTCTAAATTCCAAATTCTCTGAGGCAGTAAAATTTTAGCCTGTTAGCCCCCATCTTTGTCAAAAACTCTGGAGAAAAACCAACAACGCATGTATCTTATTCCAAGTCAGTTTCATCCAAGTAGAAATATAAGTATCCTTTAGTTGTTGACCAAACCCCCCCAAAGCTTCAAGACAGCAAGCCACGCCTTAGATCTTACTGGTTGGACTTCAACCACCAGATAAAGAGCTGAAGTCCCAACATATTTAAGAAGATCAAGAATGGACTGGAAGAAGACTGCCTGAACTGCCAACACAGTTCAACATCTTCAATTCAGATTGCATCCTCAAACAGATGCACAGCGCAATGTTATACACATCTAATCAAAATCAAGTCCCATTGAGTTGAATGGGGCTTACTTCCAGATAAGTGGGCATAGGATTGCAGCCTTGGCCTTAAAAATTGGGATACCGGGGTGGGGGGGGGGACTGCCTTTAGTGTAATAAAACTGGACAATTGCAGAACAGTTTTTTGTCGCAGCCTTTGTCCTATTTCTTTGCGAGGACCAGGCATGAGAAGATTTAAAATAGATGCCAATGTACTTATAACTTGAATCCTATTTCATCTAATTACTATTTATTGTCCATCTAACAGTTCTCCAACATTTAGAGAAAATCATAATCTTACTTTTATAATGATCAATAAATAATTGATTGGTAGAACAATGAACATATCTAAAAGACATAAAAGCCCCAACTTCGTCAGGGAGAGCAGAATAGCATCATCCACATGAACTAATATAAAAATCTTCAATGAGGCTAGCCTGGCTGGATATGAATCAATTGGGGCTAAAGTACAAGCAACGTAACCTTAAAAGAAATTCAACAAAAACGGAACGAACACACACTTGATGTATTTCTCTCAAATAAATTAACATAGAACTGTATTCCTCTCATTTTGTTTTAATATTTTGGATTAGTATTTCAAATTGGCACTGGAACATTACATGCCACTACAGATAAATGTTATAATGCCTTGTATTTATGATATTACGCTCCTCAAAGGCTACAAGAATGTATTTACTTCCCATGGCATGGTGCTGAAGGTGTAAAGAGGATAAAGCTGATTTTAAACAGATTTCAGAGAAATCAAGAACTATCTCTTTTTTCTATTTAAACTACATTAATTTTAAAAAAAGGGAAAGAAATGCTGCCAGCCCTAATCAGTCAACACAGGAGATCAGTGACATAGCCGCTTTCCCAACCAGGTGCCCTCCACGTACAACTCTCAACATTCCTGACCACTAGCCATGCTAGCTAGGGATGATGGGAGTTGAAGTCCAAACATCTAGAGAGCACCAGATTGGGGAAGGCTGGACTAGTCAAAAGATGGACAAGCCAGAGCGCACCATTCTATCCTGTTAACACCCACCCACCCAGCCACAAACAGGTCCAGAGAGAGTGAGACACTAGTCAGAAAGCAGCTTTTGCTGTTTGAGAGGCCTGCCTCATATACTTTGGATCTAATGGGTGCAATCTGCATTTTGCATAAACGCATATCACAATGGAACTGAACTGATTTCAAAAGAAGAAGAAGAAAAAGGAGGAGGAGGAGGAGGAGGAGGAGGAGGAGGAGGAGGAGGAGGAGGAGATCGGAGACAATGGCGCGGAACCCTTTCCTCCGCCTGCTGCTTGTTGTTCCGCAACCTTCCAGCCACTTTCCTCCCGACTGGGTAATAAGCCTATTGAAGAGAGAAACAGCAAGGAGTGGGGCTGAGGAGGGGAAAGGGCGCAGACAGAGGAATGGTTCAGGACACTTCTTGCCGCTTGCCATTTATTGGCTTGAAATTGCAACCACCGCCACCACCCACTTTCAAGCCAATCAGTGGCAACCCATATTTTAAAATGCTTGTCTACTGCCGCTGTATCTATTTCCACCTTAAAGCCGGCTTTCCCAGGACATATCCTAGAGATAGAGAGATTCTATACATTACCATGACCTCCTGGCCCTGGGGAAAACATCAGAAAATCCAATCAAAGAAATAAGAAAAGATGTTCCATTAGCTGCCACTTGCTTACCCGAGTAACAAGGCCCTCTAGCAACCACCGTTATCTCTTTCTGATGTTTGCAGGCAGCTCTCCTGAGGAAGCATTCGTTTTGGTACGTGTCTCCATTTGAACCACAAACAGGAATATAATTCGTATGACACTGTGGTGTGGGGGTGAGAATAAAATAAAAAAAAAAGAAAGAGAAAAGAAAAAAGAGAGAAAGAGAAAGAAATCATTTTTGCAGCCCCCTGTGAATAGGTATCAAGCTAGGGCAGCTAAGGTGCAAACAGAGAGTTCCGTTTTGTGGCTCACGGCTTCTTCCCAGAGGCCCATTCCATTCGGCTGCAAAAACAAACCATAGCAGGCCAAAGCAGCAGCAGAGAACAACCTACAGAAAGGATTGTTTTAAATATAACACACACAAGTCCGTGCATTTCTAAATAAACTGATCATCAGGGGATCAATCATGTCTCACATGTTTTTTTCTCTCCAGAAGGCACATTTATTATTTATTTATTATATTTCTATACTGCCCAATGGCCAAAGCAGAGTCACAACTTCTGTGCTTCTGCCTCCATTAGAGAGGAACCGTATTGTAGAAGAAGGAGCCCTGAAAATAACAGTTTTGCAAGTTTCCGTCAAATTATGGGAAATCCGGTGTGCCAGGAGCCTCTTACCGAATTGTCCCTGCCGTCACCAATGTACCTCCCCCTCTCCCAATGTTCACAGCATTTTGCAAATGCTTTGAAGTGATTTGGAGGGTGTAGGGGAGGTATGAATGGCCAAATAAATCAATAAACATATACGTGTTTATGTAAAGAAGAAAAGGGGGGAAAGAAGACAGATAGCCTATCTGAAGTTCAAAGGGAATATCAAGACTTAGAGTTGATCCAGTGTTCAACTTACAAGACATGTATGTCAGCAAGGCAATTTGCAAAATTAAGTTCACATGACAAGTGGTGGTAATTAGGAATATTATGTCTACCATGTGTCTATATTCAGCCTCTAAAGAACATACCACACCAGGCCATATAAATGCTTACATGCATCAAACTCTTAAGACTGACACATTCTTTCAAGCTACCTCAACATTACTGATTATATGAGATAACAAATGTGAAAATTCCTTACCTGAAATTGGCATGCACATTTCAAACTATCTCCTTCTTCCTTACAAACACCCCCATATTTACATGATGATTCATCACATACTCTCGCATCCGATTCCTTTACATTTAATTCTGAAAAAGGAAGAGTATTTTTAAAAATATGAGTTATACATTTTAAGAAAAGTCTTTCTACTGTGCTGACTCAGGAGCAAGCTACACTTAACATGGAAATGTGTGTAATGAAACTATGCCATGGGTGTTTTTTTTTCTTCTTTAACAAAACATAGGCTGACCATATGAAAAGGAGGACAGGGCTCATGTAACTTTAACAGTTGTAGAGAAAAGGGAATTTCAGCCAGTGTCATTTGTATGCAATTAGTTCCTGGTGAAATTCCCTCTTCATCACAACAGTTAAAGTTGCAGGGGCCCTGCCTTCTTTTGTACATGGTCACTCTAGTATAGTGCCTGCACCTTTAACTGTTGTGATGAAGAGGGAATATCACCAGGAACTAATTGCATACAAATGACACTGGCTGAAATTCCCTTTTCTCTATAACTGTTAAAGTTACATGAGCCCCGTTCTCCTTTTCATATGGTCAGCCTACAAAACGTAGCCTTGGGAGGTTGTGCTTTTGCGCAAAGGAGCAGACGGACTAATAGTGGCCCTTATCTTGCTCCCTGCTTGCCATTTTGCTGCTCAAAATCAAGTTGCTTTCCCACCACATGGGGTTCCACTGGCTTAATTACCTTTTAAAACATGCATCTGGAACCTACCAGGAGGAGCTGCCAGGGCATGTGTGTTAATCTGAAAAAGAAAAAAATGGCTAGCAGGAAAAATGTTAAGCACACCCTCCCCTGAGTCTTTGCTCCCCAACCTTGCTTTTCATTTAAAACAATAACAACTCTTTCAACTCTTTCAAGCTTCATTACACACACTTCCAAGTAATATGTACTTGTTGCCACTTCTCAGGACAGAGTCTCAGTTGGGGTTTATTCGCTGGATTGCGGAAGCATGGAAGTGGTGTGAGTAGGTGAACTGGGTGGTGATTCAAGTAAGGAAAAAGTTCCTTGCAGCAGGACAGCAGGAACAGAGAAGATCACAAATATGTGCAGCCATTCAGTTCCATGCCTCTACAAGCAAGGTAATAAGGTCTTCCCATTTCAAAGGAGTGCTGGGAGGATAAATACATTAAAAACTGACAAGCTGCCAAATGCTGTGGTTAATGAGGACCACAGACGTATCTTACACGGACAGGCAGTGCCTGTTAAGATTTGTAATGCTATAAACAAGTTCTGTGCATAAAACATTCAAAGATAACTGTTCCCTGTCAGGTGCCAATGTACTCCCCTTACCCCCTCAAAGCATGAGCCAGGAAACTCTGGGTTCCTCAGAGAGAGAGAATCAGAAATGGTGGACAAACATCCCTGACAGACAGCTTGTCCAAGGCTTCACATCTTCGCCTGCTTAGCCAGTGGCCTGTACAATCTCAGATTTAGTTCACATTGTGGAGGCAACACATGGTTGACTGCTCCTCCATATAATATAATGCCCTGCACATAGAAAACCAGGTATCAGGACAAAGGCTGTACTATAACCATTCTGCCTGACATCTACTGTTCTATGGTGAAATATTTATTTACATGGGCGGAGGGGACTCATATACAAATAAAGTATTTCTGTGGTGAAATACTTTATTTTTATGCGAGTCCCCTCCTCCCAATCTGAAATGGTACAGACCACACATGTTGTATATTTATTTATTTATTTGCTTTAATATACCACCTCATCTGCCAAAAAGTTATCAAGGTAGTGTACATCAATTTAAAATGATAAAACAATTAAAAAAGAACATTGGAAATGGTAAAAACACTGAACTACATATTTTAAAAGGCCAAGTAGAAAATATGTTTCATTACGCCCTTTCTAACAGCCGAAAGAGTATGGGCCAATCGTAGTTTTTGAAGGAATGCATTACATAGTTTGAGAGCAATACTATTCCACAGTTTGGGAGATTTACTATCACAGTAATACCTAAGCCTGGGTGTGCACCTTAAAATATTCTGCAAAATGTTACAGTGTTGATGGCCTTAAGGTTAGCGGCTCATAATATGATTTCTAGCTTGACCGGAACTGTAAAAAAGAAAGAGAAAAATGGTTTGTGACTCTTGAACCAGTAGCCTTCCACTCAAAGGGCTGGAGCAAGTGTTAAGAGTTGCAAATGCAGCCCCTCTTTCAGTAACCATATATGCAAGGCTCTTTGAACCAATTAGGAGATTTGACTCTAACTGAGATAAGTTTATCAATCGTACAAATCCCATAAACACACACACCATTCAGACTCATGCATACACCCCCCCATTCACACACATCCATATGGGACAATCGAGGCTCCTGAAGCGCTCGCCGGCACAGGATTATTCTCCCTCTCCCATGGAGCCCCGCGGAGCTAGAGCAGCTGGGTTTCTGCCGCTCTTGCCTCGCGACTCTGTGGACTGGGGAGAATCCACGGAGCCTGACAGATGACACGGAACCCAACAGGTCCGCGAGTAATCCACTCTGCAGCCAGTTGTTTTGTTGCGTTGGTAATTTTTGTAAAATAGTCAATCGTGGGGTGGATTTTGCCCCACAGACAACACGTTAGTCAATGGTGGAATGTTTAATCAACTGTTGATTAAATGTTCCACCGTTGACTAAAGTGTCTTCCGAACCTAGCCATTGTATCATTGGTTATTTTAACTACTGAAGCCACTCATTCTACTAGTTTCTTGCTACATAAACACAGAATTCTAAATGTCTAAAAAGCCCTGTCAGATTATCTAATCCGGCTTCTTTTATATGTAGGCTCTGAAATGAAATTCTGTTAGATGAGACTAAAAGATGTATTGATAAAGAAGGTGGAAGGGAAGTAAGTGGGTCATTTCCACTTCAGACTGTTATTTCCCTTTTTATTATTATACATAATAATCAAAGTAGTCTATTATTTTATCATTGCTAGGAGCTCATGTTATGACTGTTAGCAATAAGGACTCTTTTGTAGACTTTTTCAAAACATGCTACTGTTTCCATACACAGTAAAGCTTTCTTTTTTAAAGAAAAGCAAGAGGGAAACTTCAATAGATAAATTAATTCAAGTTTTTTTGAGCTTCAAAGAGTGACTGGTTCACACATAGCAACAATCTAGCGTATGGGTCCAGTGTGGGTTGTTGTTGAAAAAATGGGTTGTTACATGCAAACCCTGCACTATGGTTGTTAACCATGGACAACCCAGAGTCCCAACTCAACAACAAACCATAGGGTCTCTTATTGGCTTGTTTAACAACCCATAGTTAAACCATAGTGCAGGGTTCACACATAACAACAACTTATGATTCAGCAACAAACCACAATTCAATGACAACCCATACTCTGGACTGTTGTTACATGTGAATGAGGCCAGTCTTCCACCTGTATTCTTCAGAAGTTCCCATCCCTGTAAATGAGCAGGGTGGGTAGAGATTTGCAGGGGAGACCCAGAAAGCAGGTGAGGATGCTTACCCTTTCCCCTGCCTGCCACCTTCTCCTGCAATGTGACAAATAAATGCCCAGAAACCAAGCTGAGGGGAAAGAAGCTGGGGATGCAGGTAAAAACTGGCAGATGAAAGAAGAATTAAATACATACATGTGTAGTTTCAGCCAGAATAATTCTGCATTATGTTACTGCGAAAACATCATGCCATCATTTGTCATCAAAACCCTTCTACATTTTACATAGGACAATCAGGCCAGTCTCTCTGCAAGAGAATCCATGGACACAAAACTGCGGTTAGAAAAGACAATGCCATGCTGCTGCTGCTGCTGCTGCTGCTGCTGCTGCTGCTGCTGCTACTGTTCCTCAGGCTCAGTTAATGTTAATAATTTAGTCATGGTAGAGGGGAACCCACTGATAGCTGTAAGATTCTTCAGGGAGCCAGAAAAAGTATCCAGGACAATGTACAGATTGTGTGTATGTTGTATGTTTTTGCTGTTTTAATTTTTGTATATTGTTTTTAATTGTTTTTAATCCTATGTAAACCGCCCAGAGAGCTTCGGCTATGGGGCGGTATACAAATGTAATAAATAAATAAATAAATAAACATGACAGCTCTGATAGGTGCGACGGCCAGGAGTGCCTATTTTCAGCTTCGGCTGATACGCCACCTGTGCCCCTTCCTAGAGTTGGAAGACCTAAAATCAGTAGTGCACGCGCTGGTAACTTCGAGGCTCGACTTCTGCAATGCGCTGTACATAGGGCTACCTCTGTGCCTAGTCCGGAAACTTCAACTAGTTCAAAATATGGCAGCCAGGTTGGTCACCATTACACCTAGGGGTGACCACGTTACACCAATCCTAAAATCACTCCACTGGCTGCCACTTACTTTCTGGACAAAGTACAAAGTGTTGGTCATCACCTTTAAAGCCCTACATGGTTTGGGTCCAGGTTACCTGTGGGATCGCCTTCTCCCATACAATCCGCCCCGCACACACAGGTCCTCTGGGAAGGATTTGCTATAGTCAGCCAAACCTAGGCTAACAACTGTTACCCAGAGGACCTTCTCTTCTGCTGTTCCCAAACTCTAGAATGGTCTGCTGGAGGAGATTCGTCAACTTAATAGTCTCTTTTACTTTAAAAAAGCCATAAAGACCAATCTCTTCTGGCAGGCCTACCAGTTGAATCTTAAGAGTTTTATTGGTATTTTAATAATATATTAGTTTAATGTGCTTTTAATTAGTTTTATGTATTTTATATTTGATGTTGTTCCCCGCCTCGATCCAGAGGGAGAGGCGGGTAAGAAATAAACATATTCTTATTCTTATTCTTGCTTTCTCTTTCTCGCTCGTGGCGGTTTTTCTAGACGGACATGATGGGCTTTGCCAAGTCATGCTGTCTTTTATTGATTCAGGAATTTCCTGACGACTGAGCATGTTTTAATTGTGACTGCTTTCTGGATGTTGGCGTGCATGTATTCTTGAAGGCCCAGTTTCTGGAGGTTTTCTGTATATTTTTTTGATGTGATGCCGGTGACTGATGTGACTAATGGAATAATTGTGACCTTTTCCTGTTGCCATAGTTCTTTGACTTCCATGGCCAGTGGTGTATATTTGTCTCTCTTTTCTTCTTCCTTTTCCACAACATTTTTGTCATTTGGTATTGCTATGTCGATGAGGTATGTGTGTTTTTCTTTTTTGTCTATGAACGTTATGTCTGGTCAATTGCAACTTATTGTCTTGTCTGTATGAATTGTTCTGTCCCAGTATATTTTATGATCTGCATTTTCCAGGATTGTTTTGGGTGAATATATATAGTATGGTGTAGGTTGTTTGATAAGGTTGAATTTTATGGCCAGTTGTTGTTGGATTATTTTTGCAGCTGTATTATGCCTGTCCGTATAGTCCATTCCTGCCAGAATTTTACATCCTCCTGTTATATGGTCTATTGTTTCTTGGAACTGATGGCATTTCCTGCATAGGTCTGTTGTTACACTGTTATCTTTTATGATGTACTTTTGGTAGTTCTTGGTTGCTATAACTTGATCCTGCATAGCTATTAGGAATCCTTCAGTTTCTAGAAATAGCTCACCCTTCCTGAGCCATTTGTACGATTGTTCTTTGTGTATTTGTGGGTTCTGTATTATGTCGTAGTGCTTCCCATGGAGTACTTTTTGTGCCCATTTTTCTTTTTTTCTCTGCAAGTGTAAGTGGTTGTGTTTGATCTTCGTTTTGTAGTGCTAGGTTGAGTGGAGTGTAGTTTTTATCTTCTTTAGTTGGGGGTGTAATGTTGTTTTCTTTTTTCTTGCTTATTCTTTGGTATAATAATTTTTCGTTTCTTTTAAAGAGAGCATTTTGGGCTTTTCTTTCATTTGATTCTTTGTATCTTCTTAGCCTGGTGGTCTGGACTGCCAGTTTTTGTTTCAATGTGTCGAGAGCTACTATTGCTATTTCTTTATTGTTTGCTATGATGTCTTGGATATTTTTGAGGCTATTTTTTGAGCGATTTCTATTTATGTATTGCGTCATTTATTTATTTATTTAATTCCATTTATATACCGCCCCATAGCCGAAGCTCTCATTCATCCTATATCCTTTCGTAGCTTTTTAATTTTGTTTTCAATTCTGATTCGCCATTTTGGTTTGGTTTCTAATCTTCTGCGTGTGTTGTTGTTTGTGGGGAGTTCCTGTTTGTTACAGGTGAGGAGTGCTGTGGCTGCTGCATAGATGACTGTGTGGATTTCTTCTAGGTTGCTGTCGTTGTTAATATATGTTGTGAGTTTACTATTCGTTATGTTTATGAGTTTCTGCGTGCCCTTGTTAAACTTTAGTCTAGGTAGTGGGTTTCTTTTCGTTGGGTCGGTTTCTCTCCATTTAGTTAGATTTGTCTCAATTTCATCCATCAGTTGCTGCCCCTATGATCATGTTTGTTTTGTCGTTGTGTGTTTCAGGTTGTGGTGTTGTCCAGGAATCCTCTGGTGGGGTTTTTGTGTTTAGGGTTGCTTCTTCTTCTATGGATGTTTGTGTGCTTGTTGTTAGTGTGTCTGTGCTTTTCATGTTGGTATTCTGTTGCGCTATCTCTTCTTTAATTTTTTTAATTTCATGTTCCGTTAGCCTTTTGTTTTTTATTATAACTCTTTTTTGATCGATCAGTCTTTGTTCTGTTACAGTGTCCATTAGGTGGGGGTAGATTTCCAGGAATAGTCTTTGAAGTTCTGTTCGGTATCCTGATACTATCGTTTCGAGTTGTGTGCTTTTATAGTAACAACGCATAACGTTACAGTTCATTCCGTCTGACCAAGCTAAGTGTTGTCGTGGGTGTCCTGCCTTGTGGTTGCCTGTGAGACAGGCAAGGCACATCTGGGGGAGTTTGGGTGGCTGTTTGGGTGTGCTTTTCTTTATTGCTTGTTCGTTTCTATTTTGGCCGACTGTTAGGTTTGTGCAGAGTTCTCGGCTTTGACGCTGCCCGTTCGAGGCTTTTTTTCTATTGTCTGGAACCATTTTTTCACACTAGCAGGGTGGTTAGCTCTGTCAAGTGGTGGTTGGCTAGGGTCTGCGGGTGTGCTATGCCCGTGTAACCCCTTGCAGGATTACCCCTTGCGGGATGATGATGATGATGTTATTAACATGATTTTAGTAGGAACAGATATATGAAATGCTACTGATGTACAAGGATCTCTCTTGCTGGATTCGGCAAAGTTCATATTATGACATTTTAACAATAGGAACTATATCAGCAGGCTTTACATATTTGATATTTAGATATAAGTTTGAATAAAGTTTAGGGACTTACTATCTATGTTTTCTAAACTAAAGATGTGCATGAGCTGTTGTCAATAAGTCACATGGAGAGAGGAGAGAGTCATGCAAGACTTCTTGAAAACTTCAGCTTTCAAGATGAAGGCAGAGGGAAAGATACTAAGGAAGTCTTCAAACATAATGATGTGCCTGGTAGTTTAAATGCAGAAATTAGGGAGCTGTGAACTGCCTTTTTGCAGGAAAAGCCTCCGGTTACAGGGAAGAAAAGAAAGATGAATTTAACAAGCTAATCCCTCAAAGGCTACTCCAGGGTCCCTTTGAAATGTATGAAAAGCAGGCCTGGCAAAATCTTCCTCTGAGGTTAATAAAGTGCAGCACCTGAGTGGTTTAAGACATGCAGCTACAATTCCCGAGTGCAGTGGGTTAATATCTAATTTGCTCCCACGCAAAAGAGTAGCTCCAGTCCGCATCCGATGGCAAAATGGGTACCTGACCTCTATCTGACCGTGGGGAAGTCCAATCTGGGCAAACTGAAACCACTTTAACTGTCAGAGCCACCTTAAAAGAAGGCTGGGCATTGTAACTTTGTGAGAGTGCAAAACAGTTGCTACTTTGGAGGAGAAAAGACAGCACGGCCCACTCCATCAGCTTGGCCAGGAACAACTGCCATTTGGTTCCTCTTGTCCCCTGTCATCTATCAGCAGCTGTTTCACTGGCTGTAGCAGAGGGAGAGGTGAGACAGAAGGCCCACCCAGTTGGCAGCCATTCCATTGGCACAGCAGGGTCCAACTGTCATGGCTCCTCCTCTACCAGAACTGTCTCCTGGTCATTGAAGAACAGGTGCCTGACTTTGCTTCTCTTCCTTGGTTGCTTCCAGATGAGGCTTTTGTCCTACAATTACCCTGCCTCTTTCATAGAATTTTACTCTCTGTGTGTGTGTGTGTGTGTGTGTGTGTGGTCAGACTTATCTTCTACATGTAACCCTCCTTTTTTCTTACTTCAAAAATAAGCTAAGTAGGATAAGAGGGAATCACTGCACAGTGTATTTGATCGGTAGCACTAGGAGCCCTCCATCTAAAAGCACACTTGTTCTCCCCTTTCCTCTTTTATATTTTGTGTATTAAGATTGACGGTGTCTTTCCCAGGTCCAAAGGCACATGATGCAGCCACCTTGCTGAAGCTAATCCAGGTTGGGTTTGGTCAGTGCCAGGAGACCACCATGGAATCATGTGTATAATGTCTTGTGTTCCATGACTGCAGAAAGGCAGGATAGATATCTTTAATAATACATATACACATATATGGGGGAAGTCCTGATTCGCACATCACACTGAGCAAACAACGGATGGAAGGTTTAGTTCCTGCTTGCAGAAGAGGTCATCGGGCAGTTTGCACAAACATACTGCTTGTAAACAAACAGACAGGGACCCTCCAGAACTCTGGCTTATGGCAACCTGCAAATTGGGTCACTTCTGTGAAGTGTATTTACATACGACATAGACACAATACTGTAGTTTCATTGTTTACCAACAATAGCTTTTCTTTTTTTTTTCTTTTCTTTTCCATGCTTCAAGACTGTGTTTGCAAACCAATACATTTGTTGTTGAAGTTTTTGTGTGCATATGAAAACGTCTGTGCTTTTCTACTTTGGCTGTGCTTTCCTCTTTCTGCATTTTGAACCTCTAAAGGCACTCCCCCTCTCGTGTGCGTGTGGGGAGGGGCTGTGTATAGGTGAGGCACAATCAGTCTTAGGCCCTTTCCACACCAGGCATTTTGCCTGGGATAGCCCCTGGGTGTAGAGGGAGGGAGGGAGGGAGGGCGATCCCAGAAGTACCTAATACACACCATCGGAGCACAGGGAGCAGCCGGGGGCCATCCCAGGCAAACTGCCTGGTGTGGAAAGAGCCTTAGACTAGGGAGATCCTGGTAGCGGGATCCACCCTCCTCTCTGGGTCGAGGAGGGAGCTACCAGCTGATCTATTGCTGTACTTCAGTGCCACCACTCTACATGGCCATGGGATGGAATTGCAGCTACCAGCTCAACCCAAGGGGCCAACAGAGCATTTGGGCAATTAAAGTGCTGACTCTGCCCTGGCTCCTCAGTCTGAACAACTCTTTGCTCAGGCATAGACTAAAGGAGCAATCCAATGCATATTTAGACAGGAAGAAGTCCTACAGTTCCCAGCATTCCCCAGCCTAAACATGCATGGGATTGCAAACTAAATCGCTGTTAGACTGGTTTCCCTTTCCTTGTCTCCAGACTACCAGTAATAATTTTCTGGGATACAATATCAGTGCTGGTAAGGTTCAGTATTGCCACCCATTTAAAACCTGGAGATAAAATGTACTCTATGTTCACAAATAGTACTCTATGTTCACAAATAGTAAGTTTGCACTTTTACACTAAAAACCGATAACCAGAAAAGGGCCTCTGATTCACACGCTGTCAGAGGATTAGTTTAGCTTCTTATTCCAAAAACATGGGCTAACAGCCAGTTTGTCAATTTCATTTTGCAGCAAGGAAGTTTGACAGTTCTTCAACAAAGATTTGCAAACCGTGTTCTGGGAAATTTTCGAATGGGTGAGAAAGTAGGCCAACCACAAAGAAAAGTAAATAAAATATGAGGCAAAAAAAAAAATCTCCAGGCAGCTACGTAAACAAAAAAATAATGCTAGTATTAGGGAATCAAGGCTGGGTTTTGCATCACAGTAACAAAACAATGCCCTTACCTTTCCCTAATGATGATATATTATGTAGTACAGCCTTCGCCAAGTGGCAGACTGCAGTTGTATTGCACTACAATTCCCTTTATTCGCAGCTACTATGTAGTCTAACGCATCTAGAGAGAGCCAGGTTGTGGGATGCAGATATAGAAAATGTAATCTTGACCAAAAAAAACACCTGAGATGCACCGGTCAGCCCCCTTACTCAAAGCCGACCCCAAAAGTGAAATTTAAAGGTCTGGTTCATAGACTCACCAAGACAGCAATCCCCCTTGTATGCTGAAGAGAATGTGGCTCAAGCATGGTTCACTCATGTCACACATTACTTTATGTGTGTAGGGAAGCAAGGCACACAATTGTGACTCTGTGGCCTGGCCCCAAATCTATTCATTACATGCTGCTGCACTACAGCCATCCAGGGCTGGATGAGATGTAATGGCAGAGCCATTTTAATAACTGTTAAGAGATGGGGAGTTAACTGTGGGATCCTACATCAATGGTGGGACTGGATAGGTTCATATGGGGGGAGGTGGTCGTTGAGGTATTGGGGTTCTGAAAACTTTTTTATCTGAATACTCAACAGCCTAGGTAGGTTCAAAAAAACATTTTGTTATATGAACAGCAACAGACAAAAAGATAAAAATTCCAAGGCACCAATAACTTTTTTTTTGTATATTTCCAGTGATTGGGCCACTGATGAAGACTAATAAGTCGAAACGCGTAAGGCCAGAATCTAATGAGCACGGTTTGCATTTTAATATTTTATCTGTACGTGCATAAGCGTGCTCTTTAAAGATATTAACAATTTATTCTTATTTGTATTAAATTTCAATTTATATGAACGTTCTTAATTTCTTTTTTTTTATTTGATTTTTTTTTGGTTAAGGCCAGCACCTTGTTATTTGCGCGTTATAGACAAGCCAGGACTGGGCTTATCTGTTCACATCACCTAATCCCAGTCAACAACCTGGCTGCCAAATTCTGCACTAGTCGCAGTTTCTTAACCATCTTACAAGACAGTCCAGTGCACAATGCATTGCTGTAATATAACTAAAGGTTACCAGAGCATAGACCACTAATGCTAGACTATCCACATCCAGATAGGGTCACAACTGGGCTACCAACCAACGCTGGTAGAAGGCACTCTGCTTGATGGAGGTCACCTGAACCTCCAATGACCATGATGGATCCGTGAGTACCCCCAAGTTGTGAACTGCTCTTTCAGGGGAAGTGTGACCCCATCCAGAGCTAGTTGCACTTTCCCTGTCCACCAACAGAGCCTTAGTCTTGTCTGGATTGAGCCTCAGCCTCTTCCATTCTATTACTGGTTCAGCACATCTACTGTCGTGTGCATGCCTGTTCCCGCTGGCATTCACACGTGCTGGCAAACTGACACGAGACACTCACATCAGTGAGACTTCTTTATTGAGGAAATCCCACGGTAACAGGCTTAATGGTACATTTCTCTAAAACTACACTTAAAGCTCAACAATGGTCAGAAAGCTTTAGGCTCCATTCTTGATACGACCTTTCGGGCAATCGCACAGGAGGGGGGATTCTTGACAGGCTTACCAACCATCTCAAGGGAGCTTCTCTAGACGCCGCATACACTGGTAACTCAGGGGACTTGGCCCACGCCCACAAGATCATGGGAAGGTTAACATCTCAGGCACAGGAGCCCCATGCTTTTTGCTTAGCACAGATAACTCCCTGCCACCTGAGTCTGGCAGAGAGAGAGAGAGATCATGCACCAGCCAACCCCAGTTTGCCGAACACTGAGCGGACTAAGTGAGCATGATCACAGAGAGAGTAAAACTTCAGGCACAGAAGTCTCATTCTACTGCAAGCACTGCTAAACTCCCTGCCACCTTAGTCACAAACACACAATCTACAGCAAATGCAAGTCCAAGTCTATGAAAAGCTTCACAATACTGTTCATAGCGCAGTCCTTAGAGACCCAAAGTCTAAATAGCAAGAGTGTCCATGTGCAGAGTGCTTTCAAAGTCTCAAGACAAAAATAGATCCAACAAAAGAGATTTCAAGCCTTGCTTCAAAAAATGATCTCTAGCAAGAGCAATTCCAGTTTGCTCCGCCTCTTATACAAAGAGACCCAGCCTATTCAAAGCTATGCTCATGTCGCAAACCTACTGGGAGTCAGTGAGTGTTAAAATTGGTGTCATACAAGTGAGGCCTGCTACAAAATGTTGTAGTGTGGTGTGCTTTCTGTTAGTTAGTTAGTTTGTTTGTTTGTTAGTTTATTTATTTAAAAGAATTATAAGCCCCAAAGGCGGCAAACAACAAAACTCAAAACAATAAAACAATAAGAATAAAAATAATGATAAAATAAGAATTAGATGAGTTAGGATTCTACTGGAGCCATTGCAATTACGGTACTAACTCATTTATAGCCCAAAGTAAGAAGATGAGTCTTAGGGTCTGCTTGAAGGCCTATAATGATGGGGCCAGATGGACATCAACTGGAATAGAGTTCCTCAAGAGGGGGAGGTCACTATAGCCAAGACCCGATCCTTCATGGCTGCCAGCCTAATTGTTCTCAACTTGCATACTTGATCTGCCTTGAATCTCCCACCAATTAGTTTCATAGGGTGATCCTGGATTTTAGTATTCTAATTATTATTATTATTATTATTATTATTGAGAGAAAATTCTCTCTATCCGCTTTTCCCACATCATGTATAATTTTATTAATCTTGATCATATCCATGTGTCTTAATCTGGAGGCCTGATCCATTCAGGGCCCAGTCAAAGTAGATTCTTTGGATTACCAAGATGAAACTAGACCATTTGTGAAAGGAGTGACAGTTAATTGATAGAAAATGGATGCAGAATAAAAATACAAAGACTGCCCACACATCCCTTCAGCCGACGATGCTGGCAACTTTCTCAGAGCTGGTATATGCCAGGGGGCCCAATCAACAGCATATTAGAGATTGTTCCTAGGACCCAAGATTCTCTAGGCTGAATGTGCATATTTCCTCCATGCGTGAGGCCATGTTGGTTAGGCCTCAGCCCAACCATTTAAACCCTTTTCTGGCATTGTAGTACATGCCCAAAACACTGAAGGCAGGGCAATGAGCTACTCCTCCCTTTGACTAAGAAGTTCCAACAGTCAAACACTGGAAGCAGAGAAGAAACCCTCTTCATCTCCCTAGCAAGATAGAACAGTAAAGCAAATAGAGGAAATTAGGCAGCTGTGTAATTGTTGACATGATGATTATCAGTCAAGACAGCTAGCAATTGTTAGCATGTGGATTGGTGCCTGATTGCTTGATACCAATTTCTTTCTATGAAAAGCCTACAGAAGCTGGCCTACTCTAAGAAAAAGGAAAACTGCCCTTATTCTATACTTATTCATCTAATAAACAACATATTGGATACTTCACCTGACCTGACTCCTCACCATTTCTTCACTACACCATGCTTACTTTCCTTTATTTCTAAGTAAAAACCTCCATATATTGTAATCTTTGCTGGAGGGGAAGCTGCTCCAGTCCCCTGATCATTTTGGTTGCCCTTTTCTGCATGGCCTCCAACTCTACAATACCCTTTTTGAGAAGCAGTGAGCAGAACTGGATACAATATTCCAAGTGTGGCTATACCACAGACTAGTATAAAGACGTTATGATATACAAAGTTTTATTTTTGATCCCTTTCCTAAAATATCTAACATGGAATTCACTTTTTTTCACAGCTACCACACACTGGATTGTTATTTTTTCGAGCTATCTAATACCACAATCCCAACATCCCTTTTTGGTCTGTCACCGCCGGTTCAGACCCCACCAACAGATATGTGAAACTAGGAGTTTTTTTGCCCAGCTATGTATCATTTTACATTTACTTGATGTGTCAAGTTCATAAAGTCAACACTCAATGCCTTCTGCATTGCTTCTGAAGGATAATGATGCTCACTGAAAATTCCCTTGTGATCCATCAATTTTTATGCAACCAAACTTATTGTTTCTGACATGCTTGTAAAAATGGCACCTTTTCATTTTTCACTCATATCTAAATGCTTCATTTGCCAGCTTAGACTGTGGAAGGCAATTCAATTCCCTTCACTATAGCAGAGAGGGAATAATTTGGCTTGATTTTGGTTTGATGTTTCTCTGAAAATACAAGGCATAAATGTCAGACTCTACATTCTCCAATTCATATTCTTAAATACATGCACACAAGTCCCACTGAAGCCAAGAAGACTTTTATCTAAGGAAAGCATTTTGGATAAGAGCCAGTAATATCCTCTTTGCTAAACTAAATTATGGAACATAATACTGTATCATTTTCATCCTCTTAATCAGAGAAAATGGCATTCATATCTTCTTATTAATGCTAATAATCTTCTTTATAAAAATGGATTAACCACCTTAGCATTGGTCTGGTAGGATAAAAACTGGAAGCAAAATGAAGAGAAATTTAAGCATTCTTAAGTCTCACTGAAATCAGCACTACTGAAGCCCTTCCTTTGATTTCAATGTGACTGAAGCATACTTAACTTGCTATAGATCAAGTCTTAGACCTTCCAAATTTCCGTGCAGAAATTATAGCATGCCGTGTCTTGATGTAACAGAAAAACCAAGCACTGCATCCAATGTCCTTGCTAGCCAATTCGTTGCATTCACCATAGACGTCTGAAACAGTTTTTAACTAGTGGAAGAAGGTGGAATCCAGGATCCATGGGAACCTGAGCTATCTCCTGATTTTGAGGCGACAGAGCAAGTAAAAGCTATGAAGCTGGAGGGATCCAGCGGCAGACCCTGCAGGATCCAGCGGAAAGTCCTAAAGGTTTGCCTGCTGAAGCAACTATGCCTTCCTCCTCTTTTCTCTTGTCGCTTTAAGGCATCAGTAAGGCAGGATGCGAGCTTGAAATCCGCACAGGGTTCAAGCGCTCTCTCAGCCCGCTTGACTTTCCGGTTTTAGAAACGCAGCACCACATAGGTGTCCTGTGCACACATCCAACTAACTGGCTAAAGTCAGTGTATAGCAAGGGAGCAGAACTGTGCTTGCCCATGTTGCTTTGGGATATAAATGTTTTGAATAGATAACAATGACAACGACGATTCTAATACTTCTGGCCTTCCTTCACACATCTGTCACAACAGCAGCATGAAATCAGCACAACTGGAACCTTTCTGGGTCCTGTGTCACCAACAATCCATACGCACGTGTGCACTCCAGACATTATGGCACAGGCCTGGAGGAGGCCTGGAATAGGGTGCACATAATAAAGCAAAGCATTTATGTTCTGCCTGAAAGGTCTTCCTCTCCCCTCCTGCCTGGATGATGTCACTTCAATGTTGAGAGGCTTGTTTATACTAGCTTCAGACCATAAACAGAGTGTAAACAAGAAATTTAACTAGAATGTTTCCTCAGATTACCTGTGGGATGAGAAACATTTTACCAGAAATAATAAATGCTAGCCAAATGTCCATCATTCTGGTGGTCAGGTTGTACATGGAGGGAAGGCCTATATATTGAGCCTCACGGTGGTCATGTGTTCTCCATTACAGAGGACAATCCTCTATTTGAAGGGCAGCCAGAGGACTGCCCTCTATTTGAAGACTTCCTGTATTTGGAGGACTGTCCTGGGCAATTCTGACTGAAACATAACCATGAGAATGATTACCCATCAACAATTAATATCAGGACAGCAGATTGAACGGGCAGGCACACAGGCCACAGTTTTCCACACTATTGCAGAATGTGCTATATTTCTATTTAAATTATAACAATTACTTTTGAATTTGCATCAACACATTTAAGTTCACATATGCAAATTTATGCAAATTACTATCCCCCCTCCCTTTGACTTTTTGTTTTTGGCGATGCATTTGCTCTTTTTTGGTGATTCCCAAATGGCCATCCTTAACATCAATGAGATACCTGTTAGTGGGTGGCCTGAACTCCATCCGTATGAGGTGTTGGGAAGATTTTGTTCCCACTGCAACATGTTCTACTTGGTAGCCTTTTATAAATATAGTAAACAGGTTCATGCTGGTACACCATTGGGGCAAAGACTAAACCTGTTCCTTGCCTCTGATACCCCATACTAAACCTTCTCCCTTCTGTAGAGCCTTACCCTGATTCTATTGCTTGCTCCCCCTGAGTGGTACAGAATGCTGGGAACTGGTTCTCAAATGACACTGGGATGGGATTTGGATTTTCTGCCTCAGGCACCAAAATGACAAGGGATATCTCTGGCCAAGTATCCATGCCCAGCAGAGCTCTTCTACCTGTTAAAGCAACTCCCCTGAGCTGTCCACAAGATCAGAGTTCTAACCTCAAATTAATAGAGGTTTTAAAGAAAAGTCTATATTCTCCAGTCTCTTCTTTACCAAGTTTTCGTTAGGCTGAGATCTGATTGCCAGCTTCAAGCTTCATTCACACATCTCAATTTGCTTATAAAAAGCAATCTCAGGACTAATGCAGAGAAAAGCGCCATTTTGAAGGAAATAATGAAATATATTTCAAATACTAACAATAACAACTCTTCTGAGCTCCTGTTATGTCAGGTATACTTACATTAGGAAATGCATTGAGTATCTTAATTCAGCTCACACAGTTTTGTCGCTCAGAGCTAGGCATTTTCTACAAATACATTATAAAATCTATGTGTTGAAGTACTTCTACACCAAAATACTTTTTTCACATAAAAAGCCACTTCTTTCTCTTCTGAGTGCACAAATAGAACATCATGTACAATGGCATTCTGTAAGAAATTATTTGCATTACTGTTCTTTTTTTAAAAAACTGTAAATTAGATAACCAAAGCTTCCAGCCAAACACTGAGGTGTTTACACTCAGCTATGCAAATTTCTTAGCAGTCTCCCTGAGCAGAGCTTGCAATACTGAAAAACACGTGCTTCATAATGAAATATTCTGCCTACCAGCTAAAGGGTTAAACTAGTGTTCCGGGCCAGTCCAAGATATTTTGCTGCCTGAAGCGAAGAACAAGATGGTGCCCTTCTCATTCCATGTATGAAAGCCAACTGGCCCACCATATGAATCTGTCTTCAACACTGACAATGGTGCAGCATCCTCCACTGCACCTGAAGGCAGCAGGATAACTTAGGGGGCACAGAGCAGGCTGCATGGCACACAGGTTTTTCCTCTCAAGATCTGGTGCCTGAGGCAATTGCCTCACTCTGCCTAATGATAGGGCCAGCCTTGGTCCTGACTCTACTGAACTCTCTCAACCAGTCAGCAGATGCCCTGTGGAATGATCTTTCCAAGCACTTGGAGAGCCTTTGGGGGCATGATAGTTGAGTCATCTGCTGTGTTGTCACCAATCATTTCTATGCCCAAGGCATGCTCTCAGTTCTACAACACAACAACCAGTATGAGTTAAGAACGGCGGTGGTACTGTGGCTGAAACTGCAAGCTCTCACCTCTTAGCTTCTACTCAGAAAACCTACTGCCCACTGCCATGTCTTCAATTTTCTCCTCCACAGGCAATCTCATGAGTTGAATATTCCCTTATACGGAGCTGGGCAACTTTGAAGGATACAGGGGCCCCTTTCCCTCTGCAGACTTCACTCCTGCTGCTGCTGGAGCACCAGAAAACAAAGTTGTTCCATCATCTATGAGAAATCCCTTCAAATGTTTGAAGATGGCTATCATATCACTTCTTAATCATCTGTTCTCCAAGCAAAACATACCCAACACCCTCACCCTTTCCTTACAGGACTTTGCCTCCCGGCACCTCACCATCTTCTTTGCTATACTCTTGACAAATTGCAGTTTGTTGATATCCCTCTTAAATCACAATACTCACCATATGGCCACTTTACTTCTGTTGATGCAACTTATACTTCTGCTGATGCAACCTAGAATTGCCTTAGCCTTTCTAGCTGCTGCATCACATGGCTGACTCATGCTTCGCTTGTGTGTGTGTGTGTTGTTGTTTTTTTTAAAAAACCTAGATCCTTTTCACATGTAATGCTCTGTTGAAATGTATCTTCACATGTATCTCTGTTGAAACTTCACATGTATCTTGGTTGAAATTGATTTTGTTAGTTTTGGACCAGTTCTCCATCCTATCAAGATCAATTTGAACCCTGTTCTGGTCTTCTAAAGTATTAGCTACCCCCACCCAGTTTGGTGTTATGTGCAGATCTGATGAGCTTCCACTCTATTCCTTTCTCAAAATCAATTATAAAGACGTTAAACAACACTGGGCCTAGGACATAACTGTGCAGCACCCCACTTGTCTCTTCTAACCAGGTTGAGAAGGTCCTGTTGATGAGCACTCTTTTGGTATGGGCCATCAGCTAAATATCCACCCAACTGTGACATCACCTAGCTCACATTTTACCCGCTTGCCAACAAGAATATTATGGGAAACTTTGTCAGAAACTTCTCTCAAATCAAGGTATACTATATCCATAGCATTCCCCTGATGTATCAGTTTAGTAACGATCATAAAAGACAGTCTTGAGAAACCCGTGCTGGCTCTTTATGATCACATTTTTTATTAATGCTCACAGACTGTTTAAAGATTTGTTGCCTCAATCCTCTCTTTACCTCACTTTTTGAAGATGGAGACAATTTACCCATTCTCCAAGAATTTTCAAAAATTGTAGGCAGAGGTTCTGATATTAAACCTGCCCATTCCTTTAATACCCTAGGATGCAATTTGTCGGGCCCTAAAGATTTGAAATAATCTAGGGCAGCTACTAATTAGATGCTCCTACCACCTCTTTACCCATCTTGGGCTGCAACTCCTTCCCTTCATCATTTGATCTATTTTTGCCTGGCCAAGCAGTTTGCTTTGTGAGGAAAGACTGAGGCAAAGTAGGAATTGAGCAATTCTGCCGGGAGAGATCCGTGAACTTACCAGTCTTCAGGAATTTAAACGATCTATAAAGACTGAGCTCTTCCGGCAGGCCTACTCAGATGAATTTTAAGTGTTTTATTGGTGTTTTATTGGTATTTTAATAATATATTGGTTTTATGTATTTTTAATCAGTTTTGTGTGTTTTATGATGATGTTGTTCCCTGCCTCGATCCGGAGGGAGAGGCGGGTAATAAATAAATATATTATTATTATTATTATTATTATTATTATTATTTTTCCCTCTGTCGTATGCTAACACGTCTCCATCTTCTCCTCACAGTGGAGGTACCACTTCTCCATAGAGAAAAACAAACAAACAAATAAACAAACACTTGTTGTTATTTTTAACATCCCTCACTAGCCTAAGGTCATTCTGAGCATTAGCTCTCTTGACACTCTCTCTATAAACTTTGGCTACTTGGTTGTATTCATCCTTGGTGGTTCCCCCATTCAAAGCTGGGTCTGGCAGTATCATTTGTTACCACATGGACCAGCAAGAACGGATAATGGTCAGTGGGCTTAATTAGTCTTGACCGGCTTTCCATTACAACCTGGATTTGCAGCCCTCCCACGATGACTTGTCAGGATAACACACTGCTACCCCCATTCCTCTCAGTCAGGAGTCATCAACTACCACATTTCTCCCCCTAATCCTCAGAACAGCAGCAGGCTTCCTTCCACTCATAGAGGATGCCTTTATGCTCTGGGGCAGCTGTTGCATTATTACTATATTAAACTACAGGCACAGAGCTAAGCATAAGCTGAAACAGTGTCCCTTGGTCTAGACTACTGCCCTCACTAAGCCTCAAAGCTTTTCATTTATTATTCTATATTGAAAAGAAAATATGACATAATTTAACCTTAATGTAATAGCTGCCGATTACCTGGTACCCTTGTCCTGTTTGTGCCTCAGACAGGTATCAGCAACCGTCCCACTCTAGCTACTCTTCTGTCGATCTGCCGTAATTGTCCTACAGCATTTACTCAAGCGATGGTGGGAGCTGCTCACGGTCTTTACAATTTCCATCAAACTACAAAACTTTCAGATAAAATTGGCAAAACCTGAATCCGGAACCTCTGGAGGCACGTAAATAAAATAAACGAAGTTGGTAGCAGGGTAATGGAAAGGAAGAGAAACACTCTTAAGAGGACAAAAGGAACAGCGAGAGAATATGAAGAGTTTCAACAAATCAATAGAAATGTCTTATTTCCATCCATTCTCTCTATTTATCATAAGATGCATTGGATCTTTGCAAAAAGCACAGTAAAAGGGGGGGATCTTCTAAAAATAAATAATATAATATGCATTCAGTCACTGTTACACCAATTAAAATGTGCCCGTTTTGAATGCAAGCATGTAGAAAATCCTATGCCATCCCTAAGGCAAAGGGGTAGCTTACAATTTTGCATCTAATTTAGAAATAATTGTTCCCCTAATACAGATACTCAAAGTCGTCTAGCGCCGTTCACAGCAGCCCAGAGAACTGCTGGCAGTTCATCCGTTTGGCTGACATAAGAACAGCTGAGAGATCAATCCAAAAGCCTGTCTAGTCTAGCAATCTGTTTTCCACAGCAGCCAACTAGATGCCTCTGGAAACTCAACGGGGTAGGGAGGAAATGGCCTCCCTGTGTTGTCTGTCCCCAGCGAACAGTAATTAGACCTGGTTCATAATTATGACTCAGGATTATGAGAGCTGTAGTCAAACACATCTGGAGGGCACCAGGTTAGGGGAAAGCTCATTTAGATGTACACTGTCCCTACATAAGGAGATAGCAGAGCACCTGTGTTGCATGCAGAAGGCCCTAGGTTCAATCCCTGGCATATCCAGGTAGGGCAAGAAATAACTCCTGCCTAAAGCCCTGGAGAGCTGCTCCCAGTCAGTGTTGACAATACTGGGCTAGATGGACCCATAGTATGATCCAGTATAAGGCAACTTCCTATGTTTCCCTAAGAAAGGAGGCTGCATTTAGCTGTCCTAGCAAATAGCCATCCTCCATAAATTTGTTTAGTCCTTTCTTATAGACGCAGCCTGGGGACTAACTACAAATGATACACAAGCATGAATAGCCCCAATAACAATTTCACGTTTTAAAAAACCTTCAGAAGGCAGGAATTTGGGGCAAGGAAGCAGGGGATGGGGGGCAGAGGCAGCAAGACTTTTGAAGTCTGCAAAAGAAAAGCAGCTTGGTTCTTGTTTTCTTGATTAGCAGCCTTCTTGAATTTAAGAGAGCCGTGAAGACTGATCTCTTCTGGCAGATCTACCCAGTTGAATTATAAGATGTTTTTTAATAATGTATTAGTTTTTATTTGTTTTTAATGTTTTATCTATTTTATGGTCTTTGTATTTATATTTATTGTTGTTCCCCGCCTCAATCCAGAGGGAGAGGTGGGTTGGAAATAAATATATTATTATTGTTATTATTATTCTTTTCTTTGTGATATGGAGTGGAGAAGCTGCAGGAAGGAACAGGTTTAAACACACAGGCTGCTTCCCTGCTCTGGATTTCTGCCCCACAGCTGTTTTTTTCCCCCTTCTAAAAGCAGCACTGGAGCCCTATTGCACACATGTGAATGTCCCTTGTACTTTGCCCCTAACCTAGTGGCCATCGTCATATCTGGTGGCAGTGAAGCCCTTAAGTCAGGGGTAACCAAATCAGGTGACTTCCAGAGGCTTTGGACTACAACTCCAATAACACCTGACCACTGGCCATGCTGGCTGGGGCTTATGGGAGATGTAGTCCAAAAGATCTAGAGGGCACCAAGGCGCCTACTCCGGCCCTTAAGTGAACTGCGAATTGCGTGAAGTTCTTTCTGTGTCTTAAACTGAACCTACCACCAATCAGCTCCATTTAGCTGCTTCCAAGTTTCATTCCGCCCAAATAAGCATCTGAGAGAAACAACTGGCTTGCAAGTTGTTTAGCTCAAAGTCAGTTGTTTAAAGTGTTGTGTGGAGGGGTGAGTGTGTTAATGACATGCGGTGAGTGGGTTAAAACACAAGCGCATAGAGGCAGGCCGCAGCCACTCTGCGGTGCAACTTGCAGAGGCTGCTGGGATAGAACTGGAAGGACTGAGGGAGGAGGGAGGGTGGGGAGAGGGGCGGGGTCTGTGTCAGTCAAATGCTGACTGACTATTAGTCCACTCAACGCCAGCCCCAACCACCCACAGTTGTGTAAGAATATGTTGTGCGGGGAGTACCCACAAAATAACCAATTGTGAGTTGGCTACTCAACTCACCATTGACTAATGTGTTGTCCGAATGCAGCCAAAGTGGCTTTCAAGAGGCACCGTTTCATTTCCGGCGCCTTCCCTTATTCCACATACCAGCTCCCCTGTCTTTTGTTATTACCACAATCTCACTTTTATTCCTTCTCGTCAGTCTTGCTCTCTCTTCTGGTCTGATGCGTTGCCATTATTACTTGTTCAACTGTCTCCCACATGTAACGCTTCAGGAGCATTAGCTAAATAGCATATTCTCATTGAGTGGCACAGACGTTTGCCTCCTGAAGAGGTGGGGGGAACCTACAGAGAAATTGATCAGTGACAGAACTGGCAGTGGAAAAGCTGAAAGCAATAAGGAGTGAGAAAAAGATGAAACCTGCAAGTGGGCAGGCTGGCATTTATAAAGCTGGTCCTAGAGCCTAATGTGCATTTTTCTGCATCAAGGGACCTATGAGTATCTCTTTCTGTGGATGGTGAATTGAGGAAGTATATGGGTCCTCATTAGGCAGACATAAGAGCTAAAGGAACATAGTGGCTAAGAGGATGAGCTATGCGCTCGGAAGGCCCTGTTCCCCAACTGCTATAATACAGGGTTGTTGTTGTCCTGTCCTACACGGTTATTGCAAAGATTACAAGACAATGTACCTAAAACCCTTTGAACACTCTAAAGTGCAACATAATTACTAAAATATTATTACTGGATTCGTTGTTTTTAAAAGAACAGGAAATGCCTGCACTAGAACTACAGAACAGATCACCAACACAGACAAGGGAAAGAAGAGTTATTTCTTCACCAGCTACACTGATGGTGTTATATAAATCAATAATATTTTACGTATTTGTAAACCACCACCACCACCACCTCAAAAAACCTGTTGCGCCCACCCTCTTTCCTCTCCATGCATGAATTGATATTTTTCCTGCAGACAATAACCACTTACACCTCACAGCAAACGCATGGAGCCAGTGTGACTCTATCAGGTACTCAGGTCCAATGGCTGGGAAGTACTTGGAGTAGGCAGGTAAGCAGCAAGCCAGCCTTACAGGTCAGATGGAAGACAGGTAGGAAAGCCAGCTGCAAACATTCTGGCAGCAGAGCAGTAGAGCTTATCTATCTATCTATCCAGTTACCCTAAAGAGGGCAGCTACAGATCTGGGAGCTTTATAGCATGCAATGACCCAAGTTTGGCTTTTTAGTGTCACCTGATTCTCAGGCCCAGGAGGATTCTGGGCTGTGATAATAGGCTCCTGGCTCAACTAGCTGCAGTTCCATCTTCAAACATTAGATAGGTTCAGGTACCATTCCAGTACTCCAGAATTCATTCTAGGGTGGGTTATATAACACATATGAACAGGCCTCAAAGACAAACAAATTAACAATTTGGTATTAACCTCTCAAACAGAGTCAGTATAAGAACTGAAGAGTCAATTTTGTTCAATTCAATCTCTTTAGACAACTCTGCTGCTGTTGTGTACAGGGAAAGCAGCAGCTTATTACCCTTCCTGACATTCATTTCTCTAAACAGAATGAAAACAAAATCAAAAAGTTTGAAACTACATCTCTACATATCCCAGCAAAGGCTGTTCTCGCTGAAAAAGGAAACAAACCTATCTTATATAACTAACCTGGTTCCCTCCACCCTTTCGAGTTAAGATGAACAGAGAAGAAAAGAGAACAAGATCTTTGAACAATACTATTCAGTCTTTAAAAAGAAAATTAAAATAGTAATTCAATGTGCTTCTTTTATATTGTATTCCAATTCCATAAAAGTACTAAATTATAACTTCTGTATACATGAGAGGCATATGCATTAAGTGATTCTCCTAAAAGGTTTATCCATCTATAATATTTAAATAAAGGCCAGTTTGTCAATGCTTTATATTAAATATATTAAATGGATGCAGATTGTATTATTTAAAACATTACTCCTTTATCTTGATGTCTCTATCAATATTTTAACTTAGAATTTATTTATTCTACGTAAGTATAACTATATGTAATGGTGATAGAAAACCTTGAACAAGCAATTTCTTCCACAAGCTTTTCTTTTGTCTTACTTCATGACATACTTAGAATCGGATCCAGTCATACTTAGAGAAGATCCATTGAAACTAACATCAATCCCATTGATTTCAATGGGTCTGCTATAAGTATGACTAAGTTTGGGCCCACTAAGTTGGGTATTATCCTGCATAATTGGTCCCTTCTGGGCTTTCTATTTAACATCTTCTGATATGGCTTGGCTATTAAAATGAAACAGACTTCTTTGTAAGCCCATAATTCCCCTGCAACAAGCACACTGTGACCACCCCAAAGAATAGGTTCCAGGTAAGTACTGAGCAACTGCATACATCACAAAGGCTTCAAATGGTGGTAGTAAAACAGCAGAGATCCATGTCAAAATGGACACACCACACAGTTACTCTTGCACAAAGTAGGACTGCTGGTTTGCAAATGCATGTTCAGCACTTAATGCCTGCAAATCAAACCCCACAAAACAGAACTTTCATATGCTGAACTTGGGGGTGGGGTGGGGAAATAATCTCTGGAGACAGATATTCATTTTAGCTACTCTCTCTTATACCGTCCAAAAATTCTAATATCTGTTCTTTGGGATAAAATGATGTCTGTTGAAAAATTTTAACTGTTTATTTTGATTTGGGTATAGTATTTTTAAAGTGCAATTGAAGGTTGATCCGCTGCTCATTTATATTCCTGTATGTTTATTTGTGATCTGTACATATAAAGCTCACTAGCTTTATATGCATCCATTCTTTCATGAACCCCACAATGTCAAACTGAGTATCTATTGATTAATAAGAATGGAGTTCATGTTTTTCCTACTTCCTAGTTTAAGCCAACAGTTAAAGTTGTTTCAGCTGGAAGAAAAAGTTGCATGCAGTCCTCACCCATCAGATTTTGAACGCTCTGAAGCCAAGCTAGGGCACAAAAAAACATGCCACAGCTTGAGCAAGTGGTGTATAGCTTACACATCTCAGACCAAAATGACCTTTCTTTAGAATAATTCCACTGTGCACGGTTAAATCTGGTTCATAAATGCATGCTTGTCACTTGATGGCCACCAGTGGCTTGCATGTGGGAATGAGTCAAAGACAGAACTTCTTGATTACCTCACATAACAAAATGCTTTTTCAATGGAGACAGTTTGCAACATTTCACTGTGACTGTGATTCATCAAGGGACGTACATGCATGTGTAAACTGGCACGTAGTTATATTCAAATAGAGACACTTGGTTGAGCTTCTCTTCTCCCCCCAACCTCCCCATTTTCTCCCAGTAACTACTGCCTTTTACTTCTTGTCAGAAGAATTGCTGACAAGAATCCTGATCAAAGAGATACACAATGTTACAAGTCACAGCAACAACTCCAGCACTTAATAAGACACATTCTTTTTCTCCTTTTTGCACATTAAATACTTCCTATTTGCAATCTACCTGTAAAGCCAACTACTTTTCATTGTTATAAAAAAGTAAACTCTAGAAATCTGTAGACTGGAGATAAGCTCTCAGATGGGAGAAGCCTTGAGGGATTTATTTGACCTGTGGGCCCACGGTTCCCCATATCTGTTGTAGAAAAAAATTAAAGAATTGGACATAAAAATGGCAAAATTCAGAATATAATTTGCATATTGGGAAATATAACAGAAATTAAGGAATACTAAAATTTAGATTAGATGTATGGTAAAAATGGGAGTAATTTTATGTATTGATACTGTCTATAGTAATTATATAGTATTTATAATATTTTTAAAAGCATTGATGCATTGGTTTATATGTAGAAACACTAGTCACTAATCATGTTAAAAGGGAGGAAAAAAATGCTAAAAAAGAAAAGAATCTGACAAAATTGAGAATCTCCTGAGATAATATTTCTGTCTCCCAAGATTCTTTGCTACTGATCTCAAAGTAACAATATGTGTTACTCTACCTTCAAAGGAGCTCATCATGAAATTGCAAAATCACAATTCACCCAAAAAAACAACAACAATCAGGATCATTAATTTCTCTTACACTGTAGATATTTGCAGTATAATTAGCATAGTATAATTTGTAAGATAATATGCTCTTTTAAAAGAGTCACTCTGTTCTTAACTTAAATAACTTTGGAGTTTTGCATAGAAGTATCGCAAACTGGACGTTTTGCATTTCCTGGCCCTTTGGCCCCACCACTATTTACAATTCCACACACACACACCACACCTCTGTACCCATGTCACTGATAATAACACTCCATACCGATTAACAGGGTTGTAGTCTATGAAAGCTTATGCCACAATAAATGCGTTGGTCTTTAAAATGCTGGCATCTGCTTACTGCTATTTGAGAGAGCACCTGAGAATATATCCTAAACTACAACTCCTAAGAAGCATGCTAAAGGTGTAATATGCATTTATTTTCTATTGCTTTGTATCATTTTATATATGCCATTCTCTTTTTTTACTCATGATTCTCTACAGGAGAAATAGTTTCCCATGAAATCAAAGTTCTGAATGTGGAAAAATATCTCAGTCCAAATAGTAATAGGCAATTTGCAGGCTGAAACAAGTAAAATTGAGATAGTGTTCCCCTATGAATGACAGGAGGACTCTAAAACTGATGAATGAAAACAATTTTTTGGCATGTCTGTCAATAAAGAATGATAGAAATGAATTTTATGCTTGGTTTGGACAAGCTTATGCCAAACTGAGAGATATAAAGTATTATTTAGTCAGATGAAGGCTGCAACCCTATAGCACGCTTAGGAGGAAAAAGCAAAACCCATTAAAACCATATTTAGGATTGGATTGTTAATTAATAACAAGTTTTAAATACCTATTTCCAAGTGACATCACACCAAGAAACAGAACAAGCAGATGGAGGAGGAGATATGCAAACAGAGGCTGACTTATTTTTAAATGGGTTGGATCTAGGCAGTCATACTTAGCACAAAACCACTGAAATTAATGGGACTGAACTTCGGCATGACTAAGTCTCATTAATTGCAATAGGTCTATTCTAACTATGACTAAGAGTCTGTCTATACATGGCCAAAGCCCTGTGGTGGCTGCAAATCTGCACTGCATTAGTTATATGACGTAGTCACAGATTCGCAGCCACAGTGGGCTTTCCCGGAAAGCTGCACTTTGAAAAAAAACTTACCCCAACTTTTTCAGTGAGAGTTAGGTCACTACAGCTCTTCCACCATCTGACCTAGCTCTGGGGCCGATCCGGGGGGGGAGGGGGTGTCCTTGTGGAAGGCAATCGGCAACTGGTTACTGGAAACCAGAAAGAGGGGAGGGGATGCGGCTCCAGTCCCCGGATGACTGCCAGAAACCCCACATACCCTCCTTAGCATTGGGATTACCCGATGCCACCTCGGGTAAGGGAAACCGCAGGGCTTGGGGGGGAAGGTAGCACCAACTCGGTGCTGTGAAAACAATTCATAAGTCTGGATTTAACCCACTATCTCCAATTGAGTTTTATGAGACAAAGTAAATAGGTTCCAAGCAATCTAGGACACATTTATGTGAAGAGAAGGTAAAACCTGACCTCACTGGCATCTCCAGCAGTAAGGAAAAGCTTTATTCCCCCTCCAATGGAGTCTTCAAGTGCACATTTTATTTTCTCCCATTCAAGTGAATGGTGCCCATTCATTCCCATGGGGGGGGGGGGGAAATGAAGCAGTGAACTTGAGCATAGTGGGCAGTATCCAATGCTGCCTGCACACCAATAGGACCCACCGTTAGCACAACAGGAAGCTAGTGGTTTCGAAAACAATCAGAAAAGAGCGGAAAAGGCCATTTCCTGAACGGGGGAGGTCAGCAGAGCTCTGTTGATATAGCCAGATCCAGAAATGAGTATTTTGGCTCCCTTCCATGGTTACTAGTACTAGCTTTCTGCTGCACTCATGTTGGGTCCTAGAGGGACAAGAGAAAGTGTGGAGGCTGAGCAGCACTGTTGGATACTGTTCATTGTTATAACAGGGGCAAAATCCACTTCCTAATACAAATAGTTGATCAAGCTGCCACTGAAAGGATTCAGTGCGGGGGAGGGGGAGCAATGTACCTCCAGGCACACTGCCCTCTTCCTGGGCAGCCTGCAATTTCTAATCTCTCTTTCCACCCTCCCTCTCTCGCACACACTCCAACATGAGGATGGCATTTTCTTAGCTAATAAAACTAGAGCTTGAGATTAAGAACTATATTACTAACCAAACCTGTTACAAGTATATGTCAAAAATACAAAGTGAATAGCACCCATTCTTCATTCAGTTTTAGTAGAATGTATTATTTTATAGAATATCCATTACTTTGTTGATGGATATAAATTCCTATTATCACTGATAGATTTTTTCCCCCCCCAACAGATTGTTTGCCTATGAAATAATGTTTCTTCACTGTCGGACATGAGGTAGTTATTTCAGAAAACACTGAAAACTAGGAAATAAAATATAAAAGTATAAACATAAATCAATGCATCGCTTTTGCCTTCTTCCAATACATAATATTGTGTACAGTTTTCCTTTGTCACTCACCAGATCACCAATGATGAGTAGCAAGTAATAATAATAGTGGGAACAAAAAGACTCCCTAACCCCCCTAAATTAGGCTACTGAAATAAAAAAAAAAGTGATGTGGGGAGACCAGGGGTTTATTTTTGTGCAAAAAGGACTTTAAACTCAGTTCTGATACAAAAACAAATTCCTTAATTCTGTGTATTTTAGCCTCCTCCCATCACTGTTTTGTACCTGGCTCGTACTGATGGATTTTGGGGTTCTATAAAACAAACAAAAGAAGCCAATCCCACAAGTATGAAGTCTGCCCATCACTGCAATATTACATTTTGTGCACAAACTCCATCACTTGCCCTAGTCTCAGACAAAGTCTCACTCAAGGGGGCACATAAAAGTGACATTCAAATCCAGATTCAAGTCCTGCTCTCTATTTATTAGGTCACAAATGGGCAATTCTCAGGTTGGTGTATATGGCCAGGAAATTGGGGATGCATTTGGAAATCCCAATTTCAAATTACTGGCTAACCTTGGGAAAACCACTCTTCATTTTCTCTGCTTCATCTACCTTCTTAGGTTGATATGAGGCTAACTCCCTGCTCTAAGCTCCCTGGGTAATAGCAAACATAACTAACTGCTGCCAAAGTTTACATTAATTTGGATTGAGATCAAAGTATAAAGAGCTACTACACATAGTTTTCAGCTGTCTGAATAGAGAAAATTAATGTTAAATAATAAGTACTAGTAGGGGATTCCCTGATTTGTAAAGAATGGGCCCAATCCAGCCTAAGTTAAATACTTTTAAGTACCGTTAATTTCAGCACAAGTCTTCAGCATATGTTTAAATTTCTTCTGTTGGAATCCACTTTCTCTTTATCTCTCTGCATGTGTTTGTAGAAGTAGACAATACCGGGTAGACCAATGATCAGACTCAATACAAGGCAGGTTCATGTGTGTCTAAGTTCAATGAACATTATGCTGTTAAATGCTATTCCCACCCAATTTTATTTCACTTTGTATGTAGACTATAGATCAGAATTACAAACACATGTTGGAGAACAGCAACCAATTAAATAGCCTTCTTGCTTAATCCTAATGTGCTATGAAGTTTTCAAGCTAAATGTGAGTTGTACTATTTACATGTAGAGCCCTTATTTTTTGGTTAAGATATTTCCTAAATCTGCATTCATAAGACCTTGCTATCACTCTTTACGAACAACCACCTTGCTTGCCAGATTGTAGTTCAGAACCACAGTCACAAAGCTCTTCTGCACTGTGCATAGTAAGACCCAGCACAGAAGCCAACACTTGCTTCTGTGCTGTTGTAGACTCTTGTAAATCCCACAAGAGCCCCCTCCAAAATCTACAGGGTAGACTCCAAATCAAGATATTTCCCAACTCCATCAGCAACTCCCGTTATTGGAGTTCTAAGACTTCACTGAAAACGTTCAGAGACAACAGATATCTTCAGGAAATACAGGATCTACTGTGGGATTTCCCTCAAATCCATTTGCAGTTGCAAAGGTTTTACACAAATATATGTACTCTCCAAAATCACATAATTCTATGTATTCACACAGTGTTCTCAATTGCTCTGTCTACTCATTCAGAGTACAGGGCTGCAAAAAAAATTAAATACACACCAAATGCTACTACAGCAGCTATGGAGCCATAACATCAGGAAAGACACGCAGTATCTAAATAAAAACAAAGTGTAACGGTCACCATGACTAAACAACAATATGAATGAACAAGGTATATCTGAAAGTACTATATGTATTGTTTTAAATTACCTTTCCAATTTAAATACGTTGTTATACCATTTCTTGTTATTTTCTTTTATTATAAACTGCATGTTACTATTTTATCCTTAACGTGTTTTTCTGAGCTCCTCTGAAGCGCCAGGAATTCCATATGCTGCTGAACAGCTGCAAAATGGCAGAGGAGGGGATCATTTAAAAAGGAGAAGTGGAAGACAAGGGAGGGAACTTAATCCTTCCCCACCCCGGTTTTCCCTGCAGTCCCCTCCCCAGACTGGGATTCCCAGGCATGTATTTGTTGCGTTGCAGGGGAAATTTCTGGGTGAATGAGTTGTAGGGGAAAGCAGTGGGCAGAAGGTTTAACAGCCCCTCTTGTCACTGCTCTCCTGTAAATGTTGTCCTTCTCTTTAGAAGCTGTTTAAAAGAGACCATGGTACCACAAACTCAGTCTTTAGCTGAATGCCTCATTCAGCTCATAAAACCCCGAGCTGAAATATAAACCCTGGAAATAGTTTGCAATTTAATCTGAACTTCTACAAATGCTTTTCAACGTGCCCAGGATCATGAAAAAGCTGGTGGAGGCCAAGGGAAGCACATTCTATAATGGTAAAGCTGTGGCTACTTGTCCATTAAAATGATCAATGTTGCTTTTGCATTACCGGCATCATCTGTCAGCAAAGCCCATGATTCCCAAACTTCCCATCTTCTCTAGTATTTCATTATTATGAGATCTATTTCATTATTTTTATTTCCCATATGCCATTACAAATACACTTTTGCAGAATTTCTTTTCTTTTCTTTGTTTTTTGCTCCTCTTTCAGTGCAGTTGGGGAAAAATTGAAGGCTTGTAATGGATTTTATGATCTTTTTCATGATCTTTTTTGCAACACAAAGCGCTTCATTTTCTTGCACGTAAACATGCTCTTTGAACTGTTCAACAAATAGAGAACCCTTTTCCACCTAGAGTAGCCTGCATGAAATAAAACATAGGAACATAGGAAGCTGTGTTATACTGAGTCAGATCACTGGTCCATCTAGACCAGTACTGTTGACACTGAGGCAGTTCGCCTCAAGACAACAGCCCACCCAATGTGAGACTGTGGTGCCTGCGTCCCTGCTCAAGGGGTTGTTGTATCGTGTGAACTCGGCAAGCATTGGATTCGCATGACCCTCACATGACCCATGCTCACTGGGTCCACATGACATAACCCCTCGAGCATGGACTGCATATGCAAAGTGCCGCCCATGGGTGCTGCAGCCCACTGTAAGTCAACTAGCCCACAACGAGCTGTGTCATGTCGTATGAGCCAGGTCACTGACTGGTAACAGCTCTCCAGGGTTTCAGAGACCTTTGCCAGACCTACCTGGAGAGATCAGGGATTGAACCAGGGGCCTTCTGCTTGTGAAGAATGTGCTCTACCACAAAGCTATAGCTCCTCCTTAAAGTACAGGCTACTGGGTGATATAGGAGTCTCTGATGCTGCACCACAGCTGAAGATAGGCAACTGGACCTGATCAGCTCTTTGGACAGCAGAGTGTTAGAAGACCCATATACAAAAACGAGAGAAGAAAGGCTTTCAAGAAAATCTCTGGAAAGGCCATAACTGATGGAGGACAGGCACTGCATTAACCAATCACCAGTTAAATATTTCCCAGATTTGCAGGGCTTGTAGGGTGACCAGATAAAATCCAGGTCAGGGCTCATGTAACTTTAACAGTTGTAGAAAAAAGGGAATTTCAGCCAGTGTCATTTGTATGCAATTAGTTCCTGGTGAAATTCCCTCTTCATCACAACTGTTAAAGTTGCAGGGGCCCTGCCTTCTTTTGTATATGGTCACTCTAGTACAGTGCCTGCACCTTTAACTGTTGTGATGAAGAGGGAATTTCACCAGGAACTAATTGCATATGAATGACACTGGCTGAAATTCCCCTTTCTCTACAACTGTTAAAGTTACATGAGCCTTGACCTGGATTTTATCTGGTCAGCTTAACTATAGACATCTGTGGGAATAGATTGCTGGACTGATGGACCCTGGGTCTGATCAAGCATGGCTCTTCTTATGTTCTTATTAGGTTTACATCTGAGCTCACTGCTCAAAAGGTGGGGAAAGGGTTTCTAGTTGTACTGTAACATGTACATTAATAAATAAAAGGGCTTTTAAAAAGATGTCTAGATAACCAAAATTATCTGACAATCAAAGCTGAACTCTGCAATTAGTATAAAGTATGTATCCTTTTTTAAAAAAAATGCAAGATTACTTTCATATTGCATAATTTATTCTCTTTCTATTAGGCATGGGGAAAGGTAAGAAGCTATACAGGACACTGACCCACCTTGCCCTCTGAACACTGGAAAAAACATGTACACATTGGGAGTAAGCCCTCATTGAAAACAATGGGCCTACGTCTGAGTAGACATGCAGAGGACAGCACTTTTAGTCATTTATTTGGCTTCTGATATTTCTCCAGGTATTGGCCATGGACTTTCAAGCATATCTTCCCAGTCATAAGGACTAGGAAGTTGCTCTTTAAACATTTTTAAAGCCCAGATACTTAGAAAGCTGAATTCTTCTGGCAAGACCACATTTCTGCCATTTTGCTATGTTATTGTGCCTCAGAGATCACCAGTCACCCCCTGCTTGCAGAACAGGTGGCAGGGAGAAGTCAGTCGCATGTGCTTTAAACAATCAAGGAGACCCCTCATGTCCAATGCAGCTTGAAAAGAGGGATGCCTAGGCAAAAAGCAACAGAGCAATTAGGAGAACGGTTTGAAGTCACTACATCACAGCAGCTCTTTTAGGAGTGCCTTGCTCTCTGAACGCCTGTTCTTAAAAGCAGGGCAATTGTTTTGAATCAAGGGAAAGGTCACACTGGGCCCTGGGACGCTGCATTCCCTCCCTTTCTGGAAGAACAGCACATCAAGTGGAAGGTGAGCCTGGTCCCAGCCACTGGCCAGAGAAGGAACAGTGTGGGGTATTACTCCCCCCGCACACACACACACTGACAAAAAAAAACTCTGCTCCAACTGTCCTTTACTAGGCTGACCATATGAAAAGGAGGACAGGGCTCATGTAACTTTAACAGTTATAGAGAAAAGGGAATTTCAGCCAGTGTCATTTGTATGCAATTAGTTCCTGGTGAAATTCCCTCTTCATCACAACAGTCAAAGGTGCAGGCACTATACTAGAGTGATCATGTACAAAAGAAGGCAGGGCCCCTGCAACTTTAACTATTGTGATGAAGAGGAAATTTCACCAGGAACTAATTGCATACAAATTACACTGGCTGAAATTCCCTTTTCTCTACAACTGTTAAAGTTACATGAGCCCTGTCCTCCTTTTCATATGGTCAGCCTACCTTTACCCTATGACTCTGGTTTTGAGGGGAAGGTCATTCTGGCCTCTGTCACTGGCCAGAGAATTGAGGGCTACAGAGACACTGTACCATCTCTATCCTAGAAAGGACACTAGCCTGGCCCTTACTGGATGCAAATGCCTGTTAGCAAGTCTTTTTGTTCCAGTACTGTCAAACTGATCTCTCTTTTCTTTCTCAGTGTCCTTTCCCTTGTATGTCTTGCCTTTAGTTTGCAAGGGGGGGGGGGCAGGGCCTGCATCTTATTTTGATTTACAACACAGAGTTAACAATAGGCACTCTAGAAATAAATAAGAACAAGGCATAAGGCATGTCCTGCTGAATGACCCCTACAGATGTTAATTCTATGGCAGCCTCCTGATGCATTGAACTGCAACTCCCATAATTCCCAGTCAGCACGGCCATTGGGAGTCCAAACCATCTGGAGGGCACCAGGTTGGGGAATGCAGACCTAGTGTGCCATTCCCTACTTGATACCTGCACTTTGAGAGTAGGGATCCTGCAGCAAATCTATAGCAGCAAATCACTTATTTGCCTTGAGAAAATGGCAGTTTCCTCTCCTTCTCAGAAAACATTAAAGGGAGAATTAAGCGACACCCATAATGGCAATTTTAATTAATAATAATAATAATAATAACAATTTATTTCTTACCCGCCTCTCCGTCTGGATCAAGGCGGGGAACAACAACATGATAAAATACATAAAACTGATTAAAACATGACACATATTATTAAAACTGCATAAAAATCCTAAAACATCCTAAAAACATCCTTAAAACATTCTAAAATTCTGCGTGGCATGGCAATACATTTATGCACAAGAAAAGTGGAAAGATATAAAACATGGTTCCCAGAGAACTAGTTTATCACAGTTTGAAAAATGTAGGAGCTGCACAAATAATGCTTAACCCTTGAAAAGAGCATCTATGCAGTATCCTAACCCAGACCAGGTGAATTAATTAGGATTGAAAGTCTGTATTGCAGCCAAATGAAGCAGCTTCCAATGCAATGAAGCCTCCTGGGAGATATCCAAATGGAATATTATGAAATGTAGAACATGATCTCCAGATGAAAAAGTAAACCACAAAAAGTAAACCACTAGCAAATGGAGCCAGTTTCACACAGGTTGTAATAACCCTTAGTTTGATACAGTGAAGCCTTCAAGCAAACTTTAACAGCTGCCACAATTTGGGCACATTCTGTCTGCCCTGTCGGAGTGAAGCCATACCATTGGCACTCCTAGTCTCAGCCCCTGACATTGTGCAACTCTATAGTTCCTGAGGGAGGGAGGTCTGTCCACTGTATTCCCTTGAGGGGGGCTACCCCACAGAAGTAGGGAGGAGGCAGATCTATAACTGTCCCTTGGCCTATTAATTTCCTGACTTTAAATGGTATGGCCTGCAAAGCTGTGAGCTGGTTAAGGAAGTCTGCCCCTAGTGGTTGAAGATGTTACTGCAGGCTTCAACTACATGGGTACATTTAAATTAATTAAAATTAATCTGTTTTAAGAGCAAAATAACCCCAAGGTACACATCCCCTAGGGTCCCTTTGGTATGCATGCCAAGTTTCAGGTGTCTACATTTCATAGACTTGGCGCTATGGTGTTGACAGACAAATGGACAAACACACTTCCTCTTTTATTAGTATGTATTCTGTGTATTTTCCAATTGATTCCCCTCTTTATATGTTTGATATTCTGTGTGATTTTCATCTCTTCCTTTAAAATATTACTACTGAGATTTAATGTACAAAGACACCTCTTTAACATTTTTTAAAAACTTTCCAAAAGGAATTTCACTGAGTTTTCCACATGGCATGCTAATAATGCATGCCTGTTAGGTACGCTGGTGTTTGGCAGTAGCAAATTAATCGACTAATGTTTCTTTGCACAAAACAGGATCAATCATCACACGGATGCGAAAGGAATAGAAGTCAAGCATGCAAGAGCAGCGCTTTGCTCAAATATACCACCAACACGTCTGGAATCAGAGCATGATAAACCTGATAAGCCTAGAGAGAACAAAGATGAAAATACTCTGTGAAACAGCTTGGGCATCATTTGCTTCTTAGAGAATTGGCTAACTAATATTGGCCGAATTGTCCATTTTGAACAACACAAGAGGTATTGTAAATTGAAAGTGCTGTAAAGATTATTTTAAAAACAAATCAAGCAGAAATGCATAACCCTATGCATGTGTATGGGGAAGTAAACTTAAATACTCCCAAGTAAGGGTGTATAGGACTGCAACAACTACACATGATGTGGCATAGGTCATTCCAGTGTTACATGTAGTTCGGGCCTTAGTTACTCCCTCCCTCAATATTGATTCAGCCCAATCCTGTGCATATTATCATTATGCCCCATGGGATGTACCCCTAAGCAAGTGTGCAAAGGACTGAAGCCTCAGACTGCAATCCTAAACACACACTAGGGACTAAGTCCCATTGGGATTTACTCCTGAATAAATATGGCTAAGATTTTGCTGTCAGTAACTTACACCGCTGAAAGGGATCATCATATAAAATGCTCAAAGCTGCTTACAAACTGGCAACTGCCTTCATCTCTCAGGGACAACAATGGGATTGGAGGACACCAAGTACCTCTCATGAATCTCTCATCAATCTGGCTCTAGAACTTGCACGTAATTTCTACTGGCAATCATTTTAGAGCAATCATCCATGCTTTTCAGATGGGAAAAGAGAGGAACAACAGCTTGGACGCTTTGAGGAAGGTAAAATACCTAGGTAGTCTGAAGGAGAAGCCAAACAGAAATACCTTTAAGAAAAATACTATTTTAGAAACACACAATCCCAGTTGAAAGATTATTTCCTAAAAGTTCCCATTTAGGTTCCTGCTAATCTAGGGAGGGGAGAACACTTTGAAAATTAAATGTGTACCATCCCCACACCCAAAGAGTATTATAGTATTTCTACAATATATTGAAAGACAGAATAAGACAGCCAAGTGACATGGCTCTAATATTTTACAAAATTAGAATGTTTTCTTTGAACACAATGTATTTCACAGCAACGACTTTACTTAGCAACCAGCTCCACAGAAGAGGCTAGATTTGATGTTAGGATTTGAATTATATTAATTATGATGGAAAAGCAAACAAGAAGCTTGGTGATTACCTAAATAGGTTACAGACATCAGAGCACCTTTGTATTCTCTGTTTCTCACACCATTTTCTGAAGCAAGGTGAGGGGGATGCTAAAGGTGAAGGGCTGTATGGTTTGCATTAATTAGCTGGGGTGATGGGCCTGAACATACATTCCCCTGTGTTTTTTCAGGGGAGGGGGCTTTTGTGCCTTTGGAAGAGAGATACTTTTCTCTTCATGCAACAACTGAAATATAATCACATTTTGAAAGCAGAGCTGCAAGGTCTTTGTTCCCAGCAGCATGAAATGAACTGGCACCCCCTATCGCCACTGGTTCCGGATACATGAACTGTTGACACCTCACTGCCCACGCAAGGTCAATGCTCACATTCCCGGATTTACTAGACACCTCCTCATTTTCATGATCTCAGCTGTGCTCAACCGAGCACATGCAGTGTGCGAATGTACACACGGGGCTCCAAAGTGTCTGTGCAAAAAGGGAGCGGAGGAAGAAGCCAGAGCATGGGCACAAGAGCGCCTGTGTTTGGGAAAGAAATGTGGATGATGATGGGAAAGGTGTGCATGAAAGGAAAAGAAAGAACGTTTATGTTTACATGTAGCTATACAGTCAGTATTTTAGACATGTGCTTTGCCTAGATGAGACGTTTGGGACTTCCTGGAAGTCACACACCCTGAATTAGAAAATCCACCTAATCCCAGATGTTTGGGAGAAGTTTAAGTCCCATTAAGCTCTGTAGGACCTACTCTTGAGTAAACAAGAGCAGTTACGACTGTTGAAAAGTACACTGTACTAACTTAACTGAGAGCATGCCCACTGGACACAGTGGTACTTATGTCTGAGTAAGGATTGTGCTGTGAATTAATGAGTGAAAAGCACCCTGCACATTAGCTCAACTGAACTTACTCCCAGGTAAGCGTATCGGATTGCAGCCTACGTACACAATGCACTCTGTTATTATTAAAATCCCTGCTCATGCATCGAACTCGCTGATTGGCCTTGGGTAAGTCCGTGTTTCTCAGTCGTGCCTGTCTCAGCTGCTTCTTAGGAAGAAAGAGATGAGCCTACATTGTAACCTGTCCTGATTCGTTAAAATTGGGCAGGAAAGAAAAACCTAACTCGATCCAATGAAACTACCTCAAAGGAGGAGGCAGAGCTGGCGATGGAGTGCAGTGTGTGCCTGCACGCCTGGAATAAGGGGCAGGGTCCTTGCTGCTATGCCTGTAATCCTATGAACATTTCCTTGCAAAGAAATCCCACTGCATTCAATGGCAGCTCGCTTACCTCTACGTAAGCACGCAGAGGATTGGGGTGCCTTGTGTACATAGGTGAGTGCGAGTAAGAGAGAGAGAGAGAGAGAGAGAGAGAGAGAAGGAACCTGCGCCTAGAGAGGATTATTTAAATAAAACGCGTGTGTGACTGACAGCGAGGCAAAGATGGGGTTGGTGATGGAGCTCGTAAGCATGGAAGGGGAGGTGTGCACGCACGAGAGAGAAAGAGAGCGAGCGAGATGGGCACCGTACAGCAAGCAGCCCATGTGCTGCGCCCAGAAGGGAGCCTGTGCGGGAGGGAAAGCGCGCGAGAGAGTCAGCGCCGGGCTCCTGGTGTTATGATCGCGGAGGGAGGGAGGATGCTCAGCGTGGGCAGCGGGAGCGCTTCGGAGCCGGTCTTCCGTCCGTCCGTCCGTCCGTCCCCCACCCGCCCAGCCCTGCCCAGCCCAGCCCGCCGGTCCTGCAGCTTACCTGAGCAGTTGCTGCCCGCCTTGCCTTTGCCGGCACAGTCAGCGGCGGGCGCGGCGGGCGAGAGCGGGTTGGACGTCCGGGCAGGGGTCAGAGCGCAGAGAGCCACCGCCAGCGCCAGGATCACGGCGCTGCTGCAGCCGGGGGAGGCCCGGGGCCGGGCGGTGGCCGCCATGGCGAGGGCTTGCGAGGAGGGGGCTGCAGGCCCTGCTGGGTATCAACGGGCGCCGCCCGGAAGAGCGCGGACCCACCGGCCTGGTTGCCAGCCAGCCCTCCGCATCCCGGGCCGCCGCTGCCGCCGCCGCCCGGCTCTTCGACTCGGCGGCGGCTGCGCTTCTCCTTTCCGGACTCCCCGAACGCCGGCTGGGACCGCGCTGGCTCCCCGCGCCCCTTTGTGCTCTGCTGCTGCCGCTGCTAATGCTCCGGCTACAACAAAGGGAAGGGAGGGGGAGATGGAGTCAGAGGGAGGGGGGAAGCGAGGGAGGGAGTGGGGTCCACGTGATGCCGATGCCGCCAGCCGCCTCCTCCCCCTCCCCCGGGATGGGGACGGGATGCAGGGGGCGGCGGAGGGGTCCGACGCTGGGCCGCCACGCCCACCCCCCTCTCGGCCGACCGCCGCCACTCGCCCGAGCGCAGCGGCGGCGGGGCTGCCTCCTCCTCCTCCTCCTCCTCCCGCGCAGGGGCATCTCGCCGCGCGCCTGTCCCGGCCCTTGGGGCTGCACGGGAGGATGGTCGCCTTCCCGAAGAAAGAGTGAGGAGCCGGCGGCACCGAGGAGCCGCCTCGACCCACCTTCTGCGCGCCTCCAAAACTCCGCTGCTTCCCGAAGCGCGCTTGAGGAGGCAGCAACCAGAAGGACCTTTTCCCAATCTGCACTAAGTAACCTGGCCCGCCTGCCTGCCTGCCTGCGGTGGGCTGGCAGAAAGCAATAGGCATTGGCCTCCCTCAAGCGTTTTGGCCCAGCCGTGCGTGTGCGTTGCAACCCTATGTTCACTTACTCGGGGCTAAAGAAGCCCCGCTGGACTCAGTGCGACTGAGCAGACGTGTCAAGTCTTGGGTTGAATGGGTGCAATCCTAAATACCCTTACCAGGAAGGAAATCGCAGTGAACTCCATGTGACCTGCTATTTTCCTAGAAAACCTGTGCAAGGTTGGGCTGTGCCTGTATAACTCTTAATCTTTCTCAGGGAGGGTCAACATAGATCTGTTTCAGACAACACAATAATCAACCGAGGGGGGGAGAAACAATCGTCAGTTGTGTTGCTTATTGTATCATGTGGAGAGCAATACACAACGCACACACAACGGACAGTATGCTATTTGGGGCACTTAAACAATGGAGAAAAACAACGGGCTTGCACGTTCTTTATCCCAAACTCCGTCGTTTAAAGTGTCGTGTGGAGGGAACCCCCCCTCTCTCCGTGTACTATTCTGTTTGGTGATAGAGTTCGCCGGCCAGAGCAAACGAAAAAGCCCCGACTGCTCCGATACAGCCGGCAGAACATGCGGTGCATAGTGGGATATGGCCAGAAGACTGAGGGAGGTGGGAGGGAGGAGACGCAGCAGCCCAGAAGGATACTGGGACTTTCAGCCGTGCGACAGGGGAGGGACAACATGTTGTGTGGCAGGTGCTGCCACTGCGCCGCCAAAACAATGCGCGGTCAGTACGCTATTCTCCCCTCCGTTGCCTAAAGTGTCATCCAAGTGTTGCCATAAAAAACACGGCTCTGGGCAAACAAACTGAGTGGGGGTGGGGTGGGGGCTGCTTTCCCAGCTGCTGTGACTTGATTCAAGTGAAGAAGGGGAAAAGTCCTGAACTCTGGAGTAATCTCGGGTTGTGCCCAATGTAAAGTCTAAATCCCATTCATTTCATCAAGATTAGACATGCGCCAACACATTTTATTTTTAGGTGGATGTTGAAGACCCATCTGTTCATGCAAGCCTTCCCTGTGTGGTGTTGCCTTCCATCTTATGTAGATGAGATGCATTCTACATATTGGTCTTTTTTTATTATTATTTGAAATCTTTAGATGTAAGCAGTTTATAAGTACTCGTAAGCAAAACAATGTCATTGGTCTGCTCTAAGTAAGACTAACAGTGAATACATCCCTGTCATATAGTAGGTTGATAGATGTTAGGGAGGGAAGACGTTCAGTTCCATTTAGACAGACAGCTCCATCACATCAGCAATTGAGTGCACTCTAGCCACGCCTGGTGTGTGAATTTGCAGCACAGTACTCACATGACGCCGTGCCTGTCTTGCTGACACCCCACCTGTTCCCGAGCCTTTCCTAGAACGCTAAAAGTCTGGATTATTTTCCCTAAGCACATTTAACTGGGAGCTTGTCATTTAACTGAGAGCCGGAACAACTTAAAGGCAGCTGTGAACGGCCAGCTGGTGGCTGGAGAGAAACAACAATGTGAGGGGGGGGGGGAAGGAAAGTGCTGGCTGACATAGTCGCACTTCCCCTACTCGCTCTCTTCTTCTGAGAAGCCAAAGCTGACCGGCGACTGAAATGTGTCTGGGAGCACCAATATCTGTTGTGTGGGGCAGAGGGAGATATGGCGATAGCAGGGTGAAATGCCGTTACAGGGGAAGGAGAGATGGATATCTAACACCCATCTTACCTTCCGGTCACCCTGCTACCCCGGGGAACTTGGGGAATGATCCAGGCCACCCACAGAACCTCTCCTTGCTCTTATGCAATGCCAGGTTGGTTAAAAACAAAACAAACATAATCTATGATCTCCTTACAGAAGAGGAGGCTGAGCTGGCATGCTTCACAGAGACCTGGCTGGGAGATGACAGTAGCCCGACATGGGCTCAGGCTCTCCCAGCTGGGTACTATGTTAGTGAGCAGGTGAGGGAAAGTGGGTGGGGGGGTGGGGGTGGAGTAGCTGTGGTCTACAAAAACAATCTTAACCTGACCAGACATCCTGTCTGGGAATTGAATCATATAGAATGTGTGTACCTGAGTCTGAAGGCCAGGGATAGACTAGGGATTCTGTTAGTGTACTGCCCCCCCCCCCCCCGCTGCCTATCAGACTCCCTGGCCGAGCTCACGGAACTGGTCTCGGAGCTGGTGTTGGATTTGCCCAGGCTTTTGGTCCTGGGGGACTTCAACATCCCATTCGAGGCCGGTTTGTCAGGTGGAGCTTGGGAGTTCATGGCATCCATGACAAACATGGGCCTATCCCAATTGGTTTCTGGACCCACACATTCAGCAGGTCACACCCTCGATGCTGTTTTCAGTTCCGAACAGACGGATCTGTGGGCGGAGGTAATGAATACTAGGGGTGTGCACGGACCCCCCGGATCGGATCGGGACCCGGATCGGGACCTCCAATTTTGTCCCGGACCGGTTCGGACAAAATCGGAGGCCCCCCGGACCGGATCGAGTCCGATCCCGACCCAAAAATCGTACATTTTTGGATCGGCCGCCATTTTTTTCCCCATAGACTTGCATTGCAATGCAAGTCTATGAGGAAAAAATGGCGGCGGGTGGGTAAGGGGGGGCCTAACTCCCTCCCCCCCCCGGGGCCGTCCGCTGTGGACGGCCCCGGCAGGTAAACCCCCTCCCCCGCGCTCCCTACCCCCCCTGGGGCCGCCTGCTTCCATCCGCTGGCGCCCGCGGGCGCCAGCGGATAGAAGCGGACGGCTCCGGGGGGGGGGTAAGCCCCCTTCCCCGCCACTTACCTTCTCGGCACGTCCGGCGCCGGCGGCTACTACCAGCGGGCTCCGCGGCCTACTCTCGAGTAGCGCGCCGGGTGATGACATCACCCGGCGCGCCACCCTGGAGCAGGCCGCGGAGCCTGCTGGTAGTAGTAGGCGCCGGCGCCGGACGGGAGCCGCCGGGCCGGGCAGGTAAGGGCCCCCCTCCCCCCTCCCCCCTCCGCGCGCCCCCTCCTCCCCTCCACGCACCCCCTCCTTACCTTTCCGGCCCGGCGGCTCCCGTCCGGCGCCGGCGCCTACTACTTCCAGCAGGCTCCGCGGCCTGCTCTAGAGTAGCGCGCCGGGTGATGACATCACCCGGCGCGCCATCCTAGAGCAGGCCGCGGAGCCTGCTGGGAGTAGTAGGCGCCGGCGCCGGACGGGAGCCGCCGGGCCGGAAAGGTAAGGGCCCCCCTCCCCCCTCCCCCCTCCGCGCGCCCCCTCCTCCCCTCCACGCACCCCCTCCTTACCTTTCCGGCCCGGCGGCTCCCGTCCGGCGCCGGCGCCTACTACTTCCAGCAGGCTCCGCGGCCTGCTCTAGAGTAGCGCGCCGGGTGATGACATCACCCGGCGCGCCATCCTAGAGCAGGCCGCGGAGCCTGCTGGGAATAGTAGGCGCCGGCGCCGGACGGGAGCCGCCGGGCCGGAAAGGTAAGGGCCCCCCTCCCCCCTCCGCGCGCCCCCTCCTCCCCTCCACGCACCCCCTCCTTACCTTTCCGGCCCGGCGGCTCCCGTCCGGCGCCGGCGCCTACTACTTCCAGCAGGCTCCGCGGCCTGCTCTAGAGTAGCGCGCCGGGTGATGACATCACCCGGCGCGCCATCCTAGAGCAGGCCGCGGAGCCTGCTGGGAATAGTAGGCGCCGGCGCCGGACGGGAGCCGCCGGGCCGGAAAGGTAAGGGCCCCCCTCCCCCCTCCGCGCGCCCCCTCCTCCCCTCCACGCACCCCCTCCTTACCTTCCCGGCCCGGTGGCTCCCGTCCGGCGCCGGCGCCTACTACTACCAGCAGGCTCCGCGGCCTGCTCTAGAGTAGCGCGCCGGGTGATGACATCACCCGGCGCGCCACCCTAGAGCAGGCCGCGGAGCCTGCTAGTAGTAGTAGGCGCCGGCGCCGGACGGGAGCCACCGGGCCGAGAAGGTAAGTGCCCCCCTCCTCCCCCCCCCCGCTGTCCACTTTCATCGGCGGGCGCCCGCTGGTGCCCGCCAATGGAAGCGGCGGTGGGCGCCAGTGGGCGCCCGCCGATCCGCCGAACCGGTTCGGAGCTTTTTCGGACCGGTTCGGATTGGATCGGCCGATCCAGCTGCGGGATCGGAAATCGGATAATTTATCCGATTTCCCACTGGACCGGACTCGGATCGTGGATCGGGTCCGATCCAGTGCACATCCCTAATGAATACCTCCGAATTGTCATGGACAGACCATTTTCTGGTCAGGATTAGTATCACGGCTACCAACTGCCCCTGCGGGGTGGCGGACCTATTAAGATGGTCCACCCTCGAAGGCTGATGGATCCTTCTGGATTCCAGAAAGCCTTTGAGGGTTCTATGGCTGGTATCGTCAATGATCCTGTGGAAGCCCTGGTCTATAGATGGAATCAAGACCTAACTAGGGCTATCGACACGATTGCCCCCAAATGTCCTCTCCGACCCACTTCTAATAGGGCGCCTTGGTATACAGAAAACCTCAGGGAGTTGAAGCAGAAAGGACAATGACTGAAGCACCGATGGCGGAAAACTCGACTTATATCCGACAAGACGCGACATAGAGAACATCTTCGTTCCTATGGGGTGGCAATACGTGAAGCGAAGAAATCTCACTTCTCTGCGCACGTTTCATCTGCGAATTCACGTCCAGCAGAACTGTTCAGGGTGGAGAGGGTTTAACCCAGGCACCTTCTCCCCTGAATCCGATTTTAGAGCCTTCGGTAGTTCGTTGTGATGCCTTTAACGATCATTTCACAGATAAAATCCCTCGATAAGAGCCGACTTAGATGCCATTGTTATAGCAGAGGCTGACAATGTGTGTCCAGCGACTCCGCGAGTAGAATTACACTTGATCAGTTTCAGTTGGTGAGAACCGAGGACGTGGACAAGGTACTTGGATGTGTGAGGAGGACGACTTGCCCTCTCGATCCCTGTCCTTCTTGGCTGGTCATCCAGGGAAGAGATGCAGTTAGATCACATCTACAACATATCATTAATGCATCTCTCAGGGAGGGGAATTTTCCATCATGTTTAAAAGAAGCGGTGGTACGGCCGCTTCTAAAAAAGCCCTCCCTGGATCCTCTGGACCTTAATAACTACAGGCCAGTATCAAACCTTCCATTTTTGGGCAAGGTGATCGAGAGGGCGGTTGCCTTCCAACTCCAGGCAGTCTTGGATGACACTGATTTTCTAGACCCATTTCAAACCGGCTTTAGGGCAGGATACGGAGTTGAGACCGCTTTGGTCGCCTTAGTGGATGATCTACGCCTCAGTATTGACAGGGGGAGTGTGTCCCTGCTGGTACTCCTGGACCTCTCAGCGGCTTTCGATACCATCGACCATGGTATCCTTCTGGAGCGCCTGGGGGAATTGGTAATTGGGGGCACTGTGCTTCAGTGGTTCCGATCCTATCTCTCGGGCAGATTCCAGATGGTGATGCTTGGGGATAGCTGCTCTTCAAAAAAGGAGTTGCTATGTGGTGTACCACAAGGTGCCATCCTTTCCCCAATGCTGTTTAACATTTACATGAAACCACTGGGAGAGATCATCCGGAGGCATGGGGCGGGGTGCTATCAATACGCTGATGACACCCAAATATATTTCTCTATGCCTTCAACAACATCGTCAGCTAAGGATAGTGTGTCTCCTCTGAATGAATGCTTGGAGACGGTAATGGGCTGGATGAGAATCCAGACAAGACGGAGGTGCTCGCTGTCAAAGGCCCCAACCTGGGTTTGGAGGTGTGTCAACCAGTTCTGGATGGGGTTACACCCCCACCCTGAAAGACTGTGTTCGCAGCTTGGGGGTACTCCTGGATCCGTTGCTCCAAATGACAACTCAGATAGATGCAACGGCCAGGAGTGCCTACTATCAGCTTCGGCTGATACGCCAGCTGCACCCCTTCCTAGAGTTGGAAGACCTAAAAACAATAGTGCACGCGCTGGTAACTTCGAGGCTCGACTTCTGCAATGCACTGTACATAGGGCTACCTCTGTGCCTAGTCCGGAAACTTCAACTAGTTCAAAATATGGCAGCCAGGTTGGTCACCGGTACACCTAGGGGTGACTATATTACATCAGCTTTAAAATCGCTTCATTGGCTGCCAATCAGTTTCCGGGCGAAGTATAAAGTGTTGGTTATTACCTTTAAAGCCCTACATGGTTTGGGTCCAGGTTACCTGAGGGATTGCCTTCTCCTGTACAATCCACCCTGCACACTCAGGTCCTCTGGGAAGAACTTACTCAAATCAGCCAGAACTAGGCTGATGAGTGTTACCCAGAGGACCTTCTCTTCCACCACTCCCAGACTGTGGAATGGTCTGCCAGAGGAGATTAGACAAATTAGCAGTCTTCATGAATTTAAGAGAGTCATGAAGACTGCTCTCTTCCGGAAGGCCTAGCCAGATGAATTTTAAGATGTTTTTAATGATGTATTTTTCTTTTTAAAAAAATTTAAAACTGTTTTGTGATTCTTGTGTTTTATATTGTTGTTGTTCTCTGCCTCGATCTGGAGGGAGAGGCGGGTTATAAATAATAATAATTATTATTATTATTATTGTATCAGGTCCTGGCAGAGAAAAGCGATCTCTCCCAGTACCTGGCTCCAAGCCTCAATATAAAACCCAAACCTTGCATCCCAGGCTCAAAAGTGTTTTTTAAAATCATACAATGCCTGAATCTCTGCAGAGACAGGATTGTACTCCCTCGATGCCCCCAAAGACCCAGACTAAAGGGTGGTTCCATTTTTGCCCAGCAGAAAGGCAGTCTGGTTGAAGTACTCATCTGACAGGACCTGACTGGAGGGGGAAAGAGAAGGGGAGGGTGGAGTGGAGCGGAAGAGTGAAGGAGCAGTGAAAGAGCAGCTCTTCAGGTGAAAGGGGTCATAAGCCTGACGCGCTTCTGCCTCAGAGGTAAAAAAAACGCGGAGGCAAACCAGAGGGGGAAATTAGGTGTGATGAAGGTCTTAGTAGTCTAGGAAAGGCTGAGGAAGAGGCAAGGTGTCAGCAGGACAGTCACAGTGAGATGGAGCTCAGAGGCAAGGTTTGCAGTGAAAATAAGTGGCTGGGATTTGAAACAAGGCCTCCATGATCCAAGTTCAACTCTAAACACTTCATTACACGGGGGGGGGGGGGCAGAAAATAGATACAAATCTCTCTTAATTAAGCCAAGTGGTAGAGCATAGACCAGCTGTGGCTGTGTGGTGGGGGTTAGTAGGGCACTGACCCACCTCCCTTCCCTTCTCTATCGCCATCTCTTTCCTCCAGTCTCTCTCCTGGGTTGTGTAGACCGAGAATCCTGTGAGCCATAGTTTCCCAGAGGCTTCTGGGAAATGGCTGCCTCGGCTTCCCACGGCCCAGCTGGCTAGGTTGCTTGCTAATTGCTGGGAAAATGGATCAGAGACGTCTCACACCTTGCACCTTATCTATCCAGGCCTAGCAAGCTGGACAGAGTACATTCCAGAGTTGTTGAGCTGGGAGAAGCAAGGCTAAAGAAGAAGGTAAGATGCTAGTGATATAACTGCTTCAACGTTATTGCTTGGAGCTTGTACTGCTGCCTAGCGCAAAACAGTATATCAATTGCTTTAGCCCCCACCCATGAGTCCAGATGGGTCAGCAGCTTCATGAGCGTCTGCTGTCTGAGTCCACACCGTTTATTAGGTATGCTTGTATAGGCCTTAAGATGCTTAATCAACACTCTTCTTGTGAGTAAACCTCTGAGTCTGAGTATGCCGTTTCCATGATGCTTAAAGGAACATACAGCCAGAGGCCCTGGGACATTACACGGGTCATCTCTCCTCCTCCTGTGCTTGGTTGAGATTGCTGGGGCTGTTGCTGCGCCGCATGGACTAGGAACATAGGTGTGCGCAGTACCTTCCATTAGGGTGTGCACCTAGGGAATTTTTATTTTAAAGGTGACCATTTATTGAATACTCGGTCATAAAGGACATTATTTTTTATTCATTTATTTATTAAACACTGTAGACACTGATGCCCTATTCTGCTTGCCTGACTGGAGGAAGGCTGTTGCGGCACAGGCCTAGTGCCCGAGGGAGCACGGCTCCTGGCAGAGAGGCTTCCAGCAGAGCAATTCCTTTTAGCTGCTGGGAGCAATGGTGCTCTCTTGGAGGCAGTGGTTCTTTGGCGCACCAGCAGAGCAGCTGGAGGGCATCTGGAGGGCTCTTCCCACTGCATCTGGATCCCTACTCAATGGCCTCCTCAATTCAGTGCTTATTGCTTGAGACATTAGGGTGTGCTTGAGCACACCTGGCACACCCCTTACACACCCCTATGACTAGGAAGGGTTCTTATTTGGCAGCAGCATTTTGGCAGTTGTGCACAAGCAGGCACACACATACAATGAAATGGGGAAGGCTTCCTTCCTGGGGGGCTATAGCACCGCCAAGAATTTACAAAAGTAAAAGGAGTAAAAAAAAAAAAAAAGATATTTTTTAAAGCAGGCACTGCCAGGTAGACAATCAAATATGACCCTGCTCCTTCAAAAACGGGGGGGGGGGGGGGAATGGAAGCCCCAGCTGCCAAAAGGGTTAATGTGGAGAGCAGGTGTGGCATGGTTGTCATGGTAATGGAAGGAGGGGGAAGAAGGGAGTGGAAGTTGGAGTTGATTGGGAGTGGAGAGGGAGAAAGGAGGAGGAAAGAAGGAAAATAAGCAGAGGAAGAAGAGAAGGAGAAAGATTTTAAAAGATTGTGAAAAAGAGGAAAAGATAAGACATCGGTGGACAGAAGGTCTGTAAGGAGCAGGGAATTGGGCAGCCTGCTACATGCAAGAGCGTGTGGAGAGTGTCATCCAATTTATCCGGGCAACATACAGGGCTCTGCAGAGACCATTGGGACATTTAGGAAAAGTTAATAGTTAAGTTATTATTAATAAAGTTTAAGTTTTGTTAAACAAAGACTTCCATGGGTGTTTAAGTTCTGGTGCCTCCACCAGATTTCTAGTAAACTGTCACATGGGGTTAGCTCAAATATCCTTTGCCAGTCTGAGAAGGCGCTGTGCAAGCCGCTCTTGGCTAGGCAGGCAGGCAGCGTGGGCTAACCAACCCCATCTCGAGGCAAGCTGGCAGTAGCAGGTAAGTTGCATCGGTAGGTTTTCCTGTGTTTGTGCATACAGATAGTTTTAACAATATAAGAATTATAGAATAGTAGACCTGGAAGGGGCCTATAAGGCCATCGAGTCCAACCCCCTGCTTAATGCAGGAATCCACCTTAAAGCATCCCTGACTAATGGCTATCCAGCTGCCTCTTGAATGCCTCTAATGTGGGAGAGCTCACAACCTCCCTAGCTAATTGGTTCCATTGTCGTACTGCTCTAACAGTCAGGAATTTTTCCTGATGTCCAGCCGGAATCTGGCTTCTATAACTTGAGCCCATTATTCTGTGTCCTGCACTCTGGGATAATTGAGAAGTGATCCTGCCCCTCCTCTGAGTGACAAACACAAGTATTTGAAGAGTGCCATCATGTCTCCCCTCAGTCTTCTCTTTTCAAGTTTGAATGAATGAAATCTTTATTGCTAAAAGCGATAAGCCATCACAATTTGATATTATTAAAATGATAAAATGCAAATAAAATGCAAATAAAATATCGCTTTTCAAATTTAAACATGCCCAGTTCTTTCACTCTTACCTCATAGGGCTTTGTTTCCAGACCCCTAATCATCCTCATTGCCCTCCTCTGAATCCCCTCCAGCTTGTCTGCATCCTTCTTGAAGTATGGTGCCCAGAACTGGACACAATACTCAAGATGAGGCCTAACCAATGCTGAATAGGGGCGGAACTATTACCTCACACTGTTGGCTCATATTCAGCTTGTGATCTACAACAATTCCAAGATCCTTCTCATTTGTAGTACTGTTGAGCCAAGTATCCCCCATCTTGTAACTGTGCTTTTGGTTTCTTTTTCGTAGGTGTAGAACCTGGCATTTATCCCTATTAAATTTCATTCTGTTGTTTTCAGCCTTATCAAGATCATTTTGAAGTTTGTTTTTGTCTTCCAGGGTATTACCTATCCCACCCAATTTTATGTCACATGCAAATTTGATAAACATCCCTGCACGTCCTCAGCCAAGTCATTAATAAAAATGTTGACGGGTACTGGTCCCAGGACTGAGCCCAGAGGTACCCTGCTCCTTACCTCCACCCCGTTTGAGAAGGTACCTTGATAAGCACTTTTTGAGTCCAATTCTGTAGCCAACTGTGGATCCGCCTAATAGTTGTTCCATCTAGCCCACTTTTAGCTAGTTTGCTATTCGTCATTATATTGGAATAATCTTACTGCTTTTTAAAAAACTGTTCCTTGCTGCTGCTGGGTGCTGATTTTCTTTGTTCATTTATGGGTGATTGGATGGCTGGTGGGTCATTTCCTTCACAACAAATGCTTTAAAAAAAAAAAAATCCATTCCCACCAGAATCCTCGATTAATTCATTTAAAACTCTTTTTATGGGATTGTGACCGAAGAAATAAGGGTAGGGGAATAAATTTAAGTCTGTGTAGCTGCGTTGTGTAAAATGCATTTGCCATTTGGGCTTCATGTGTGTGTATGCTGGATTTGCACATTGAATCTGTGTCTGTGTGTGTGTGTGTGTGTATCTATACCTTAGTGTGGGTGGATTTTATCGTTAATACAACTTTTTCTCAATTTACGCTGCTGCAGTAACTTAAGGTGACAAGTAGTAGTAGTAGTAGTAATATTGGTAGAAGGTATTGGCACTGGTTATTTCCTTATGTGTGCTAAATACTCCATGTGTTTTTAAACGAAGGCATGTTTGCTAGCTTGCGTGTTTGGGCTTCTCAGCTTGTTTGCTCGGGCCTGTGACCTCCATCTTGTGCTTCATAACCCTTTATTTCTTCTGGGTTTGTGCAAATTAATATGCTCTGAATCTACACTAAAAGAAGTAATGTGTGATCACTGACTTGCATACAGGCAAAGCTGTGTCAGCAGATTCCAAAATAATCACCCGCCCCCTCCCCATTTAGATAATAGACGTTTCTTTTGAGAAATCTATGGCCATCAGCCCAAATTCATCATGCTACCTGAAAAGCAAAACCAGCAGGAGGCCTGTATATTTGTTCTTAGGGAAGGGGGGGGGAGAGTTACACTTTGTTCCCCCCCTCCTCGTCTGGTTACAGGGTAGGGAGGGTAAATTGTGTTCATTTAATCCTACCAGTGTATGAGACTGTAGGTAGTACCTATTCCATATCTTGCTGGAGAGAATCAGCTGCATGCATCCAGACTTGTAAGGGAGAATGATTATTATTTTTTAATTAAATTGGGTTGGTTGGAATAATTATTTTAAAAATGAATTGCATTGCTTTCCAGAATAAATTACTTTAGATACAAGGTAATAATTAAGTGATCATGAAATCTATTTAATCTTCCGTATTTTAATAAAGGAATGTGGTTTTTTTAACTGTGCAATTCTGTATATGTCTACTCAAATGTAAGCCCCATTGAGTTCAATGGGACTTACTCCTAGGTAAGTGGGTATAGGATTGCAGCCTAATAAGCATTAATTTGCTTCTCTCTAGTGATTTATTTGTGCTTAAACAATGGATTTCTGGCTTGTGCTGTTCGACATGCATATAACCTGGCCTGTCCATACCAAAGTGGTTTTTTTAATGTCCTGTCTGATATATTTCAAGTTGTTAAACAATTTTTTAAACCACATTACAGTGGTTGCATTGCATTTTTTTTCTGAGCCAGTTCTGATTGCTGGTGGATTCTTTTTTTTCTAATATGTTTGTTTAGGATCATGCAGTCCAGTTAAAAATGTTATGATTGGATCTGACTTGCCAACGTGGTAAAGCACAGACCTTAGACCTTGCAAGACACTGGCTCAGTTCGGATGACACATTAGGCAACGGAGGAGGGGGGGAACAATCATCAGTTATGTTGCTTATTGTGTCGTCTGGAGGGCAACACACAACGCACACACAACTGACAGTACGTTAATCAGGCACTTTAAACAACGGAGCGAAACAATGGGCTTGCACGTTGTTTAGCCCAAAGCCCCGTTGTTTAAAGTGTCGTCCGAATTCAGCCCCCCTCTCTCCGTGGACTATTCTGTTTCGGAATAGAGTTCTGCTGCCTAGAGCAGCCAAAAAAAACCAGCTGCTCTATGCAGCTGGCAGAACTCACAGTGCATGCTAGGATATGGCTGGAGGACACATGGAGGAGAGGCTGCAACCAAAATGGCCACCGCAAGTTCCTAGCAACCGGGGCGTTTGCTGGTTATGAGCAGTGCCAGCTGCAGAGCGTTGTCTGTGGAGTTCCTCCTGCCTTATGCACGGTCAGTACGTTATTTACTCCTCCGTTGCTTAATATGTCGTCTGAACTGAGCCACTGAAATCTTGCAAGAGGGAAGGCTGTGCTGCAAAATAAGTATAATTAGCTCCCCATGGTGACCCATTCCCTGCCCCACCAGTCAGATTGTGCTACCAGCTGCCACTGCCATAGACATGACCTCTCTATTCTCATCCCAACCAATAGAATCTAAGTTCATCCATCCAGTTGCCATGCAGTTATAGATGTTGCAGGAGATACTCATGGCAATTCCCTGTTGTTATGGGATTGCCAGCATTGAGCCTCTTATAGTAAACCAGGTGCCCTCCAGGTTCTTATCGCCAAGCCCTGTACCAGGTCATGAGTGCGAGCTTTCCCAGCCATCAGTCTTTGTCTCTTAACTTGGAGCGCATTGCTACAATAAAGAACGTTCAGGACAAATATGCATATTCATCCTGTGCATGTTTCCCTGAAAGTTATTTATTTGCAACAATTATATCCCACCTTTCCTACAAGGAGCCCAAGGCAGCATACATGACCCTCCTCCTCTCCTGACCCTCCTACAACAACCCTGTGAATATAACAGTGCTGATGTTGCATGCCCGTGAGCCTTGGCTCCCCTACTCTCTAGGAAAGCTTGACTTTCATGCACATTGTTGTCCTTTTGGCTCCAGGACAAGACCTTTCTGTTCTCCCAGGTCTTTTAAGATCTCCTTATTTCAGTCCCTGTGGTGGCTTTAATTCCTGTATTGGCTGGCTGTTTTTAGCTCCTGCAAACTGCATTGTATTCTACTGTGTTTGATTTGTATTTGGGTTTTATGTTTGGTTGGATTTTTAAGATATATTATTGAGTTTATTATTGTTATTATGTTTTAACTGATTTTGAATGATGCCTAGATAACTTGTGTATAATTCGTCTAGCAAATATGAATGAATAAATCAAATAAGTTATTACAACATTGGTCAGAGTGGGATTTATTAAAAACAGACAGGGGACTGATATCTTGAGTTTAGTTGTGGATTTGATAGGTTTAAATAGAGAAAGAATAAACCAGAAGGCTATTGTTTCTTTAGATGCTGAGAAAGCCTTCGACAAAATTCATTGGAAGTTTATGCTTGCTATATTGAATAAATTTGGTTTTCCAATAGAATTTTTGAAACGGGTTAGAATTTTATATTCATCTCCAATGGTTGGTTGTCGGCTTTTTTTGTGCTTGGGCGATGTACCAGGCAAAGATGTCCACTTTCTCCATTTATATTTGATTTGTGTTTGGAACTCCTGGCTTGTGCAAATAGACAAAATAGTGTTTATGGGTTTGTGCATGCTGATTTAGAATTCAACATTATTCTTTATGCTGATGATGTGTTATTGTTTATTTCTAAACTCCAGGCATCTATTCCTGCTTTGATGAAATTGATTAATACTTTCGGCAATTTGTCGATTTGTCAATTAACTGGTCAAAGTCTGAACTGATGCTGATTGGAGATAACAAATCTCCTAGTGTGTTGGCTAATGGTCAGCTTCTATGGTGTCCTGATTCTATTACTAATCTGGGAATGCTTATTCCCAGAGATATATGTCAATTTATCAAAATAAATTTAAACAAGCTGAGCAGTGATATTGCACAAGATATAGATAGATGGGTACTGTTAAAGTTGAGTTTGTGAGGCAAAGTCAACACACTTAAGATGAACATTATACCTCAAATTCTTTATGTTATGCAAGGGATTCCTGTACTTATACCTGACAAATATTTTAAACAACTTAATGCTTTGTTTTGTAAATATCTCTGAAACGGATGCAGCTTCCAACGAAAGAAGATGGGTTTGGTTTTCCTGACCTTGCTTTGTACCATCGGGCCTATCTATTTGGCTTGTACTAAGTTTTGGTCTTTTCCTGCTTGTTCAGATAGGGCACCATGGTCAGTTTTGGAAGCCTTATGGCTAGAACCTTTCCCCAAATGGATGGCACGCTTCTTGATATCTCCTCTTACAATCTTGGCTGCTAAAGAGGTGTGGCATATAGTATCACATCAATCACAGTTTTTCCAGCCCTATTTGAAGAAATTAGGGATTGAACCTGGGACCTCTGCATGTAATGCATTTGCTCAACCAACAAGCTATGGCACCTGTCCCTTTGAGAGGCAAAAGGTATTGCCCAGCTGTAGATTTCATTTTCCCCCCCATGGACCAGCATGGCTATTTTTGGATTCTATAAATTGGTGGAGAAGGCAGTAGTTGACCGAGTCAAGATTAAATAGGTAGTGCATAAGTCACACAACTACTAATGGAGATACAATAGATAATGAAGCTGGGGTATGCAATTCTTTATAACACTTAAACAATTCTTAAGTTTTGATTGTTATTATACATATATAGACCTGCTAGACAGTGTGAATACAGAAATGCACTTATTACATAACACAGTTATTATTAACAAACTGAGGGAGCTGAATAGGAAATATTTGAATCGACAGTTAACCAGTAGACAATAAGAGAACAACTCACTGAACAACAATATTATATGTAAGAGACCAGATATTTTTAGTCTTATAAAAGGATTTCTAACAAAGTTAAACTGATTTCTTTAAAGTTATTTGCGGGAAACGGAGCGCGGTAAATAACGAGACGACACAAGATTTGGGTTAAACTGGGCCACATTTATTGATGAATTCGCAGAAGGGGAATCTAAGCGGGCACCTTCTTTCGCTGATGGCAAACACCATTATAAAAGGTAGAGTGAGCCAATCAGGGCCAGGGCGTGTCGTGCGGACTATGCTACACCCTGGCCCCCCTTTTGGGTAGGGAGGCCTTCCGTGTCATCCCAGCACGTGCCTCATGACTCCGAGTGGGTGAGGAAGGTTAGCCCCAAAGGTAATCCTTATCTCACCACCTGGGCCTCAAGACTCGCAGGTGATGAGCCTCAGGTATTACCAGTCACCACTAGGTGCCTGATAATGCTCACCTATCCCTTCAAAGGTGAAGATGCCCATGCCTAACCGCCACAGGGCGCAACAAGCCTTATGCTTTGTCGCCAACCCCCCATCTGCACAGAATCGCTTCTCGCAGACCCCTCTGCAAATCCATCAAAAACACATCATTGCCAAGGTCCCACAAATGGACCCCGTCAGGCCTGTACAGCTCTCTCCACGTTGATGATATCATTGGGTGATTGATACTCCAATCACCGTAAGGACGCAGGGAGCGAAAAATTTTGCCATTCGCTTTTCTACCCGCACGATCTAATGCCCTAGGATCACAAGGTGCCCTCCACTGGGGACGAGGGATAATACATGACCAAAGAATTACTATTCCTGGCCAACGATGTCTAATAACTTGGAAGTCAGCCGTCACTTGTAACACTAAGGCCTTGCCCTTCAACATCCCCAAATCATTTCCTCCTAAGTGGATTAACAACACCTGAGGTGGGGGTAGGGCCGCACACCTCTGAAATAACGTCGGGATGAGTTGGTCCCATCTCATCCCACATCTGCCAGCCCACTGGATACTGGCCAAACTGCTCAGGCCCAATTGTGTGCCAATGCTGGTACAGGCAGCCCTCCTTCCGGCCCAGAACACGTAGCTGTGGCCACAGATAAGGACCTGCCCAGGGGCTTGACCCGGCAATGAATCTAAAAACAAACATAGTTGAGTCAGAATGCCAGCTGTAACCGCAGATAAGGACCCTCACGGGGGCTTGACCCAGCAACAAAAGTAAACCAACATTGTTAAGTCAGAATGCCAGCCTCCCACCCCACCCCCCCATTACTTGGGGAGGTGGCGCACATACGACCTGTAAGCCTGAGATCGCCATCTGCCAATAGCTTGAATCCGCTCGGGCGGCAGACCTATTGCTGCAGCAGTGGAGGCAGCTCCTATCTGAAAGGAGTGTGTTCCAAATTGAAAACCTGTTAACTCTAAACTATCCAATGCCCATCTAGTGATAACTGCAAACTGAAACTTAGTCAGTGGTGAACGATCCACATGATGAAAGAGGAATCCTGGATCCGTTCCTCTTAACTGCTAGAAGGCCCTCAAAGACAGAACTGGGCATAGTTCTGTCTGCGGTGACGAATGCAATATGATTGTCTGACCTCTACCTCTTTGGTCGGTCTTGGAATGTCTTAACTGAATGCTTACACGGTGCGCATAAAACTGAATGTCCCTGAATTGTAAAGCGCGACCGGACATATCTCCCTTAGAGGCTGCCAATAACTCCGAAATCCGGAAGGCCCCAAAAAAGGCCGTCAGAGCTGCTGCGTGAAAAAGGACAGCCTCGAAAGGAGACGTACACAACTCCTGCCACCTAGCCTTTAATCCCAATAATATGTCTGGGGACAAAGGAGTCCTAGCATCTGGTAACGAGGGGTTTTCGTGCGCCCAGCTGCTTAAGGCTCGCCTGATCCTAAAATTGGCTGTGTTATCCTGCACCCCCCGGCTCTTTGAACAAAAGGCCAGGGCAGCAAGCTTACCATTAATAGTGCGCACCGCCATGCCCTTACGTGCTCTACCGGAATAGGCCATTCCGGATTCAGTGAACTGGTCATCCTAAACTTCTGGAAATCCCTACTTGCCTTTCTATATGCTGATCGAGTACTTGGGGCGACAGACAGCCACACAGCTCACTCTATTTCGTCCTGCCAATCTCCCCTAAGGCTACCAGCACTTCCTCTGGCTTCTCCCTTGCCCACGGTGCCAGATCCCGGAATCTCTCTACCTGCTGGCGCGATAAAGCATCAGCAATTGTGTTATCCAGACTGGGGATATGGCGAGCTCGAAATAGAATGTTATTCCGGAGGCAATGCAACGTAAATGCCCTAACCAATACCATGACTCTATCGTTTTTTGAAGTCAAAGTATTAATCACTTGGACTGTGGCCTGGTTGTCGCACCAAAAATGCACAACTCAATTCCTCATGTCCAAAGCCCATACGTGAACTGCTACGTAAATAGGAAAAAATTCCAAGAAAGTCAAATCTTTACATATTTTGGAATCCTGCCAATCAATGGGCCAACTTTCGGTGCACCAGTGGTCGCCCCATATTACCCCAAAACCCAACGCCCCGGAGGCGTCAGAGTGTATTTGCATATCTGCCTCCAACAGTAATTCCCTCTTCCAGAATGATACCCCATTGAAGCCGTCCAAAAAGGATAGCCAAACTGCTAAATCATCCCGCATTGCCTTCGTAACCCTGATGTGGTGATGTGGGCAAGAAAGACCCTTCATGGCATTACAGAGCCTGCGTAAGAAGGCTCGGCCAGGGGCCACAACTCTATAGGCAAAATTCAAATGCCCGACTATCTCTTGTAATTGTCGCAATGTTACTTTTTTCTGTGAGCGGAGAGAACCCAAATGTGTCCTTAGTGCTTCAACTTTATCCAAAGGTAGTCTGCAGCACCGGCTCACAGAATCCACCTTGACACCCAGATACATTAAGACGCTCGCCGGGCCCTCCGTCTTTTCCTGAGCTAATGGAACACCCAGCTCCTCCGTTAAAGCCGCAAATTCTGCCATCAAATAGGCACATTGCCCAGACCCAGCTGCCCCACAGAAGAAAAAAATCATCCAGGTAGTGAGTGCAATCCGCTAAATCGCTGCGCTCCCATATGGCCAACTCCAAAAATGAACTGAAATGCTCAAACATTGAACAGGAAATTGAACACCCCATGGGTAAGGCCCTATCGATATAATAGTGTCCACAAAAACTAAAACCCAGGAGATCAAAATCCGCCGGATGAATGGGCATTATGCGAAACACAGATTTAATATCGCATTTGCCCATTAGAGCCCCTTGGCCATGCCTCTGGACAATAGCCACTGCGGAGTCAAATGACGCATAATGCACAGAACATAGATGCTCCAGAATTGCGTCATTGACTGATCGCCCCTTTGGGGCAGACAGGTTATGTATTAACCTGTACTCCCCAGGAGCCTTTTGGGGAACAATACCCAATGGGGAAACCCGTAAATTTGGAATTGGAGGAGAACTAAAAGGTCCGAGCACCCTACCCTCAGCCACTTCTTTATTTATCTTATCCTGAACTAACTGTTCCAAAACCATAACTGACTTCTGATTCTTGGAAAACGCTGATACCCAGGGACCAACGAAAGGTATGCGAAAACCTTCCTTAAATCCCTCATCTAAATAACTAGCTTCTGGACTCGGGTATCGCGCCAGGAGCCGCTGTAACGATTCAAGTTTGACCGGACTAGGGCCCTTTGGGAGGAGGGTGTTGACCTCCTGGTTTACGGCCTCCCTGGGGATCCCGGGGGATTCCCCGCCCCCCTCTTGCTCTTGGGCAATTAGCCCCGGGGTGAGGGCCATGGCAGACCGGACATTCATGTTGGAAATGACACGCAGGGCGCATGCAGGCCCCGCGGGAACTGTATTCCCAGCAAAGCAAGCGGGGTTGAACCTCCTGCCCCGACGTCCCGCGGGGAGATGTTGTCGGCTGAGGCGTTGCCAAAATATGGCCGCTATCAGCCCATTCTCCAAAACCCGGCCTGGCTGGGGTCATAAATTGGAGCCACAAATCGTTGTCCTTCACATCCCATCGTAGGGTGTGGTCAAAGGCAGCCCGCATACGAAATGACTCATCATATGTAAGCCATGCCCCCCCCTCGTACTCTGTATATGCTTTGTAGTCATATTGGTCAGAATACACCCTTTGTCTGGAAATTTCTGCTGAATGACCCCCATATAAATAAGAAAACCAGGGAGCCAATTCGCCCATGTTCTAGACACCTTCTTGCGGCAGAGTCTCTCAGCGTCCTTATCTGCCTCTTTTTCCTTGTCTTTGGTCTCCGGCTCCCGAAAGAGCAGAGAGCAAACGTCTACGAATTCCCCCTTCCATATCTTCTCCCGCGTTGCTGGTAAAAGATGGTACCCTAATGGGGTAGACGTACTACCCGTAGGTATGGCCGCTAAGTCGGCCCCCGCATACGGGTCTCTAAGACTGTGTCCTGCCCCAGATGTAGTACAGGAGGCTCCCGCCGGACCTTGCCACACTGCCAAGCATGCCGCAGCGTTAGCCTGTGGCTCCAGCTGTGTCTGTGATGCGACCGTGTTGCTTACCTGTGAGCCCAGGACCCTGGTACCTACCGTCTCGTGGGTGCTGTCTTCCGTTACGTGCATCTGCGAAACCAAACCGGGCTCAGCAGTCGGTGTCCCCACCGCTGTAACAGTGGTGCTCTCCAGCTGCGTCTGGGTCTGGGTCGTGGACGTATGTGAAAGCGCATGTGTAGGCATGAACCCCCCCGCCTGAGGTGTGCCTACGCCCTGCAGAGCCGCTGTCCAACCCAAACCTGCCAGCCATGGGTACCAATTCCAAGGTGGGGCTACTCCCCATGGTGGGATTGGACCGGCCTGTGTCGTTGATTGCGTCTCACTTTGATATATCGTTGTATTCGCCCCTCCGGCCACAGGACCGGCCACAGGACCTGGTGTAGGCCCAGCTGCCGCCGCAGACAAGATCTGGGCTTCACCTTGAGGCAACCTCCCGGATGTGGATGGCTGCGATTCTGGCACGCTCAGCTGCTGCGACTGCTGCACCGATACTCCTCTCCCTGACGCCTCCGCACCGGAAGCTTCAATCGCCTGTAAGCGAGCTGAAACAGAAGCCCACAGTTCATCCTGCTTCTGCTTCCTGGTTAGATGGTGCCCCGTCCTCACTTTAATGGCCAAATCCGCCGTAGGAAGTTGTTGCAATGCTATCCCCCTATCCTGTTCTACAGCCTGCAATCTTGCCAATATAGCTGCAATATCAGGGTTCTTTGCCTCATTGGATGAAGAATCCACATGTGCCCTGGACCACTTTGTAGTTTGCCATGGCACCTTTCCCTTTCCCTTGCTGCCCCCGATTCCTTTCTTAGGAGCCATTATCCAGTATTCCCTGCTGGGTGGTATCACTAAGCCCTGCCCAGCACTACACGCTAACACTGCCACCCCTTGCTATTATACTATTCTAAATACGGTGCTAACAAGGGAAAGTTAGAGGCCACACCCCTCGTACTACCCCTTAGCGACCTTCAACACCCTTGGCAAAATAAATTCCCATCCAGGAGAAAATTAGTGAGAAGTCACCCAGAAACGCCCCTACACTACCCACTAACTACCAATGGGAGTACCAAGGTCGAATAAATTGTGTAGAGGGGGAGAGGAACGCCCCTGCACCACCCACTAACCACTATGGGGATACCCAGATAGAATAAAGGAGTGGGGGGGTTGCTCTCCACCGCCCCTTTTCAACGGCCGAAAGAACTCCCACCAAACCGCATAGAAATAGGGCTAAACTGGGAGCCTTTGAATCAGGCTCAGCTCCACCCCCCTTCCTGCACAAATCCCTGTACGAGGGCCAACTCACCCAGAGACTTTAGCCCACTGGGGCAAAGGGAGCCTTGCCTGCCTAACCTCCCCCCCGCCAAAGTCCCGCGGACCACAACCCCTTTAAACCAATAAGGGGAACGAGCCCCCCCTTTGCCGTGGCTGCGCCCGCTCCTGGCCTTCTCCGCCCTGGGAAACAGCTCCCCCCACCCAAGCGGGGACTGCAGGAGCCGGCCGGCTCGCCCAGATTCCGCAGGCGGCCAGGAAAATTGTGGGCCGGGCCCATGCTACTGCCCCCCGTTCTTCAGGAAGGACCAGCCGGTCCTTCCACAAACCTGCGGCCTCCCAGCCGGATGACTCTTTGGCGCTCCTCTCCAGAGCCGACGCAGCAGGAACGGTAGGTCCCTCCGTCCCCGCTCTTCCGTTTCGCCGCCCGCCGCCGCTGCTAAAGAGGCTGCTGCCGCTGCCAGACAGCCTCGTTCACCAGCCGCGATTCGAAGAGCAGGGAGGGGAGGAGGCCAGGCCTTATAAAGGCTCCTGTTCCTCCTCCCCCCTTTTGGCGCAAAAACGGAGGCCGCCAATGGCGCTCCTCCACGCCTCGTCTCCCCACGCCCCCCCCAACTGTCCCACCGCGCCCAAGCTACGCTGGACGCGGGGTAAGGCCCATGTAATTCATATAAGGTTAACAGGTTTCTTCAGTGTTGTAAATAACACATACACAGTTGCTTTCTTCAGTATAATAAACAATTCATATAAAGTTAAACGAATCATACAAAGTTAGCAGTTGCTTTCTTCAGTATAATCAACAATTCATGTAAAGTTAAACGATTCATACAAAGTTGTACAGGCATCCGGTGTATTTTCTTGTTTCGCAATAGTAGTTGTGTGCCTTATGCACTATCCATTTAATCTTTACTTTTGGATTTTTACATATACAGAATACACAGTTCCAGGAAAAAAATATCCAATTCCGAAAGAACATTGCTGCAGTTTAGAACCCAAGCTATGCAAACATTGTATTATGTTGATGTAAAAAGTGGCTGATGACAAGTAAGAAACCTAAACGCTGATCAAGCATACTTATTTCTCCTCTCCTTGCCAAAGACACTCTCAACAGATTCCACTGCTCGAGTGTTCACTAATGTGTCCAAGGTCAAGGAAATAATTCTAGGACAACTCATGTGAAGATGCCTTAAAATAGCCAACGTGATATTCTTAAGACTGCTGTTCTGTGTTTGTGTATCTTTCGCCACCTTTGTTTTTTTTTTTTTAGTATATCACTCCAAAGAAAGTTTATTGGGGTTAGGGATGTCAGAGAAATCCACAACAGAATCGAATGAGTTTGAATTTCTATGAATCTGACCCACAGATTCCACACTGGACCAGCTTTTCCCAAGTTGCATGGTTTACATTGACTTTTTTACTTTCCAGAATTTTACACAAATTTAGTTGTAGAAAAATACATTAAATAAAAAATCAGCAGAAAATGCAGATTTCTCACCCCACCCCCATAGGCTTGAGCATGAAAATGCACATTTGGAGGGATTTGCGCAAATGGAAATATGCATGAGTTTGGGACAGTGGGGAAAACCCCCATTCCATCAAAAAGCAGACAACCGAACAAGCACCTGACAATCTGCGAAATTGAGATGTACTTTGGGATTCTTGTGTGAAGCCTGAGTAAAATGCTCTTTCGTATTAGTGCTATCAGATTCCCAGAATTTTCTGCCATTCTGTATAGGTTTCTAAATGTCATGGAATATGACGCTAAGCAACAAAGCATGTGCAAAGACACAAGGAAAATGTACGGCTGTGTTATACCAGTGCATGGTACAATTACTCAACACTGTGCAGCTGGCCACCCCCTGGAAAAATCATCCATGGCTAGTTTCTTCTCTCTTGTTCAAGGAAGCCTCCTCTCCACCATGGTCGTAGCTATATGTTTGTAATGTGTTTTGGATGGGAAGAAAGGATTACAGAGAGCTCCATCAGACAAATGTTTTATTGCACACTCGTTCCTGGGCACTCACGGATTTTCACGAGTACTCTCACAATGTTGTCTGCCTCCTATGCGCCTCCCACCACTTCTAGCTTTGTTTGCACAACAAAAACAACCCACCCCAGTAAATACGACTCATTTTTAAAGACAGAAGTTGCCTCTATCTCCTGTGGTGTGCAGGAGAAGCAGCGCGATCAAAATGGCCCACTGAATGGACTACGTGCACATTGTTTACTTCCTCTTTCAAAAGAGGAAGTAATAGGGACAAACGCACGGGAGGAAAAGTTACAGTAAGGAAACGCAAATTTTCCCCTGTGTGATGATGCTCAGAATGTTCAGCTAGAGGGAACAATTGTATTCTAAGATGGGAGAGACCTCCTTTTTTTTCTTCTTCTCAGCCATAGGTTGGGTTTTCAATCAAGGTTACAAACTGCAGGTAGTAGTACCAGTACCAATGAGTAAATCTGATCTAATCCCCATTCTAATGTTGATCCAATTCAAAATACTATCCAAATAAATATTATCCAAACTCCTTACTAGTTACTATAGTTGTTATAGGATTCCATTTCCTTCTGTAACATTTTATTGAATTCTTCAGGTGTCACTTATTTCATGTAAATGCATACTTGGGCAGCCATCCACCAGCTACATAAAATCTCACAGCTAGACAATGGAAGGGAGTAAATGTTAGAGACCTGAATTGCTGTGTATTTTGAGAGCCATCATTTATTAATTGCTAAAGGTACCCCACTTTTGGCAGTTAGGCATTTGGAAGTGTAATTCATATTGCTTGTTTTCATGTTGAAGGGAGTTTCCTGTTCCACTTACTCTCCTTTTCCCAGTTCGATAATTGCTCAGGCACAGCTATCACTGTTTTAAACCCTTCCCTTAAGTACCATAAAGCCAACATTGCAGCTGATCTGTACTGACTGTAATTATCCAGAGTGCATATAGGAAGTTACTGATGCGAACAGTTCAATTGCAACAACCGATTTTCGCCAGCCTTTTTAGTGTAGGGCTTACATAGCATATCAAGAACATAAGAACCCAAGAATTGCTTTGCTGGATCAGCACATAGGGTACATTTATCCCAACATTCTGTCTCCAGTTGGAAAGTTGCAAGCAGAGCCTGATATAATAATAACCATGCCCTATTGGTTTCCCCCTAGTATCTGGCAACCAAAAGTAACTCTCAATGTAGTCATTCGGCTTGTCGTGGCTAATCTCCATTGAGAGACTTGTCTTCCCGGATTTTGTCTAATCCTTTAAAACCACACACATAACAAAGATAGCTAGTGGCACCTCTTGTGATAATTGACACCACACATTACGATGAGAGCCAAACTACACCGCTGTGAAACATGTCATTTTTGTGTTAATTCCCCTGGAATCCTATAAGACAGGGGTGGGTAACCTTTCTGGCATTGCTATTTCTACCCCCCATTCTTTTGCTCACTGTTTCTCCCCATCTTAGCCTCTAGCCTTCCTCTTTCTCTACCCCTTTGCTTTCCTTTCCCTCCCTTTAGGTTTGGTGTTTCCCTCACCGCCTCTTCATCTTGCTGGTGCTCCCTACTCCTAGCCTTGTTCTTGCTCTCCTCTCTGCACCTTTGCCTTATTATTTCCTCCTCCCTCCTAGCCTCACTATTTCTCTCTCTGGCACACACCTCTTTAGCTCGCTTTTAACTAGCCAAGCCCCCACGGCAACCATTATGTACCTAGCCACATCCTCCATGGGAGCCATTTTGCAGTGGTATCCACAGCAGTTCCTCCAATTCCCAAACAGTCAATTAGCCCATAAAGATGGGGGGAGGGTTGTGATCTAAAATATGCTGGTATTTGGCGGTGGGATGGGGGGATTGGCCTCACTCCTTTTGCCTTTGGCCCTACCTGCCACTGGAATGTGGCTCTTGAGTGCTTCTCTGAAATGGAATTTGGAACTTGAGCTAGAAGAGGTTCAACACCCATGGTATAAGAGGACTGCTTTTGCCACCCTGGTCAAATGGTATCAGACTTGTCAAATGCACTTTGGGCTCCACCAAGTTCCTGCAATCTTTAACAAACAAACAAATAAACAAACAGTTGATAAGAATCTAGCACCACATTCCAAGCTTTTCTACATGAGCAATTTATTGCACACTCATGAATGGCCGCTCACGGAAGTTTGAGGGACACCATCAACTTCCAGGACATCTCCTGCACTTTCCCCCAGTAATCTCGATTTTAAAAATATCAGAAATAATGCGTTATTAAAATTATCACAGGATATCATGGGCACTAGATGGTGCTGTTTCGTTTACCTTTATGGAAGGGAAGTTTTCAATTACAAATCATGTGGACGCCATCTAAAGGAGCCCCAGTCAAGAGAGAAAGACCCCAGAAGAAGAAATGATAAGGGTGTTTTAAGACAGGCATTCAGGCAACTCATGGAAGGCTGAATGAGTTACTAATTGATGAATGGGAAAGATACAGGCTACCTAATTTAGGTCATTCTATCAGAAAACCCTTTATAGAATACTTAACAAGCTGCTTTTGTTTTGGTCACTGAAGAAGACACCTTGAGTGTTGAAATGCATTTGACCTGCATTTTACTCTTCATTTTTAACAAATATATTGTAATGTATTAAATGTGATTTACAGCACATGTTTGTGCCATGCTACTGTATTTTCTGTATGTAGCTTAATATATCATATACAGTATATACTGGAGACTAATGTGTTAAAATCACTTTACAGGAAGCAGCCATCAACGCAACATCTCTTCTTCCACAAGATGCCAACTCAGGCTCCAAACTATCACTGTCTTCTGCTCCAGGAGGTTGACTAAGAGGTTATTCAGCCATTATGAGAGCAGGCCCAAGCCTTGCTTGAGTGACTGTCCCACCACCATGGCTGCATGGCTTAATGTTTTTATTTGAATTTTAATTTTTTTCTGAATGGATATTTTATTTGAATTTTAATCTTACTTGAATTTATTTTATTTCCAGCAGGTCAGAGAGCTAAGTTTCCTGGAGAACAAGGGAGCTGTCCCATTCCAGACACAGGAAACTGAGCTAACACTACCTTGACAGTGACTAGGGGTACAACTTGATGAGGGGTTTGCCTCGGGGTGGATTTGGAGTGGCGGCAGGTCATCTATATGACGCAGCCACGATTGCAAAGCCATCCAGGGCCAAACTCCCAAAGCTGTGCTTTAAAAAAAGTCGGGCACTTACCCTGACTTTTTTGCTTGCAGCAAGGTGACAATGGTATCTGCCATCTTTCACCTTGCTCCAGAGCTGCAGTGGAGGTGTGCCACAGTCGATGCAACCCCTGATTAGTCGCTATAGGCTGGGCAGGGAAGGGGATGGACCAGCAAGACAAATGGTTGCTGGACCACTTCCGTGCCTCGTGTGGGCCATTGTTTAAATAATAAATAAATAAATAATAAACAAAAGGGAGTGGATGTACAGAGATGGAGCACCCTGTTCCTCTCCCCCCCATTGTTTTTTTTTTCGTGGATCTGTAAATGCGAAGGTTGGGTGCACGGGCGGGGGAGCAGCGGCTCCATTACACAAAACCCGCACTTGTGCTCCTTCCCGTGCAGATAACGGGAAGAAGCGCCAATGCAGGAGTTTGAGGTCTCGGGGCGCATACGCAATGCCGTCAAGACATGGCCTAAGCATCACTTGAGGATCTTTATACATTATACTTCGGCTGATACGCCAGCTGCACCCCTTCCTAGAGTTGGAAGACCTAAAAACAATAGTGCACGCACTGGTAACTTCGAGGCTCGACTTCTGCAATGCACTGTACATAGGGCTACCTCTGTGCCTAGTCCGGAAACTTCAACTAGTTCAAAATATGGCAGCCAGGTTGGTCACCGGTACACCTAGGGGTGACTATATTACATCAGTTTTAAAATCACTTCACTGGCTGCCAATTAGTTTCAGGGCGAAGTACAAAGTGTTGATCATTACCTTTAAAGCCCTACATGGTTTGGGTCCAGGTTACCTGCGGGATCGCCTTCTCCCATACAATCCGCACCGCACACTCAGGTCCTTTGGGAAGAATTTACTACAGTCAACAAAAACTAGGATGTCAACCGTTACCCAGAGGACCTTCTCTTCTGCCTCTCCCAGACTGTGGAATGACCTGCCGGGAGAGATCCGCCAACTCACCAGCCTTCTGGAATTAAGAGAGCTATAAAGACTGATCTCTTCCGGCAGGCCTACCCAGTTGAATTTTAAGAGTTTTATTGATTTTAATAATATATAAATTTTATATTATTTTAATTAGTCTTATGTATTTTATATTGCTTGTATTGATGTTGTTACCCGCCTCAATCCAGAGGGAGAGGCAGGTAAGAAATAATAATAATTATTATTATTATTATTATTATTATTAATAATATTATTATTATTGATACCTTTCCCACTATATCCCTTCCTGGAGCATCAGCAGGACCCTGGTCCAGAGCAGGTACTGATTCTCTAGCTAGAGTGTTCAATTTGGTACTTGCAGCATACTAAGGAGGGGGTCAGCAGAGGTGGTAGTGAAGGACATGTTTGAAGTCCTTTCACTACATTTCTCTGCAACACACACACACACACACTTGCTTGGAGTCCAGGATATCCTCACATAACCAGGATAAGGCATCAGTCATTGTGATTAGTGCTTTTGGCTCAATTACTGAATGTGAATATATAAGGTTGTAGAGACAAATACCAATGCAAAAAGCAGCTGTTGGTGCTCTTCATGGAATAAAGCCATCAGAGTTTAGAGTAGTCTGTCGCAACAATGAAGGAGGACAAAATAATGAAAGGAGATCATGCTCTGATTAATAGCTGGTGCTTCTTTAACATTCTGCTGAGCCAGTTGGAACACTTTAACCTAGTTGGCACAATCACAATGAGGTTAACAAGCCATGGTGGTTGGTTAACCCTGCTGTGTATACTCGCTGGTCAGATTTCCCTAATGACCTTTGCTGGCACAAATTGCCAATTTTATCTGAACCTGGGCTATATGGCTTGTTTGACAGGGCAGCAACCCTCAAATAACCCATGGGTTGTTGGTGGGTAATTTGAGGGTTGCTCCCTACATCCACCAAACAAGCCATGCTTCCCAGGTTCGGACAATATGGCAAGCAGCACCAGTGAGAGAGCTTCGGCTATGAGGCGGTATAATAACAATAATAATAATAATAACAATTTATTTCTTACCCGCCTCTCCATCTGGATCGAGGCGGGGAACAACAACATGATAAAATACATATGTAAGAAATAAATAAATAATAAATAAGGGAAATCCAGTGGGGAAAATAAGCCACTGTGGCTTATATCCCTCACTGTGATCATGTGAACTGGCCAATTGGAACATTCGTTTTCTGCATAGGGGCCATCACTGCTGCTATTCTTCAGTGTATATGAAGAAAAGGAGGTTGTCTTGGAGAGGGTAGAGCTTAGTGAATCTAATGAGACCACTTTTGATAGACTTTCTCGCAAAGGGGGGTTCACTGACCCTAATTAGGCTTCTCTTTCTTAGGAAATCTATCAGGGGAACTGTGTGCAGGGCAAGACACATTGGCAATTGATTTTTAGACATGGCAATGGGTGAGTGGTTAGGGGCTGAGGTGGTTAGTGGAGATGGCAACCATCCAGGATTACCACGTAGGAGACTACTGGTTTTAGGGACCCATCCCACCAGTTGGTACTATCCCACCAGCTTCAGATCCTCCAAGTCACACCCAGGACCCCCAGGTGCAGGATAGATAGGAGTTCCAAGTGGAGGATCAGACCAAAAACATGCAGTTCCTATTTGTCAGCCTACAGCTTCAGTACTGAGAGCTGTCAGTTAACTCTCTATAGATGATTAATACACTTTAAACAACGCATACATCAAAAATGGTTTTCTGCTGTGGTTCAGTGTTTGGTTTTGTGCTAACAAGAACTAATAAAGGAAAAATATTTGGATTCATTTTTAATTTTTATTGTAAAATATAAACATTGAAAGCAAAACATCAAAATATAACATATTTTTAAAAGACTTGTTATTATAAAGGAGGACATTGCTAAAGATTTTAAGGCTTTAATAGTTTAACAGGAAATAATATTTCCTATATCTTGTTCTAGACTTAATGGTCCAAATAGAAAGCTAGAATGACAACCTAATTAAATCTAATGAAACCGAAGTATATATTTTTTCTAGACAGCTATAAATCAAGCTTTGTTATGTCTGCATTTTCCAAAATATCTTTTGCCCATTAATTGATAAGTGAAAACCTTTTCAGCCTTAAATAACAAAGCTTTACAGTTCAACAATCTCCAGAAAAACCTTGATTCTGGTCATTAATATCACAACTCTTCATTCCTCAAATCATTCTTTGACCTTCAGTATTGCGCTTTAACTTAGCACTCTTTTTTAGATGCTTGCTAGTTAGTGTTTGACATCAGTTACCCAGAATTCATTGTATATTTGTTTTTGTGTTTCCCAAGTAATATAATCACCACTTGTTACTTATTTACATCTCCAAATTCTTAATTATATGTTATTAAGCATTTTCAGTTGCTCTTCACTTGGCATTTCATAACAAGACATCTTATATTGCTCTGTGGGAGGTGAGCTAACAATTTCTCAGTAGCCTTCTGAGCAATTCCAATGAAGCAAAATAATCTATTTTCCTAAAATTCATGACAAGGGTTGGGCTTCCCTGAGAGAGGTGGCAGAGCCCAACATTTTTATAACTGGCATTTGGCAATTTAGCTCAGTGAAATTAGTGATTGACTTGTCTTGAACATTTAGGATAAAAAGATGACAATTGCAGGCCATGCTCTCTTGATAGCTATTATAAGCATACTGAAAGTCTTGCTTAAGGAAATTGCATAAGATTAAATACTGGGAAATGGTGACTTTCAAATGGAAAGTGGTAAATTTCAAAGGATCAAATTGGAAAATGGTGAATTTCAAATGGTGAATTTGGCAAGGGGTTGTGCCCAGTGGCGGACCACAGGCTTTGCATATAGAAGACCCCTGGTTCAATCCTCAGCACCTCCAGATAGGGCTGGACAAATTCCTATATGGAACCCTAAAGAACTGTTGTCAGTCAATGTCCTGGTTCGCACATCATGCTAAGCCACGGTGAATTGTCATGAGTGGTTGCAGGGTGGTTTAGCATGACGTCTGAACCTGGCACAGCTTTTCTGTCATGGATTGTTTTTCACAAACAAGCTACCCTGAGAACCCGTAACTTGTAGTAGGCCTATTTAGAGAGGCTTGTTGTCAGGGTGGTTTGTCATGACGTCTGAACTTGGCAGAGTCCCTTCAGTGTGGGTTGTTTAAAATGCTGAGAGAATCGCCTAGCAAGAGTGGCAAAACCCCTACCAGCTGCACCTTATGATATCCCCTCTCTATTACATCTTGAAATCACACTAACCAATTTACTCCTCCACTTCATTGCCTGTCTAAAAAGCAACACCATTTTCCACCCCCACCTTTGGAAAGATTTCCATAAATGTAATGTTCCAACACACACACACACACACACACACACACACTTTCCAAGAGATTTGTGCAAAGTTAACGTTATTTTCCCCCCCACTTTTGGGGAGATTTGTTCAAATTTAATTTTTTTTTTCACCTTTGGGGAGATTTGTGCACATTTATATTTTTCCCCACTGTCGAGATTTGCACAAATGTAACATTATTTCCCACCACCTTTGGGGAGATTTGTGTGAATTTAACTTTATTTATTTATTTATCTGTTTAACTTTGGGGGAGATTTGCACAAATCCACTGAAGCGCATTAACGAATCTTTAGTAGTTACTGTGCCTTAGCAGCTTTGCACAATTTCCCCCCAAAGGTAAAGGAAATAGTTAAATATGTGAAAATCTCTCCAAAGGTAGCAAAAACATAACATTAAATTTGTGCAAATCTCCCTGAAGGTGAAAATCAAATTCTACCAAAAAAAACCTCTACTCCATTAATGAGCAAATGCACTCATTAGCAAAGTGGCAGAATAAGCTGCTGAAGTTATGCTGCAAAGGCTTATGGGATATCTCCCGGGAGAATCAAGAGGGAAACGAACCATGGCAAGCTGCAAAGTGCCTGATCATCCTTTGGAAGTAACGTTGGTTAACGAGGGAACAAACATATGCCCCTGATCAGGCTCTTTCTCCCCCTTTATGACATTGGCAAGGGAAGGACCACAGAAAGATCCGCAGGGGCAGAAAGGGGGCATCTGAGATTTATTCCTTCAAGATTGGAGTTCTGTCTCTGACCTATGGGGGGGGGGGGGCGGATCCAATCTCTGCTATGACAATGCCCATGCCATGATAACACTAAAATGTCAATTTGTTGCAGCAGAAAAGGAGAAGTGTCCACTGAAGGCTTATTTTCCAGTTCAGATGATCGGGCCCTAACATTGTGGAGCATGAAGTCAGGTCTTGGAAGCATGTGCAACTGCTGTTGCACACAGGAAATAATATGAGAGCTGGTTCACCCACTGCAACATCAAGTTATGAGTTTTCCTCACATCACCTCAATCACAATGTTTTTCTGTGGAGTTAGTTCACGTATTCAGCCGCTTGTCATCAAATATAAAGTGTAGAAAAATCAAGTGTAGAGAAATCGAGTGATATAATCTATATGTATTATGAACCAGTTCTGAGACCCAGTTAAACACATGCTGGGATGAGCAGAAAGAAAGCTAATAGTGGCCTTTTTTGCACAAATATTCTTACATGCATTGTTCCTGAGACACAGGAACTAATGCATTACAGGGCCTTGTTAATATCTGAATTGGTCCTCTTACACAAATGCACACATTGGGACCAGTAACAGAAAAGTGGCTCCATGTAGTTGTTTATACCCTTCCTGATTAGGATTCAAGGGTGTCCACCTCTGAGGACTACTGTGACAATATAATAAAATGTAATATCATGACCACTTAAGATTAGATAAATGCCTTCACAAAAGCTGCAGGTCTAATAAATAGAGCTCTATCATGTCTTAGCTAGCATATAATGTATATAAGCCATATAGTAATTGCAACTTGCACATTGAAGGCAGAGGCTAAGCACCAACTAAATTATGATTAGTGAGAGATTAAGGATTAGAAATAATGACTTCTCAGAATCATGCTTTGTCATTATCTGTTTTCTTCACAAAGATGCAGAAAGTAATCATAATTTTGTGCAAATCTTGGACTTTTGCATTAAAATTATAATGAGCTTATTCCAGTGGAGCAAGCCAAGAGTCACAAATAATAGATTTATTGAGTTTTCAGGAATTTATAAGGCCTTCTTTGCTGGATAATAAATGAGTTTGTTTAACCTATCATATGTTTTTGTGGGAGTATACTGCCATCCTAGAATATTATTTTTTTCAGTGTTAACCAAGTTCAATATCAACAAACAATTTACTTTATATTTTATTATTATTTATCATATCTATAGCTGGCTGGATATTCTCCTCTTGTGGTTCTGTGCAGGTTGTAGCCCACTTTCTCTTTGTTCCCACTGTATCTTTGCCTCAACTCAACTCATTTGGAGCTGGGTCTGACAGTGACACGGGGAGAACCTTATTACAATGTCTCATCGTGAAATAATTACAACAATTTGGTTTATTCATTGGGTGATGCACAGCACATTGTGACACTTGAAAATTCGACTGTGCAAGTTCAAAAGAAAAATATACACGAATATTCAAAATTAAACTTTTTATCAAGCACTTTATTAAGAAAATAAATCATATTCCTCATAATGCTCCAAAGAGGTCAAACTTAAAAAGGAAGCATGCACCCCCACACACAGAGAACTCCAGGCAAGTGTTATTTTCTTGGATTTGTGGGGGGGGGGGGACACATTCAGACTTTAGATTTCCATTGAACTCTAAACCAGATAGTGCCCCGACAGTGCAATATTACACTTTCAGAATGCTTATTGTTAATTTGTAAATACAATGGGCACAATCTAGCCAGGGTTAGGAATTACACAGCACAATTCAATGCACGTTTATTTAAACATACATTGTACTGTGTTCAGTGGTGATTACTCCCAGGTGAATGTGAATATGGAATGCTTTTCCCTGTGAAGCCTGACTGCAGGTTAAAAACTTTCCTCTACTCCCACACATTTGACAGCATATGAAAATGTTTTAATGGATCCTGGGATTTACTTTTGATTGTTTTAAAATTGTTATATTTTTGTACATTAGTTTTATATAATGTATTTTTAGCCTTTGTACCACCCGGAGAGTTTTACCTATTGGGCAGAATAGAAATGTAATAAATGAATGAATGAATAGGAACAAAGCCCTAAAGTCCCACTTAATTAAGTGAGAGGGAATTAAGTTTAAAAGGCACAGAATTAAGTTTAAAAGGACAGAGAAGGTCACAGTCTCCTCTCACCGCCCCCCAAAATATACACAGCCAATCACCATTCATTCGGTCATGTCAGGGACTACAGAAGTGGTACCCAAGTGCAAGTGACTAACCCTGCCACCGCATGAAGGACTGAGATTTCCAACACTGTTTAGGTTCAGCTTTACCTTCAACCTGCATCCTGTCCACCACCATCACTAGATACTGGGTAAATGCCAAAGACTGATACTACAGGATCTCACACAGCTGGAAACTAGAGATAGAGCCAAATGCCCTAAAGTTGCTGATAACATCAAACTACATACTTTTGCAATCTCTCCTATGGCCTAATATACACATTAGGTTGGATCAAGGTGAATGGTGGAATTGTAACGCATGTCTACACAGTAGTAAGTCCCACTGAATTCAGGGTGGCCACTTACGCATAATCAAAAAAGAGGACCACAGAGGGCTCAGATTTACATATGCTCATTTATATGGATAGATACAAATTCAGAAATACATCCTATAATCTAAACATAAATACAATACATCTCACTATGATGGGGAAGGCTGTATCCAGATGGCTTGTGTGCCTGCTCAGTCTGCTGCCCAGGTGTTAAATGCCAATGGGCACTGCTCAGGCCCCTGCTCTTCCTCCTTCTGGTTATTTATCTTTAAACTGGATTTGGATTGGGCAGCTTTTCAAATGGAGAACACCTTCAAACAGAGGCTTGTCTTCTGTAAAGTAAAACACCCTTACTGCAAATTAGTTGAAGTTCCCATTGAAATCAGTGGGACTTAAGTAATGACTAGCCTGTCCCATTGATTTCCATGGGACCTAGTTCAACTAATTTAGGCCCTACCCCAGCTGTTTCATAGTACTCTGCGCATTCGCAATCATAGGGAGACTTAAAGGTCAGCACTGTTTTATTGATTTTTCAGCTGAAATGAGGCCTGAACCCACGGAGTTCCTGCCAGATGACATGGGAAACGCCGTGAAAGCCCACTAAACATCCTGCAGTGGGTGGGTAGCAGGTGTGAGTACTCTGTGTATCATTGGGAAGAAATTCTCCCACCACATGACATGCGATGCCACCATTAATATCATTTTTGAGTGTGTCGTCTGAACATGCCCATACAGTAATTGTTGGTAAATGAAATATTTACAAAATTGTCAAATTAGAATTAGGTGGTACATAATTAGTTTTTATTCTAATACAAATGGTATAACAAAAATTAAAAGACGAGACAAGATGGGACTACACAAAACTTTACAAGGGAGACAATGTGGGGAACATGAGTGCTCATCCATTACTACCTTTTGTGGCCTTTCTAGCAGACACTACTAGCAGAACTATTCAAAGCAGCCCTACAAGTGCCTACAGTTTAATCATCAAGTTCCACACTTAAGTCATCAACGTCTTACTATCAACAGTACTGAAGGCTACATAAACAGAGGATCAATAGGGTGAAACTTCCACCACAGTGATTTCTAAGCAAAATTCATCAGCCCAATCTCAAAGAAACAAACAATAAGATGAATGGTAAAACATCAAAAGGTTGAGGAAATGCAAACTATTATACAGAAGGTAAAAGAAAGAAATAATAAAAAGAAAGAAAAGAAAAGTATCCCAACCCAAGAACAAAAAGCCAACCGATCTTTAAGGAAATATAAACTGGTGAATTCACAAACAAGGGGCAGTGTGCACCAGTTGACGTGACCATTTGTACAACAGGGATTTTGCACTTCTTTCTGCAATCTGAAACAAGTGGAAACTGTAGTTGTTGGAAAAGAACATAATAGCAGAGTTTGTAAAAGGGAGCTCTGCTACCAGTCCCAATGTGGAAATTTCCAGAGTTCCGTTTAGAACGACAAAATCCATGCTGTGCGAGCACTCGCTGCCACTGGCACAAAAGAAATGGCAATTGCACAGCATCAGCATAGGAAGTACAGAGTATATGGCCCTAATGTATAACAACTTCATATCTTCAAATTTAAATACCTTATACCTAATATAGCATTCAAACAAATTTTATACAAAAATCAACTGGAATTTAACCACGTATTTGAATAAATAACAACTTTATATTTTCAAACTCAATCGTACAGCGATCGTATTGTTCAATAGGGAAAAAAAACAATGAAACACGTTTCGACCATAGGTCCTCTTCAATTGTCTAATATGTAAAAAATATATAGAAACACTTCCCTCCCACAAAACACACACCTATATGACTTTTCCACACAAATCCACAGTATGGAGATTACAATATCTCCACCTGCAAATCAAAAAACATTTAATTATAGAGACAAGCAAATGTATAATATGTAAATAAACTCACCAGTTCAGGCTTATACGCAAAGACCATGCCAAACCAATAATTAATACAACTGCATCTGAATATGCAAACAATACCAGACCGAAAGTGCCTTAAGCTCCAACTGCAAATTACACCTCTGAAGGTTGGGAAAGAAAGGTAGAAGTTCAAGAAAGTTGAGTTTGAGAGAAAAGTAATTGTTCTAGAATGAAGAAGAAAACGGCTTCATGCTGCTGTTCATGACAATCCTTCTGAGGAAGAGAAGGTGGGGTACTCTGAAGTCACAGTTCTTTAAAAAAACTGTTAAAAACATAGTTTCAGATTCACTTAACCGTCCAGTAAATAAAATGACAGTAATAGAAAAGCTTGCCATTATGACAAGAATATGAGAAAAATGGAGAATAAATATGTTCTTCCTCATTCACATCTCTCAAAATTGTGTGAAGGGGGTGGTATTGTAATTACACTGACATTATACATATTTGGCTTGCACTGAAAAAAGTAATTGCCTATCCTGGAAAACAAGGGCAAAAGATGAAGATGTGGAAATGTTTTTGACACTGTGTTTCCAAAGGAAACCTCGTTTTGTTCAAGAATGGCAACGGGAGCTCCTACATTTTGTAAACTAAAAGGTGCCAGAGGTCTATTATTCTCCAACTAATCATCATTAATGTATGGTACACAGAAACCTCCTTCTCAAATGCACAACTCCGAGTAGCCAAACATTTGGGAAACCTTCCTTTGTGTGATAATTTCGTATCATTCAAAAGTTGGATAGGAAAATGTGAAGACTGTGGTTAAAATGTTCACCTTGAAGACAGAATTCTTTCTAAGCTGCTAGGCTTTCTTTCTTGTTTAATTATCATGAAACATTAATTTGAAAATGATCCAGTCTGAAATATTAATTGCCGACAAAAATAATCACTGCGGTATAATTTTACAGATGGAGGCCGTGATCCATAGAAAAGTTCCCTGCTGCCCAGTGGTGCAACGCTTCATCTCTTCCTCCGCTGGAGTTTGCACGGGCCCAGAAGACCCCAGGCATAACTGGGGCTGAGAGATCACAAACCTCAGGTGCTGTGCTACTGGTTACAGCAATGATATCTGCCAGCCAGGGAATGGGATGCAGCCGACTCCTTGGCAGATGTTATCTCAACAGTTCCCATCAGACACACAGCAGCTTTTGTTCCTGTCGTGCAACATTCAGGCTATGTAATCTCTGAAGCCCAAGTCTTCCTGGGGTTTTGCAAGGGTTACGGCTGGCGGGCGGGGAGAGGCGGCATGCCACTTTGCAGTGCTACACGGCCCTGCAGAATTACAGATTGAGCCTGGGTTTTGCAGTTAATTACAGCTGAGAGTATAAAGTGCATTATTCATAGCAACTGCAATGATACAGAATAAGATCCTTGTGTATATATGTGCACAGATGCTGAAAGCAGGAAAAACATATTGAAGATTAACATGTTTCATTCGGTATCACCTCCCGAAATGAGAGAACCTAGTTAAGCCTAATGAACTATGATAACTAATAGCTCATCCTTCGAACTCGGGAATTTGTTCATGGCATCAGAGTTAATGGAACCGGTAGGAAAGATAATGAAATGCTTAAAATATTCATGACCACTCATGAGAAAGGCATGGTGGGCAAAATAGCAGCACAAAATCCCTTGTATGGTCATCATTAGGAATATGAGGGGAAATTGTTCTGTAGTACAAAATTTAGATGAGGTTGCAGATGGTCAGGTGGAATACATGCCCAGTATAAAGGTTGTCCTAATTATGGCTTATAATGATGTTTGAGAGAGTGGCGATTAATTAAGAATCTTTGTGTTAGAGAGCGAACATTTCCAACAATTAACAAATGCCATTAGGTTATTGTAGTCAAATCCCACCTTTGCCTGGAGCAGAAATATGGGTTTATACCTCGGAGGTGTTTATAGTAGAAAGAATGGTTTCCAAAAGAAGCTGCTTGCTTATTGAATGAAAAAGTAGAGGTAAACTATATAAAACCATTTGGCTGCCATGTTGGGAATAGCCACCCAAAGGAGATAAAATTCTACTGAAGATTCCTTGCAAAATACCACGAGCATATGATTATGAATACTGGCCAAGCCAAGCCAACCATGCTTTTTGTCAGGCAAAATGTTTGGTAATGTCTCAGGATGTTCAAGGAATGTCTCCTTATGGGACCTAAATGTTAAGAGGCTGGTTTAGAACAGGGGTTGATAACTTCTTATTTTTTTCTGTTGAGGACCACATTACCTCAGGATAATCTGTTGTGGTGGGTCTCAAGCAGGTGGTGGATGGGGTTGAAGCTGACGGTGGACAAAGGCAGAGCCAAATTGGGCGCAGCCACTCCTTTTTGTCTCTTTCTTTCTGACCTCCCAACCAAATGGCCTGGCTCATACAACATGAGAGTCCAGTGTGCCTTAATATACCCACAGGGGTTGCCACATCGTGCTGTGGCTTGTTGAGTCATGCGAACCCAGGCGAGAGGGGTTGTTTGAGGATTAGACAGCCCAGGCTTGCTTTAGTCTTATTTGAGGGTTGTCCAACCCTCAAACAGCCCCTGCTGACTCTTTCCGCACAACACAACAAACCACAACAAGCTGGGAGCCCACATGGGTGCCATGCAAATATGGTGTCCATGTACGCCTGACACAACGCAACAGCCCATGTGGGTAAATTAAGCCACGGTGGACTGTTGTGTTGTGCAAACAGTCAATGTTTTGCAGTGTTGGTATTTTGTAAGTGACCTCTGAGTGAAGTTATAATGTACCTGAGTAAATCAGAAGCCTTATTTTGCTTCTGCGTATTGGGCATAAGACAGTAGTGGCTGCCTTGGTTACAGTTGCTGTGGAAGGGAGGCTTCAAGGTGACAGTTTGACAATGACTAGGCAGTAAAGTTGATGCGTTTGATTTGAAGAAAGCTGCTGGCTGAGGAGAGCAGAGTTGAAGAAAGAGAAAGTCGTTCAGTCTGAAAGAATACTACTGGAAGAACATCTAAATACCAGAGCTGGTTGCTGAAGGGTGTAAGAAGCTATGCTGTGAAGTTGTGGTGAAACTTCAAGCAGTCAGCAAAGCCTAGCACCAGAAGGTTTTAGGAAGAGGTATGACCAGACCAAAGAAACTTCAGTAAGTAGTCCTTGAGAGATATTAGGTGGGTCTCCACACAGGAGAGGGCCTTCTCAGCTGAGGCCCCACACCTGTGGAACAAACTCCCACCGACGATCCGCCATGCACCATCCTTACAGACTTTTAAGAAGGCCTTAAAAACATTTCATTTTACTATGGCCTTTTCATAAGGGAATACTGTTTTGCTGCTGTTACCCTTGCTGTTTTATTACTTGCTGTTTTATTACTAGTTTTTAATGTTAGCTATTATTGTTTTAATTGATATTTTACTTTCTATGTTTTTATTGCTTTTAATGTGTATACTGTTTTATATATGATTGTAAGTCACCTTGGGAGAGCTTCTGCCCTGAAAGGCAGCTAAGAAATGTTATAAATAAATAAATACTTTTTTTAGGCTTATGGCATTGTAAGTTATTATCTTGGTTTTAAATGTATGTGCATATTGTATGCTTTTTGCAGTTTTAATTTTGTATATTGTTTTTAAATGTTTTAATCTTATGTAAACCGCCCAGAGAGCTTCAGCTATGGGGCAGTATACAAATAATAATAATAATAATAATAATAATAATAATAATAATTTGAAACAGCATCAACTTAGAAGCCAGAGACAACAGGAAGAGCTGGAGGCAGCAAAGAAGAACTGCTGTACAATGTTTGTTCCTGGTTGTGAGGGATTGAACCAGGTGGAGTTTAGAGAAAACTGGTCTAAGGAAAATGCTTTTGAGAGCTTATTTGGGCGGGAAAGACTCTTTTACATATTAGGAATGGTAACCAAGCATATTTAATCCAACTACTTTTAAACCATCTTACCTGAATACAATTTATTCCCTTTTGATATAAGGGCCAATCCTATGCACGTTTAGACAGAAAAAAAGTCCAACAATTCCCAGCATGTCCCAGTCAGCATGGTTGGCTGGGGGATGCTGAGAATTGTATAACATTTTTCAGTCTAAACATGTGTAGGATTGTGCCCTATCTCCTTTTTTGTAAAGAACTCCCATAACGACCATTTTCACTTGGTTCATCTTATAAGTTTGTTTCTGTTGGTGGTGTCAATCCCATGCCTACACCATAAGAATCGGTCTACTAGGATATAGAGGGGTTATTTTAGTGGCAGCAGTTAAACTCAATGGGACTTATTTCTGGGGAGACATTTACAAAATTGCACTGGTATGGCCTAGAAGATGTGCTTACAATAGCAGCTGCTATCTAATATCAAAAGAAAATATAATGTGTTGTCACCTCTGAAATTTACATCTTCTTTGAACTTCTCTCCTACTATATTCATGTCAATTTCTCATAATTCTTTGTGTAGAAGTGAAAGTGAATGAGAGGCATTTGTAATGTGAATGAGCATTCTAGATACTGTTGGATTTACATTCACCTCACCAACCAATTGAAACAATAGCTTCTTTATAAGCCCTTTTTGGGAACCTAGAAATAAAAAATAAATGACACGAAGGATATACAAGCTATATTGGAGATGGCATTGTACTGTATGTCAAAAAGGTATAAATTCCAATAGGTTAGATATCTAAAAGATACAAATAAATTTATCTACTGAATCACTATGGATGGAAATTCCAGGCAACAACCTGCCCCTAAATATTGTACTATGGACATATTTGTGTTTCTCTGACCAAAATGGTAATGTTAGCCTTGAGATGCAAAAATAAATTAAAGAAACAGCAAAGAAAACAATGGCTGGTTTCAGACAACAATTTAGACAATGGTGGGTTGAGTAGGCAACTCACAGTTGGTTATTTTGTGGGTACTCCCCACACAACATATTCCTACACAACTGTGGGTGGTTGGGGCTGGCGTTGAGCGGACTAAAAGTCAACCCAGCATTTGACTGACATAGCCCCTGCCCCTCTCCCCTCCCTCCCTCCTCCCTTGGTCCTCCCGGTGCTATCCCAGCAGCCTCTGCAAGTTGCGCCAGTTGTAGCAGAGTGGCAGCCACCACTTTGGTCGCTCTTGCCGCCTGCCTCTATGGGCTTGTGTTTTAACCCACTCACCGCACGCCATTAACACACCCACCCCTCCACACAACACTTTAAACAACTGGCTTTGAGCTAAACAACTTGCAAGCCAATTATTTCTCTCAGTTGCTTATTTGGATGGAATAGCATACCTTCGGTAGTTTGTGAGTGGCATGTTACCCTCCACACAACACAATAAGCAACACAACTGACGATTGTTTCCCCCCCACCCCCAGTTGCTTAATGTGTTGTCCGAAATCAGCCAATGAGTGGCTTCTCCTACTTTCAAAGTGACTGGATAAATGTACCCAGGGGCACTCTTGTCATGGAACTGACAAGAGAAGAGGTGACTTTTGATTTACTTTTCCTGCGTGGTGCTATGTTGCAGAGCCTAGGAGAGGAAAAGATTAGAGCCATGCATAAATGGCTTCTTAAAATTCTCCATCCTATTTGTGGGCAAAGAAATTGTTGGTACAATTTCACCGAATTTCTCCAGGGGGAGGAAAATTTCGCCAATACTTTCTCACAGGTAGGCATCACCATTGGCAAGGGTTGTAGAACAGCTTCTTTCTTTTTTTCCTATGGGTTTTTGGTTTTTCTCCACTGCCACTACAAGTCAGAACAGCATCAACTGTATTGGCAGTGTGGCCTCTATTTTGCATCCTCTACAATACTCTGTATACCTAGATTCATTCGAGAGCATTACAGGGGGTGGGGAACAGAATGCAGCCACCACAAAAAAAATATGGTGAAGAAAATTTGGAGAAAACACTGCAAAGTGTCCTTATATTTCTAGGGGGTAAAAATTAAAGACCTCAGGACTTTTCTGAGAAACATGTATTCTGAGAAATTTTGGCTCTAGTTATCATTCTTCAGGATTCACCACCTTTGGTTGAATCTTCCAAATATTACATTTCGAAGGAGTGACTGTGGATGCAGCTTGTCTCTAATGCAGGTGCTGGCAACTCCTGCCCTTCCTTGAAAACCCTGTCGCTGGTATGTGGTGGGGCAGTGTTGCATCCAGTTCCAGGGAAAGGGTACAACTAACACTGTGCCAAAGGGCTCCTCTAAACGAGTAATTTATTGCACACTTGTGATTGGCCACTCACAGACATTTGCACATCCATTACATGACATTGTCAACAACCAGGACATCTCCCATGCTATCCCTTGGAAATAACGCTTCAAAAAGAACAGATTATGTGGAAGTATCTGGGGGAAAAGTGGGAACTTCTGCCACTAGTTGGTACTGCCTCAATGAAGTGAATGGAGCATGCTTAGAGGGAAAGTATTAAATCCAATCCACATGGTCGCCCCCTCCACCTGTCCACCTGCCCATAACATTTGCGCAAGAGTATTCAGAGAAATGGACCCAACCTACTCTTGGAGTGAGATCTCTTTCCCCCTATAATTAATAGGTATGGGGGCAGGGGGAACCCAAATTTGGGCAACTGTGGCAGGGCAATGAGTTAAAGCCCCCTAACTTCCCATCCTACAATGCCAGGATGCCATTCCAGAAAAAAACCCTAAAAAAAACCCTAACACTGACACTGCTTTCCTTGGAATACTTTAAAGCCTGCTACATTGGTTTAAGAGCCTCATTTCTTGATTGATGTTTTTAAAACATTTCCTGGCCACCATTCAGGGCAGAAGCCCTCTCAAGGCAGTGTACAACAATAAAACCAATACAATATAGAGGGGAGAAAAGTCCACAATAAAGCAATAAAAATAGCAATAAAAACAGCTATAGCCATCATATCAGGGGCAGGCCAGAAGAAAAGAATATGTTTTCAATGCCTTCTTAAAAGCCTGCAATGATGATGCATGGAGGACCCTACATGGCAACTCATTCCAGAGATGTGGGGCCACTGCAGAGAAGGCCCTCCCACTTGTGGACAAGTGCTCTTACAGGTGGGCTAAGGAGAAGGGCCTCTCTTGCTGATCGTAACATGTGAACAAGTTGACACAGGTGAAGACGGTCTTTTAAGTAATCTCCTAAGCATGAGATGGGCACCAGCACTAGAGACAACATGAACTATGAAGCAAGTTAATTCATTAAAGGATTGTTTTGTACATAAGGGACGACTAGTATTGATTTTGAGGTTTTCCAAAGCGCTTGCTGAGAATTTGGAAGGACTGAAAGAAACTGGGAGACACTAGTATAAAGACAGAGCCTTGCTGCAACCAATAAGATTAAGAGGTTCTAAACGTCTAACCTTTAAGGACGAGGTTGTAAAAGTAATCCCATAAAAGTCAGGTTAGTCCCATAAGTCACCAGACCACCTCCCCTGCAAGGAAAGCACTCAGTCTGGTCCTTGACTGGTTGGAGGATTTCAGTTGGCGATGCTCCCTCTGAGCAGCCACTGCATCCAGCTGTGTACATGGCAACTGATCTACTTGGATGAGAGGAAGAGAACTTGGATGGCCACAAAATGGACCTGGCTAAGAAGGTCAGCCAAATATTGTGCACCCTTGTAAAATAATATATGACATACACAAAGAAACACCAAGACTGAGAGGAACAATGTCCATTGCTGAGCAAGGTTGCTAAGTAACAGTGACATATTCTCCATTGTGACACATCCCCCTACTGGAAGGCCTTCAAGAGGTCTCTGGGGAGAGGTGGTCTTTGTGGGTAGTAAGGAGAGAGAGACAGAGCAAGTTAGAGAGTAGGAGTGAGTTTGAGCAATAGCGAGAGCTAGAATGTCATCAGATGGGGGAATCGCATTTCTGTGCCGTCCCCCCGCCCCTGCTTTTGTGCCACAATACTTCCTCTTTCTTCACATGGGGAAGAAAGAGAAGGTAAACAATTACCATGTGGCCCATTCAGTGGGCGTTTTTTATCATGCTGGCTTTCCTGCACAGAGTAGGAAATGGCGGCACATTTCACTTCCCCCACACACTATACTAGAGTGACCATATACAAAAGAAGGCAGGGCTTCTGCACCTTTAACTGTTGTGATGAAGAGGGAATTTCACCAGGAACTAACTGCATACAAATGACACTGGCTGAAATTCCCTTTTCTCTACAACCGTTAAAGTTACATGAGCCCTGACCTCCTTTTCATATGGTCAGCCTAGGGGTGGCAAGCCTAGGGGTGTCAGGGTGGGTGGGTGAGTGAGAGAACTGTAAACAGTGAGGTCAGAAGGCTATTTATTAAATGCAGTAAGTATTGAGAGTGACAATCGTATTATTAATGGTGGCCATTCACAGAGCAGTTGCTGATATCTGCAGTGGGCACAACTGTATTGGGAATGACTTCAGTGTTTAGAGTTCTTCTCTACCCCCCCTTCCCTATATGTATTGTATACAAACCTGAAATTCTCCATAATTCCACCCCTGCATCTGACGAAGTGGACTATATATACTCCACAAAAGATTATGCCAGAATCAGTTTGTTAGTCTTTAAGGTGTCACAAGACTTTGTGTTGTTTTTGGATGGCCTTAGGCAGGGAGCTTTAATCTTTCAGCTCAACCTACCTCGCAGGGATGTTGTAAGAATTGAGCGCCCCTCATATATGCATCTCAGGGAAGATACTTTCCCCTCATGATTTGTTGTTTGCTTTAATTGCCATGAAGTGTGTGCGGGAAACAAACGAGGGGACACATTTGCATATATATATAATTAAAGTGAGGATTTATATGCAAAAAAGAGCCCAAAATAGAACGACCGCAATAAGCATGAGACAGGCAAGCCGCCTTGATTCGTCTTTGGCACCCTCCACAAGGATGCGCTTTTGCGCCCGGTTCGGCGATTATGCGCATTATCGCGGAGGCGCATTTACGCCTAATCCCTCTGCACGGGAGGCGGCGAGAGGTGGCGAAGCGCATTAATTGATGTCCAAAAAGCGCTTTAGAAGACGTTAATGCGCATAATCGCTTGTTCACACGGCGAAAATGCGCTTTAACGGCTGGAGCAAAATAAAAGTCGCTATTTAACGCGCATTCGAAAATGCGCATTATCGGGGAGATAACGCGCCTGTACGCCCGTTTTGCGCTCCGCTGGTGTGGAGGTAAAATTTATAATGAGCCTTCAAGGCTCATTAAACGTCTCGTGTGGAGGAGGCCTTTTTCACTAGTATTTAAAGCGCACCTCGGATCGCGCTTGCGCAAAACGCCGCCATCGGTGGAGGCTGGTGGCTCCGATTTCAGCGGGGCTACGAATCAGCTCTGGATTTCAGTCAGGACTCTAAAGGAGCTACCCGAGGCGTTGAACCCAAACCCCTCATAATGACTCCAGAACACTGGGTAGCTCCTTTACAGCTGTGACTGAAACCAGAACGGATTCGCAGCCCCACTGAAATTGGAGCCACCAGCCCCCGCTGGCAGCCGCCCTCCGCACCACGTGGGGCTGCAGCGTAACAGACTCTTTTGTCTGCCGTTTTCTCTCGCCGTGTTTCCCCCCCTCAAAAGCCCCAAACCCCGGCGAGTTATCACACGCGCCATGCCGATTGGTCCTTAACAGGCCTCGTGACACCAAGCCGCCTCCTGATTCGCTGCATGCCCTTCGAGGCTAGGCCGGGCCCGATTTGCTGTGCTGCTGAGGCACGTTATTACTAGAGAAAGAGGCGCGGCGTGAGGGAGGCTGTGAGGGAGGCCGGGCCTCGCGACACGGCGCTCTATGTGGGGGTAAGTGTGCTCGCCGTGACGAGCCTCGCTTGCCCTGGTTGCCTGGGAGACGGGAGGAGGAGGGGCCCCGGGGAAGGCTCGTGCGCGTGAAGCGCCTCTGTCTCCTGCTCATGTGGGAGCCGGCGGGCGCGGGGCGGGGGGCTTTCCTCGTGCCCGACGTTAAACGGCCAGCAACGGTCATTCTCTCACGGCCGCCTTTCATCACATGCGCGCGCACCGCGGTTGAGAGGCGGGGCTGGCTGCTAGGGGGAACGGGTGGGAAAAGTGGTTTAGGTTGGGGAGCAGCGGAAGCAGGAAGTTGTGGGGGGACAGGTGTAAAAGCCTCCCTGGGCAGAGGCAGTCTATCTCGGCCTGCTTTTGCGCTGGAGGCAAAAGAAGAGGAGAGGGGTGTTGTTGCCTTGGAGCCTTACTTGCGGACCCTTCTTCCCAAAGGCAGATCAGGCTGGGCTAGAATCATAGAACAGTAGAGTTGGAAGGGGCCTATAAGGCCATCGAGTCCAACCCCCTGCTCAATGCAGGAATCTACCCTAAAGCATCCCTGACAGATGGCTGTCCAGATGCCTCTTGAAGGTCTCTAGTGTGGGAGAGCCCACCATCTCCCTAGGTAATTGGTTCCATTGTCATACTGCTCTAATACCCAGGACGTTTTTCCTGATGTCCAGCCAGAATCTGGCTTCCTGTAACTTGAGCCTAGTATTCCGTGTCCTGTACTTTGGGATGATGGAGAAGAGATCCTGGCCCTCTTCTGTGTGATACTCTTTCAAGTATTTGGAGAGTGCTATCATGTCTCCCCTCAATCTTCTCTTCTTCAGGCTAAACATGCCTAGTTCCTTCACTCCTCATAGGGCTTTGTTTCCAGACCCCTAATAATCCTCGTTGCTAGATGGGCCTCCCCTCACATTTAATCAGCAAAGCAGTTCTTGCATAATGGGTGGCAGGACTCCTCCGGTACCTTTCGAATAGTTGTGTAGGAGAGGAATTCCAGAAAGTGCAGCTGTCTTCGCCTCCGCAGGGCAAGCTGTGACCTGCTAAAATCTGGTATTCTGCAGCGCTTGTTGAAGGTTGCTGGAGCCCTGTGTGTCTTTGCATCTGGACACATGGGTGGTGGGGCACTATAATTCCTGAGTCATGGGCTCCAGCCCACGAACGCACCTGCAAGACAGTAGCCATGACCTGCCCACAATCTTATCACTGTCTTCTTACTTGTCTTGCCTATAAGCAACTGTTGAGGTAGATGGAAAGAAGCAGATGTACCCACTACCAGTAAGCAAAGTATCTTAAGGAAAATGGTCAACATGAATTGAGGGATTATTGATCCTCTGGACAGGTTGCAGGCCTCTGCATTCTTATGCAGTATGTCACATTAAGTTTAGTAGTACTTCTTAGTACATGTGCATAGGGTGGATTGAAGGGTTCACAGACTTTGGAGGATAGTGCTAAACCAGCCCTCCCCAACCTGACACCCTCCAAGATGTTTTGGACTCCAGCTCCCATCATCATCATCATCATCAATTTATTCCTTACCTGCCTCTCTGTTTGGATCATCTCTATCTGTTGGCCATGCTGGCGGGGGCTGATAAGAGCTGTAGTCCAAAGCATTTGGGGGGGGGGTACCACTTTGGGGAAGGCTGTGGTAGACCGTTATTATTCGTGCACCAAGTGTGTTTTTATTCCTTGTAATGAGAAGGCATTCTTATCTCTTGTTCAATTTTGATTAATATTATTGAGTTCTATTTAGGTACAAAATAGATGGATAAATCTCTGCTCTGTAGAAAGCAAATTTCCTTGCAGATGCATGATCAAAAAACCCAGCTCCTTGAATGTAAAACGTAATGATCAGCAGTGGCATCTATATTGTTCTAATAGCACAACATTCTAAGAGCCCTGTTCTATGCATTTTTATCTTTTTATTATTTATTATGATTGTTATGTCACCCTACAGCAAAATGTTTTCAGGGGGGCTCACATGATAAAACAGGTTGAAAACAACAAATGCAATAATAACAATTTAAAGCACTTTTTACAATATCCAGTCATGTCCAAATTTCCATTTATGTATGAAGATGGGAGATCAAGGAGAGAGCAGTCTTGGGGGCAAGGAGGAAGGAGATATTTATTCACAAGTGATAAGCTATTCTTGTCTGAAACAATCTTTCTATGCAAAATCATTAAGACCTACCTATGTTGTTACCACTAGGTCATCTGGTAGTTATAACATGAAACTAGCAAATGGATTCAGCTTCACACAGGTGGGAATAGCCCTTAAGTTAACGCACTGAAGCCTTCAATTAAACTTAAACAGCTGTCAGAATTGGACACATTGTGCCCACCCCATCTGAGTGAAGCCATGCCCACTGACACCCCTATTATTATATTTATTTATATCCCGCCTTTTTCCTGGGGCTGGGACTCAAAGTGGTTTACAAAATGAAAACATGTACAAATTAAAACATATAAATATAAGTTTACAAAAGTTAAAATAGAATTAAACGTACAGTAAAATTAAAAACATTAAAAAAAATTAAAACAGTAACAAATTAAAAAACCAAAACCATACATTAACACGGGTCCAGAGTATTTCCAAAAGCCTGCTGGAATAAAAAAAGGTTTTGCCTGCCTCCGGAAGTGTAGCACAGAGGGAGCCAGCCTGGCCTCCCTAGGAAGGGAGTTCCAGAGCCTTGAAGCATCCACAGAGAAGGCCCTCCCACATACCCATGAGGCGTGCCTAGGCACAAACAGCCATTGTGCACCCCATAGTCCCCAGAGGGATGAGTTTGTCCCTGAGGGGCCTGCCCCAGGGCAGGAGGAGGGTGAGGTGTATAACTGTGACCCTCAACTTACTAATCTGTTGCGGCTTCAAACTGAACGGAGAGCAAAACTATGCACTAGTTAGTGAAATCTGTCCCTAGTGGCTGGCTTCACCCACATGGACACACTTAAATTAAGGAAAATTAATGTGTTTTAAAAACAAAATAACTCTGAACTACATATTCATAGGGTCCCCTTAGTATACATGCAACATTTCAGGTGTCTAGCTTTCATGGTCTTGCAACTATGGCGATGACGGACAGACAGGCAGATGGACAAGACACATCCTCTTTTATGATGATAGGTAATAATACAGTTAAAATTTGCTCACTGCAGTGCTGAATCCTCATGACAAGTTTGGTTGAAATTGATCAAATGGTATTGAAGCTGTAAATCTTTAGAAATTTCAGTCGGCTGCTTTTTTGTTTCAAGCTGTAAGACGAAATTTTCACTGTGCCTAAAACCATCCCAGATAGCGGTAGAACAAATTTTAAAAGTTTCATAACAATCAGATGCACAGTTTTCAAGTCCATCAAGGACATACAAACAAACAATTCCTTTCATATATAAGATAAGAAGATACACCAGCGCTGTGAAAGAAAACTGCTTTCTTGGTTAGTTCTTATTGGAGGGATCTAGAGTAACCAAAAATAAATCTTTGCAGATTTTCCATCTAGCTTCTCCTTTGCACCTGCTAAATTTCTATGGTTCTTCAAAACGTGTCTAGGCACAACTTAAAATAATTACAGCGTTCCTTGATGTAACTTGATGTAACATACATTTGTTACTGTTAGTAATTACCTATAAAGCTCTTAATAGCTTGGGATCAGCAGTTTAACTCTGTGGCTGAGACCTTGCTTCAGTTAAAATTGTTGAGGACAAATTAAACTGTAGAACAAAGCCTTTTGTATCACAGAATTGAGACTCTGGAATTTGGATCCAACAGAATCCAATCTTTTCAAGTTTTAGTACACAGGTAAGGACTTTACCTGTTCAGACAAGTATTAAAGACGGACAATCGCTAATACATAACTTTGGTTGCTGCCTTTAAATGTGATTTTCTTCCCCCGCCCTCCGTTTTGGATTGTATTCCTTTTTTTAATGCACTTCATTTATTTGTTTAATTTGCTTTGAGCTTTCATTTGGCTAAAAAGGAAATCTATATGGATAGGGGACCCATTCAGCCCATCATCTTCTGGTCTCAGCCCCTCTGCAAAGGAGGGGAAAGTTCTTCTCTGATCAGCAGCTGGTTGGAGATCAGTGCTTTCCCCTACTTAGCTCTAGAACACATACCTTTTTTGGGTGATTGGCATTTATCTCTGATCAGCTGCTGATCAAAGGTGAGAGCATCACCTGCTAGGCAGAGGGGGCAGGGATAGTGCTAGGCCAGAAGAAAGAAGGCTGCTCTGCTGCTGCTGACTGACTGATTTAGTCCTGCTTCCTTCTGAGCTTTGTCCTGAGTAGACATTCGTACAACTGATATTTGGGATGCTATTTGAAAGTGCTGCTGAGGGATTCAGTCCAGGGCAGGATCTACACTACTGCTTTAAAACGGTTTATAATAGTTTTGACAACTGTTGGGGCCCAGGACACACTCCATATACAGTTTTCAAAACATTTTCAAAGTGTTTTATCCTACTTGATTTAGATCTGGCCCTGCTTATTTGTGAGTAGACATTGTAGTTATGCTTCTATTAAACCAAGCTTCCTACTATAAATTGGTAAAAATGGAATAGGAGAGGGGATGTTTCAGTTCAGCCCACTTCAACATATGGTCCCTGAGAGCTTTTCCAAAATGGAATCTGGCCCTCAGACCCAAAAAAAGGTTACTCATCCCTGCCATAAGCATTAACATATATTGGTCAAAAAAATCAAACTTTTTTTTATTGAAGGTACTTTTCTGTGACATATCTGTTTTCTTGGGACGCTTGAAGGAATATTTATGTCAATAGTAGTGTGGCTCTGGATGCAGTGGTGAATCAGAATTAATGGTATAATAAGTCATTTGTACCAACATCTTACCCTCTGATTTACCAATAATAGTGAACTCATTCATTCTCTGAGTGCAGATCTTTAGTATCCAAGGTGGAAACATCCATGAGGGAGGTTTCAGCAGTTTTGGGGGGATTCCAAGAATGGCAGAGCCCCCCATAGTACAATTAAAACTGAGCACCATTGGTGAGCCTAATATGTTGACTGACAGTTGGAGGAATAGAAAATTGGAGGGAGTAGTAGTGGAGTAGAGTATCTTAAAATTGGGCATGGCTGGAATTCTGAGCAGTATCAGTCTACACTGTTGCACTGTATTGTAGATTCCTCTTTATTGTTCACATATAAAACACTTTATTGTTCACATATAAAAAGAAAAATGTGCAATTTAATGTTTTAAATCTGCAGAAGTTTCTGAAAAATATTTGATGTACTTGCTGCTGAATCAGTCTGAGAATGGAATACGTGAGTAATTGTCTTAACTTCTTATGTCATTCTCTTCTGACAGGACTCTGCTATGGCAAGTAAGCTTTATGTGACTTTGCTCCTATTATTTTCCATACCCTTGTTTTGTGAAGCTCGCCATCATGGACCAGTCACTATTCCACAAACTACAGAGAAACTTATTCCTGAGAAGGCAGTTGGTATCAATATTGATCTGGCCGAACGTAAGCAGAAACATCACCTTCAGGAACTCTTCTCTCGTTATGGGGAGAATAATACATTGAGTATTGAAGGGTTTAGAAAACTGCTACGGAATATTGGCATTGAGAAAGCAAAAACAATTTCCCCAGATCATGAGCACCATCACCACCATCATAATAATCATGTTACCCTCAATACAAACTTTGAGAAAACAGGTTGCCCTAGTGATGAATCTGCAGGTGGAAACAAAGACCTTCGAAATAATCAGGATTGGTCTAAAATAGAGAGTTCTGCTGACCACCAGCAGGGTCCTGTGAATAGCAAGAGCACAACAGTTGCTATAACTGCATCCACTTACACCATGGCCACGGAGGGCAACCTTCTGTTACCGCATTCAGAAACTGCAGAATTGAAGTCAACACATATGGGCTTTGTCAGCCCCAATCCCAACATTGTTCTCGAGAGCAGCAACGCAAGTTCGCTTGTAAATGGAAAAGCAAATGAATCTTTCGTTTTTGTGAGAGAAACTGAAAGAGGAAGTTACATGTATTCTAAAATAAGAAAGCAAACTACGGAAGAGGTACTTGGATTTTGTTTTGTTTTAGGCAATACTGTAATCCTATTCTCAGTGGAAACTATCAATTGTCCCTTGCTGAGTTTTCTATATACTTCCATAGAAACACCATGTAAGGATCAGTTCAGATGGTTTCACACGGGCGTCATTCCTGGAGCTGCATGTTGGAGTTCCATTTGTCTACAGACTGTATAATTTAGTGCCTGTTCTGGCAGTCTGGATTTCTCAAGTCTGTGGGTGAATCATACATGGGTGTTAGTGTAATGTGTCAGGTTTCTATAACTAGGATGAGGAGGGGCAGAGACAAACAAAATATATATTTTCACAAAATTTACTTTACTTAAAAAGGTTTAGGGAATAATAACACGAAGGAAACAATTAACACAACTATGCATCAAATATATTCAGCTCTCCTTTCAACCCACAGTCCTTTGGGAAGAGCAGTGTTAGTTTTGCTGGGTGAACAACAGTTGTTTGTCCCATTCTTTAGTCCCCTAGTTGCTTGTCTCTCTCGCTGTGTATGGAGTGCACTCTTCACTTAAACTGCTGACTGTCTCCTTCACCACCACACTGCTGGTTTCTCTCTCTTTTCTCCCCCTTTCTGATGCTGCTTCTTCCTCCTCTTCTCTCCTCCAACCCAAGGACCCTTTTTCAAGAGAAGTTTTTGCTCTTCCCTCCCTCCATTCTACGCCCCTCCCACTTTACCCAGCCAGCATCCCAAGGCCGTCAGAGACAGGCATTGTATTAGCAGTTCACACACACTACGTTTACCGTGTAGTTTAAGACAATTATTTTATAAAAACAGGAAATATTTACATATTGAGACCAGGTATTACAAATGGCATAATAGGTCATATATTGTATATAATATTGGCAAGTAATAAGAACATAAGAGCCATGCTGGATTGGACCAAAAGGCCTATCAAGTCCAGCATTCTATTATCAAAGTGGCCAATCAGATGCCAATGAGAAGCCCACAAGCACCTAGGCGATGATTGCAACAAGTCCCCTCCCGCTTGTGTTCCCCAGCAACTGGTATGCAGAGACATACTGCCTCTGATACTGGAGGTAATACATAGCCATAATAACTAATAGCCACTGATAGCCTTATCCTCCAAGACAGGCTAGAAATTGGTCACGTGGAGGGATTTTTGTTTCAAGCGATCAAGCTATATACAAGTCTGAGAATAAAAACTGTTTTCTAAAAAAATATCTTGGTGATCAGGAGTAGAAAATCTAGAGACAGGAGTAATTCCAAATCAAGCTAGAGAATAAAGTTGTAATCCATAGCTGGAAGACTTGTAAACTGACCACTTCTCTCAAGTTTCAGTAAACCAGTATACCACCATGCTTCACCTTTTATGGCTAACTAATGAATAAAACGATCCCTTCTAAAATATTATTTATCAGAATTCCATAAGTATACAGAGGACATCAGAATCTCAATTGGATAAGCTTGCATTTCACTTCAAGAAAAGATAAAACTCTGTTTTCATCTTTGCCTTTTTCAGAATGTATAAGCAAGCTGAAAACAAAAACTTCATGAATTATGAAATTGAAAAAAGAGGCTTGTTATAGATTTCAGTACTTCTCCTCCTCTGTATGACCGAAGGCTAATTTAGAAGAGCTTTGCCGAGAGCAGTTGGGTTAGGGGTTACTGAAACACTCTGGAATCAGATTCTCTGCCTTTTTTATCCTTACAATAATTTTGTGAGGTAGGTTAGCTGAGTGGTAATTGATAGGCCCAAAGTTACCCAATGACTGGGGATTTGAACATGAATCTCCTTGCTCCTAATCTGACACTAACCACTACACTGGCTTTCTTGCACAGCTTTCTGCACATGCATACTCACATTTCAATGTACTTGCCATGCATTTATTAACATTAGAACACCAACATTTGATAGTCTGGGTGGGTGTGCTTCGGACATGCAAACATTATACATGAGTGAGCCGGCATATATGGAAAGTATATTTAAAATATGATGTGGCACATATAGTAAGCTTATTCAGCAAAGAGCTTTCCATGTGACTTGCATCCTATGTAATTCAGTCTTGAGACCACTAGATTGAGCTTGTTCTCGTGGAAATAATAGACCTTGTATAAGAGTGAGCATTTATTGCATCAGTTTTTCTGCTGAAGGAGAAGGCTAGTTTTTCAGTTGCACAGATCACTTAGAGTAGACAAACAGAATGGAAAGCTAGCTAATGTTTTGATATTTGCAAGAGTAAGTTAATAAAACCAATGACTCAGTCATTTCTGGCACATTGGTCATTAAGTTGGGGAAAAGTACCTACATTCTTTGCAAAATCTTCCCTGCCTCATCTTGACGTGATTCTTTATTCAACACAGATTATCAGATAGGTAGCTCTTTATAAGTTGGTTTGACTGTGTGTTTAATTAAGAAAAAATAAACATTCTAGTCTATTGATTAGAGTTGACTGAAATTTTAAGTCATATTTTAAAACTTCCAGTGATTCTAATTAAAAACACTATTGAATGGCCACCCTCTACAGAAATAATTGCCTTCAGGGGTCAAGTTGTCTGCTGGATTATTTCTTATTTGGAATACTATGAAGTAATGCACTGGAAGGGTGAAAACTTTTGGCCAGTCTGTAACTAGCCTCTTTAAATCTATTTTAATTTTGCCTGTCCTGATGTTCCTGGCTATTAGTTCTTTTGATATCAAAACTTCAAGCTTACAGCAACTTAGATTGATGGAAACAGCTTGCACTTACCCAATAGAATGTTGACTTTGAATAATGCTCAATATCTCACAACTTCATTTTTTAAATTCCTCTCAGTTTCAAAAGCAGTTTGCCTCACATGCTGGAGCTGCTGCTGTTTGTGAGGGGAGGGGAACATTTTTTTTTTAAAAAAACCTGAGCTCACATAATTAGTTACACAGTTCTTTCAGGTTATTGCTTAATGTGTATAGTTAGTGCTATAAATCTATATTTTGTTAGTTTTCACATAATGAACACAGATGCCCTTTTTGCCTGTTTTTTTAACAAAATGTTTGAAGCTTACTAGTCAGACAAGAAAAGAGCTACTGTAGTTTGAAGACAGATCTCCTCGTATTTATGTGCACACTTTATTGAAATATTTCCCCCTCTTCTACAGTGCTTCAATGCATCAAAACTGATGCTTTCTCATGGAATAAGTACACAAGTTCCGTTGACAGTCGCAGAATTTAGCTATCTTTGCCCAGCTATCGTTGACCAGATTGATGGCAGATTCTGTATAACTCATGCAACAAGCGAAAAGGCAGAAACACCTCCCAAAACATATTCGTTGCAAGTAGGTAGGTTTGATGGTGAAGTCAAGATTCCCCATTTTAATACTTCCTTTTATTGATTCTATACAAAAAATGAATTATTTAGCAAACATTTGTTTTTGATGACTCCTAAATCAAAGACTTTGTGGTTGTGTCCTGAAGGATAAGAAAATTCAAGCAAAGGAGGCAGTATCCTCTTTTAAGACCAACTAGTGCTTAAAATGCTGCATATAAACTTCTACCAGCTTCCTCCCCCTGCCCCAGAAATAATGTGGAAGGAAGAACCCCATTATTAAAGAAAGCAATGTTTGAATGAACTATTTGATAGGAAGCTTTTTTCTCTTTTTTCTTTTCAGCTTGGATTGGTGGATTTATATCCATTTCCATCATCAGTTTTCTTTCATTACTTGGTGTAATATTAGTGCCTCTTATGAATCGTGTATTTTTCAAGTTCCTTTTAAGTTTCCTCGTGGCATTAGCAGTTGGTACCCTAAGTGGAGATGCTCTTTTACATCTCCTTCCACATGTAAGTACTATCTTTCTGCTTGTATAACTGGGCATGTGTCATTTGGGGCATGGTGCATTTGGTTAGGAGAAGCTTGTAAGTTGATAAAGGTTTAGGGTTAAATATGTTACATGAGGAAGCATTCAAAACTAGTGCCCCTACCTGTATTCTGAAGTTGTACAGTCCACTTTACCACCTCAGGATCATACTACCTTAGTCTTCTGCATGTGTTGAGCATGTCTTTGTCTAGGAATGTCACTTTTCAGTATATCTGGACAGAGGTACAACTGCTCTTTATTATTCTACATGCACCTCCCAAATCCCAAGAGCAATCTGAGTTTTGATAGATTCTTCCATTCCAATCTCCCCCACCCCTCTTGTCTTGTCTGGAAAATCGTCTGAATTATATTTTTTCCCCTTCCAACTTTTAGTCTCATGGAAGTCACCATCACCATCATGAGAAACCACTAGTGGAACACAATAAAGATCCCCCTTTTAAGCATCTTGTTTTTCAAAGTTCAGAAGAAAGTGCTTATTTGGATTCTACATGGAAGGGCCTCACAGCACTCGGGGGACTATATTTTATGTTTCTTGTTGAGCATTTGATCACTTTAATTAAGCAGTTTAAAGACAAGAAAAAAAAGGTAAGAAGGCAGTATTTTGAAAAGTGGCTTTAACTTTTTCTGGCTCTGAATCCTGAGGGATTGTTTACATGCAGCTTGAACTGTACATCACCTGTACAATAGGGATAGGCATCATGTGCCCCAGAACTCTTGTCTTGGTGCCCTCTGAGTCACCCTACTCCTCCCAATTTTTATTTCAAATGTTTATTTAAAGAATATTTTTATATTACGTGCAGGTGAGATTGGTTCAAAGCGAAGTGGGAGCCATTTTAATTTCCCATGAATGGCTCTGGGCAGGTTACTTGGCCTTTGAGACTAGCTGTGCCCACCCATTGTAACCATTTTATGGGCATGTCCAGGACAGTTTCTCAAATTTCCTAATATACCAATGGTGCTAAAAGGTTGCCTACCCCTGCAGTACATCATGAGGGAGCAGGAAGCTTCTGCCCAACAAGCATAACTGACCCAATTTCAGGTCTGCCTTATTTCTAGTAGAATAGAGTCTGTATGAGTAGAGCCAACTCTTGCGCAACAATGCCCCTTTGAATAATTATGCTCTGGCAGCTAAAGTTAAGTATCTTTTTAATTACAATTGTTATCCATAGGAAAGTTAAACTTTTACTTAGTTCTCTCCCATTAAAATCGTTGATGTGTAAAAGTACTTACTCCAGTTATATGACAAGATGCCTTATTGGAGATTGAAACCAATAACTGTATCAAAAGTTTGCTCTTTCAGCAAACTAGATGAATTATCAGATAGATTAATTAAACCATTGAGAAGTTTTAAATAAGTTGTGTTAAATCCTTAGCAAAATAGAATCTTGTTTGAAGTGTTTCATTTAGATTTGAAACTTTAATTCTAAGCAAAGTTGGATTCTGTTGCTTGTTGAACTTTTTTTTACTTAATGTGAAGTTTTCCTCATGTATGTCAACTTTTTTTAAAAAAAATTGGTCCGTTCTATTGATGCTTTCTACTGTCCAGTGAGATATGTAGCATTCAAGAGGTGTGGTGAAAATGTCAATAACTTTAATGTACTGTTGTTGTTTTTTGGGAGTCAGAAAAAAAATGAAGATGATGAAACAGAAATCAAGAAGCAGCTGTCTAAATATGACTCTCAGCTTTCAACTAATGAAGAAAAAATAGATACTGATGATCGTAAGTTTCAGTAAATGTTGTACAGCTATGCGAATCAAAAATATTACGAGCTGTTCCTTGTGGTCTCTGTGCAGTCACACACATGGGATTTATGTCGTAAAGAGCAACATCCTGGAAACTTCTAGAGTGTAAAAGGGCAGGAACCGGTGTGTGTCCCTCTTCCTCAAGGGGGAAGTCCCTGCTCTATGCACTTGCTTCAAGCTGGGTAAGTGCATCCCTGCTTGGTTCTCTTCTGATTGAACAGCGTTGTACAGTATATTTGTGGTTTAATTCACTGCTCTGATTGCTCTTGATATGACGTGCTTTATTTATTATATATATATTTTTACACCACTTCCTACTGAGAGAGATCAGAGCAGTGTGCAATAAGTTAAAACAAAAAAATACAAAGAGTTACAGTAAAAAACAAATAGATCAATAAAGGGAATTTACTTGTCAGTCTAGAAACATTTGCCTGAAAAGGAAAACCTTCAGCAAACACTGAAAACAAAGTAGTGTAGATGCGTGCCTGTTTTCAGTTGGAAGGGCATTCCATAGGGTGGGAGTCGCCAAACGAAAGGCTGGCCTTCTGGTGGTTTCCAAGTGGATTTCCAACCCACGTGGGGGCCACCAGGAGTGCCTCTTCAGAAATCCTCAGTGATAGGTCAAGACAATAAGTTTTTTTTAGAACAACTTTCGTAGGACTTACTAACAGAAATACACCCATCACCAAATAAAAGGGGAGGCGGAAGGAAGAAAGATGCTGGGTATGGGGAAACCATATGTACAAGTTTAGTTATAAGGGGTCATCCTATCATCAGGTGAAACGTGCATACAGGTGAGCCTTCATGGAAGATGAGTAAAACTCTGTTCCCTTGGCCCAGGTGATAAACAGAAGTCTCTTTATATGCCGACCAGGCCTTCAGAAATGTATGCATATGTTCAAGCCATCAGTAAAAGTGCACTTACTGAATTATAATTTGGTGTGGTTAAATATTTTGTCCTCTGGTGTATTTGAGGATGGAGATTGGTCTTAATTTAAGCATTTTAACCACCAAGAAGGTTCAAAAGAGCCACTTCCAGTGACAGTCCGACAACCCCCACTGTGCAGGAATATATTTCAGTAAATTCATACACACACCCCTGATCTCACTATGAGCTGAGGCCAAACACTACTGAAGTTCAGGCTGAGCTTGTAATGAGCTTATTGCAGTACCACTGTTCATTACTACAACAGCTGTCCCCTTCCTCCCCCCCGCCCCTCAAAAAACACTACATAGCTGCAGCAGTGGAGGGAGGACATTGGATACTCATTGGTTTTTAGAATGCCATGGTCTTTGGGACTTGGAGTTTTCCAGTGTGCCTGCGTTCATAGAATCATAGAATAGTAGAGTTGGAAGGGGCCTATAAGGCCATCGAGTCCAACCCCCTGCTCAATGCAGGAATCTACCTTAAAGCATCCCTGACAGATGGCTGTCCAGCTGCCTCTTGAATGCCTCTAGTGTGGGAGAGCCCACCACCTCCCTAGGTAATTGGTCCCATTGTCATATTGCTCTAACAGTCAGGAAGTTTTTCCTGATGTCCAGCCGGAATCTAGGTTCCTGTAACTTGAGCCCATTATTCCGTTTCCTGCATTCTGGGTTGATCGAGAAGATCTCTCTCTCTCTCTCTCTCTCTCTCTCTCTCTCTCTCTCTCTCTCTCAAATGATATATATAATGAGAGTAATACGATAAGAGAACACATACTACAATCAATAAGACATCAGTTCTCTGGGTTACTAAATTTAGGTATATACATTTTACATTCATATATTATACATCATGCAAAATCCCCTCCCCCCCCAAAACCCCCACCTGGGAATTGTCATCTAGAATATTACTAGAGTTTCACTGTAGGAGTTCCTTGCGATCAAATCAAAGTCTTTACATCTTTAGTTCACATCCGATAGCAGATCTTTAAGTGAGAGTCCAAAAAAGCCAGGATGAGGGTTGATTATCTTTTAATTATTATTTTTTTAAAAAACCCGCTATTGCATTGAACATCAATAGATTTGGAAAAAAACAAAAAGATATAAGGTGATGCTGATCACAGAGGTTATTGAGAGTACATTCATAAGCTTCCCCCTTTGGTCAGGCTATAACAGGTAGAAACAGTTCTATCGATCTCTATATCTAGCTCTCATATATACAATGAAAGGGTGCTAGGAATTGGAAAAATGAGCGGTGTTTAGACTTCTGTCTCTCAGACGAGAATATTTGGTTAACTTGGTCATTTCTTCTACCTTCCAGACTTTGCACAACCATTCTTTTAGTGTGGGGATAGCATTACTCCTCCAGTTTCTGGCAACCAAAATCCTGGCAGCAATCAAGAGATTCTGAATCATCTCTATATGGGGTCTATCTGTTCCTCTGCGTAACCAAGCAAGACTGTTAGAGCGTCACAGGATATAGAAATATGTTTAATTGTAGCTATTGCACATACAGTTTCCCCCCAGAAATAGTTAATTGGAGGGCACACCCACCAAATAGGCATAAAATTATCATTTCCACATCACCAACACTGATCTTCACAGTTCTTGCAAACATGACTCAATTGATTAGGGGTCAGATAGTATTGGTATAGTATTTTATAATGATTCTGTTTCATGTTAACACAAGGGGAGCATGCTGGGCCTTGTAAGAATATTTTCCTCCACATCTGTGGTGTAATTGGAGGTCCTATTTCTCTTTCCCATCTAATTTTGAAGCTGTTGCCCTTGTTTTCATCTCTCCCTTTAATTAACAAATTAGCAAGCTTTACACTTTTTCCTTTCGTAAATCAGTTGTTCAAAAGCAGTTAGATCTGAATTTAGCATGGTGTTATGAATATTAGAATTTATGTAGGATCTTAATTGGTTTTATTGAAGTCAAAGGGGGGAACCTGTCCAGTTTTGTATGTAAGATCGTTTAAGGAAATGCATGTGTAGGTTTTCACCACCTGTATGAATCTGTAGAGTTTGTGTCTAATCCAGTTTGAAACTCCAACAATTAATGTGAAATTGTCATTGTAAATGGATGATGCAAGTACAAAACATTTGGGGGAAAATATATTCTTAAAGCTATCCCAAACTAGCATAGCCGCAGTAACGCATGGGTTATAGTCGGTTATTACTTGTGAGTCATTGATTTTCTTTTTACTATACCATGGTAATATTTTGCTCAATCACATACTATGGTATACTTGGACATATATTAAACCAGTGTGCAAGCACCTTTAAAGGGGTTGCATAGTAGTATACTATCACATTAGGGACTTTCAATCCTTCTTTCTCATAAGACCTTTTTCTAAGGTCTTTACTGAAACTTAATAGAGATGTTGATCATCCTAGAAATGACATGTCCCTAGCATCTGAGATATTATCATTTCATTATTCCAGTTGCTAAGAAGTAATGGCAGCAGTGAGGCCTCATATGGTGTTTGTTTTTTGAGGATTGCAAGTATTTGGCATTTATGTATTTTAAAATTTCTATACCACCTGTCATGTATAATATATCTAGGCAGTGTGTAACTGATTGATTATAATGTCCAATAATAAAAATATAAATATACATCTATTACTATAAAGAAGCACTTTAGAAAGCACTTTAGACTGTTTAGAGTGCTTTGCATACATTACTTTGTTACGAAGTTTTGTTGGAAAGATTGTAAGGGAGGTCAATATTAATATAATCTTATTGCAAATTGTGTGTGCATATATGGAGGTGGGGATGCTCTTGAGTTTGTGGCAGAGATTTCACTATCTACAGTAGTTCAGTCCCTTAGCCACCATCCTACTCCAGCTGGTCCAAGAACTTACACAGAATTTTCATAACTATAGTATTATAACTATAGTATTATAAAAGATTTAACCTTATGAACCAGGATAGTTGCTTACAAATTAATGCTGTTACCGAACCCTGTCATCATAAGATGACAGGCTGGGCATATGGAAATATGTCGAACAGATTTCTAACAGCTAACCAGATTTCAAATAATCCTCATGTCGCTACGGTTAGGGAAATTTTAAAAATCCGTAACTGATTATATTTGTTTCCTTTTAGCCCAACACAGAAGCTAATCAATGTTACTTCCATTTAAAGTCACTAGACTAAGTAAAATTAAATGTAGTTATATTAGACATCAGAGCATTCCTATTTACTCATGATCAGTTTTATCTAGCATAACTACTACTCTGGTTCTGAATTCCAAATGTCTAGCATTACTTAGATTATATTTAGTCAATAAGCATATTGAAAGCCTGTGTGTTTTTAAAAAGCTAGTATTAAATTGCTTTAAACTTACCAGCTAAAAGTTTTGTAGTGGACTGCTTTACAAAAATGCCCAGTTTGTATTATGGTCGTACTGATTGGTAATTCTAACCACATTGATGGTATATTTAGTGACTAAAATCTGAGTTAAGGTTTGTAATGAATTTACTGTGATCTATACTCAGAAATAAATATGAGTAGAGGGGCTTATTCCCAGGTAAGTAGTATATTGTTGCAGACTTCATCTTTTGTATTTTGGCTTATTGATCAGGATGTCCAAATTTGAATAGCACAATGGACTAGGCATCCACAACTCATGCTGATAACAAGTAGAAACTGAGCATTTATAATGTTATAAAAATAATAGATTAGTGTGGGCTCAGCTAGGTGAACTTGTGATCTACGTAGGTTTCACCAATCTGCAGCACTGTTCCCCTTGCAAGGTATAAACATTGGGGGCATGACAGTATGTGAGTTCAATGTAAACTTAAAGTACTCTCATGTTGGGATTTAAATGAAAGATTATATATAAATATCTTATGTTTTCAAAAAATATAATCAAAATGATTTGATATGTGAGGCTTATTAACATGGTCGATCTGACAGAGATCCTGTCAGAAATGTTGGTAAAAGCCAATCCACTATTTCATTAAGCTAATGGGACTATATAGTGCTGAAAAAAATATTGTATTTATATCCAATATGCCAAAGACAGCGTAAGTAGTTATCTTTTCTCTCTCGCCCTTCCTCCCATTTTACCTTCATAGCAAGCTGTGAAGTAGGTTAGGTTGAGAGAGAATGACTGGCCTGGTCTAAGGTCACCCAGCAAGTTTCATGGCTGTATGGGGATTTGAACTTGGGCCTCAGTCCCAGTTTGACACTGCTTAGCCACTATACCACACAGTGCTCTATCTCTGAAGTAATATATGTCTCCTTGCATAAGCCTACATGAAGAAAGCTGAAGGGAGAGTGATCTTTTTGCCTTTCTGTTAGTCAAATTTAAAACTTCAGTCTTAGAAACTGTGCACGTGATATACCTTTCCTTTGTCTGATGACAGTCTTTCTTCTGTTCTGTGACAAAGTTAAGTCTGAACATGTAGTATTAAAAATAATAGGCATTGCTGGTACTTGCCAGGTGTTAGAAGCTACCTGGGTCTTCTCTCATTTTTAGATCTTTACTGAATAGTGGAGATATTAGGTCAGAAAATCTACCTTGATGTTGGAGTGTATGATCTCTTGGGAGTAAGAGTAATGCTAAAGGATTCCCACATCTTGCTCATATGGTTTGGCCATCTAGGTATCTTGTGCAATTTTCTGCACATATAGCTAAAAAGTTATTGTTGCTGATATGAAAAACTGCCTTTGCTCTTGTTGCTTCTGATCTTCCAGCATTTTATTATATACTTAGTTCACACATCAGGGCAACAAACCGTGGGTTGTTTAGCCCAAGAATTGCGGTGATGAGCAAAGCTTGCAATCCACATGGGTGCCATTTCTAATTTCAGTTAATAATTCAGGAACAGTCCATTCCTAAATTTTTTCATGATGTCTGAACACAGAAATTCTGGGTTGTTTATGGGTTAAACAGAGTTAATCCAACAACAAACCGTGAGCAATTGTTGGGTTAATTTGGGTTGTTTAATCATAAACCACCCAGATTTTCCAGATTCAGATGTCATGAAACAAACTAGGAGCAGGACATCCCAGCAATAGGGTGTTCCTGGAAATCGGAATTTAAATTGAAAATGGCACTTGTGTGACTTGCACACTCTATTCGTCATCACAATTCCTGGGTTAAACAACCCAGGAATTGTCACCATGACTGGGTCATAATCTGAAATGCTCTGGAAATGGCTTCAAAAGTTGAGGCTGACCCACAGCTTATGCCAACAGTATGAATCTGCATCCTCAAAACGTATGTCTGATCATGTTTAGCTGATCAATGTGAATGAGATCTCTTCCAGGAACCATTTCTCATTAATTCAGGATGTGTTTATATCATTTTTTATGCTAATTGGTGATCCCCTCTCTCAGAATCATATTGAAAATTACTTTTTCTGCTTTTTAAAGCAGGAAAGGATAACAACTCACTTTGAGTGGCTGAAGGTATGAATGGTTTGTGGAACTGCCTGTTAAAGCTCCTTCTAATTTACCTTGATATCAGGAGCCCAATTTTCAAGTGCTGTAAATGCATGGCTTTTTGCAAAGAGAGCACTTTTATACTGCCTTGTCTAACATAATTTGCTATTTGTGTGCGTAGTTATATATTTCATTTTTGCGTTTGAATCTTTAGGAAGCTTATGCTTTTTGGCGTGGTTAATAGTGTAGCATTGTGTGTTGCTTCCATTGATTCCTTAAGAATGAACAAATAGCAAATGGGTAGAGCTGGTTTCAAATGTAAATGTGTACTTTTTCATAGTAATATTCTTAGCATTCATATAAGAAGGAGAATATATTTTTACTAATCTAATATTGGGCAGACTTCCACTCGTGCAATGGCACTTTCTCCTTTGCTCTCCCCACTGCAGCCTTCCCCAAACCCCACCTTTCTAGAGCAAATTTTGAGGGTAAGTGTCAGGCTACAGGAGGACGGGGGGAAATCACCCCCTTCCCATTCTGCTGTCAGCTGTTCTGCAGGCTCGAGGAATTAATTGGATACCACCCATTATGATGCATTTTATTGTTGATGTAAAATAGAGCTAGCCGTCTGTGGGAGCAGTCAAGGCACCTCTGGCCTTGTGTCATAGCCTGGCTGTAATTGAGAAAGTCTGGCTCTGAAGCAGCTTGGCTGATGATGGGCTCAGTAGTTGCCCTCTCAGGCTTAAGAAGATGGCCATTACCGCTGTAAAATAAAACCTCACATGGCAAGGCTAATTGCTGTTGAAACTGTGGTAGAGGACAGTGTAGAAGGTGCTTGCTTGTGGTAAGTGGCTGTAGCATCACGGCTCTCTTGTCTTGTTCCTGACTGGTTGTGCTGAATTTTTTGATTCCGTATTCACCATAGTTGTTTTTTATCACAGTGATGATTTAACAATTCACTGGCAATTTCCTTCACTTTACCACTAGGGGTCACCACAGCCATAATTTCAAACATGGTGTTCTGTTCTCTTTATAGCACAGTCCTCCATTCAGACTTTTTATTTCAGGAAAGTTTTTTCTCCAGGGAGACCTCTGCGCTTGCGACCTTTGTGCTTCCGCTCTGACCTCAGGCTTCTCACAAATGGTGGGATTCATATTTACCATCCTCAAACACTCCTTTAGCTTTTCTTTCATATCCTTCTAAATCCTCATTGCAGTGATGACAAACGCGTACCTTATTAAATTCTCTCAGCAATTTGACCAAAACAAGCAGTGAGGTTGAGCTCTGCTACCCTGTTCCTTCAAGGTTTGGTGTGACCTCACCAAGGGCATAGAAGGGCTCTTTCTGACTAAAATGCTGACGTTTTTGTGATTAAACACTTTGAGATGAGTTTCTCCTACTGCAACTTGGGCCACTTCATACATACGAGCAGGTTGGTTGCTTTCTTCTCCCATGTACAGGATTGCATGGAGAAATGTATGGATAGGCTGCATGGATGGGCTGAAAGTCATTTCTTCAGTTGCAGCAGCACTCCTTCCAGCCATCAGAAATGGAGGCTGGAGGCTGTATTCACGTGTACTTCAGTTCTTACATTTCTCTATATGATCCTAAACATGTGATGTGATGGGGAAAATATGTGTGGCTTGCATCTGTAAATTGACCTCAAGATCATATAAAAACGGATTGGAATGAAATACATTATATATCTCCCACTGAGACCTGTGGAAATAGTAATATCTAACATTTTCTAGGAATAAGGTATGCAAATACTGAAAAAAGTAGAGTAGGTAAAATGGAAAAGTGTTCCTGAACACTCTTGCTTTTTGTTTCAAATTAATTTGAGAACTTATCTGACTTCTGCTTTTCCTTTGTTTTACTGAGGACCTGAAGCTTTCTTGGGAGCACATTCACAAGATCCGTCAAATTTCATCTCACAGAAGCCAGCAGTACAAGAAGAAGAAGAAGTCATGATAGCTCACTCCCACCAAGAGGCTGCTGACCATGAATATGCATCCAGGGGGTGTAGAAATAAATGCCATTCACATTTGCATGACACTCTAGGACAGTCAGATCATCTCAGTCATCATCACCACGACTACCATCATATTTTGCATCACCATCACCATCAGAACCATCACCCGCATAGCCATAGCCAGCGCTACTCACGTGAAGAACTGAAAGATGCTGGTATAGCCACTCTAGCCTGGATGGTAATTATGGGTGATGGACTACACAACTTCAGTGATGGTCTCGCAATTGGTTAGTGCATCTTCTTGTTTTTTCCTAAGACTGGTTCATGAGTGTTGGTGGCAGATCCAGCTCCCAATTTTTCTTAGCCATGGATCCCTCACAGTTTCTTTGCTGAGTTTTTACTGGTATAGAAGCCTTGTGTTGGAATCAGTTCTGTCAAGGTTCTGACATGTGTAAGACTCACAGTACATTCCTCAGTCAGTGATAGATACATTGTAGATCTATAATTAGTTAATGTTTGTATTGAATTTTTAAAAGATAATTAGCAAAACATAACCGCACCATTGACTAATGTCAAGATAGCCATGGATTAAAATAAAGTGGTGCTTTTGATACTAGCCTTTTAAATGTTGTCAAGTTTACTGTATATAAAAACAAGGCCAGGCTCTCAATGTTAGTTGATTATTTATTTTTATCCTATCTGAGAATCGGGGTGAACTGTTTCCAAAGTACTAAAAAAAGTGTTTGTTGTATTGTCAAAATAATTGAGAACTCCTTAAAATCTTGTACGAATATCAGGCCTTATTTCTGTGTGCGAGTACACATGTGTACATACACACTTGTGAGTAGACAGCTATACTCTTACTGGTTAATTGTTCATTGCATAAAAAGGATATTTTCTCTTTTCATTCCACCAGCAAAATGTTCCTTTCATGAGATGCTTCTTAGTCCTTTATCCATTTACTTAGTATTACAGGCCTTCATATTTTCATGATTTTTATATACCTGTAATCTATTCCTCATGTACATCCGATTCCTTAACAAATTTACAGACAGAGTCTATTGGCTTCTGTGGGACTGAAAGCCCAGAGAGCTTCGGCTATGGGGCGGTATAAAAATGCAATAAATAAATAAATAAATATGATTAGAATCTCAGTGCTAGCCATTTCTTCTCAGTCCAATGGTTGTAGCCTTCTAACCTTGTTTTATATGGAGTATATTTTCTGCCCCTGGTAACTTTTGCTGTCCTCCCTTGTGCTTGTTCTGATTCTAGTATATGCTGCTTGTAGTACAGTGACTATATTATGCACAATGTTATTGGTGCACAATGTTAACCCTTTAATATATATATATATACATTAGGGATGTGCACTGGATCGGACCCGATCCACGATCCGAGTCCGGTCCAGTGGGAAATCGGATAAATTATCCGATTTCCGATCCCGCAGCTGGATCGGCTGATCCAATCCGAACCGGTCCGAAAAAGCTCCGAACCGGTTCGGCGGATCGGCGGATCGGCGGGCGCCCACTGGCGCCCACCGCCGCTTCCATTGGCGGGCGCCAGCGGGCGCCCGCCGATGAAAGTGGACAGCGGGGGGGGGAGGAGGGGGGCACTTACCTTCTCGGCCCGGTGGCTCCCGTCCGGCGCCGGCGCCTACTACTACTAGCAGGCTCCGCGGCCTGCTCTAGGGTGGCGCGCCGGGTGATGTCATCACCCGGCGCGCTACTCTAGAGCAGGCCGCGGAGCCTGCTGGTAGTAGTAGGCGCCGGCGCCGGACGGGAGCCACCGGGCCGGGAAGGTAAGGAGGGGGTGCGTGGAGGGGAGGAGGGGGCGCGCGGAGGGGGGAGGGGGGCCCTTACCTTTCCGGCCCGGCGGCTCCCGTCCGGCGCCGGCGCCTACTATTCCCAGCAGGCTCCGCGGCCTGCTCTAGGATGGCGCGCCGGGTGATGTCATCACCCGGCGCGCTACTCTAGAGCAGGCCGCGGAGCCTGCTGGAAGTAGTAGGCGCCGGCGCCGGACGGGAGCCGCCGGGCCGGAAAGGTAAGGAGGGGGTGCGTGGAGGGGAGGAGGGGGCGCGCGGAGGGGGGAGGGGGGCCCTTACCTTTCCGGCCCGGCGGCTCCCGTCCGGCGCCGGCGCCTACTACTCCCAGCAGGCTCCGCGGCCTGCTCTAGGATGGCGCGCCGGGTGATGTCATCACCCGGCGCGCTACTCTAGAGCAGGCCGCGGAGCCTGCTGGAAGTAGTAGGCGCCGGCGCCGGACGGGAGCCGCCGGGCCGGAAAGGTAAGGAGGGGGTGCGTGGAGGGGAGGAGGGGGCGCGCGGAGGGGGGAGGGGGGAGGGGGGCCCTTACCTGCCCGGCCCGGCGGCTCCCGTCCGGCGCCGGCGCCTACTACTACCAGCAGGCTCCGCGGCCTGCTCCAGGGTGGCGCGCCGGGTGATGTCATCACCCGGCGCGCTACTCGAGAGTAGGCCGCGGAGCCCGCTGGTAGTAGCCGCCGGCGCCGGACGTGCCGAGAAGGTAAGTGGCGGGGAAGGGGGCTTACCCCCCCCCCCCCGGAGCCGTCCGCTTCTATCCGCTGGCGCCCGCGGGCGCCAGCGGATGGAAGCAGGCGGCCCCAGGGGGGGTAGGGAGCGCGGGGGAGGGGGTTTACCTGCCGGGGCCGTCCACAGCGGACGGCCCCGGGGGGGGGAGGGAGTTAGGCCCCCCCTTACCCACCCGCCGCCATTTTTTCCTCATAGACTTGCATTGCAATGCAAGTCTATGGGGAAAAAAATGGCGGCCGATCCAAAAATGTACGATTTTTGGGTCGGGATCGGACTCGATCCGGTCCGGGGGGCCTCCGATTTTGTCCGAACCGGTCCGGGACAAAATTGGAGGTCCCGATCCGGGTCCCGATCCGATCCGGGGGGTCCGTGCACACCCCTAATATACATATATACACACACACTGCATTTTTCCTGTGAGATTACATCAGTAATAATCTATGTCTTTTCCTAGGTGCTGCTTTTACTGAAGGTTTATCTAGTGGCTTAAGTACTTCGGTTGCAGTCTTTTGCCACGAGTTACCACATGAATTAGGTAAGACACATGTGAGTTGGTGAACAATAGTTTATTGTGTCCATACTTACATGGCAATAATGATGGTGAAATTGCCAGTCAGCCAAATATAATTAAGGGGATTTTACTGCTTAATTAGTTTGTTTGAATGACAACAATAATTTCCATCCTCTGAGGCTTTTTTAGAATTGCCTGAACATAAGAGCCTTGCTGGCTTAGAGTGAATTGAGTCCAGCAGCCTGTTTACCACAGCAGCCGCCCAGATATCTGTGGGAAGCTCAGAAGCATGACACGAGAGCAGTAGCCCTGTTCTGTAGTTCCATAGCAACTCGTATTCAGAGGTGTGCTGCCTTTGATCCTGGAGGTAGTACATAGCCATCATGATTAGCAGCTATTGATAGCCTTTATCGTCCATGAATTTATCTAACTCCCCTGTCTAGGTTGGTGGCCATCACCACACCTTTTGGAAGCAAATTCCATAATTTAACTATGCAGTGTCTAAAGGAGTCCTTCCTTTTGTCTACTCTGAATCTCCCACTACTCAGCTTCATTGGGTGATCCTGGTTTCTAGTATTATGAGAGAGGGAGAAAAACATCTTTCTATTCACTTTCTACACCTCATGCATAATTTTATTTTATTTTATTACTATACTGCCCAATAGCCAAAGCTCACTTACGTGCCTTTTTCCTAAACTAAATAGACCTGATAACCTTTCCTCTTAGATTTGCTCCAACCACCTAGTAATTTTGGTTGCCCCTTTCCCCACCCTTTTCAGCTCTATATCCTTTTAGAGAGGTGATCAGCATTGTATGCAATGCACCAGTTTACACAACACAACAGCCTATTGTGGGTTAACTTGCCCTCAAGGAGCTGCATGTGTCGGCTACTATTATGAATATGCAAGCCCTGGTTGTCGTGTTGTGTATACCGGCTTGCGGGATTATTTGAGGGCTAAATAACCCTCACATAATCCGTCATCTGTTGTAGGGTTATGTGAGGGTTGTTTAGCCCTCAACGCCCGCCAGTTGGGTTTGCATGACACAACCACCCCTGGTCGGGAGTTGCATATTCATAATGGTGGCCGGCACATGCCACAGCTCCTTGAGGGTAAATTAACCCACAATGGGCTGCTGTGTCAATCAAACCAGATCACTATTCCAAGTGTGGTCACACTATGTAACAACCATCTTGCGAGGTCCCACTTCTTACATCCCTGAAAGCATGTTAACGGATGACAAAATCAATTAAAATATAGTTGAGTTTTATCTTCCTTCCAGGCTTCCAAACAAAAGTTTTGATGCTTAATATTGCAGTGTTCATTGTTGAATGGCAGTGTCTCATCACAATCCTTTAATGCAAATTAGTGAGATCTTCCTTAATGTTGTTTAATTGTGGTGCTTAATAAAGCTTAATATAATTGGTTAAACAAGCTATGTTAGCTTTCCCCTGAGTTAAAGCATGTTTTAATGGCCAATTCTGAGTGAAATGAATAATTGTGAGGACTCTGAAACTTGGAGTTAAATATTTATATTCCAGACTAATATAAAATTGTGAGAATGTCCCAATAAATTTATAGTGGAGTGGTGGAAAAATCTGAGATATATTTTCTGTGTGTATGGCCATTCAGAATTACAAAATGTAACAACATTAACTGCGACTAATAAAGCTTATTGCTTTATTTTCCTATGCTATTGAAGTTTTGAAAGACCTGATTTTAAGAAGCAAGTGAGCTTTTAAGACTTCAAAGTATGTTTTGGGGCAACTGCTTTGACCAGTATGTGTGGTTTTTCCCTTTTCTTTTTGTAAAGGAGATTTTGCTGTACTTCTCAAAGCTGGCATGACTGTTAAGCAAGCTGTTCTTTATAACGCCCTCTCTGCTATGTTGGCATACCTTGGAATGGCTACTGGGATACTCATTGGTCACTATGCTGACAATGTTTCCATGTGGATCTTTGCTCTCACTGCTGGGCTGTTCATGTATGTGGCCCTTGTTGATATGGTAAGTATACAAATAGCACTGGGTATTGGTATTAAATAGTTACAGCCACAGATTTGTTCTGACATGCCAGTGAGACATTCCTCTGGGGACATTGTCCTGGCATTGACACAAGTATGTCCTTATCAGATTGGGTCATAAAATAAATGAGATGTTGGAGGAAATATCTACATTAAGAAACTTACCCAAAAATGTTCCAGTATCTGAATCTATGTACATAAGAGCCCTGCTGGATCAAACAAAGGTTCATATAGTCCAGCATCCTAACAGGGACTAGCTAAATGCATCCAGAAAGCTTACAAGTAAGGCATGGAGGAACAGTTTGTTCCTGCACCTGGCATAGCAGTCAGCCATTATTTCTTCTAATTAGGTCCACTGAGAAACATCAGGAAGGTATTAGCTGAAATACAGAATAAGCTTTAAAAATTACCAAAAGGGGCCAACACCCTGCAGTAGCCTGGTAAGGACTGAGCATGGTCAGTGGATACCAGGAGCCATGGAATGTGGTGTCTGTTGGGGGTGGGGGAATGATAACAGAGATGGAAAAAATAGTAAATTGGATTGCTTAAGCGCCTAAAACTTAGAATGTACCAGAGGAAGCTGTGGTGGGAGTGGCTGACTGGAACTCTGAACAGGAGCATTCCTATTAGGGGATGAGGATAAACTGCAAGATTTTATAGCAAATCCCACAAGTACCATATAGAACAGGGGGTGAACGGGGTCCTTCACCTGAGGGCCAAATTCCATTTTGGAGACACTTTCAGGGACCACATTCCAGTGGCTAGCAAAGCCAAAGGCAAAAGGGATGAGGCCCAAAATATCCACTTGTTTTAGGTTAAAGCTCTCACTTAGGAGAGGCATTTCAACCTTTTAGAATGGGAGGCAGGGAGGCACCAAAGCTAGGAAATTACTAACTATAACACTTGAATATGCAGACAAATTGTTCTGCAATGTTTTTGACTTAAGATTGTATGTTGTTTTTGAATCCAGGTGCCTGAAATGCTCCACAATGACGCTAGTGATCATGGATGTAGCCGCTGGGGGTATTTCCTCTTACAGAATGCTGGAATTCTGTTAGGTTTTGGTATTATGTTACTTATCTCTGTGTTTGAACATAAAATTGTATTCAGTATAAATTTATAGGGTTAGATCCAGACTTAAACTAAGTGGAGTTCCACCTGTTGCAGAGGAAGTGAGGGAGGTGGTTTTTGTCAATTCCTCCTTCCCGCTGCAGCACTCCAAAAATCTGTTCCAAGGGGTTGGGGACCCTCCGGAGCCGTGTGAGAGGTGTAGGGAGCGTGCACAAGGATGGACAAAAATTGCTCCCCCACCTCTCCTAGAGGGGAACCTCCAGTGGATCTCCATGACTTCCACAAATGGAAGGAGCCCTTCTTTTCGTGGAAATGTCACTCCGTGATACTCCGACCTGTAATATTTTTTTTTCTTTCCTGATACTGACATTGCATTGAAAATGTAACAGGCGCTTCTTTGCCCCCCCTCCCCTTTTCCCTCTTGATGAGGCATTTTTGATAGGTGACATTCTTGCAGACATACCGGAGTAGTGTATGTAGCATTATGGAGAAATTGGCCTATTAAATGCCACATTTTGCCATACATAGTGGAAGCTAAAACTATTAAGGGAAGTAGTTTCTAACTTGTACTCTGTAAAGAAGTTATTTAATATTGTGAACATATCTACAGCATGCAGTGTCAAATTTTGTCCTGTCTGTGTTAAAGTGGTACGAACATGTGAACTGGGATTGCTTTTAATATAGTTGATATAGAAAAAAGAAGTTATTTTCACTCATGGTATAGAAAAAAAGATAGTATTCTGAGCTTTCTTAAACGGTTATGGTAATAAATTAGTGTCCAAATTAAGAGATTTCATAATTGGATTGCCATTAAAATTGCCTGCTCCTTGATCTATGTGTTAAATGTTTTTAGAATAATTAAAGGTACTAAACTAAAAACTCCCACTGGCTCAAAAATCTAAATCTAGCCAAATTCCTTCACTATACAAATATATAGTTCCTTGTTGGAATTTGACATCTTTTGAAGAAGTTATGCGATTGATTTGGGTGAAGGGTGGACAGCACACGACCTGTGGACACATGCAGCCCCCCATGGCCTTTTGTTCGGCCCACTATTGGTTATCCACTGGTGTTGCCAACTTGCCCTCCCCTCTTTCTGGAACTCAGTGTTATGGTTAACACTGGGTACCAGTGCCAACCTAGACATATCTACGCCCAGCCAGATGAGAGTATTAGGGAGGCATCACACAGCAGCAGAGTCCTATATAGTCAGGGAAAGAACACAGCAAAATATGCTGTTTTCTCCTCTCCCATCCACCTCATTTGGAAGGCAGGAGCTACCTCCTCATTTGTCTTTTTGCATTTGCTTCTTTTCCCCTCCTCAAGCAGATGCTCTGGCAGTTCCTCGCACAGGGTTTTATGGTTCCTGTCCTCTAAGATCAGGTGCTATGGCACTGTGTGGAAAAAGGGAAGGAATGGTGAGTCTCTGGTTTGAGGTTGAGACCTTTTCTAGCTACCTCGCTGAAGGAATTAGCAAAGTTGCTGAAGGAGATTGTGAGCTGAAAACTGCACACAGGGTCGCTGGCATGGTGCGGGGAGGCTTTAACCTCAGCCCCATCCCAACAATGCTATTCAACATCGCTGGGATGAAGGCAAGATTAAATCCTCCCTCCCCCCCAACCCATCTGGATGCAGGTGTCCAACACAACATGCACCCCTCAACCCAAAACAAAGTAGAGTTGTCCAGCCCTGATTTAGGTGAAAGTGCTGGCAGAAACATCAATAAACAACACAGGTTGCCAGAGGTGTGGATACAATAGTGGGAGAATTATAAAGATAGACTTATACAGACAGGAACATGGATAGTAGGAAGAGACTGCGGAAAATTCTGTTCTCAGCTGTGCATTTTGTGCACGCTTAGTAGTTTGCAGTTCTGTCCAAAATTAGTGGCGCACGTGTGTCTTAAGCAGCCAATTGGTAGAGGGTGAATAGTTGAATCAGAACAACTTCACACCATGCATATGCTTAAAAATAGAATCAGTGATGGAAAGAACATCCTTCACTTCCTAGAGAGCTGGATTCTTGAAAGCCTGATGCTATGAAAAGCTTTAAGCGTGTGTAACAGAATTGCCAATGTCCTAAAGCAGCTGATAAGAGACATTTCATAGCTCAGCTTCACAGACTAGCAAATTAAGTCATCCTAATTGTACAATCTATCTACATAATTTCTGCAAATTGTCCTAATATAGGCTTTCTGTACACCAAAAATATATTGTTGCTACTACTAGTCTTGTTTCAGAGCTGTCAGGGAGCTAGTTTGTTGATTCCCCCACCCCCACCCCCATGTTCAATTGGGCCCTAGTGTATTGTAAAAAGTACTTTTCTTATCCAACTCACAAAAACCTCACTGTGCAAAACCAGTGGCATGTTACATATGCAAATTAGTCTACCATGGCAAATTTGGGATACATAAGATACTTAAGAGGAACCATGCTGAATCAGACCAAGAGTCCATCTAGTCCAGCATTCTGTTCACACGGTGGTCAGCCAGCAGATCAGGAACCCACAAGCCGGATGCAAGTGCAATAGCACCCTCCTACCCATGTTCCCCAGCAATCCCATAAACCCCTAGAAGCATGAACTGAATGAAAATAACTTGCATGTTTCTAACAAATTGACAACCTCTCTTATTAACCCTCGTCATCCCTGTTCCCAGCAGGGTTTTTTTAAAAACAAACTTCCGGCTCCTACCCTGAACCTGAATCTCAGGCCCATCATGGAGTAGCACAACTGGGGTGTCTACTAGCATCTCTGCACAGAGGCAACAAGAAGTCTTGTAAAAGTGGAGCCCTTCCAGGCAGAGCTAGACTCTCAGAGCACTGACATAGGCCTTCCTGGAGAACCGGAATGCAGCAGTCACCTTATAAAGCAGGTCTCTTATAGCTCAAATGTGCAACCTTACCCTTATGACTGCCCCTTCATTTCAGAGCACAAAGCAGCTCACACTTATTTGTTTCCTGCTCCCCCACCCCACACCTACCTAGCAGGATTCCTGTGTAAACAGTTGTGTGATAGCTAGATGTTAAGTAGGTGAGCTCCCGTTCCCCCATCTCCTAAGTAAAGGAAATGGGAGTGTGGTGGGGGATCTAGGGCTACAGAAAAAGAGCATTATGGAAGCTGTTAGGGCCTTGAAATGACTGACTATAGGACAAGTGGCCAGCACTGATTCAAGTCAAGCTGCTCTCTACTGCCCCCAAGTTGGCTACCACGCGCAGCTGCGATCAGTAGTTTGTGCTGCTCTTGTGAGTCTAGACTTAGGAGTTGGGGAGTGAGAAAAGAGGCTGATAGCCGTAGCTAGGAGCGGGGGAGCTGCTAAAAGAGACTGTCCGGAGCAGCGGCCTCGCCCGTGGGAGGGAGGCAGGTGTGCTTTTCAAAATACCAGACTAAAAACCGCGCCAATAAGCCAGCCATCTGAAGGTGGAGGGAAGCAGACTATCCCGCTGATCATCTCCAACTTAGCTAGGGATCAGGGATCTTACAGCCCAAATGTGCAACTTTACCCGTATCGCTATGATTGCCCCACCCCAGCTTCGCTCCCCCAACCCCCACGCGGAAGGCCCCCACGTGGCCGCGATCGGTTGGAAACGGAGAGTGGAGTCTGTGACGCCTCTAGAGCTAGAAAGTGGCAAGAGTGACATATCCGAGCTTCCAGCTTGGGCGGACCAGAGCAAGTGACGGGGAACTTGAGGTTCTCCAGACGTTAGGACTGCAACTCCCATCCGCCCTTGCCTGCGCACCCGATGGCTCTTTCACTCTTGGGCTAGCTTCGCGTGCTTTTTGAGTTTACGCACATTCAAAACCTCAACCGGTCGAGATTTCTCCATGCAGTTGAGAACGGGCCGTGTGAGAGAAACGGTGCTAGGCTGACCTTTGCTACCACCGGAGTTTTGGTTGGCATTCCAACCCGAGGCCACCTTTTCACCTGCTGTACTGGGAGTGGGCGAGGCACTGCCATTGCTTTCTCAGCATCTCACCGCAACCCCGCCTCGCCATAAAGGGACCACGGGTAGCCTTGGCATGGGCGGAGCGAGCTTTGCAAGGCTTAAAACCCAACTCCCCCCCTCCAAACCTACATTTTCCCACATAGGCAGCCTTCGGACGACACGATAATCAACGTGTGGGGGGGGGGGGGGTAGGGGGAAAACAACCGCCAGTTGCGCTGATTGTCGTGTCGTCCGAATGCTGCCAGAGTCTTACTGGGAGCACGTCCCATGGAACTCAATGGGGCTCACTTCTGAGTACACACGCCTAGGATCGCGCGCTGGCTTCTGCCTTTTGCTGAGGACTGGGGCAGCCGGTGCTCAAGCGCAGCGCCGCTCAAGGCCCGGATGTCTCTTCGTCGTCGGTTCCTTTAGGCCACTGGGGAGGTTTAAAAACGGCCCCCAGTGTGATCCCGGAAGCTCCCCGCCTCGACAGAGAGATCCGCCTCTCTCCTCCCCCTCCTCCCTTGATCTCTGCGGCGGCGAGCCTGAGGTGGCGAAGCTGTTCCGGGTTGCCGTCCGCTTAGCTCAGTGGCTCCCCCGCGACGGGCGTCGGGCTCGTGGGGGGGATCCTAAACTCAACCGCCGAAGTCTCTGTGGGGAGGGGGCGAGAGCGGGGTTTGCGTATCATGGCGGCGGAAGGCCCCGAGGCCCCGGCTACCATGGCAACGGTGAACAGGGAAGGCCCCGAGGCCCCTGCTGCCATGGCAACGGTGCCCGGCGTGACGGAGCGGTATTTTACACGCTGGTACAAACCAGGTAAAGGGAGATTAATAGCGGCACAGACATTACCTCCCCCCACCCCACCCCTTTCCTGCACTAGGACATGGGTGGGGGGAAGAGAGGACGACGTCTCGGGATTGCAGGGGGGCAGCAGAAGGCAGGGATGGCAGCCTTCCTCAGCCCGGTGCTGGGACTTGTACTCCAGCAAACGAAGAAAAAGGACCTGAAAACATGTAACTATATTCCCGCATCATGCAAGGTTTTAAAAAAATAATATTACAAACGGTAAAAACAAATAAAAATCCCAATAGTTACAATTCACAGGCAACGTTGCAATTGCTCATATGAGCCTGCCACTGAGCAAAGGGGACCCTGCTGATTAAGCTAATCCATAAAATGGTATAAATTACCAACAAAGTTGACATTATGACTCGTTTGCTATGCAATTTAATAATGTTGTGCTCCCAACACAACTGGAAGGCGTCAGGTAAGAAAAGGTAGCCCTGAAGGCATCGTCAACTCAGGATACGAATAGCAAACCGAGTGCTACTACTACTACTAATAATAATTTCTTACCCGCCTCTCCCTCCTCCGTATCAAGGCGGGGAACAACATCAATACAAACAATATAAAATACATACATCTGATTAAAAACATATAAACTTAATACATTATTAAAATCAACCAAGTCTTAAAATTCGACTGGGTAGGCCTGCCGGAAGAGACCAGTCTTTATCCACCGCACAGGAAGAGGGAGAGATCAGCATATTGGGGGGAAGACCCCCAAGGTTTGCAGTGCAAAAAAACAGCCTGATGAGAACTATTCCCAGTGGCCAAGGAATGCCAATTGGTGGGGGGATGGATGGGGTACCCTGAAAGGAGGCATCGCTTGCTGGCTGTAACCCTGGACCAGATCACTCCCATGCTGCAGAGTTTTGTAAATGCAGTCACATTTGCTGCCGCTCATCCCTTATCATCCATGCCGTTCTCTGCTGCAGAAACCTGGGGGCTGTCTATACGTGTTCAAAGCCTTGCAGTGGCTGCAAATTGGCACTGCATCAGTTATATGGCACAGTTGCAGATTCGCAGCCACTGTGGAGCTTTTCCACGAAGCTGTGCTGTTAAAAAGTCGGGGACTCACCCCAACTTTATTGTTGGGAGCAAAGTTTCCCTGGCTATTCCGCTGACTGACCTTGCTCTGTGGTGGATCTGGGTGGGCGTTCTGGGTGGATGGCAACTGGCAATTGGTTGCTGGTAACCAGGAAGAGGTCAGGTGGTGGTGGGGGCTCCAGTACCTGGATGACCGCCAGAAACCCAGTGCTCTGTCCTGACGTGGGAATTACCCAATGCCACACCACAGGATCAAACCTGCAGGGTTTAGGAGGAATGAAGCGCCAACCCAGCCCCTTAGTATAAGGTCCTTGGGGCAAGGTGGGATCTGTCTGTTTTCCTTAGGTGGCTCGGTAAAATATATAGCCAATATATTGATAGCATAATATAAATAATAATAATAATAACGATTTATTTCTTACCCGCCTCTCCGTCTAGATCGAGGCGGGGAACAACATGATAAAATACATAAAACTAATTAAAACATGACAAATATTATTAAAACTGCATTAAAACATCCTAAAACATCCTAAAAACATTCTAAAAATTACACCAAGAAAGTGTACATAGGACTGCAGGTACAGTAGCTATGTTACAGGTTAATTAATTAACCTATCAACACTAGGATGTTTGTCAACACTGCTTTGTAAATTCTTTGCCCTGTAAATTCTTTTACATATATCTAAATCCCAATTTAATTATCATTGTCTATATTTCTTGCATTTCATTCCCCTCTAATCTTTTTTCCTTCTCCTTCCACACAAATACCTATATTTCTCTACTAGGATGACATTCCATGCATCTGATGAAGTAGGCTCTGGTCTGTGGAAGCTTATGCCATAATACATGTGTCAGCCTTGGAGGTGCCAGAATACTTTCCATAGCTTTAGTAGAGGAAAGCAATTTCATTGAGCCTGCACTCTGCACGTTTCTAGTCTAGAAATTATCAAGTAATTCTTAACTTTTTCCCCCAGATGTAAAAGGTAATCTATATGAGGACCATTGCATACTGCAGCATTCTAATAGGTAAGCAGTCTTACAGCCCAAGTAGGTGCATGTTTACTTAGTATGAAAGATTTTCAGCAAACATCCAAACATTATTCCCATCTCAAAAGAATTGTGGGTTAAAATTATTTTGCCACTAGCTGATGGTTAAAGTCTGAAAAGTTCCGCCACCTCATTATTTTTTCTACATCTTAAGAATGTCAAAAGATTAAGAACAGATGGGATAGCTGGAGTATGGGAGGATCACATTTCTAAACAAGACTGATGTGTGTACTCTAGTACTAGAAAGTAGGGGTGTACCCCACAGTGCTAAAGTTCATAAAATGGGGAGGCAGCACTGCAGGATAGGACATTGCCTCGATGGTGTTTGCCAGATTTTGTTTACTATTTTCGAGGCTACAGGAGCGTTCCCCGCTGGAGTGATATAATGGAGAGCATCCAACTTCAGAGAGAAAAACACAACTATAAGTAAATTTTTAAAAATGCTCAGATTATGAGGATGGGCACATACTGCTCAGCAGGAATTATAGCACTAGCATGCATTTACATTGACCAATAGCCTGTGAATCCTACCAGACTGGGGACCAGTGATTTAAGTGTCATTTTCTCTCTACAGAACGTGTAGTTAAAGCTAGGGAAATCAGTTTTTCTGCAGTATAGATGCTAGTAGTGAATTTGGATGCCCCATAAATAACAGTGCTGCATCTTTTGCACAATAGAATCTAGAATGGCCTATTGAGATTAGATTTTTGTCCGCCGATGTATTTCTTATCATTTGGCAATGTGGCTATCAACTGAAGTGTAATGAAAGCCCCTTAGAAGATGACTTCACAAAAACCTTTGTTGTTGCCTTTATATACACCAAAATTATTTTAAGAGTAGGACTATCAAACACTTTGGTAATCCAACCCCATTCACCCTTACTTGGAAGCAAGTCTCTTTTGGTTTGAATCCAGCAAGGTAATTATATTTTTGAACTTTGACTAACTTCGCTCAACAGAAGTTTTACTTAGTAATAATATGCACTTTCCTCACCCTTCAGATAGTTGATATTTGTACACCAAAGCACTCTTAAGCAAGTTTCTTGCTAGATTTGGAAGCACAAACTTAATTCAGATGCACATTCAAATGACAGTACAATTGATCTGGCCCTGGCTCTTGCAACAAAAGTTGCTTTTCTGAAGTTATACATTTATTAAACGTATCCTCTTCTTCAATTACCCCAGCTAAAGTTAGACAAGATTTGTATTAGTGAAACCATATAACCCTTAAAAATGTTTTCAGTACATAATTTTTGTATTTGCCATCTTCTCTACCTCTGGCCAAAAACTGTTGTAAAGAAACTGTGACTTCCCAAAGTAGTCTAATTTACTGTATTCATTTCCCTATTGTTGCCAGATTGTTCGTTCCTCAGAAGGGACTAAATAGGTAATTGTTCTAACTTCTTTTCTTGTAGAATCTGTGTCATCACTATAGCAGATGCCCATCCTCTTCTTCAAAAGAAAAAAACAATTGAGAGTATTAGTTACCAGATCAGTGCCAACTGCAGCAGGCTGCAAAATAAAGTTTCTGGAAAATCTAAACGGGTGGGTATGGCTCATTTCATTTGCAACTTAACTGAAGACCCCAGCTTTAAAGGTGAGTGACTCTGTCAAGTAAACTTTTTTTAAAAAAAACACTGCAGATTCTGCTGGCTCAGAGAAGGAGCTATTTTAATATAAAGATTGGTTAGCCATCCCCTTCCTGTCTCCCCTGTGACCCTATATGGGAGGAAGGGGAGATCAGAGTGCCATAAAAGGAGTCTCTTTGCTCTCGTTGGTATGGTCCAATCTGTCTGAATTCCCTCTACTGCTCATGCTGGGAAAAGGGGAGCAGAGAAAATCTGAGGCCACTTGTTTTCCTACAGGGAAGACAGGAAGGAGGAGAGCTGGTTAAAGCCAGGGCATAGCAGCGTTCAGAGTCCTTTTGCTCTTAAGTTTGGAAGGAAGACGAACAGGTGAATAAAATGACATTCCTTGAATCTGAATATTAAAAGCATATCCGTTAGTGTAGGAACTCTTGCTGCTTGTCCTTTTCTCCCAATCCTAATTAGTTGCAATGCTATGTTTCTACCCAGGGTGCTCAGTTTTTAACAGAACTTGCCCCTCTGTGTCGAATTTTCTGCTCAGACGGAGAAGAATATACTATATATAGGTAAGTAGGTGGAATTGTGTTTATACTGTGTTGCTTTTACTGGTCTTGCTTTTTCTAAACTGGAAATTCTCTGCAGCTGTATAAGAGGGAGATTGATAGAAGTGAATGAAAACATTCTGGACAATCCATCTCTCCTACAAGAAAAGGTGAGAATTTCAAACTAGATTTTAACCGCATCTCCAACCCTCTCTACCCTCTAATTTTTGTCTCACTTCTCCTGTGTGTGTGTTTTTTTTCTAGCCTTCCACAGAGGGATACATTGCAGTTGTATTACCAAAGTTTGAAGAAAGTAAAAGAATAACTCAGGGACTTTTGACACGAAAAGAATATGAAGATATTTTGTCAAAACGTTTTAATTCCACATGATAGAATACACAGAATGAGAACAATCTTTTTCATAGCACAAAAATGTGTTGTTTAAGACAGCTTCCAGTATATCCCATGATAAAGTGACTCTATGGGTTTCCATACCTAAAATTTGGAATAGCAACATGACTGAAAAGTTGTTCATTTTCAGCCAGATGAGGCACAATCAAGACAGTTTTTAAGCACCCACAGCCTCTTTATTAATGAGTATCAAGCATGTACTTAAATCTCTCCCATGATCTCAAAATACCTTAACTGCTGTTGGACCATAACTGTCCTGTTGTATTTAAAGGAGCAATGCCAAAATACTGTCCTGTTTCTAATGTCAATAAAAGCTTCTGTTTACCAATATTCCATCTATACAGTATGATCATCCTCCAGTTTATTAGTAAAGCCCTAACCTTACAGCAAATCATCAAATTTTCATAACAATTTTATACCTTGAAGATTTTATTGTTGAAACATACATCTGAGCGAGGTACAATGGATGATACCCAAAGCCAGAACTAGACACTCGCTAGCAAATACAGCCATCTCTAGCCTGTGTTGGCTTCAGATGTGTAAAGTGCATCTGGCGGGGTGGCGCTGGAAGAATTGGCAAGACAAAAGGGATGAGTGGGATTCTCAAACTTTCCCCCACTTGCCACTTTTCTAACCATGCCGCAGATGGGAGCAGGCATAGGGCTGGGGTTGCAGATGAAAAGAGGAAAGCAGGAGCGAAGTGCTTACCCTTCCAACTACTTTGTATGTTGGAGTCAAACAGGATTGGGAATCCTCTGCTTACTATTCATTTGTTCAGTTTCTGTCCTAAAGGTAAGGTAAAAAGATGAATGGCACGGTTTATCGTAACCATATCAATCATTTTCTAAGATTCTCAGTTTATGGTATTCCAGATGGGGGGGATGAGTGATGATACTAAAAACAGTGAAATGTAGGACCAGTGCACTCAGTGGTATGTCAGTTAGTACAGCAAGCATACATATATCTCGAACAAGCTTAGAGAAGAATTTTTAGTCACTACGAAAAAAGTAATGCCCTTTGTAGTGACTGACCTTAATAGCTACACCTTACTTCCAAATGGAATTAGAAAGCTTAAATTGTTAGCTTTGTTCTACCACCTGCTAAACTTTACATTTAAGGCTAGAATGCTAGGGAGCTAGTCTCACTAGGCTCCTAAAGTTGCTTAGGTCACGCTGTAAAAATTTGATGAACATAAAGTTGTGTATAATATAAAAAGGAGCAAGACAAAAGCAAGCCCTTAACTGTAGCTGGCTTTATTAGCACTACTAGTAATCTTTTATCTGGAACTTAACAAGGTAGTAAATTTGTTTCAGAAAAGTGAGGCTTTCAGAAGGCTTTCATCATTAAAGCTTTCTTGTAATTCACTAACGCTTCTAAAGGGCAGCAACATGGACGCCTTGGGACCTAAGCCGCTTAAGAGATGCTGCCTGCCTCTCCCCGCTGCCCCCCACCCATGGCCCACCAAGAGGTAAGAGTGGTATCTGTGGCAACAGAACTTGTTGGCAGGCCACGTTAGGTGGTGGCAGTCGAGGTGCTGACCCAGCCTCTGTTACTCCCTTTTCTAAGCCATAACTACTTACAGACTAAGGTCCTAGGCCCACCCTAGTGCTGACTGTTAAAAAAAAAAAAAAATACCAGTAGTTTTTCATGTAGCATTTCCAAGACTATCCAGTTCATGTGCATAAGCATCCATAGCAGCATCTTCCGGGCTGACGAATATGACATTCATAAGTGTGTTTGATTATAAAACTAGCAGTACTAACAGTGGACAAAAAAGTTATTCACTTTACAAAAATGTGCAGCCATTAAAGCTGACTTTTGCTTTTGTTAACTGCCAAGTACCATGACATCTATTAGATGTGAAAAGGTTATAACAGCTTTTTCTAACCTGGTTTCACCTTTCTTAAAAGAAAGCAATTAGGAGGGGCTTAGTGTATAACTAACTCCCTTATGGAAATATTTTCATGCCCGCAAAAGCACTTAGAATGGTTTGTTCTCCAAAACTGTGAGGCTTGCTACATGTTGTTCCAAGGATTTGATCCCGAAGGAGTCTGTTCTCCCAGCCAGGCCTCTGCCTTCCCTTACAGCTGCATGCAAGCCGTTTTCTCTCCAAGGATGATGTACTCGAAGATAGCCATTTCCTGCTTTGTGCTGCAATGCATATATTTTATCAAAAATAAAGTAATGCTCCACCTAGTAATGCGCTCACTCAATCAATCTTTATTGACAGTCAATAGACCATTAGAAAACAAGTTACAATATAACATTAAAAAATGTACTCAGTCAATGACAGCTAATAGTATTTCTCTACCCCCATCTGTGATCTACAACCAATTGTTCTGTTAATGAATTTAGCTACTTGCCTAGTAATATAATCATTTGTACCTTCGAGGAGACAAATTAACAGGGATTCTTTAGAGTACCCTTGGCAATCTTGGAAAAGTGGTCTCAATAATTCTTCCCTAACCTGGTTGTAATAAGTACAAGAGAACAATACATGTTCAATGCTCTCAACTTCAGAGCCATTACACGGACAGCATCTATTGGCCACAGGGATTTTTTATACCTGCCTTCCAACAATTTTGATGGCAGTACATTAAATCGTGCCATAGTAAAGGCCTTTCTATATTTAGGAACAGTTAGCCTTTTTAGGTATACCATCCCTTCATTAGGTATAAAATTTGATATCCCCAACGACCGGGGAGAGCACGGGCCAGGAGTAGCCCCACAGCTATCTTGGAAATCAATATCCTGTAGTCTTCGCTTGATTGTCCATTTAACACATTCAAAAGTCTGTGTTAGCAGTAGGCCAGGAGAAAGCCCTATTGAGTTAACTTTGAGCGCTAATGCTTCAGTCCATGGGGATACATACGACTCTGTAAAGACCTGGGCTACCAGGGAGTTGATAGTAAGATTATGATATTTACGGAACCAGTATTGTAATGTTTGGATCCAGGCCTGGCATTTTAATGTACTGCTACCAACTTCAAGATTTAAAGCAACTCCAGCCACACAGCTAGGCACCCCAAGAATTTGCCTCAGGAACGATGATTGGACTCCTTCCAATGTGTCTTTAATCATAGGGAACCAGATCGGGGCCCCAAATAGTATCTGAGGTATCAACTTCGCTTTATACACCTGCATCGCTGCAGGGAGAAATTTTCCCCCTTTTGAAAAATAAAATCTCAAAATGGCACCTGCTGTTTGAGCTGCCTTATTCTTAATATATTTAACATGAACATCCCATTTCAGATTTTCTTGCAACCAAATGCCAAGATACTTATAGGTATCAATTTGGCCAATCCTAATACCTCCCATCCTCCATACAAACCTCACTTTTCTCTTGGCAAAGACCATTACTTTGGTTTTCTGATGATTAATAGTTAGTTTATTTTTAAGACTGTAATCTGTGAAGCCATTTAGCAACCTCTTTAGGCCCAATTGCGTTTGGGATAATAACACTGCATCGTCTGCATACAAAAGTATGCAGACTTTTAGAGGGCCTAGTTTAGGCAGATGGGACTGCAAAGAAGCAAGCCAACCTGGAAGATCTGACAGATATAGATTAAGTAACAGTGGGGCTAGGACACATCCTTGCCTAACTCCATCAGGGAGGCTAAACTCATTAGTTACATGGCCCTGTTTACTGAGCCTAACTCGAGCTGAAACATCAGAATACAGTGATTGAATCAATAGTAGCTTCTTATTAATAGAAAGCTTTTCTAGTTTTGTCCAGAGAGAGGAGTGGGAGAGTGAGTCAAATGCCGACTTCAGATCTATAAAAGCGGCATATAATTTCCCTCCCTTTGGGGTCGTATATGTATAAGCCAAGTGAAGCAATGTCAAACAGTGGTCGTAAGTTGTACAGCCAGGCCTGAATCCAATTTGTTCCGGTCCCAAAATATTATTGGTATTGCTCCATTCTGTCAATTTATTATTCAAATACTTAGCATATAGTTTACCAATAACGGACAGGAGGCTGATAGGGCGATAGTTTTCCGGGTTGCTCCTACTTCCCTTTTTATATATTGGGACAATTACAGCCCTCCGCCAGTCTTTAGGAATAGATCCCGATTTATTTATTGCATTAAAAAGTACTGCAAGTAGTGGGGCCCACCAGCCAGTTTTGCCACATCCACATGCATGGCAACTCACCTTTCTTAGTAACTTGCAGCTAAGTGGAAGAACGTGGGCCAGGGTATCCAGAATATACTTTGCTTCATGAATACAGGTATCCACCTAGAAACATAGCAAATTGGGGGGGGGGGGGGGACAGTTCATGAAACATTTCCATTTAAAACAGTGGCTTTTGTTTTAAATGTTTTTCTTAAGTACATTTATTAGTGGCTCAAACTCCTTTGGGACATTTCCTCTTCCCTGTTTCTGAAAGAGGTAAAGCGTGTCATCTAGACAGAAGGTCTCCTGCACAAGACTCATCAAAGTGAACAAGAAGTATACAAGGACATGACAGTGGATCTATATAGCTCCAATTCATTCACACTGGCCTTTTGCAGAATATCCTGCTGGTTTGAGCCCTGAAAGTGCAGATGTCAACCGATTCAAAGACGGTTAAGTCATATAACTAGCTGGCTGGATTTTAACCAATTGATCAATTGCAGTTTTCATCACCTTAAAAATGATTTTGTTTGTTTGTTTATTTTAGAGTTCTTAAAAAGGTAACTTTCCCTTATAACACACACTCACGTATTAAAGAGGGCCTACCACTCACAGCTATTGAGAAAGGAAAGCAGGCTTTATTATTTTTACTAAAATTGTGAAGTAAGCAGTATGCTGACCCATTTGGAATGAGCTTCATGAAACAATTCCACCAGTCAGTACTTCAGCCATATTTCTAAAACATAGGAGCAATACCTGAGCACTCTTTTTTATAAGGTGCTGATGGCATAAAGAGACTTGTAGATTAAAAAAAATCAGACCCATATTTCTTTGCTAACATATACTTCTTGAGTACAAAATTTGTTTCTAGGCTAATGGGAAGGTTGCTTAACTTTAGTAACTTAAGCAGCATTGCAAACTCTCGGTACGTTCTATTCAAGATTCAAGATACACAACCAAATACTAGGTTTTGTTATATCAATTACTCAGAAAAGTGGGGAAATGTTTCTATAGGAAGACTTTGTTTAAAACATGACATTGCTTACCTTTGTAAAAGTTGCAGTTTTACCCTGAACAGGGGTTTTAGCTGTTACCTGAAGCTGCTGATAAACAGGGACCATCTTGTCAATCTCCTGCAGAAGCAATGGTTTGTCATCATCTTCTAGCTGAAACAGATGTCAGGCAGTGAGACACGGTAAACATTACAGAATCTATATAATGGAAGACATCTGTAAGACATGAAGACTATCAAAAGCCAGAGACTTCTAGTATTAAAGCATAGAGATGAGGTTTTTAAAAAAACAACTGTTTTAATATTTGGGAAGCTGTACTGTACCTGGTTAGAAAATGCAAGAAGAGCCGAAACAAGCTTTAATCCTTCTACAGCAAAGGCCTAAGACAGAAAATCAGAGGAAAGTTAAAATACAAACCCTAAAAACATAAAAATAAAAGCCCTGCTTTCCCCTCAACTGTGTATACTAGGCCTGCCCAATGTGTGACCCAAAAGTCAAGTGCCTCCCAGAACAACGTTTCCAACCCCATGCAGGAAAGAAAAATAAGGATGTATCAATCTCTGTGAGCTGCCATATATGGCTGATGGGCTGTTTAGCTTGGTTATTTGGTAATATTACACATACAAACATGCACCACTGGCAAGCTACACTCTCTTCTGCAGTCTGTCCTGCCCGCTAGTTGAAGTCATCCAGTCGGGGTGGGGTGGAGAGACAGGCTCCTCCAATGGAAACTGACACGTTTGGGTGGTGATACAACAACATCCTCCTCACCCAAATACAATTGAGGGAAGGATACAAAATCAACTTGCAGTGGATGGAGGAAGCCCCAGCTCCCCCTCCAGCTACAATACCCAAACAGAGAAAGTATGAAAATGCTAACATGTATGCAAACAGATTGACTTATTAGATATGTTTGCAATGCTCCATCAGAGGAATAAGGTTGAGGGGAAATATTAATTTAAGCCTGAACAGCTGTTTTCATTAAGTGTTCCATGGGTATCATAACAAACACCCAAAGCCTCAAAATTTCATTGGTAAATATTTCTGATATAAGACCGTATATTGTTCTAGGAATTAGACTTAATAACGTTTTGCTGACAGCAATTTAAAAGTAGCTTATGAACTCATCTTAGCTGCTTCATTACCTCTGCCTGTTGAAATAAATCTTGAGTGGTTTTCAGCAGTCCCTCTCCTCTATATGAGAAAAAAAGAGACAAATAATTCTACCAACAAGACTAAAGACATTTTAATCTACAAGCCCTGTGAGCGTGTCTCTGGAGGACTGGGTAGCTAAAGATACAGAAAAGCAGGAGGCTTGAGTGGTTCAAAAACGGCTCTGCTAAGGGGGGAACTGACATCTTGATGGCTAGAGTTGAGAATATTGTTCCAGACTTTGGGATCGGTTTTCACCTGCAATGTGAGAGCTGTTTTTGTTGGAACTGAGTAAAGGTTACTTGGGCTGGAAGCCTGTGTACAGTTGGGAGTAAATCCCACTGTATTCAGTAGTACTTACTTCTGAGGAAACATGGAGAGCATTGGGCTGTTGGTGTTTCAGATACCCACACACCAAAAAGCATTGACTCTGAAATATGCAGGACGCAATATGAGATTTCAACTAAGGGTGAAATACAGAAAGTCACTGCCATTACAACCATGTCGTTTTCCCTGGTGTCACTAAAGTTCAGAAAAGGAAAGAGCAGCAACTTGAAATGCCTGCTAATCACCTCTCGGGCTTTGTTGATAGCACTTCCCCCTAGATACAAACAAAATCATGTCCATATAAACGGAAAAAAATGTCAGGAACACAGGCTCCCCAGGAACTCTTCCCACACTGGAGAAGATGATGGGGGTGGAATTCTTGAGTTGCATGCAGCCGCACACAGTCCAAGGTCTCACAGCATCCCCTTCAGTTCTGGAAGAGATCTTGGGACATAAGATATTGCTGCCCCAAGCAGTCATTTGGCTAGTTTCTGCACTCAGGTCAGGTGACATTTTGCTTCAACAGCAAAAAAACTTTAAGTGTGTATAAGCACCATTCTTTTTATACGTAGTGATTTTCAACATCAGACTGAACTAAGCATGACACCAAATGTGTAGTTGCTGCCAAAACCAGCAATCATACATGTTAGCTTCCTTCACCTGTTAATGGGTGTCTCTACAAGAGCGATTTAAAGCTCTTTCAAGGTGCATTACCAAATTTACCTCTATAAGAGCGGAGCGCAAATCAGGGGTCCAGGCGCGTTTTATCTCCGATTATTCGCATTTTCGAATGCGCATTAAATAGCGCCGTTTAATTTACCGCGGGAGTAAGTGCGCCTTATGTCCGTGTAAACAACTTTCTGAGGAGGCACATTAAAGAACAGAGTGGGTGGACTGTGATCCTGATGTCATGGATAGAACTGCCCCTTCGCTGAGAAAACCTCCCACTTTTTCGTTTAGTTTTATTTCCTGTCTCCTCCTGGCAACTTCCTCCTTGTTCTCCGTCTCTCTGGATGGAAGCTCCAGGAAGAGGTGACCCAATGTGAACTGAAAATAAAGTTTATTTTAATTCTCCTGATAGAATATTTCGTTTATGGAGACATGGGGCCAGATAGAGGTGGTAGGAAGGGGGTAGGAAGGATGTGCGCATAATTAGCGATCAGCTGAGACATATCATCCCCTCGCTTCTTGCTGGGTTCCTGACATGAGCTCTGTGTGTGCGTGTGTGTATGTTTTACAACGGTTGAGCTCGCTGGGAAGAGGAGGAGGAAGGAACAAAGCAGCATCCCCCTGTCTGTTTCGGCGTGTGTGTGTGCGAGGCACATTCCCATTTACTACTGAGCAGTTCACTTCAAACGGCAATTGGGCGAAGAGGGGGAAGGGAGAGAGGTAGCCAAACAGGTTACCGAGGTCATTCCTGGCAGGTAACCTAGGTAACCAAAGGCGGGAGATTCTGGTGGGCGGGGAGAATAAAGGGTGGGAAACCTGTTTGGGCAGTTTCCCAGGACAAAGCGCATTACTTTCAGCAACATTTGCATGTGATTCTCCGCATGTAAACAACTTTAAAGCGCGTTTCATACAGCCAGTAATGCGCTTCAGCGCCTTTCGTATATAAGGTATTAGACGTCAAAGCGATTGTCAGGGGATGCGCATAATCGGGGAACCGGGCGTCAAAGCGAAATCTTGGAGAGGGGGCCAATGGCATCAAGTAAGGCTTGTGAAATATCGTGCCATGACATCAGCAAGCCAATGTTGTGGGGAAACAGAATGTTATAACATGAGTTAAGTTATATGAGTTTGTTCCTGATGTTACAGAAGGGAGTGGAGAATGAATGACACATTTTCAGGTTCAAGCCACACATTTAGTGTAATGTCTAATTTAGACTTTGAATTAATATAAGCAAAGGGAAGGTTAAATCCCAAGGAAAATACAATGTAGATTTTGCAAGGGTAGAGGGTCACAGAAAGACAAAGGATAACTTTTTAACTTCTGCCAATTGTTTTCTTAATATTCCTCCCTCTCTGCCCCTTTTATCGTTACCTTGTAAATAGGTACATGGAATAGGCCATGCTGGAAAGGCCTTGTCCATGTCTTACAATTTCATTTTCTGGGTCTTCCCATTTCTCCATCTCAGCATCAACACGTGTGGTCAGCTTATGCAGTTCTAGGCCTAATTTCCCAAGTTTCGCTTGCTCCTACAAATGATATAACAGTTATTTCCCTTTTCCTCATTGTATTATGCAAGCTAATTAAGTTGAGCAAATTTGGACTAGCAGATAAAACAGGCATCTTACCTCACTATCAAGTCTGACTGGCTTTAAGGCTTTCAAATTTGCATTATGCTTCTGTTTAAAAAAATATTTGTAAAGAAAACGTTTACCAAATGGAATTTCATTCCAATGTTACTATGAATCTATCTTTGTTTAAGAGCCCAGCAAAGCAACTGTCAAGGATGGGGCACAATGTAGTTGCGGCTGGAGTGAACAGCAACACCCCAGAGGAAACAGAATTATTCCTAAGGAAGAGTGTTGCTTCTGGAGGAAGCTCCTCCTTCCACCCCAACTTCTAAATGACTGAGGTCAATAAAGGAGCATTGCTGTTAGGTGCGGTCTAATTGAGTTATTTTTAAGATATGGTAAGCAGTATATCAATCTATTAAATAAATACAAATGAGGAAAATTCATGAGGGATTCATTGTACACAACATGGATGGCATGATCGTTGATAAAAACTGCTTTCACTTATGACTATACTAAGTCAGACCATCTCGCCCAGTATTGTCTACTCCAGCCCAACCTCGTGCCACCCAGCTTCTGGCTGGAGATGAAGGCAGCTATAGTCTAATGTAGGCTGACCAGATAAAATCCAGGTCAGGGCTCATGTAACTTTAACAGTTGTAGAGAAAAGGGAATTTCAGCCAGGGTCATTTGTATGCAATTAGTCCCTGGTGAAATTCCCTCTTCATCACAACAGTTAAAGTTGCAGGGGCCCTGCCTTCTTTCGTATATGGTCACTCTAGTATACTGCCTGCACCTTTAACTGTTGTGATGAAGAGGGAATTTCACCAGGAACTAATTGCATACAAATGACTCTGGCTGAAATTCCCTTTTCTCTACAACTGTTAAAGTTGCATGAGCCCTGACCTGGATTTTATCTGGTCACCCTAGTCTAATGCATCTGGAGGGCTCCAGGTTGGAGGCCATCCATGTAATGTACAACGAGCCCATAATGAACTGGACTGTGCCTAATAACATAAATATACAACTACAGCAGCCTCCAGAGATGGCCACCTATTAGGGTTGCTATAGCCATGGATTCCCTGCATTAGCAGGAGGGTTGACTGGATGGCCTTTGACGTCCCTTCCAACCCTACGATTCTATGAATGGAGGGCTCAAGGGATTTCCCCTTAACATTCTTTCATAATCCTCTGCCTGGAGGAGAAAGGGCCTTCCAGTGGTTACTATGCTTGCAGGAATGCAAGCTGCATTTTCTGATGCTCTATAAAGGCTTGTCATTTTTCATATTCTGATTTAGAGAATAAATGCATAAATGTAAAGAGGTTTCTCTCTCAAACACACACATCATAACGGTGACATCTTTGCTTCTGTTACTGAAAAGAAAAGTTAAATGAGGTGGTAAGTGGAACGGAGCAAATTAATTTTTTCAGCATATGAAAAATGTAAAGACGTTCCCACTTCCAGTAAAGTGAACTTACCCCTGGCCTGGGCAGTGACAGGTATGCACGCTTCTCTCCTAAGAACAACACACCAAAATTGGTCATGTAGATTTCATGCACGCATGGGACACCTTGTTTCATTTCTGTAGGCTTTTTAAATAATCTTTTTTTTTCAAAAAAAAGTTACCTACCTCTAATGATTCCACTTCATAGATCACATAGGACTTGCATTCTGCATTCAGTATAAAAAAAGGATATTCTGCTACTGCTTATATTTGTGACTTTTGGAACCCATGGCATGTTGAGTAGAAGCCCCTTCCTTCTCAACAATAAGGGTTTCTAAAATCTTCCATTATTTTTCTGAATGCCCAAGTGGGAAAAACTATTTTACAGGGGAAAGAAAGCCGACATCACGCACAAAAACTGGTACAGAAGTTAAGAGATTGTGCTGTGAGCCAAGAAATCCATAGTTCAAAGTTTATCTCAAGTTGTGAATTTACAAGATGGTCTCAAACAAGCTGTGATGCTATAAGCCTCCATCTAAACTACTGTCTATTATAATGGGTAATGTAAGAATTATTGAGATAATGTAGGGTGAGCATTTGAAAAGGAGGACAGGGCTTTAACATTTATATTGAAAGGGGAATTTCAGCAGGTGTCATTTGTAGGCATGCAGCAGCTGGTGAAATTCCCTCTTCCTCACAACAATTAAAGCTGCAGGAGCCCTGCCCTCTTTTGTATCTGGTCACTGTAGTATAGCTCCTGTTGTGATGAAGAGAGAATTTCACCTGGCGCTGCAGGCAAACAAATGGCACCTGCTGAAATTCCCTTTTCTACACAACTGGTAAAGATACAGCTGCCCTGTCCTCCTTTTCATAGGGTCACCCTAGATAATGTGAATCACTTGGGATGGAGGGGGGGGGGGGTAGAGAACCTTCTTTATATATTAACTGAGACAATCTAAAGTTTGCCAAAACTAAGCATTTTGAGTTGCAATCCTACACACACTTATCTGGAAGTGTCAGATAAGTCAGTGGGGTTCACTTCTGTGTAGACATGCATAGGATTGCACTGTAAAGTCACAAAGATTTTAATAGGATAAGTACATGCTGCTAACTTCAACATGTAATTTCAATTTATTAATCGCCCTATAGCCAAAGATCTCAGGGCAACATATACTTAATTTAATTCTATTGAAAACAATGGGGCTTTAAAATGCTTAATTTTGGCTGGGTAGTGCCAGCATTATTTTATCACAGGAATCATTTAGACATCACTCCAAAATCAGTTTAGGCTAATCAGAGTTTACAATTCAAACCATGGTTTGAACTTTCAAATGTTTAGCAGCCAAACCATAGTTTAGAGTAGGGTGACCAGATAAAATCCAGGTCAGGGCTCATGTAACTTTAACAGTTGTAGAGAAAAGGGAATTTCAGCCAGTGTCATTTGTATGCAATTAGTTCCTGGTGAAATTCCCTCTTCATCACAACTATTAAAGTTGCAGGGGCCCTGCCTTCTTTTGTATATGGTCACGCTAGTATAGTGCATGCACCTTTACCTGTTGTGATGAAGAGGGAATATCACCAGGAACTAATTGCATACACATGACAATGGCTGAAATTCCCTTTTCTCTATAATTGTTAAAGTTACTTGAGCCCTGACCTTGATATTATCTGGTCACCCTAAAAGTTTAGAGCTGCTTGCCTGACTTCATTTCATTTTTTATCTGTTCATCCCTTCCATTTCTATAGTGTACTGGTCTATGGATAGGCTGACCAGATAAAATCCAGGTCAGGGCTCATATAACTTTAACAGTTGTAGAGAAAAGGGAATTTCAGCCAGTGTCATTTGTATGCAATTAGATCCTGGTGATATTCCCTCTTCATCACAACAGTTAAATGTGCAGACACTATACTAGAGTGACCATATACAAAAGAAGGCAGGGCCCCTGCAACTTTAACTGTTGTGATGAAGAGGGAATTTCACCAGGAACTAATTGCATACAAATGACACTGGCTGAAATTCCCTTTTCTCTACAACTGTTAAAGTTACATGAGCCCTGACCTGGATTTTATCTGGTCAGCCTATCCATAGACCAGTACACTATAGAAATGGAAGGGATGAACAGATAAAAAATGAAATGAAGTCAGGCAAGCAGCTCTAAACTTTTAGGGTGACCAGATAATATCAAGGTCAGGGCTCATGTAACTTTAACAATTATAGAGAAAAGGGAATTTCAGCCAATGTCATGTGTATGCAATTAGTTCCTGGTGATATTCCCTCTTCAGCACAACAGGTAAAGGTGCATGCACTATACTAGCGTGACCATATACAAAAGAAGGCAGGGCCCCTGCAACTTTAATAGTTGTGATGAAGAGGGAATTTCACCAGGAACTAATTGCATACAAATGACACTGGCTGAAATTCCCTTTTCTCTACAACTGTTAAAGTTACATGAGCCCAGACCTGGATTTTATCTGGTCACTCTATCTATGGAGGTGGAGTCACACCTGTAGCTATGGTTTGTCAATCCATACATCGTATCAAAACACAGGGCCTGTTTAGAAAACATGTTAAGGTCTGGTTAAGCCACTAATCCTTTTGCAACAAATGGTCAGTGAGTGTGTTTAAACTATGGTTATGTAGCCACCATGGTAAGGAATTGTTCACACAACACGCTAAATCATGGTTCACATGATATGCTAACCCATACTAGGCCTGTTCAAACAACACACTAACCCATGGTTAGGCCGCTAACCCTTTTGTAGCAATTGGTTCGTGAGTGTGTGGTTAAGTAGCTACTAGGGCTGTGCAAACCTCGAATCTTGGATATTCGAATCCGAGGCTCGGCCATTGTATGGTGTATCCGCCATTTTCTTGCACAGCCATAGGTCTCGGTACAGCCTACAACCCCCAGCATGCACTGCCTGGGAGGGCTTGACTTACCGTGGCCCAAGAGTAGAGGACATACCTGTACTTGGCGCCACCATTGCCCCCTCTTCAGCGTGATTGGTCTCCTTCTGCCTGGCACCTAGCATGACCGCATCCTCCCCCCATGAGATCATGTCCTTCCCTGCGCAATCTTGCAGGGGAAGGATGCGATCACGACGTGCGAGATTGTGATGGGCAGAAGGAGGCCAATTGCACCGGCAGCAGCTGACCAAGCCGAGGAGCAGGCAATGGCGCGGCCGAGGACAGAAATGCCCTCTGCTCCTGGGCCCTTGTAAGTCCAGCCCTCCCAGGCACTGCATGCTGGGGGTTGTAGGCTGTATTGGGGCCTTGTGGCTGTTTGAGAAAATGGCAGATCCGTCATAAAATGGCGGATCCACCATAAAATGTCCTCTGAGCCTCAGATTCAAATATCCGAGGCTCGAGGTTTGCACAGCTCTAGTAGCTACCATGGTTAGGAATGTATCACAAGACATGCTAAGTCATGGTACACACGACATGTTAAGCCATAATATCTAGCTCAAAATGCTAAAACCCCGTGGCTTAGTGTGTCATCTGAACAGGGTCATAGTTAATGCAAACCACAGCTAGCAAACCCATTTCAAACCATGGCTTCTGAGTCTGGCTTGCTGTCTAACAGCAGGCCACAGTTAGCCAGTTCAGACATTATGCCAACCATAGATAAGCTTCCTTAGCAGCATTTAAGTGCAATGCCTGAGCTATGATAGTGCGTCATTTCCCAGTAATTTCTGCAGCTGGATACATATGCAGCCTTTTATCTATCTTGCTCTACATCAGTAGTTTTCAAGAAGTGGGGTGGTTGCAAGTTCACCTTTGTATCCCTCCCCTCCCCCAAGATAATATGAACATTATTGGAGGGTTCTGATCTCATGTGGATGGGCCACAGGGCCGTGGTATTCAGATTAGAAATGTTTCACACACACACACAGATACATCTAATTCAGACTTCTATTTAACAACTCATCTGGTAGCCATGAGTGACCAGGGATTCCATGCAAACGACTGAATACGGTTGGCAGAGAAAGGACAGATCAGTCAAGCTTTCCTCCACCTGCTAATTTGGCTTCTGCACTAGTCATGAAGGAAGGGAAGACTTCCCCCCCCCCCCCCTTCATCTTATGACCATCACAGAAATGCAGTGGGCTGGTGGAACTGGGATGGATTGCTCTGCTAGGTAAAAGGCAAATATTTTTTACTAGCCTGTATTTCCATGTTTGTCTGTGGAGAAAAGGTCTTTTGAAGACCAGTAATTTTCGTGGGTTTATTGACAAGGTTGATCTAATTACATCTGACCTGCTCTATCATCACAGAATGGGCAGATTTGATGGTTGAATGTCATCTCTCCAAGAGGATTCAAAAATTCCATTTGGAGAGGCAAAATAATTAAGTTACAATCACTGTTGGTAGTACACTAGAGGATTTTATAAATGAAAAATGATTTACTACCGAAAAGTCTTTAGACTCTTGAGGGAGGAGAGGTGGGCACGCTCCTGCTCCCCTCCACAGCACAGATAATTCTCATTTGTTATACATGCATTTTCCACACAATGCCTGGTTTGCACATCCGACCCTTTCAAAAAAGGGGAGGGTCTGCATTCTGTGTGACATTTGTGTGATGGATGAGAGGGTGGGTGTGCCAGCTTCCTCCCTCCTAGCAAGTGTTTCCGAACTAGGCCCAACTCAATAGCACAGGACAAGAAACAAAGTAAATATTAGCAGTTTTGTCTGCTGGACTAACCTACTGTATGTTTAGCAAACTGGAAAGAAGATTCAAGGTTAGGAGTGGACAACTTGTAAGCCGAAGTATCTGGAGGGCCAAAACTGCCATCAGGCGAGGGATCATGAGAAGTGTAGGCCAAAATATCTGGAGGGCCGCAACTTTCCCACCTCTGTTCTAGGACATATATTTCCAGGTAAGGAAAAGAAGTACGAGGAGAGAAACAGATGGTGCATTGCTTAGTGACAGCTACGCTGGATCACCACATTGGACCAGTCCAAAAATCACTTCGGCTCAGTGATCCACCTCTGATCCTTGCCAAAACCCAATTACTTCAGCAGAAAGTGTGTAAAAGCAACTGCGATTATGGAATATTCTATATTCCCTTCACTCGTTCCTGGCTTCTGTCAATCAAAGGTATAGAAACCCTGAATACGCTGAGGAAAGGGCAGAATGTATAGCGAAAGGAAAACAGAGGAAGAAACTGGGAAGTGCGTGAGACTGGAAAGGAAACTGAGAATTACTGGGGAGGGGGTCAAGTCAGAACTGAAGTTAAACCAACTGTACTTCTGCTTCTCCCATGAAGTAAAGAAAACACAAATCAAATTTGAGCCAATAAGTTCATTGTAAAAATACACTTGGTTTATTAGAAAGTGTCCAGCACATTTTAGTGGCTCTTCCATCTTTAACCATCATCAAAAGCAAAGAGCATTTGCCTCACAGGCATACCTTTTCCATCATCTCCCAATATCAAACCCAACATTTGTAAAGTGACAAGTTTTAAAAAATTACATTACTGTAAAAATATAACGTCTGTAAATTAAGGGGTGAGGTGGAGAGGGACTAGCCCACTAAATGTTCGGCTCACTTTCAGCATATAGCCCATCTTCCACTCAAGAACAGAAATGCTAATTGCAACTTTAAGTCTATCAAAGAAATTAAGCATACCTTCCCCATTGCCAAGAATGCACTCCCAGATTTTTCACAGCAAGGGAAAAGGCAAACTCAATTCAGTGATACTAGAACTGAGTAAACAGTCAGATGTGTGTAAAGCCATGGGTTGAAATATTTTGCTCAGAGACAGAACATCATTCCAGAGACAGAACACTGCTCCAAAAGCAAACTACAACAACCCAATTTAAATAGCAGATATGAAAACTGGTAGCCGCTGCTGCTTTCAAGATATTGGGTTGATTCAATATTTTACATCCCATTAATTTGAATGGGAGAGTTAAACATGTGCTTAAAATCATCCCGAGAAGTCAGGGGCTTAAAAGTGCTTCATTCTGGAAGTACCATGTCCTTCCTCTGAACACAGCTCTTTCGCAGTATAGTCTTGCCGGAGCTTCAAACACTCCCGTATAATGTTATTCAAACTTTAAACTGAGACTCAGAGTCAATTTCGAACTGCCTAGCCACAACTTTTGTTTGGTTGAAGACTGGTGTACAAGTATGTTAAATAAACACACTGTTCAAACGAAGACAGGGGCGCTTAGTAACGTTCTCTCTTTTCAAGACACATGTTACTGCCCACATGGTCCATAATCAGCCAGTCTACTCACAGGCCCAATTCAGATGATCAGCTAAAACATTTTTAGATGAGCACAAATGAGCCTGTACAAGGCCTCAGGCTCACTCGCTTTCTCAATTCCCGCTTGGCACATGAGAAGAGAAGTAAAGAGAAAACTTCCACTACAAGAAAGCACAGTTCCCTGTTATATAAACGCGGGGGGACTGTAATAATTCTAACTATGGTTAGTTAAAATAAACCAGGATCAAACTGTGATTTCAGACTGCGGTTTGTTTTAACTGCGGTCACAACAAATGACAGCTCTTGAGTTTGTACATATCAAACAAGTATGGATTGCTCTAAAGTGAAAGTGGAAGCCCACTTTCTCACATATGAAGGAAGAGGAGACAGGAGGGGGAATGCACAAGCCCAAGTTCATTCACATTCATCTAAACCATGTTTGTCTGAACTGGACCACAGTATCATTTTGGTGGTGTAAGTATTATCATAAGTCACTCTTCCCCAACCTGGTGCCCTCCAGATGTGTCAGAGTGCAACTCGCATAATTCCCAGCCACCATCCCATGCGTGCTGGCTGGGAATGATGGGATTTAAAGTCCAACACATTTGCAGGGCACCAGCCTAGGGAAGGCTGTCATAAGGTGATTTCCCCCCCCCCTCAATATTTGCAAAATAAATTGGTCATGTGAAATAAGTGTTTTTTTAAGGATTTTAGAAGTTGTGACATTGCCAGGTGGGGTGGAGCCTCTATTTTACCCTGCAAATACAGAGGGGGAAAGGTCAGCTTTGGGGGCAACCTTTTCACCTCAAACATGTCTGTGCAAATTATTCTACAGAAGAATAAGGAAGAGTTGGATAATAGCATAAATCATTCCATGGTTCATGTAAATAGTCAAAATATAGCAAATTATTTTAGAAGGCTACTCTTCCCCCCCTTTCCCCCCCATTTTCCCTTAGGATAACATTTAGGCCATTTCATAAATGCACAAAAACTCAATAGATTTAGCTGCATAGGATTAACATCTAAGTCTATATAGAAAATAAATCAAACATTTCATACAACATAGTTTGAAGTGCAACACCATTTTACCAATATGGAAAGTTTAAAATCATTTAGGCATAACTCGCTCCTAAAATGGGAGAGGTGTGCTTTGGGTTTAGATTCCAATTTAAAGAGCTTAAGAAAAAGATCAAATACTAATTCTGCCTTCTTCTTTTGGGGCAATGCAGATATCAGTTGGTTCAAATGGGGTAAATTAAATATTTAGACCTGCCTCATGCTTTATACAGAAATTGTGTGTGCCGCAGCAATGCTGGCATTCCACAGGTGTTTTCCACCACAGTAAATATGTAATGTGAGAAAAAAGATCTTGATTGGCCATAGATCCCTTATGCGTGTCCACTACAAATTTAGGAACGCACATCTGCCCTTCATACTTCAGCTGTGATCCAGAAAGGGTTGGTTGTGCTAAAGTCTCACTAAAATTAATGGAATTTAATTTACTCATGACTAACTTTCCCCATTGATTTCAGTGGGGTGTATATGTGACCAAATTCCTCTGCATAGCAGCTGATGTGTTTACTGAGGAAAACAGAATTCTCAGTTAACTATGGACATTTGAGGGGGGGGGAGGAAACTATAAAGAATCAACAATCTCAATTTAGGATCTGATTCTGTGAGTTGGAAATGTTTTTCCCCCATTTAAAGATACAAACCACAATCAATGATAATGTGGCTTCTACAATTTCAGAACTGCAATGCCAGCCCCATCAAACGGCCCCAAAGGAGAAAGTGGGAGCGTTTGTCCAACATGCTTGTTGTGCTTTTAAATATAATTCAGAAACTGAAAATGAGAAAAACAAGAGCAACGGGAACACAATTTCCTTGCTTCTGTTCACTCTGCTATTTCCAAAGAGAACTTCTTCATACTCCTCAAACCACGTCAGTATTTGCACATAGTTTCCCCCCCTTTATAAATATCTATTATATCAAGAGCCCATCACACGACAAGCAGGAAGAGATATAAATTTAAGCAAGGCTGGGGGAACTCCTTCCATTTTTAAGACTGACTAATGGCTTTCTATTGCGGGACACCAAGAAGGTTTGGTAACACCAGTTCTGCTTTAAAACCAAGCATCCAGCAGGATATAAAATACCTGTTAATTAGGAGCTTTGCAATAGGGCTCCTGTGCCTTTAATTGCTGTTTAAAAGGGAGAATTTTGGTTGGTGCCACTTGTCCCACAACTGCAGAGGACTGCACTTCTTCTATTCAACTCTTCAGAGCACCTAGGAGGGCCCTGCTTGCACGTGCGCCTGTCTATGGGAGACTGATTTAATATTAAAGCAGAAGCTACAACAGGTTGTTCTCCACCTGATGTGAGTTCAGCTTCTATACGACTTCAGTTTATACGGTGGAATTCTGTTCCGGCTGTCAGGCCTGCCCGGCCACCACATTTTTTTAAAGTGTCACAATGTATGTTGTTGATCATTGCCTTATTTCACTCTCTCTCTCTCTCTCTCTCCCACACACATACACACACACACACACCAAGAGAGTGTAAAAAGAGTTGCAGAGAGTGTGCAAGTGGAATCACAGCCAATTAGCAATGACTCTGGAACACGTTGCAGAACAGAGCTTGCAACTGTGTGTGGGAGGGGGAGAAAAGACAGCTTCAGCTATGGGTATAGAAATGTAATAAATCAAGAAATCTGAATGAAATATGGTGAGGTTTCTTCTATATAAATGTTACCTCAATTTTCGCACCGTGCGAGTAGCACCTGCAAGAAATATCTGGGACCTCCGATTACAGGGCAACCTTAGGCCCGCATTTTTAATCTTGGCCTAGGGTCTCAACAACAGGTAATTTTGCACTCACAGGCATGGTGGGTTCTGACACATCCTGGTCCTCCTAAAGGTAGTACAGTAAGAATTGGAGAGGACAGCGGGACACATCTTGTCCCCACCTTTTGGCACATTGCACTGGCTTTAGAGACTGAAAGCTACCATTCAATGTCTAAATTTGTCTAATGTCAAATTGAATGTTTTTGCCCTGAGTTATTGTTTTCCATAAAATACACAACTGAATCAATACATCAAACATTACATTTCTATAACATGAAGAGTGGCACAATCCAATGGAAAAAGTTCCCTCCCCAAAACTGAAAAGCCAAAGAGAAACTCTTCTGAAGAAAATTAAATTATGCTAAGAAATTAGAAGTCTCTTGGCAAATACTACTAAAATTCCTCAGGCAAGGATGTTAAGGGACAGATTTTCTCTTTTACAGTTTCTTTTCTACATGCTATACAAATACCAGGTGACTTACCAACCACAGAAAATAGGCAAAAGTTGTGTAGAGTCATCAGAGAGATCCCATCCAAGCAGAAAGGACAGCAGTTTAAAAATCAAATAGCTACATTCACTACATTGTGAAGCGAGCAGAATGAGAGCAGATAGTACAGAAATACAGAGTGTGTTTCTTTTGCAAGGACATTGGACAGCTGAGGCCAGAATGAAAAAAGGCCTCGTTACAACTCTCTCACGAAACATACATTTCAACTGAATTGTATTACACTAAACACTTCCTGAAGTTAATGCTTGAAAATGTATTGTTGCATCTCCATTAAAAAAAAAACTTACACAATACCATCATTGTATAATAAACCCTATTTAAACTATAATGTCTTAGGGGTATTTTAGAGATTTAACAGGGCTCCTCAGCAATGGACAAGCTGCCTAAGCTTTAAAAAAAAAGTTTGCAGCAATGTGCAGCCTAAGGAGACACTGGGCCCATCATCCAGCACACTCCCAATTCATGTGGAGGGACTTCTAGGCCCCAGAAATGAAAATGCATCCATGAACGTTCTCCAGAATCCTATGCAATGTGCAGGAATTCCATGGCTGACTAGTAAGGTTTCCTTAGGTGCCAAATCAAAGCAGAAAGGATTGCTTGAGGTATGAAGCTTGAAAACCATTTCTCTAAAAGCATTAGCTATGGGCATAATTACGCACACTAAATTCTCTTTTGAAATGCGCCATGCCAGTCCCAGGGGTTCTCAATGAAATTAAAATTAGAAAAGGCTCAATCTCAGCTTGATACTCATTATCTCCTTGAAAATAGAGAGCAGTTTGATTCAGAGTCAATATCTAGACACCTACAAGAGGTGCTTTACACTTTGCACAGCATCATAGCTGCTCCAGCGTTGGCTGGGGGTAATCACTGTAAGAGTGAGAGGTGTCTCTCTAAGCACAGAGTGGACACAGTCCAATTGGGTTTCCCTGTCATATGCCCATTATTCTGGGAGCTGTACGACTGCCCTCCACGCTTAAATTTACACACTGTAGTGTGGCGGCAAAGACGAGGGTACCTGTGGAGCTTCATAAAGTGTAAAGTGGCTCCAACTTGGTGACTTACAGACATATTGATAATACTTGCATGCCGCTTAATATAACGAAACCACGCTGCAGATTGCACACATGAACTCTGTGAACAATGTAGTTTAGATCCTCAAACCCATCTTCTGTGATAGCCACAGTACTCAGAATATGCGTGAGTTGTAAACTGGTAGCTTGTATTTAAGAATAGTAGGTTGCCTGTATTTAAGAACAGCCCGCTCACCTCGTCTTCCTTCAAACACATCACTGATTTCTCTTAAGAGCAGGGACATGTCGCTCAACTGGGATTCCCAAGCCTCACAGAACACATCCAGATTTTCTTTGGCAATCTTGCTGGAAGGATGCAACGTCAGGGTTTCTGCAGCAGAGATTATCTGAAGGAAACAAAGCAGATCTTGCCACAGAACATGAAATTGCTAATCAGCATCCACCCCCAGAGGCAAAGAATAAACAGCCTCTCATTTGTATTAAAACGGGCTGGCATAGCATTTGCTTTGCCAAGCCTTACAAACACTAAGGCATTTCACTGGGAGTATTTTGTGCAAAATCATTTTCCACAAACAGCTTTTTTAAACTGAGTGAATCAAGAAAACACACTTTAATTGTTTTATTAGTAATAATGAGGAATATAATTCCAGATAGGTATCGCAAATTATTCATTTAAGTAATACTGCTATAGAAGAGGGGGAAATCCACCGCAATTATTGGAGCTTTTTTAAATAGGACATTATCTTATTAGAGATGTGTGATATTGCAAATGTGAGCTGAGCCGTTGTTCCACATAAATCACACTTCAGCTGCAGAATACTAGTTACTAAAAATAATCCCACAACCAGAACTCCGTTTTGTCCTAAAACAGTTTTGCTATCGAAGTTTTCATGAAGTCAGGATGTATCCCTAACATGGGATTCAAAAAGTCATTGTAACACTATCATTCCAAAGTCTAATATACTTTTTACACTGTGAAATGTTGATATAGATAGTAAAATTTTGATATATTTCACTATGGGAGAAGCTATAATTTGGTGACAGAGTACATGCTATGCATGAATAAAGGTCCCAGTTTCAATCGCTGAGACCTCATGCTAGAGGATTTATAGCAAGGCTGTGAAAGTCTTCTGTTCAAAACTCTGGCGAGTTGCTGCAAGTTAAGAGTAAACAACATTGGGCTGCGTGGCCCAATGGTCTGATGCGCTGTAAAGCAGTATCATGTCTAGAACAACTGAACCTTCAGGACTTCCACTACCGTCACCAGAGGAAAGCACTTTGCAACTTGCTGCTAACTATCCAGACCAAAAGGTGTTTCACCCCTCCCTACTAACCTGGGACTTGCCCCGCCTCCCTCTGCAGAGCTTCACAAGGATGAGTTCCATGCAGTTTTTCCCATTGTCAACCAGGGAGAGAGTTTTGCGACCTGCCGCTTACCATTTAGGCCAGGCCTCCCACTGAAAGTCTTTGAAAGGCCTCACCTTCTGCCGCAGCAGCCATCGCCACCACCAGACGGGCGTCTAGCTTTGTTTTTGATGGTAACAGAATTATTAGATGTGTTGCTATGGTTGTTATTTTATGAAGTATTTGTTAGTATGAAATTGTTTAGAATTATCTTTTACATGGAGAGGAATATACTGTTTTGTAGTGAGCCACTTTGAGCATAATGTATACAGAAGAATGGTATACAAATAAACTCACTGCAGATGTAACACCGGCTCGTAGCAAACTATAGTTTGCAAACTGGGAGCCAGCCTTGAGTAGCGTACCTTGTCCTCTCTGTGGAGGGCATCCCCTACTGACGTTGTTCATAGTTTGGAACAGGGCTGGGGAACCTGAAGTCCTCCAAATATTATTGGACTCCTACCATCCCCGACCATTGGCCATGCTGGCCAGGGCTGATGGGAGTTGGGAGTCCAACAACATCTGGTGGGCCACAAGTTTCTCAGCCCTAGCTTACAATGGCATTAGCATTGGCTCTCATGTAACCATGGCTTATGCTCTAGCTCAGCCTTCCCCAACCTGGATCCCTCCAGATGTGTTGGATTGCAACCGCCATAATTCCATAAGGCCATGCTGGCTGGGAATTATGGAGCTGCAGTCCACCATACCTGGAGGGCACCAGGTTGTGGAAGGCTGTTTTATCTTTTCTCTGGTGGATAAAAAGATGTGAGAGATAGAGGTTAAACTATTAGCAATGGTTACCGTCAAACATTTATGGCAGAGTAGTACAGCGCCTCCTAAACGGGCCGTGATCATGTATCCAAAGGGTATACCACAAGCACACGTCTCTTTTAACATGGCAAGGTAAACATGACACATACCTGAGGCCCAGTCACATGAAAAGTGTCTTCTGCATGGAGACAAGTAATTTCCAGTGGTTCTGTTCCAGAGACATGCCTCAATAAATGACATATCTAAGAAAAAAGCAGAAAAAGCCTCCTACTAATGATGGAATCGTTACGGAACACAATGTAATATTATAATATGGCAGCTAAACGAAAGCTTTTTGAATTTAGAGAATGCATTCAGAAATATGGGGTCAAACTTGACCTTTGACAGAAAGCTGGATCTCTGCTGAACATCTAAGAAGCTATTTGGGGTGTGGGGGAAGGTATGCTTGTCCCCTGAATCCCTCACACCTTTCTCTTTCAACCACCCAAAAAGTGCCTAAAGAAAAGTAGCTGAAGGGAGAGAGTGTAAGGGAGCAGCAGTTGCCAAGCAATGGGCTCAGCATCCCTCTTCCTCAAATCTCTCCCTCATACTACAACTTTTCAGATGTTTCGCAGTGATCTGGGATCCATTTCTAGCTACTCAGGGACCACGAGTCTACTTAGCAGTCTCCCTTGGAAATCAATGATACTAAACATTTGGCAGCCTTGGTCCTGCTAACAAGGCCTGATGCCATGGAGCAGAGGTGTTGACCCTTATTTAGCCCAAACGCCAAGCTCGACTTCAGAGAAGCTCTCGGGGCCCCGTGTTCCAGTGGTGGGCGGGGCTGGGAAAGCAAGAGGGGCGGGGTCAAAATACTGCCAGATTTTACTGCCACCAACTCAGCTTTAAGAGAGGGATTTCAACTCTGTAGATTGGGGGAAAGCGGCACAAAAGCCAGGAAGCCACCAGGCAGTTGGGGGAAAGGCAGCAGGGCCGTCTGCGGAAACCTAAAGAGCCAGACTGCGACCCTGGGAGGGCTGGATTTGGCCCCCAGGCTTGTGGTTCTCCGCCATATATGCCGTTCCAGACTTCCAGTTGCCAACCTTTCCTCTAGAGGCATTATCAGCAGCTCTGCTCCACTATGCTAATCAGGGCCACGCAGAGCTGGTCATATGCCCAGGCCAGATAGGACGTGTGTGCCCCCCCCATTTAAAAAAGGAGGACAACATGGCTGCCCCAAGGGGGCGTGCCCACCAACATGTCAGTTCTACATAACACCTTCCTATTAAACCTGTTCTACAACACCTCAAGGCACATATCTCCCCGCCCCGCGTGCAGCATAGCCCTCTGGAGCTTGTAGTCTGGCTGTGGTATTCACGACGGATGGCTTCTGTGCTGTTTCTGCAAGGCAGGCTCCTCGCTTCTTGATGGGCCGCTTACGCTACAGAAGCCTTAGCGTAAACTAGGGGGGGACCTCCTCGTCGGAGTGCCCTCTCAAAATCGTGGGCACCGGGCCAACTGGCCTCACAGCCCCCCCTCTGTACGGCCCTGGTGCTAATGGCCTCCAATCCTCCAACCATGGTAGCACAGATAGCTAAGGAGAAGCACAACACAGGCATATCTAGGACCCACATTACGAAATGGCCTAGCAGCTTGGCAAATAGTTATCAGTGTTGCAATTCCAAGGGGGAAAAGGCCTGTATGACTTTCACAGGTGCACCCAAAAATAAAAACCAAAAACCAAGGGGAGAAGAGCATCCACTCCAATCGAAAAAGGGGGGGAGAAGCAAGTTCTCAGAATGCTGAAATATTTTATTAATTCACGTGAATTAATAAAATATTTCTGCATTCTTAAACCTTGCTTCTCCCCCCTTTTTTTCGCATCCCCAAAATAAAGCAGAATTCAGGATGTCTTGAATTCCCTTTCTTCCCTCATTAAACACATCAATAAACATGCCGCCAACTTACTTCAATCAGTTGTTCTTTCTGTTCAGAGAGCTGACAACTATGCTCCGCAACAGCTTCTACGTTTCCTTCTGCTCCGCAGATTTTCAGCGCTTTCAAAATGAGATGGTCTGAATGATATTTTATCAGGTCTGCTGCGACAGATGTTGCTGCACTGTGGAGCTTTGGAATTAGAAAAAACAACACAGAACACTAGGTTACTAAGTGGCCTATGGTGAACAATGATTATTTCCAGGTAATTAGGGAGTACACAGAAAAGCTGGTGGCGGTGTTGTTTTAATCTTTGAATTGACAAATAATTAATGGATATGTTTGGGTAACAACACTAGTAAAACATTTTTTTCATGAGCTACTTGGCTTTGTGGACTTATTCACAAGACTGGGTTAATATAACAAACCTGGAAAAAGAGCAATGTATAATGAGCAACAAAAAAGATCAGAAGTAACTGTGTTGGACTGTAGAAGGAGAAGGGAGGAAAGAAAGATGCCTATCAAGAGCTACTGAAAGGCTACAATTGAATGAATAGTGGTGGTCCGATCTCAAGTGAATCTTGCTTGGTACAAGCAGGAAATTAAACCACTGCTCAGCATCTTATTTGAGATGAGAACTGTTGGTCCTATATATAAACTCATGATTAAGCACCTCAATGCTTCTATTTTGCCTGGCAGGCAGAGTCCTCACGCACAGGGCTGCATAACGGCATGATTTCCATGGGAACACAGAAACCAGCTTCTTGAGAGTCTCAGTTTTCATTTAAATAATACATCAAGTTTCAAGCCCTTATGATGCCAAAGATATGCTTGAAAGCACGTGGGCGATTGCCTATTGAAATCTCAGAGGCTTGTGCTGAACTAAATTTCCTATGGTTAGGGGCAGACCTTCAGTGCTCTGCAATAAATGATTCAAATAATTTATACAGGTCACAGAATTGACCTTTTCTTGGTGCAGAATTTAGATTCCCCTGGCACAGAATGTTATTTTTGTCTTTAGCATCACATGCACACAGCAGTGCTCTGTTCACAAGTAATTCTTGTACTGCTCTTTGCTGCTACAAAGTGCTTACTGCAAATAGCAGCACAGGAGTCCCAGCAGGAGGAGAGGCAAGGAGGGATAACTTTTCTCTCCTTTTTCTCCCAGAAAGGATCTGAGTGGTGTGAACATACCCTTAACGCATCAGGAAGCAGAATCAAGAGTATGTCATGTAATACAACTTCAGGAACCTTCCCCGACTTGGTGCTCTCTGGATGTGTTGGACTGGAATTCCCATCATTCTCAGCCAGATTGGCCAATAGCTGAGCACTGAATTTATACCTGGCTCAGTCAGGAATTAATAGCATTGCTATGGGCAACTATAAAACAGGAACAACTGTGGTTGGCTTCATTGGGTTATTACCAGCAAGCTCTGAAAATGACACAACCATGTATACATCGTAGCTCAGTGGGAGAGCACTTACTTTGTATGCAGAGGGTCCAGGTTCAATCCCTGGCATATCCAGTTAAAAAAGGATCAGGTACACATTGCTCAGAAAAGCCTCTCTGCTGCTGCCAGTCAGAGCAGGCCGTAATGGGCTAGACGGACACACCATTAGACTTGGTACATTAGTGTCCTATGTTCCTGCCATCATTACACAACTGTTTTCCCGAAGCCTGAGTCACTGAAGTGAGTTGACCCTGGGTCCCAATTTGAGTTTGTACCTCATCCATTCTTTTTCCAACTCCTCATGACAAAGTAGAATTAAAGAGTGTTGATGTCTCTTCAAACGTGACTTGTGTCTTGTTCTTTTTCAGGTAAGCTCAAAGCGGCTTATGTGCCCCCACCCCAGAAATCTCCTGCACCACTTAATTTTTAAAAAAAATGCTACTGCATCAAGAGCTCCCAAGAACAGTTGCCAGGCCATGAAGTGTATAAATCAGAGCACGAGAGATGCATGAGCAATATGAGCCAAATTCTGAAACCATCCCTATCAACTGGTATTCTTGCATGCAAGTCGTGCGCACAAGCTTGTGGTCAGGTAATTACTTCAACCCCTCAGTAAAAAAGGCTCCAGTGGCAGATTCAATTAGTGGGAAGTACTATTCCATGATTATATCTCTGCTCAGTGAAGTATTTAGTTTGCAGGAGTTACACATATTGAAGCCCAAGAATATCCAAAAGGTCTGGCAGAGGGTGCTGGATTTGACTTACTTCTCTCTGAAGCTCGTTCATGCACTGACACATTTTTAATATGGTTACTTCCAAGTCCTCCGTGACAGCCTTTTTCTTCTGACTTTGCTAGAGAGAAACAATTCCCAACCCACCCAACCCCACAAAATATATTATTTTTGGAAATCCTGAATTCAGTTTTGCAGCGAAACAAACAACAACAACAACAACAACAACAATAATAATAATAGCAACATGATTTTACACGTAGAGCTGCAACCCTATGCATGCTTACTTGGAAGTAAGGCTCATTGAACCAAGTGAGACTTGCTTTGGAGTAAACATGTATAGGATTGGGCTACACAAATTCTGTCTTTCCTTTATGCTTCTCTACCGCAGAATTAATGATACACAACAATCCACCTTATTTCTGTTGAACAAGAAATTGTTAGTGAGTCCTACTCAACTGAAGCGGAGTTTATACCTCTTTAAGCCTGGATTCTGCAGGCTTGTTGCTTTTGCCAATATAGCAGAATGGATGAAGTGCTGAAGACTGGGTTCAACCCATTAAATTCAGTGGGTGACCTTGGGTCATTCCCTACCTTGCAGTAACCTAAACTGCCTCACAGTAAAGATAAAATGGCGGGGGGACAGACCATATATGTTCATTGGAGGAGTGGGTCACAGTCCACAGGCACAAGGGTCCTCCAATTTGATCGTGGCTAATTTCCCCCAACCCAGCCTACTACAGCTATTCAGGAGGGGTGCCCAGCCCCCTGCTGGTTTATTATGGGGCACGGGCAGGGGGGCAGGGGAAAGATTGTTTTTATGAGCAGCCTTCCACTTGCACAATCTTTGAATGGCACCCTATACTACTATCCTTTTTTTATATAAGGATCCCAATTGTGGAGGGTTCTGCGTTTCTTCCCTGAGAACGTTTTCCCCATTTTTCCAGCAGAAAAACTGCATATTTGGGCGAATGCTAGAAATATCCCCTCTTATGAAGTATTTTCTCTTATAGAATAAGTGGAATACTTTTTAAGCAATTTTTTTACTCCCACAATATAAATGGTTTTACAGAAGACGATTTATTGCAGCATTAGAGGATGTTAATTCCTGTGTAGGCTTCTCAAGTTCAACGTTTACAAAATTGAACTTGACATCCAAATATGTTGCTTGTCCTTAATACTGTGACAGTATGAGATTGTTTCTGACTAAATAAACTTTGGTTTACTATAAAATTTGTGGTTTCTGTTTTCGCCTTTTATTTTTCCCCTAATTTCACAATGGCAATAACGAAGACACATGGGATTAGGTATTACAGGATGCACCAGTTTGCAGCTCTCTCTCTCTCTCACTAGATTTATCCCCAAATGCATTTATACAAAACTAAGGGTGCAATCCTGTACATGTTGGGAGTAAGTCCCATCAAACACAATGGTGCTTACTTCTGAGTAGGCTTACAGCATGGCACTGTAATGCATTTATACTTTTGATGTTTATTTTACATAAGCTACTTTGGGAGGGTTTTTGCCCTAAAAGAGACCCACGAGATATTTAAATAAATATTTTTTTTCTGTAAATTTCATAAATACGCCGAATAGTACAATTTTATAGGCTAACTAAATCAGCAATTGCATTTTATGTTGTTAAAGGAGTAAAACAAGTTTAGGTTTGATTAGAAAGTATTGCATATATTTATTTTCTTTCATGTCTTTTTTTAATGTGTGCTTTTGCCAGAGTTTTAAATCTCTAGTGGACTTCCATCCAAAATATAGGTCAGATCCATGCCTGCTTAGCATCAGCAACGCTGCACCATCAAATGCTCCCAAACCATTCATGGCATCTACTGAACTAATGTCAACAAGTTGCAAAGGATGACTGGAAACTCTAGAGGACAAAGACCATGTCCCATCACTACTGTCATTTTCTATACTGACCCGTAGTGACAGGTGAAGAGTTGTATTTGTATAACTGATAATTATGTCTGGGTTTAGATCTGTTTTTTCAAATGTTTGCAGAACTCAAATAAGCAAAATGGCTTTTAAAAATTGACAAGGATGTTCATTACAGTCATTGTGTGTATAATGTCATGACGGGCTACAAGTGATTACTAGCGTTACCATATTAAGTGTTCCATGTAAATTGATCTTGACGTGTATTTCTTTTTGAGACTGGGTAAACCTAACAGCATTGCTAGAAATATATTTATATTTATATATATATATCTTACAGCATACATCCACACTGACACCAGCTGCTCCAGTTCCATCTTTGTTTGCTTGGACAGTTCCAAAATACGTTCCCTATTTTCATGGCTGGTATAAGCAGAATCAGTAAAATCCTCTGTGTGTTCAAGAACAACCCGCAGCATCGCCCGAAGGTTCTCCTTTGACAGAAGGTATAGGTTCTCCCGCAAACCTTCCACTTTATACTGAGAAAGGGGGTGGGGAAAAAAAACATGACATCTCCCAAAAGCGGAAAACATTGATGTTCAGGGCTAGTGTGGCGGTGTTTAAGGGCACAATCCAATGCGTGTTTAGAAAGAAAAAAAAGGTCCTACAACTCCCAGCATTTCCCAGTCAGCATTTTCTGTCTAAACATGCATCCTAAGAGACTGAAGCCCTATGTAAACCATTCTCTCAGGCTCCCACCCTGTAACATGGTCATGATAACCTACCCTATAGAGCTCTTGTAAAGGTTATTAAGATAATACATGGATAATGAGCTATGAATATTCTAAATGCCAAGTATTATCTTTATCATCTATTTCACCCTGTTGAACTACTCTTAAGCTACTGTTTAGAATCTTTTGATAATGACCCTAAAGGTGGCATCCAAGATCTTTATGTTGATTATTGTACAATGTAACTTCACATATATATGTACATAATTCATTTATTTCAACTGCAATTTGGAATCACTAAAACAGCATGAAAATGCAAATTTCTAACGAAGTACAAATTAGATGCAAGTCACACACATGGAACACGCAGCAGCAGCAGCATCCCATCCCATTCTCTCGAGGCTATGAATTTCAGGACTGAAAGAATGGCAGACTTCAGTGGCACGGCAAGCGTTAGAACCAAATCACACATGCAACAATTCACAGAGATGGTTTTGTGTAACACAGCCGCTGGGAAAAGTCACCACACCAAAAGATGGTTAATTTCAGTCATGCAGTGGCTAACTTCCACCCACCCCAAAAGGGAGAAACTGGCACCATTTGGTTTCAATCAGCCAATCCACAGGGGTGGTTATTCCACAGAGTTACCATGTGGTGCGTGGCACGTGACTTAAATCCTGGGATTTAAGCTGAACTCTCAAAACAAAATGAGAACTATTTTGCCCCTTACCTTGAAGTCCTTGATGCCAGCATAGATGCTCATTGGGCCTGGTTCATTCTCTCCACTTGGCCGAGAATCCGTAACAATCTCTATTACCTGCTCCAAAGCTAGCCTCATTCTGTGGAACACTGCTCCTTTGTTTACGCGTGCAGATTCACAGTCAGGATGCCTTAAACAAGTCTTAAAAATAATAAAAAATAAAAAGTCACCCAGATGTCTTTGTGCAGTCTGCTGAGATAAATCCCTTTATGTTACGCACCCTGCCTCAAGCAGAAATGCTGAGGCTGATTATCAGTCCATCAATTAGCCAGCCATTGCATTGGTCAGCATTTCTACCACTGCCCTTTGGAAAGCCCTCCAGCCTCCTTATGTGTTGACCGATGCTGCCTCAGTCAATTTCTTCTCCAGTGCGTTGCTGGAGTGAAGAGGCTGCTGATAGAAGCTCTCAAATGCTTGCTTTACTAATGACAAACAAAGGAAACCAGTTACCTTTGAAGCTGTGAGAAGCATCATGGTACATTTCTCGAGAATAGCCCTAGCAGCTGCCATCTTAGCTTTTTTCTTTTCATCTTTCAGATCCTAAGGAAAGGAATGCATTCTTGCTGAATAGTAATTAAATATTTGGCTACTTACTGGCAAATTAATTCAGCTGACAAGAGAGGACAAAAGCAATTCTGTAATACCCTTTCTTTATTTGAATCATCTTTTGCAGAAGACAAAAATCACAATATTCCTTTTTGAAGAGGACATGGAGAAATATTTGGGCTGCTCTCCTATATGTTTCAGAATACAAGATTCATAAAGGTTCAGCACAAAGGACTCTGAAACTTGAATTCTTCTCTCTATGAGTTTCAACTGCTGTGGACCAATCTACGTTACCATATGTTGGTTTATAACAGTTTGACTATTTTGGCTCCCCGCCCCTTGGCAGTACCCTGAGAATTGTACTTTGGTGAAAGTGTTAATTCTCTATTAAAATCCTTAGTTCCTTATGACGAGGGAATGACTGTTAAACTGGTTTAAGTTTGCACTGTAAACTTATCTGAAAGCATTCAACAGATTAAGGTGAGGCTTCAAAGCTTCTTCTTACAACACAACAGGATTTACCGAGAAAGAATCCAAAAGACTCAAAAGTTAAAACATGCTGGAATAAGGCAAACCTTTTACGAACACCTTTTGACTTCTTGGCCACTGTTGCCTGAGACTTACTGGGTTGGATCAGACTCCCCACTCCATGAACAGAAGGGTACCTTCCATTTGTGGAGGAAACTGGGATCCAGCAAAGGCTTCCCACTGGAGGAAGGGGCAACGCAACCATGTTCACCAACTCCCCCCCTTTCCCCTGCAGCCTACAGTGCCCACTTCCCAATATTGTTCCACAGGACCCCACAACCTTCAGAAGGAGTAGCACAGTGGGAAGGAGGAACTGGCAAAAAAAATCTCCAGAATGAGTGGAACTACACTGTGTGTGGGTCTAGATGCAGTTCTCAACGTACGCAGCCCTCTCACAAAGTGGTACAGCTCAACTGCCTATGAAGATACATATACTGTTTTGAGTATATCTACCTTTGTCATTCCTTTCTAATAAATCTCCATTAGCTATAAAGAAATGCGTGGTCTCTGTGGAATCATGAATGTTATTTCACGCATCAAATTTTTCTGTGCCTTGTTCCCAGCCCTGAGTAGCAACTCAGGCATGGACTTCAAGGAGGCAGTGTCAAGAAACTCTGTTGATAGCTCCACTGAAGGGACACAGAACATGGACTCCCAGATGGAAACTGACCTATTGTTGTATCCCAGTCCTGGACTAGACCCACTGAGCGAGCCGCTCAAGGACTCACAAAAAGCCAGTCGTGAACTGTGCAAGACATGAACTGTCCCATAAACCCTTGCTCAAAGCACCAACAGATCCAACAGCAGCTTACAGAGTAGCATTGGAGCGCAAGGCTTCAACTCTCTGCTGAGGGATGGGACACAGAGCAGTAATCAGGGGCCTGCTGCTCTCAAATACATGGCGTCAATAATCATCTTTATTTCACTGAGTCGACGTCTTTCAGAACAGCAAATATAGGAAGATGTGTTACAAATTTTAAAGAGATAACTGCAATTTTTGTTGCTGTCCAGAAAGCTCTTGATTTAACGGGGGTGGGAGGGAGGCGATCTTTGTTGGCTCTGGTACAAAGTGAAAAGCATGCAACTACTACAACAGGGATGCTGAAGCTCAGGCCTGTGGGCCAAATTAACCATACTCGTTGGGGCTGATGGGAGTTGAAATGCAAAACATCTGAAGGGCACCAGGTTGGGGAAGATTGGCCTAAACTCTAGACGATCCTGACAGAGGAATTCTACTGGTTTGGGCTATTACTGTCGCTGCTTCACTGTGATCCGGCAACCCATGTGAGTTAAATTACCAGCACGCAAATGCAAACATGGCACCTTGAGCACCATATCTGTGGTGGAAAGGCGGGATGTACATTTAATAAATAAATAAATAAATAATAAACAAACAAACATGGACTAGAGATCATGGAAACGAATCCACATAGATCTTTTTTATTCGAGATTACTCTCAGCAAGGGGAGCACAAAAAGTTGGAATTCCTCACCAAGATACTCCAGAGTGAACTGGAACTTTTTTCATTTACGTCTATCTTATCCAGGATACTAAAATATCTTGTCCCATTTTAGGACTCACAAGCCTAATTACAAGAAAAGCCTAGTTCACGGGCAGTTTTTCCCTACCAAACCCCCCCATTAAGCATCCCAGAAGGAAGGCTGTGCGAATACAAGAACCCCTCTTGCTAGATCAAGGGTCCATCCAGGCCACGCCCTGTTTCTCATAATATCTAGCCAGCTGGCTCTGGAAAATGCAAAAATAGGGCATGAAAGCAGATCTCCTTCCCCATTATTTGTCCATGCCTGCTAACCTTCAGAGGTACCCATTCCATCCCTCCTCCCTGATTAACCCTCTCCCCCAGAACAGTCAGTATCCCATGTCCACTGAGCTGTTTCTTGAAGGGTTTCCCCAAGAGGGGCTGGGGGAGGAAGCTCTTGTACTGCTAAAAACCTTGGGGTTCTCTCAAGCAAGCAGATCCCTCCCTGTTCAGCATGGATGGTGCCATTTTGGCTATAAGGATAAGGATTCATGAATAGTATACTCAGAGGTCTTTTGCCTCTTCTGGACATGATGGTTCCATTTAGCTATTAGCCACTATACTAAAAGTTCAGAGGCAGTTCTTCCCATATGAAGGCAGGTTTTGGAAGAATGCAATGTTTTCACTAATATACTGCTTTATTTCTTTTTTAAACCATAACACAAATAGATTTTTTCTTGATACTTACGTTTTGTCGGTCTCCAGTTAGATAGGCAAATTCCACCATTTCATTTCCAAATTGACTGAATATTTGCACAAATTCCTGAAAACTACTCACTTTCTCCAGCTGTTCCATTGTTACAAGGACCTGCCAAGTATATTGAATGAAACCATCAAGGACAAATGTATATCAGTGACAAAAAAAAAGATTTTTAAAAATCTCCAAAATGCTGAGATTGGTTTTGCATTTTTAGACACAACTAAATATTCTACTTTATTTATTTATTTGATTTGTACCTCACCTTTCTACCAATAATGGAACTCAAGGTGGCTTACAATCACCAATAAAACTTGATAAAAACAATAACAAGCAGATATTAAAAACAATTAAATGCACAACAATAGAATAAAAACAGCATCCAGCTCAACAGACCCGCTTGCACACCAAAGGCCTGTCTGGAATAAAGTGGTGTTTGAATTGGCTAGTCGACTCAAGTTATGTATGTTCATTTATTCCAGTTGTAGCATAATAGTCCGGCCCTATGCTTTGCTGTTCAGCAGTGATGTGCAAAGGGATTACTTATTATTGCTCCAGTAATGGTTAATAGATATTAAGTGTTGTCGAGCCAAAGAAAATACTTCTAAGTCCCACTGAATTTAACAGGAAATTAAAGCATATTCCCAACTACTTCCCATTGAAATCACTGGCACTGAAACATGACTTATTTTGGCTGAATCGCACCCATAAAATGCCATACTGTCAATTCTATACAAAATTCTCATTCTCACTCACTCAACTCACTCAGACATTCACGTACGTAGTGACCATATTCACAAAACCATGAATACCTTGTTTCTAGAACTTATAATTTGCTTAATAACTATTCTGTCAGCCAGCACCAACACTTTAGTCACTGAAGAAAGCAGCAGCCTCGCAGCTTTTACCACTCCTGTTTTGTCCGTAAAAATAGTTATCTGGCCGTCAGATTCTGGATGATCCAAGGTTGCCACATCTGTAAGCCGTGCAATTGTCTCACCTACAAATGAAGTGAATTAGGGCAATTAATGCTGTAATCAGAGCTGTTCCAAATATTGAAAACTGGACTCAGACAAATCAACAGTGCTAAAGGTGCAGGGCAGAGTTTCCTTGCCAAGGGCAGGGGTGCAGTTAAGAAATTTTAGATTCTGATCTTATGAATGGGTGTGTGCTGTTTAGATGGGAATGGTTATTACTTTACTTACTTCCAGCCTTGCCGCATTGGAGGCCCTCCTGTTCATTCTACTGAGTGAGGCCTTGGCCTCTCGCCCAAAGTCCTGCCCTGAATGTACCATTGGTCAAGGGAAAGGCACGCCTCCCTGACACCTCTTAAACTCCACCCCATTGCAGTTCCTTGAAACACAATACAAGACACAGTTTGCCCAATCTCTCGGGCTGAAACTGCACTTTCTGGGGGTTGTGAGGCTATCACCACAGGCAGCAGCCTTGCGTCCCCACTAATTCTTTTACCACAATGCAGGGGAGGGGGTGACATATGGCCCTCAACATTGGCTAGGCTGGCTAGGGTTGATGAGCATTGCAGTCCAACAACATTTGAAGGACCACACGTTCCCTGCCCTAATGACTAGTAAACTGAAACAAGTGACTTAATGTCACTGCACCCCTATTCCACTTCTTTGACTGCTATTTTAGAAGCAGGGCAACTCTTTAACGCCACGGTATCATGTAATGATATCATGTCATGGTTTCTAGTTTTCTAGACATTACTGGGTGAGAGAGGGTGGGACAAAAGCAGGAGCCACAGTATGCCTTATTCAGTCATTCTTATCCTCACATGATGTGGAAAAGCACAGGGATATATGCACCGGCCCTTCCCCCTCCATTACATCCCTGTCAGGGTGTGGCCAGTATCCCTGCTCTCCCCTTAGGTGAGTCTAATTTGATGATGCTCTAAAGCCTGCGTAGGGCTCTAGCATCATTCAAATGGTATTTTCCAGGGCTCCAAGGCCAGCAAGGAAATGTTTTTCTCAAACATGTTGCTACTTTGTGGATCTCTTCCCCACCAAAACCTTTTACACTGCCACCTAAAGAACAGACTGGCCCCTGACAATGCAGAATTTGGTCAACCTGACCAGGCACCTAGAATTTCCCAACACTCCTCTCACCTCACTCAAAAACATGAGTAAATTAGAAGCCACAGATCGTGCTCTGAGGAGCCAACGCAATCATAATCATCACCTCCGTTTTAAGTAATCACAACAGACGCTCTTGAAAGGCTGGGTCATCCCACAATTTCTCTGGGTTAATGTTTCAATTTTACCCAACTGGCCATGGGCCAGATCAGCAAGAGGAGTTAGTACAATTTCAGTGAAATGGGAGACATCCTAGCTAGAGGAATTCCCTACGGGAAGATACAGGCAAAGCTCCAAATGCTAAAAAGATTAAAATTGCAAAGCTCCACTGCAGACAAAATCAACACTAAATGGCTTAAATCACCAAATCCCAAACTATCTTGAAGAGCTGAGAGAAGACAGTTTTTTTGGGGAGGGGGGGTTTAGAGCAGAGATTATGGCAAGCCTCTCATGTTTTGTAAACACCCACCTACCTGCTTGCTTTGCCTCAATGCAGGCAACCTTCATTTCCTCTTTCAATTCTTTGTTTTCGTTGGCTATAGCTTCACCCACCATAACAAACCTCCCAACAGCCAAGTTAACAGCTTGGCCCACTTGCTGGACAGCCCTCAAAGTCTTGTCTGATCGCTTTGGTTTATCCTTATGGTTAATGAGAGTGGTTATCTGAAAAGAAAAATATATAGCAGTTAAAAGTACTCATGAAACACTGCTACGGCATGATGTGTACCCAGCAACTTCACCTCAAAATAATACCTGAAAAGCAAAAAAGAAACACTAATACTATATTCATCACACAAGTAATGTAATGCAGGAGCAGTCAACCTTTTAGGCCATGGGCTCACTTGGCAATTTGAGAAACAGGGAACCACCACAAAATGGCTGCCATGAGAGGTGTGGCAAAGGACAAGTAACATGCCCCAAAGAACGAGTACAAATCAGAGGGTGGGATCTGATCCCAACACACAACTTCTATGAACCCACAATTTTCAGCAACAGCATAAACTTATTTCACAGCGGTCTCAGCTGCCAGCAAGAAAACGGGTTAATTGGGGGGGGAAACGTGGGAGGTGCAGGGCAACTTGGCAGGTGCCAAGAAAAATGTCCAGGGGTGCATGGTTGCCTGCTCTGATGTAATCTATGAGGAAGACCAGGGTTAAGTAACACGCAGCCCTCGGCCTATTTGAAAAGCCTTCCAAAAGCAATCAGTTCGGAAATTGTGACAAGAGTGATCTGTTCCTCCTATGGCACCCAACTGAAAAGGAAGGAAGTGAAGGGGGGGGGGAGATAAAGGGGATGTCAGAAGAGAGAAAAGGGATGGCCACACCCACTTTGGGCTCAGCCCCAGTCACCACCAGCTTGCAGCATCTAATAGATTACCTCCCAAAGAAATGCAGTCCTGGACCGAAAAAAGGTTCCTTACCCTTTAGTTGGAAGGGTGATGGCAAGAGATCACATCAAATAAAGGTGCAAGCTAGGGGGTAGTTTGTTCTTGGAAGTTTTTAAAGCAATTGTTAGATGAAATAGCAAGGGCCACTCAGGGTGCAGCGTTAAGTAACAACTCTGGGTGCATCAGGGAGCCTATGGTGCAAACAGAGGTCACAAGGGGGTGGGAATGTTGCCTAGGAGCTATGGAGCCAAATAATTTTCCTTTGCAACCTTTTCCTTTCCTTGTGTATAAAAAGACTTCCACGTTCAGTATGAGCTGTTGTAGTAGTGGTTTCATTCTGTTAGAAGCCTGTTTTTAACTACTTAGCCAGGGAATTATCTGTTTACAACTCTGTAAAGCCTGCCATGCTCTTTGCTTTCTGGGTTCTGTCTGCTTTATTCAGCCACTTTCGCTAACACCCCTGAGGTAGAGACTCCATGTGGAGGTTCAATTCACAACACACTTTCCCCCCTCAAATCAGACTTGCATGCAGGTGGGTTTCTGCATGGGTTATCCACTTCACATTTTGCGCATGGTGGAAGGGGCAAGCACACCACTGTTCTGCTTCATTAAGAGAATTGTTGTCCACATAAATATTTGAACTGGACCCAACATGGGTACTTTTCCAGAATTAAAATGATGTACATTTGAAGACCTGAAGTACATCAGTTAAAGCAATTCTGTATCTTTTTGCTACTGAAAATGAAGGGTTACTTCAGATGTTAATGATGTTCCCCTCATAGAAAGTACTTGCAGGAAAATATGTAAAGATTTCATGGACACGAAGCATACAGTTTGGAGAGTCATAGACAAATCACGACTTCCGAAGACGTGAAAACACAGTGAAAAAGTCATGTGCACAGCTATCACACACTGCAATCTACACATAGCTTTCACACATTTTTCTTCAGTCTTGCACCTATAAATGTTTTGCATATACCTGTGGGTATTTTTTTTCCCCTATGAGAATAATATTTTTCTCACACAAGCTTAACCCATAGGTGCAATTATAATAAGCAAAAAAATTATGAGTGCAAGACTGAGAAAGTTGGAGTTGTGTCATTCAAGATGAATATTCATTATGAATTCACAGTTTCTAATCCATTTCAGTCTGCAATTTGTTTACATGAACAGTATAAAAATTGAAAGTGAGGAATGTTTTTCATTCTGCGTCACACTGAATGGCTGCACTCCTTCAGACTGCAGCAGGGACTCACATGATGGAATGCTCCTCCATGCAAAAATCATACCTCACTGCATGTAGAAAACTAGCTTGTCAGGGAGAGAAGGCTAGGGAACCTTTCTCCCCCCCCCCATATGCTATGTGTAGGGATATTTATTTATTCTTTGTTATATGGAGGAGCCTTCAAAGTTATAAGCCCACCCCGTAGTCTGAAATAGTACAGACCAAGATGCTGGTTTACCACCTCAATAAAAGCTACACAAAAGGCCACATTCAGATTGTGGAATAACCTGAGAAATCCATTTTGCCCCTTCTATTACTGTATTTTTGTTGAGTGGTGTCAGCTTTCATGTCCTGGCAGCCATTTATCTTGCTGGGCAGATAATTTTTATGTGGTCGAGCTTCATTTTAAAACGTTTTTTATCTACTGAGCCCATTTCCAGTTTCATGCTGTTATTTTATTTATTTCTATTATGGGATTATTATTTTGTTGTAAACTGCATTGGGAGGGTGGAGTATAAGCAGCAGCAATCATCATCATCCTGAATTTGAATAAAGAGATTAATCATCTCAAGATTTAAAAAAGACACCCATAACTCTTGTTCAGACAAGTACTTAAGACTGCATGTTTTCTTCTAAATTTAGGGTTACGTTAAACAACGAAAGCACTAAGGCTGTGTTTGCTTTGCACTGAACATGCTTATATTTAGCATTGGGTCACGGCATTTGATTTAACGATGATGAATTTAATAATTCTTAGAACTGGAATTGCATTCTGAGCCCTCTCTTTCTCTCCGACTCATGCAGTCCAGTTAACCTGAGGCAACAAAGTTGCCCTTGAAAGGATGCCTGGGCATGGAGTCCTGTTTCACCAATCTCTCAAGTTCCTTCTCATTAAAAAAAATCCAATGAGAAATGAGCAAATAAGAACAGTCTGTACTAGATCAAACCAAGATTCTGTCTAGTCCAATCCTCCTGTCTTTAACAGGGACCAACCAGGTACCCTTGGGCAGCTCACAAACACAAGACAGATAGCCTTCCACCTGAGCTGGGGAGCCTCCACTCACACAGCCTCCTTGAATGTTATCTCCTATCTCTGTTTGGAAATAACAGTGGGCATGTGGGCACCGGGGTACTTGGCCAGCACTGGGAGAAGCCTCTATGGGGGAACGATGCATGTGACAAAGCTGGGGACTATGCCTCCCCCCCCCCGTCGGGGGGATGTGGTATAGATATAGCATGCCAAGCCTAGGCGGGCTTCATTGCACCTGAGCTTTTCCCACCTGGGGAATGCTCATGTGCTGCAAAGCTAGTTCCCAGTTGATATGCCGGCTGGAACTCCACAGCTGGTGCTTTGCCTGGGGACTGGATGATGGTGGAGGGATTTCTGTGCCCCTTGACATCCCCTGGACTGAGAAGGATTGGGCAGGAGAAAATCCCCTGGCCCGTGAAGGGCTGGTCAGAGGTTCATCCAGCCCACTCCAGCCCAAATGTGTCGCCCAGCCCTGCCCTCCCATTTCTCTTGCCTCGGGCACCTGGAAATTAGAAGCATACTCGCTCTGAACATGGAGTTTGCATTTAAGCTCTCATGCTGATAGATCTATCCTCCACAAATATGACTAAAAGTTCTCTACACTCAAGACCATTGCTACGTCTTGTGGCAATGTGTTCCAGATAATACCTATGGATATTTAAATAACCCCACATGGTGAAACTTGCAATTAACACCTGAATCTTTGCATTTTTCACATCATGGGGCTGAATTTGGGCATAACACACTCACAGAGCCCTTTGCAGAAACCCAAGGTTCCAGTTACAAAGAGAACATGTAACTAGCTGCATTGGACTACCATTATTGGTTTTTATTTGGAATTGTATATGTATAGTTTGCTGTTTTCCTTTTCCATCCATTCCCCACCCCCTTTTTGCCCCCCAACCAACTTTTTTTAAAATATATTTGACATTTGGCTTCACTGTTTGAAAAGGGAATTTCTCAAGAAAATCTTACCCATTTGCAAGACTGCATGGTTACTAAGCTACCCGTTGAGTTCTTAGCATATTTCACAGGTTTTGTTAAGTTTTGTGTTTTCTAGGCTGTGGGCAACAAGATCCAAAGTGCCTTCCTTTTTATTTTTCTAAAGCTGGGCTGAAAGGAGAGATCCTTGCTGAAAGAGCTTAGAACTGCCCCAGCTGGCTGGACTTGAGTGTGTCAAGAGGTTTAAACTAATTGATGGTAGCTATCATAGTTCTTTTTTTGTGGAACCCAGGTAAAGAAGGGGATCTGCCAGTAGGGCCAGTCATCCCCGCTCCAAGATCCAAAACAAAGAACCACAGCAAAACAAACAATGGATGAGGACCATTCTCTGTGTGTGGGTGTGTGGGAAGAACCCAGGCATCAATGGCATTTAAGATCAGGCAATCTACACAGAAAGCTAAGCGGGCCTTCGTATATAGGGAGGAACTGCAGCTCAGTAGTACAGCAAGCGCTTTGCATGCAAAAAGCCCCAGGTTCAATCCCTGATATCTCCAGGTAAGGCAAAGAAAGAATCCCCCTAGAAAGCTGCTACCAGTCAGTGTCGACAATCCTAGGCTAGAGGGGCCAATGGTTAAACTCAGTATAAGGCAGCTTCCTATGTTCCTATATAGAACAGCCATTACACGTTTGAGATGGAATCTGGGAGGCACAAGTCACAAAGGAAAGCTCAATGAAGAGCAATTGCACAGGCAATACAATAGAAAGTGCTAACTTAAATAATGTTCTCTGTTCTGGAATCATAATCATAATCATAATAACAACCCCTTAATAGTTGATTCAATGGGTGAATCAAAGGTTAAAGTGAGTTAAAAACAAGTAAAAGAACTCCTGGATAATCATAGGCTATGACTAGGCTGACCATATGAAAAGGAGGACAGGGCTCCTGTAACTTTAACAGTTGTAGAGAAAAGGGAATTTCAGCCAGTGTCATTTGTATGCAATTAGTTCCTGGTGAAATTCCCTCTTCATCACAACTGTTAAAGTTGCAGGGGCCCTGCCTTCTTTTGTATATGGTCACTCTAGTATAGCGCCTGCAACTTTAACTGTTGTGATGAAGAGGGAATTTCACCAGGAACTAATTGCATACAAATGACATTGGCTGAAATTCCCTTTTCTCTACAACTGTTAAAGTTACGTGATCCCTGTCCTCCTTTTCATATGGTCAGCCTAGCTATGACTGAGCTTTTTTTTCAACACCCAGGATACGCCACATACAAAATTATGTCAAATGGCACCAAGTGGGCCTGAGTTCACTTGCAAGCGCATGCTTAGCTTGGGGTATCTCTAAGCAGAAAGTATTTCATCTGGGATTCTTTACTTGCATAAAGAAGACCTGTAGTCTTGAATTCACAATACACCTCAGAAGGAACAGGTAGAAATGAGAGTAGATAAATAATAAGGGCACGTGCATGAAATCAGTTCCCTCCCAAATTTCAGTGGCAAAGCGCAACCTTTTCGATATTTTTTAAAAACAACAGTGGGGGGTGACAGTGGCACCCTAACCCATGGAACACGTGTTGCCCACCCTTGCCTTATACAAATGAGTTTAGCCTGTTATCTTGACATTGGGATTTGACTGAAACGTGAGTGGTTTGTTCCAAGCTGCTGTAACGCAGCTGATTTTTTTAAAAGCGTAAACCACTAACAGCTGGTTCCATTTAGACTGGAAATAAATTGAGAAAAAAAAATCTAATTTTCTTTCTGGAAACAAGAGAAGAGAGGAACTGCTGTCTTAAGAGTTCAAGCCACTGGGAAGTTCTCAGTGCAAACCCCACTAAAATGGCACAGAAGCGACTCAAAAGCACAATGCTGTTCTGTTCTCATTCATTTCAATGGGGTCGCAGAGAAGAACCTTCCAGTGGATTGTGCTCTTAGGCTGCAATCCTAAAACACTAGAGAATAAGCTGTATTGGGACTTACGTCTGAGTAAGCCTACTTAGGAAGGCACGGTTAAAATGCCAAATGCTGCTGAGAGCTGCTGGATGGTGTTCACGTTAGACACAGAGAAGCGAGTAGCCATTTACCGTATTTCTTCGATTCTAAGTCGCCATCGATTGTAAGACGCACCTTAATTTCAGTACCACCAACAGGGAAAAAGCTTTGATTCTAAGTGTGGGGAAATCGCCATTGATTCTAAGACGCACCCCATTTTTAGAGACGTTTACATGGGGGGAAAAGTGTGTCTTAGAATCGAAGAAATAGGGTATAACACTGCACAGGGGACATAGGGACACAATAGCACGGGTCCTTCAGTCACCACAGGAAGCATGATACTGTATAGATGAAGTGAAAGCTTGGAGAAATCCAGGAAGGTAACAGATACAACAGCAGCTGCCATGAGATATCTTGTTCATGATAGATTTAACGAACCTATCCAAAATCAAGCAAGAATAATTAGGCCGTCTCACGTGCGGACAAGCCGGTACAGGAACAAATGAACTCATATTCATGTTATTCAGTGCCCATGCCCCAGATCACAAGGACATCTGGGAAGCTCGCCTTGGAAACAAGCCAAAGTCAGGAACATTTCCATTGAGTTTGCAGGGAGGGGTATTAAAAAAACTTATTTCTTGAGATAGTCATGTAGTTAAATACTTATCCAGGCCATGTAACAATTGCTTCCAGGCAAATAGGCAGACTATTAAAAATTTGTTACAGGTGAATTAAGTTCTTTGTAATGGTCTTTACAAATGCATCACAAGTTGGAACAACAACCTTATGCAGATATAGGCAAGATACAGTTCCTGGATTCTATTGTCTTGAGAAACATGGTTTTCATTTTTAAAATATGTAAGTTTCTACTCCGCAATCTATTCTTTGGCATTGACAGCATCCTAGAGAATGGCTAGAGGGTAACTGAGGCATTTAAGAGGCAGCTGGACAACCATCTGTCAGGTATGCTTTAAGGTGGATTCCTGCATTGAGCAGGGTCCAACTCTACTATTCTATGATTCTTTGAAGCAGTTCTACAGTTGAAGCTAAGCAGGTCTGGAGTGGCCTGGATGGGAGACCGTACAGATACCATAGGTAGACACAGTAAACTCTTCAAAGGAAGACAGGGGTATTTCTGTAATAAATAATGTTCATGAGTGTGACAGCAGAACCTATTAATTATATGCTGCTAAAAAAAACACCCATCAAATTGTTATAACATTTTACTCTGGATGGATTGTCCAAGTTGTCCACTCTGGTTTTATACATTTCACCTCCAATCCTAATTAGAAGCTCTTCTCATTTCTTTTGAGACGAATGGGATTTGCAAATCGGTGTTTATAAGTTATCACAACCATTAGCAATTATTCTGTTATACAGAACATCACTGTACCAGCCAGATGAGAGCTGATATGCAGAGTGACTCTTCAGTTGTTCTGCTGCTGCTCAGACAATTAAGAACCGCCAACAGAGCAAAATTAGCAAGACTCCGGGAAGCCTGTAGGAAACATTCTAACTGACAACTGTGTTAAACAGTTTGTTGCTAGCTAAAGCCTTAAGCTGCAGAGCTAATGGAGAAAGACAACAACAAAATTAAACCCAGGAGGTAAGAGGATAATTAGAATCAGAAACATTTCCCCATCCCCCTGATCCATCCCCCACAATACTCATCAAGCCTATAGAATAAAAGAGACCTTCATCCTAAAACAAGTCCAAAATTATGCACATCCTGCAGATTCCAGGTATGTCCCAAACATCATGATGATAGGAATACAATGTTACTGACTATGTTAGACCCTGGAATTATTGCCCCAGAGGTATCACCCATCATGTCCGAAGTATAGTCAATACATTTTCATTCCTCCTACAATTACATCTTTAAAAGTGTTTCACCATCTGCCTAGTTATTGATGATAAGTGTTGGAAGATTGTTAATCTCCTAGGCCTGTAGTATAAGGCAATATTCCATCATTTCTCCCAACAGTTGGGAGTAGTAATGACAAGAAAGAAGAGGGTCTTCGTTAAATCCTTGAAAAAAAAACACTACTAGCCGAAGATGAGGAAACAGAGTTTGTTTCTTATATATTAGCCAGGATGCTCCTAAACCATCTGCTCCACATTCTTACTCTCAAGCCTCCCCTACCCTCCAGTGACTAATAAAATGAAGGCTTTAAAGGTAATTTAGGCTGCAATCCTATGTATTCACATCTGGGAACATAGTGGGACTTACTTCAGAGCAGAGGATTGGACTATTAAAGCATTAAACCTTGCAACCAGTCTACTCATCACCACCCCCTTCAGGCACGCAGCCAAAAATATGACACAGAATGTTGCTCTTCCCATTTCTGGAACAGCAGACAAGGGTTTATCACATGCACCAAGAAGGAAATAATACAAAACCCAGAATGTCTGTTTTCCAACTGGCTGGTGGATAATCTAGCCTTTGCTAGGAACAAAACATTTAACAGCTGAGAATAAATCAGCAGTATCTCTAAATCATATCATCTCTTCAGGGAATAAGGGCCTTTGCAGACAGAATAACCAGACCTCATGTTTTGTTGAACTTATTTATTTAAATTATTTATAGGCCACCTTTCTGGACAAAGTCTTCTAAAGCCAGAAACAATGATATGAAAATTATGACACTGAATTACATTAAAACTTTAAAATTTCAAAAACCAAAAAATTAAATAGCAGCAGTCAGCAGAAACAAGTTTCCAACAATTAAAACCCATTATAAAGAGTTAGGTTTATAATGCCTTTTTTTGTATTCAAAGACTTAAGGAGCAAACTGTATATCCCTTGGGAGAGAGATCCAGAGAGCAGGGGGCCAACACTGAAGAGACCCTGTCCTTGTGCCTGCCAGACTAACCAATCTCAAAGGCTGGCTGACTAGCACGGCCTCTGATGTCTACTCAAGGCACAAGCAAGTTCACAGAGATGCAGGTGGTCCTTCAAATAACCTGGCCTGAAACTATTTAGGGCTTTAAAGGGCAAGACCATCATTTTTACACAGGGCTCAGAAAAGCACTGAAACTAGTGCAACCGGTGCAGAACCAAAGTAATGTGCTCAGTTCACTTAAACCCCAGCAAACACTGTTAGTACCAATGGAAGCTTTCAAGTCGCCTTCAAAGGCAGTCCCACATAGAGTGCATTGCAACACCCTAGTCTGACTATAATGACTGTGGCTAGGCCCACTTTCTCTAAGTAGGGTTGCAGGTGACGTACCAGCCTAATAGGCTAAAAGACAATTCCTGCTATTCCTGTTAACTGTGCTTCAACAGACATTTCTGAGTACAAGAGAACCCCCAAACTGGAAACCTCATCTTCAGGGGGAGTGAAACCCTATCCAGAATTGGTTGCACTCTTCTATCCAGGCTAGCCAGTTCCCCTACTCACAGCACCTCCCTCCCATTTAGATTGAGCTTTAGAGGCCATAAAAGCACCCTTTACGCTAGGGATGTCAGGCCTCGCCGAGCCTCAAAAAAAGCTTGTGCGGCCCAACGAACGGGAGCAGATGGCTGCAGCGGGATGAGCGTCCGACGAAGTGGACGTGGGTGACTTCACCCATCCCTAAGCCTGGGTGCACCAAAAAGGGCATGGTGCAAATAAACCAGGATTGGGACCAAACTTCATACACAGCCTCCCCTAGCAGGGGTGCACACAAGGCCCATTCAAAACCCGGCGCACTGACAAAGCCAAAAAGGGGGTGGCAGCTGTAACTCTGTGGAGGTTTGCAGGAGCGGGACAAAACTTCACACACCGCATCCCCTGGCAAGGATATGCACAAAAGGCAAAATGACAACCCTGTGCGGCTGCTGCCACCTGACTGAGACAGGGTTTGACACTTGGGAGATTGAAGAGTGCACTGCCAGGGGAAGGGATAAGGCAGGGCCAGGCTGCAGGCACCATCAGTTGCTAGGTAGATCATGGATACAGAGATCTGCTGGCTGGAGGAGAGCAGCGGCAGAGATTTTGACCACTTTTGCCAATTACTCTGTAGGTGACCAGAATAACCCACTGTGATCGCCATACAACATGATAAGCCATGATGGGTTAAATAAACCACTCTGCAGACCGTGGATTATCAGAGTAGGTATGTTGGCCAAATAAACTTTCATGGGGTAAAAAACTCCCGAGAGACAACATGATAACCTATGATGGGTTAAATACACTGTTATGGCTTATTTAACCTATGGTGGATTATTGTGATGTCCAAACTCAGTCAGTAGCATCTTAAATCATTATAACACATGTATAACTTCTACATCTACAGTTAAATTGATAATATAAATGGTATGACACACTGAGAAAGACAGACAGACTTCAGAGAAAAATGTAAGTTACTTGGATTTAGCCTGTATCTCTCTAAGGGGAGAAACCCTTCCCATGAATAATATTATACTGTAGGGAATCTACGCTGCTGACGTTCAGTAAAATTTTACCACATCTTGGTTCACTGACCCTTGGCATTCAAATACCAAGGTCTCTTTCCTCACAGAGCCTTAAGCTTCTAGAGTTCTTGAAGTGGTATTAATATTACCAAGAGTTAAATCTGTTACTTAGCTGCATACCTGATAGATTAAGTCTATGTTAAAAATCAAGGAAGTGCTTAGTTAATCTAAGCAGAGTTCACAGTGAGGGAAACCTTGAACAGCTCAAGATAAAGAGCTAATTGCTGTTACCTACCCTAACTAAAGTGAACGAGAGAATTCTGCATTAAAAGTCCCAAAAATCTGTGGCAAAGGTATTTATATCAGAAAGCACTCACATATATAAAACAGCAATTCTGAACGTAGACTGCTTAAATTCCATTGAAGTGAATTGGATTGAAATAACCCAGGCGTGGGCAATTTGTGGCCTGCCCATTGAGATGTATTTGGACTGCACATCCCATTAGCTCTAGATAGCAAAGCCAATGCTGAGAGATGATGGGAGCTGCAGTCAAAGAAGAACTGGTTGCCCACGCTTGAATAGCCTAACAGTCCGCAGGATTGCATACCAACATAAACCTACTAGCAGAATTATAACTAGCAGAATTATAACTAGCAGTCACATCTGCACAAATATATTTTAATTAGCATAATCTATTTGCATTCCACACATTTACTCAATGGGGGAGGGAATGGGGGCTGTGGCTTTGCACCTTAGACATAGTGGGATTTTGAGGTTGTTTATTTATTTAGAGTATTTATACCCTGCCTTTCAATCAAATTATTCCCAAGGCAGCTTACAAGCAACTAGTAATAATACCAACAAACCAACCAACTCCAAACGCTCTCTGTTTCTCACACACGAACAACCAAGCAGCAGCCTTTAGTCCTCTGGCTTTTCTTTAGTTCAACAATCCTCAGGCAGTTGAGAAGAGTCTTCTGTCTAGAGGAACAGGAGAGATGGGAAAACAAACACGCTGCATCGGCTCCTTCTCTAGACGGGGCCAGGCTGGCCTTGTGATGATGTTCTTCCTGGGAAGCACAGGCTGCAACCTCTGAGTGGCCCTTGGTCCCCTGGCCAGAAGCAGAGGCCGGAGAATGCTTCCCTTCTGCTCTCCACTTTCAGGGTTATTCCCTCCCCCCTCCACATACCGCCATGAATCTGAAGTAATTGTTCCAATTCTGTTCAGTATTAGAGAGAGCAAGCATTTGGGGGCAATGGGTATATACAACCAGAGCAGCAGGAGCCATGCAAAATTAAACTGTCGTCACATCCTGAATCCCATGGTCAGCAACTATTTTTGTTAGTACGCCACTGGAAAACGAGGTGCAGAGGGCCAACCCACCAAGCCCTGTTTAAGTAGCCTGCTGGCCCATTCATTTGCCACAATCACTGCTACCTGCGTATCCCCCATTCTTTGAGCACTTTCAGAAAGCATAAAGGACAAGGGCAGAAGCAGCGGAGACACACACTGAGTTCCTTCTTTCTCTTTCGTTCTCTGTACATCTCAATTCTCTCTCCCACCCTGCCCCATCCTTAAGAGCCTATTTCAGGCTGTGAAAGGGAAGCAAGAAAAAATTAGTCTTTTAGGAGCCAGGCAGCCCCTCTCAGCAGGCAGGATTTGGCCTGGAGATAACCACCAGTTTCTCACCCCTACTAAATATTTATCTGAAATGTCCACGCAGTTCCAAGGCTTTCTTCATAAAAACTGGAATTCTCAAAAGTCAGCAGCTGCTGCCAAAGTCTGTGTTAAAGTCACCCACCACATGTTGCATATAATGGTTTCCCCCAAGATAAGCATGGTTCAACTTTGCCATGACAGGAGGAAGTACAAAATACTACCCAAGTGGCATGTATATGCAGCAGAATGTACCTCTTGGGGAGATAAGAAGCTGTTGCTATACTCAACAAAATGCAGTAATGAAACCAGCTTCTTTTCATTAGAATCTCATATGAAGTTTTGTATTAGTGAGCTTTGTTCCACCTGTTAGGCATGCCCACTCTTCCAGCGCTCCCTTAATAACTCTGCCTTTTGATATGACAGGGTGGCTAAAGCACTTTTATCGATGCCAAAATTCACATCAAGCAACTGATAGTGCGATTTCATGCATGTCTACTCAGTCCTATTGAGTTCAATAGGCTTGCTTCCAGGCAATCTACAGCCTGAACAGGCACTTTGTAAGCCAGGATCCAAAATTCTACTTTAGGCATATATATATATATATAAGGCATATATATAAGCAACACAGACGTTGCTGTTTTTGTTTGTACATCCGACTCCCATGCTATATTTTGGGACTTTTGGAAAAAAACCTCAGTTTCAAAAGTTATTTGCCCTGCAACTTGGGGAAAGAGGGGGACTGCTGTTCTGCTGTTTGAGGAATATAAATTAAATCATATGAAAATAGTGATGTGCTACTTTGATCTCAGCCATAACACTTTTCATATACCGGTGGCTCAACTGCCCCCCCCCCCTTTAATACTTCAGTAAAATAGGGTCTACAACAGTCTCGCAATGTCAATTCTTCAGATTCAACACTCCTAACTGGTGGAATTACAATCACTTAAAGCTGATTCATACCTGTATATATAAATCACTAAGTATCTCATCACAATGGCTCAGATGAATATAAGAAAAAGCACTGTGTCCCTTCAAAAGCATTGCATTTGGCAGGGCTTGAAAGATCCATCCGTGGGGTTTGATCTGCAATGATTGTTCCACATGCACATTATAACTTGATACTGCATTTATCAAGGTATGAACACAAGTGTAAACCCTTAGGTTATTTGATTCAAAACAATAACCTCTCTTACTTTTCAGCTCTTAGGGTTAAGATAATCCTTATAAGGTATGTCTCCAACACCGTACCCATTATTAAAAGTCTCCTTTTGGGCAGATGTATTTTTGAAACACTAGTATCTTGACTCTTCTCTTAGCAATAATGCTCTTCATAATGCACTTTGGACTTCACAATTCATTATACACAGCTAAGGTAATACTGGCATTTTATAATTTCCTGTCCAAAAAAAATTCCAGTTAATGGTCAAGTTTCTTTAAACATTTATTTGTATTCAAAGTGATAGGGCATTGAATTGGGTGTGTATTCCATTTAAGAGACAGCCCAAGAGTTTGTGGCTTACCGATATGTTCTGAGGTTTAAACATATCTGCCTGAAAATGAATCTGGGATCACCTGAAGGCTTTACTTGCCTGTAAATTACCAGGCCATGCTTCATAAAGAATGGATATAATGAATGAGTTTGCAGCACTGGCACTGAAAACCCCAAAGTCGTGAGGCTAACAATGTGAGAGGTTTATGACATCCCCACATCAAACAGAAAGAAAACATTCTTCCTTGCTGAACAAGGATATGTGAACACCACACATCCCAATTTCTGGAATCACCTGCCTTCAAACCTTATAGTTTATGTCATCACCTCCATCAACTGGGAGAACCAACTTCCTTCCTACTATGTACTCAGTATGACTGAATTTCCAGGTGGACTTGTTCTGTAGACCACCCCCGTCCCAACAACTAGCATACTGCCAACATTTAACCTCATGACCTGATACAGTTTTGTTGTACTGAACTCACGATTAATGCTACTCATAACTACTGATTCTTCTAACAAGACCGTTCAGAGCCCCAAACCCCTCCCTAATCCAAGCTAAAAGTTCTGTTTCCTCTACATTCCTCTTTGTCACTTTGCAGATACAAAGTGATGGGCCAAGTATCTCTAAGGGAAGTAATGGATACTTGGGAATCTTTATTGCAAACCCCTCCCCCCACACTCCAGGACTAGGATTGTCTTTCTATCAACATGGCACAACAGAGATAGGAACTGATGGAGAACAGAGGGTTCACACCTTGGGAGGATGCTAAATTTTCCAAAATGGAAGGTCAAACATTATTCCCTTTCTATTTCTCAGCAATCCGAGAGGTAGCTCCGGGTCCTGCCTTGTAACCATCACAAACACTTAATTTAAATACCTGCAGACCCCACTCCCCCACTTCGTTTTAGGACTCTGAACATGCAGACACTGTGACTTCACAATGGAGTCATGGTTTTCTTGTGTAACACTTTTTTCCGATTAAGAATACAATGAGAAGCATGGGCAAGTCTCAACATTGTCCACAACTACCACAGTACAAAATAAAAGGTGACATGGGCATCAGCACGGGTGCATGATTTGCCACAAGCCTTCCATCTTGCAAAAGGGAAGGAAAGTGAAAACCGGGCAAATGACACATGCAGCCACATATGTGCAACCCTGAATCACATCTAACTCCCTATGCATGGTGTCTGTGTGTAATCCGGACACCTGCCCCACTGAGTGTAGGGTAGGGATGGGAAACGTGCGGCCCTCCAGATATTGTTGGACTGCAACTTCCATCACCCCTATCCATCATAGCCAATGGTGAGGAATGATGGGAGTTGCAGTCCAATAACATCTGGAGGGCCACAAGTTCCCCATCCCTGGTGTAGGGTCATCAACAACTGGGCTGGTCTTTAATTCCCACAGAATGAGTGACACCACACCTATGAGACCCATCCCTTAGAACCACTTTTGTTTTCTACACTCAGGAACGTTACCCTTGATGTGAACAGTCCCCACTATGGGCAAGGCACACAGCCATAGCCCTCATAAGAGTGACATGGATTTTCCGGAAAATGCACCTCTCATCATCTGGCTCTCCAGATGTTGTGGGACCACTTTTGTTCTCTGCAACACCCCTCCGGGAATTGCTCCTTCTTCTGCTGTGCCGGTGTACACAAGAAGGAGACAGACAAGGCATGGGGTAATGAAGAAAGGCAAAGAGCTGGGCAAGCCTGCAAATGTGCAGACTCCACCCATTTTTGCTCTGGCCACACCCACCATCAGCTTGAATTTTTCTGGGGGTCAGTGGCCCATGGGAAAAGGTTCCCTGCCTCTGCCCTAAATAAACTATGATCTGATTTAGCATGTTTGGCTTATGTTTAGTAAAGAAAACTAAACAAATGTGTCATATTAATATTATGTGCTGCATAAGTATCTCAAAGGTGTGTGTTTTTCTAATAAGCAAACATAGATTGACGGGGGAAATGTTAGTAAAGTGGTTTGTTATACTCACATATAATCAAAGTTTTACTTGCGAATCGTTTTATTGCAACACTTATAAATATTTTAAGGCATGGCAGTTCAACAGCTTATACTTCCCTCACATTGTAGGAATTTAAAAACATTAAGGCCCTGCAGGCTATTAACATCCTAATTTTAGCATACCCAAGAGGCTGTGCATAGTTTATGCATGCATGCTTCCTCAGGTTACTCACCTGAAACAAGTTAAACTACAACTTTTAAAGTGCTCCCTATGACTGGCATTGTATCATTTCATAACGTTACTAATTAATTTTGTGAAGCAATACATTTTTAGAAATTGCTTTTTTTCCCCCAATGAAAAATAGTGGCGGAAAATGTTCTGCTAGTAGGTGGCCTGAAAAATAAGGGGTGGAATCCAATCAATTTTTTTTCCGCTGATGGAACTGCTTCTGTCAGTATAACAGAGAAGGGGTGTGTGATTCCCACTCCCTCCTGCCCACCATCAAAGAGTTGGAGAATTCTCCAGAGAAGATTGTTGGAGGCATGGGGAGAGGGGGCTGCAAGTGGGAGATTGTACAACAGACTTCTGCTAGCGCATCGTTGCATTCTGCCCAAGGATTGCAACCCTGATTTTGAGTATAGCCTCTAAGGCCGTTTCTACACCAGGCTGTTTGCTTGGGATGACCCCTGGCTGGTCCCTGTGCTCCGGATGGTGTGTATTTGGTATTTCTGGGATCTCTCTCCCTCCCTCTACACCCAGGGGCTATCCGCAAAACGCCTGAGAAGGGAAATCTCCAAACAATAGGAATCAAGTGTCCATGGCAACTTGTGTTGCCAAGTTAACATTCTGCCATCTTCTGAACTAGATGGAGATTCCACAATGCTGATAGCTTTATAGCTGTACAAGCTGTGTCATTGCAAGAGGACATATTTGCAAATGGAGACGAGGGGAGATTTACTAAGGAAAGACTTAAAGATAAGGCCTACAAGCTTGAAGCTGCTGTAGCCAGTGATGGATAACCAGCAAAGAGTGTCAAAGCAGGAGATATGACCACAGCAGCAGAACGACAGGAAGGGATTTGACAACAGCAATATTTTAAGAAATCGGAAGACCAGATACAACAAGCCAGAAGACTCAGCAATGACGTAGTTAGGAGATAACCAAGATGCTCATCAGGTTTTTAAAAGTGGATGCAATAAGAAAAGGATAAGAAAGATTGGATTTTAATATACCTGGTTGGGGAGGGAAGAAGGGCAGGTGCAAAATAGTATCGCAAAATTCTGCGTATAGGACAGTTCTGCATATAACAGTGACAAACAAATGGGGAAGAAATGTTGAGCAGAAAGAAAGTCAGCCTTTGCCACTTTAATCAAACACATCCAGAAGACACTGCATGTAACGGGGCATCCAGGTTCAGGGCCAAGTCCAGAGAACACCCAAACTACAAGCCTGAGCCTTGAGGGGGAGTGTAACCTCATCCTGCACAGGTTGAATCCCTATTCCCTGATCTGACTTTCAACTAACCAAAAGCACCTCTGTCTTGTCTGGATTAAGTTTCAATTTGTTTGCCTTCAACCAGTCCATTCCTGACATCAGACACCGGTTTAGAATTAGAACGGCTTCTTTGGATTTACATGGAAAGGAGAGACAGAGTTGGGTATCATCAACACACTGGTGGCATCAAACCCTAAAACTCCATACAACCTCTCCCAGTGATTTGATGTATATGTTAAATAGCATGGGGGATGAGATGGAACCCTGAGAGGCACCACAGGTCAATGGTCGTGGTGTCAAACAGGAATTCCCCCAACGACACCATTTGAGATCACACCCTCAAGAAGGACCAGGCAAAACGGAACCACACCTTGCCATACAGAGGCATTCACCACTATCCTCACCCACTAAGCCATCCTTACCCCCTGGCTGCTTTCATAAGTCAGGAAGTGAAAGGGTTCAGCATACAAGTAGTAGGCCTCCATCTCTCCAGGAATTCTGTCCACATCCTCAAGCTGCACAAACTGAAAAGTATCATAATAACTGGACAGCCAGGAGCCAAAGTTACATCCACTGAACCTGTAGCAACTATGGTATCCAAGTTGGCACAGATACAAATGATTTTATCTACAAAGTGTCATGCAAATTGGTCACAGCAATGGGCACACTTCTTCCTGTGGGCCAGAGCGTAACAGGCCTCTGACCACTCAAAAAAGCTCCACTGGATGACACAAAGCAGATGCGATGGTGGTGAAGTACAATTTCTTTGCCAGCCTCATTGACATGGAGTAGGCTTTCAAATGAGCTCTAGCTTATGTTCAATCAGGCTTGCTCGAGGTTTTCTGCCAATGTAATCAAAATCATAAGAACGTAAAAGCCATGGTGGATCACGCCAAGGCTCCATCTTGTCCATCACTCTGTTCACACAGTGGCCAAATAACCGTCGATGGGAGACCCAGAAGCAGAACATGAGTGCAACAGCTCATGATCCCCAGCAACTGATATACAAAGGCTTACTGCCTCTGATTACTTGAGGTAGCATAGAGGCATCAGGACTAGTAGCCATTGACAGCCTTCTCCTCCAGGAATTTATCTAACCCCCTTTTTAAAGCCATCCGAATTGGTGGCCATCACTATGTCCTGTGGTAGTAAATTCCATAGTTTAACTATGTGCTGTGTGAAGAAGTCCTTCCTTTGATCTGTCCTGAATCTCCCACTAATCAGCTTTATGAAATTACCCCCGATTCTAGTATTATGAGGCAGAAACATGTCTCCCTATCCACATTCTCCACACCATGCATGATTTTGTACACCTCTATTATGTCTCTTCAGTTGTTGTAATCTTCCCTCATAGAGTTGTTCCAGTCCCTTGGTTGTTTTAGTCGCCCCTTTCTGCAATATACCATTCACTTTATAGCCCACAGCACCCTGGAAAACCAGGGGGCTCGTCTGGCTCCACTTCGTGAGAGAGGACACTCGGAAGCAATCATGTCAACCACCCAGGCCATTCCTCCATTTCAAAGATCATCCAAGCCTTCGACAGAATTGCCTTGCCGAGGTGATAGGAAAAATCCTCAAGAGCCATCAGAAGACCATCCAGATATAACTCCAAGACCACCTCAGCTAGCTCAGAAAGGGAGACAGTTAAGCAGCAGCAGGGCAGGCAGTTCACCAACAGAATCCCTATTCTGTCCAAGGTGATATGATGAAAGATCCTTGCTTGAGACCCCAAAGAGCCACTGCCAGTCAGAATCAACAATACTGAACTAGATGGACACAGTGGCTGAATTTGGACGACACAATAAGCAACTGGGGGGGGAACAATCGTCAGTTGTATTGACTATTGTGCCATCCGAATGCTGCCATAGTCAACTCAGTGCTGATCCTAATCCACACCACAGTTGATTATTTATTACCATGTTGTGTGGGGAGTACCCCCTAGATGAACAACTGTAAAGTTGATTATTACCCCACCACTGACTATCGTGTTGTCCGAATTCAGCCATTGTCTCCTCTGGTATAAGACAGGCTCCTATGTTCCAGGAAATACAGGTAACCTGATTGCATTGGATGCTATTGCTAAAGACAGAATACTACCCTAATTTAGAAAGCTGTGAGAATATAGCCCTATTCAAGCGTTCTATAGCTGGAGCTAATAAAAATGCGAGGAGGGAATTAGGCAAGTAAATAGTTACTTCCTCATTTGCTTGTGGCAAGTAAAACTCCACACCAGGTGATCAAGCAAGGAAACTTTTGAAAGCAAGTTGATGGTGCTTTTAGGCTACCAATGGACTACAAACTACTAATATGTATTGGTCTGGACAGGAGAGGATAATAAATAAAATGAGGGCCAGTAATTCCCACGAGCTTTAAATATTGTTGAGAACAGATATAGTGACAGTACTTGAAGACTATCCAGTTTGCAAAGCAGCAAAGCAAGCTGGTTAAGTTCACAATGAACCATGGACAATAAAATCACAAAATGATTTACTCATATAATGAATCATATAAATGTCATAAATAGATGTTCGATACTGGACAAAGCCAGTGTCATTCATAACAGCCCGGCCAGCGTTCTTCTAGTGTGCCCACTCTTTCGCACAGCCTTTTAAAAACAGTACATTCACCAAGAATGTCAAATATCATGTTTTCGAGTTTCAGCTCTTGAAACCAAAATATGTTTTCATTACTTTTTGCTCCAATTTCCCACTCTTTCTTGCTGCCAACTGAGATAGTTGAAATTCATTGCACACCCACAGACTTAACATTCGACGAAATTAATGCTGCAATTTCAACAACCCTCTTAACCCTCCTGCTGAAGTGCACTGGCTGAACAGAGATTAGTCCAAAAGCAGAACGAATTGCCCCATTGCTTTGTCAAGGGCCGAGACCAGCAGGCACAATCTACCTGGATGATCAGGCCAACATTCCCATTGAAATGAATAGGATATTGCTCTTGCGCAGCACCCATTTATTTCAACTGTTGCTGTGTAGGCGAATGTTGGTTGTGCCCATTTGTATTCCCAGCTTAACCACATTGAATTGGGAGTAAGTTTTACTGGTTTCAAAGGCTTCAAGTAACTTATTTAGGGCGGGAGGCTGCGTTCTCAATATTAAAGCTGCAATCTTATACACGAAATGGGTCTTATTTCTGAGTAGACATGTATAGGATTGCACTGTAAGCTACCTTTCTTTAAGGACTGGATCCTAAAGGAAGTTAAAGCAGAAGCCTCCTTACTCTGGAGTATTCTCTTTAAAAGTCTATGGGGGGGGGGGGGCCTTTAGGAGTCACTGCTTTGAAAACGACAGTTGATCCACACCTTCTGAAGTCCCACGGGACTATCTGTGGAGCCCTCCAGCGCCTTGCACGCTGCAGCTTACAGAAATACGTGCGCTGCACATCGTCCGGGGATAAGGTAACATTCATGCAATATTAACACCCCCTCCGGTCATGCAAAAACTTCGCGCGCCGTGCAAGGGCTGCGCTGAACGCCGCCGCTAATCCTCCGGAAGTTAAGTCCAAACTCTTTCAAGGATTACAGCTCGCGATGAGGAGGAGTACGAAAACAAAGCAAAACAGAAGTTAGGCACGAGTTCTGGGCCCGAGGGGAACACACAAAAGCAAAGCACGGCAAAGGCCGGGCTGAAATTCCAAGATGTGCCCGTCTGAACTCAAGCCGGTTATCCCTCGCCTGCTCAAGTCCTGAAGTTAAAAGACCCGCTTGCTTCTTTTCTTTTTTTTCTATTTTAAACGAGGGCTTAATTGAACGGAGCCGGATATGTTGGCCAAAGTCATGCTCCGAATCGAGGTTCCTGCGGGCGCTTTGTGGGGAAAGAGCGCGCGGGGAGGAGGAGGTCAAGTGGGGCGCCCTTGTTCCCGGAGGCTTTCAAAGAGCTTTTTAACTAGCCGCCTCCCTCTGCTCCATCCTCGAGCCGCCTTTAACCTCCATTCAGAAGGGAAGGCACCGAAACTAAAACGGAGCTACTTTGGTGGCAAAGCCGTATTGGGGAGGAGGGGAGGAGGGAGAAGCCTACTCAGGCCCCGATCCGGAGTGACTCCGGATCACGTTGATCCCACGCTAGATCCGAGACGTTTAAGCGGTAAGGAAGGCGCAGGGCATCCCGGTAACCCGGGGCTCCCCCGGGTGCTACCCGGACGGAGCGACCGACCGGGAGGCGGACAGGGGGAGCGCGGGCGACCCCCACCCCCAGCGCCCGCGCGGCTTGGGCTTTGCCACTACCTGCGCCACGAGCGGCACCAGCGTCTGCTCCACCGAGCGCGAACGGATCTGCAGCCCGGGCAGCGGCTCCCAACCCAGAGCCGAGGCGAGGGTCGAGCCCGGCGGGGAGCGCGGCCACGAGACTCCGCTGCTGCTGCTGCCCCCGCCGCCACCACCGCCGGGAAACGCGGCCATTGCTCCGGAGCCGCACAGCTCGCTCCTTCTTGGCTCTCCCGCCCGCGCGGGACCCGCTAGGGAGAGGAGAGCGGCAATAGCTGAAGCCGCGGCTCTCCTGCTCTGCTCTGCTCCGCCCCGGCCTCCTCCTCCTCCTCCTCCGTCTTCCCGCCTTCTGCCCTCGCCCTCCCCGCCAGCTGCAAGCGGAACATTAGGGGCAGCCCCTGAGGCTTTGGGTTGGTTTTGTTCGCCCCTCCGGCGGGGGAGAAGGGGAGGAAAGACACGCCAGCTTTTGTCCCCGAGGTCTCCTGTGACACGCGCCCCCGCCGCCTTGAGGACGTAAGTCAAGCGCTACTGGTAGAAGCCCTTCAGTAGGGTGACCCTATGAAAAGGAGGACAGGGCTCCTGCATCTTTAACAGTGAGACAGAAAAGGGAATTTCAGCAGGTGTCCTTTGTATGCATGGAGAACCTGGCGAAATTTCCTCTTCGTCACAACAGTGAAAGCTGCAGGAGCCCTGCCCTCTTGACCAGATACAAAAGAGGGCAGCGCTCCTGCAGCTTGACCTGTAGTGATGAAGAGGGAATTTCACCAGATGCTGCATACATATGAATGAAATCAGCTGAAATTTCCTTTTCAGTACAACTGTTAAAGATACAGGAGTCCTGTCCTCCTTTTCATATGGTCACCCTACCTTCAGTGTCTGTGTCCACACACGCATCTCCGCAACACAGTGCCTACAGCACCAGAGGGCGACTTCCTTGCACGTGTGAATGAACCGTCGCGGAACCACACGCGCACCACGGACAAGAATTTTCGTGCCTTTCCGTTTACTTAGGCCCTTTCCACACCAGGTGTTTTGCCTGGGATAGCCCCTGGGTGTAGAAGGAGGGAGGGCGATCCCAGAAGTACCTAATACACACCATCAGAGCACAGGGAGCAGACGAGGTCCATCTCAGGCAAACTGCCCGGTGCGGAAAGGGGCCTTTGTTTACACGTTTGTGAGTCATCAAGTGACCTGACATCTCAGATTTTTATGGTATCTCAGATTGCCATACAAATACCCAGTTTTTACGTTGCTATAATTGATACCTAGTTTCAAATAGAAATGGCATTATGTTTTTATCTTAACATCCCTCCATGGAACGCTGGGTGACACACGTGGCTTCTCTTATCTTCATGGTAACCTAAGGTTGGTTAGAGAGTTGTCGCATTCAGACGACACTTTAGGCAATCGAGGGGGAAATAGGCAACACACATGGAGGGTTCGGACGACACTCTAGGCAATGGAGGGGGGAACAGTAAACTCACCGTGCACTACTTTGCTAGTACTCCCCACCAGTCATGTTGCCCTGCCCCCCGGTCGTGCAGCTGAAGCTCCCATCATCCTTCCGGCAGTCCGTTGCGCCGCCCTCCCCACTTCAAGGGCTATTCCATCAACCATCGCTCCTGCCAGAGGGCTCTATGTCCTTCTGGAATAACACATGCAGCACAGGAAAATCAGCAACGGAATCCCCCACACGACACAATAACCAATGGGTCTCCGGATAAGCAACGGAGCAGCCAGTTATTTTTCTCCATTGCTTAATTCCAAAAATTAGTGCACCGTGAGTTGTCTGTCCCCCTCCAGACGACACAATAAGCAGCACAACAAACGGTTGACTCTTCACCACCACCACCCCATTGCTTATTGTGTCGTCTGAACCCAGCCACTGTACGTTATGCTGCCGGTACTCCCCAGATGACATGTTGCCATCCCCTCCGCCCCATTGTCCTTCTAGCTGGCCCGTTGCTCTGCCCTCCCTCCTCCTAGGGCTATCCCATCAGCCACTGCAAGTTCTGCTGGCTGTAGAGGAGCGGCCTGGGTGCTTTCAGCTGCTGGAGGGCTCTATGAGCTTTTGAAATAGGGTACTCAACACGGAGCCGTCTACACAACACTATAAGCAACAGGTCTCTGGATAAGCAACTGCAAAGTCATCCAGTTAATTTCATGGCTGAGCATGAATTTAATTCTTGGTCTGCTCAGTCATAGACCAACATCCCAGCTACCGCACCACACGTGTGTCAACTTTTATAGGTTTTATCAAACAATAATATAAACAAAAAAGCATCATTGCAAACATGACAGCTATGTTTGCAATGAGTACAAGAGAGGACAATGTCTGTAAGTGTGAACAACAGACGCATGTTCTTAAACACCCATGTTGTGTACACATGTTGTTTGAAACAAGCATGTTGTGAGAGACAACAAAATTCGATGGGCATTTTGGAAAATTCCTTGATAAAAGATAACGGCCACAAGTCCATGGATTTAAGCTTGTTGAACTCTGTGTTGGATTGTGGGTAATGTATATCCTCCTCCTCCAACATTTCACATATTAAAATAGGGACACTTTCCACTTATACCACTTCTATTTTCATACCAAGGAAATTTGCTAGATCACCACCATCAATACCACCAAAAGGCTGTTCTCCGTCTGCTCTATGCTATATTAATTTCCTCTGCAATGACCTGTCCTGTATCGATTTTTAAAAGGAAAGGGGGTGGGGTTATTTTTTAATTAAAGATACGTTAGAAAATCATAATGGTCTTATCATATGCTCTAACACCAGACCATTCAGTATCAACATCACCAATCTAGCATGTGAAACAGCAGGCTATGTGCCACAGGGGGTCTTAATGCCCATGTACATTGATTCATTCATTTAATGCTCCACCTATGCATTTTGGCGCAGATGCAAATCCCATGGAGTTACTCCCAGGTAAGTGTGCATAGGAATTGCAACTCTATTTATTTAAGAGATTTGCATTTTTTCTTTTCAGCCTTCAAGGCTCCCAAAACAAATTACATTAAAAAAAATTATAATTAAATGAAATGAAAATCACAATTACACAATAAAAACCAACAACAAGAGAATAGAAGATAGCTGTAGAGAAAATAACAGTCCCAACATTAAAACAAATAAAAACTGATAGATCTAAAAGGTCTGGGTGAATAAAAAGGTTTTCAATTGTCCGGTCCCTGTCCCCACAACTCGGTCTCAGCAACAGACACATTTCCTTGTGGAAGGAATTCAGTGCACTGCAAGTGGAAAGGTTCTCTTTGGTCACCATACACCTTATCTTAAATAAGGGTCTTTGACTGAGGATAATCTTAAATAGTTAGGCTGGTTCTTGCGGGAGAAGATAGTCTGTTGAGGTTTAAAGCTCTTTCAAGGCGCTTAAAAAAATTTACCTCTACAAGAACGGAGCGCAAATCGGGCGTAGAGGCGCGTTATCTCTCCGATTATGCGCATTATCGAATGCACGTTAAATAGCGAGTTTTATTTTGCTCTGGCCGTTAAAGCGCATTTTGACTATGTGAACAAGCGCTTATGCGCATTAACTACTTGTAAAGCGCATTTTGGTCATCTGTTAATGCGCTTCGCCGCCTCTCGCCACCTCTTGTGCAGAGGGATTAGGTGTAAATGCGCTTCTGCGATTATGCGCATAATCACCTAACCGGGCGCAAAAGCAAATCCTTGTAGAGGGGACCTCAGTCCCAAGCTTTTAGGTCTTTAGAGATTAAAACTGGAACGTTGAGTGTAATCAGCAACGTGGACTGGGAGCCACGTAACTCTTTTAGAGCTCCATCACACCAGCGGTTAAACGCACTCTCGCCATGCCTGGTATCTGGTTTTGCGATGTGGGACTCACATGACGTCATCCCTGTCCTTCACCCATTTCGCCTCTTTTCCTCTGTTTTGCATATTATTTTGGTATGGGGAAAGTCTGGATTATTTTCCCCAAGTGACTTTAATGCACCCTTAAGCCACCCTTAAGCTGTCGCCTCGCTTTTTCCTTTGTTGGGGCTTGTGCTTTGAATGGAGTCTTGCTGACGAAAGGGGAGGGTGAGGAGGTTCTCCTCCTCCAGCACTCCCTGTCCAACGTTCCAATGAATGGACTTTTTACTTCTCCAACTCCACCCTCCTTGCCCGCAGCTCCCTCATTTTTAAAGATAAAGAGATGAAACTTGGCATGGTGATAGGTCTTAAGGAGGGCTTTAGCCCTACCAAGTTTGAATCAGATCAGTTCATCCCTTGATTTTTAAGGATTTTTTAAATTCCCCCCCCCCCTTAAACCTTTTCCCTGATACTCCACCACATATAGAACTGACTTTTAATAGTGTGGTCACTCAGAAGCTTGTCTAAAAACCCTAAAACAGCAGACTGGAAAGAAGTGCTCTGCAACCCTATGCTTCTGAGGTCTTACTTCTGTAGAGGCAAACCAGGGGGGAAAAGTAGGTGTGATGGAGTCCTAAGTGAGCATAGGATTCTAGCCTTAGGATCAAGTTGTTAGGCTACTTTTAAGGATGAGAATTGTTCTGAAATAATAACAACTAATATTAACTGTTTATTTAGTGTGCTAAGAGCTGCTGCAAAGAACTGATTCAGAAGGTTTATGATTCTGTCAAGTTGGGGTGGGGGGAAATATAGATGTCTGATAATCTAAAGGCCCTTTATTTGTGAGCACTGCTTGGTATCAGATGCTTTTGAAAGGTGGCAACTGTAGCACTGAGAAGGCACCAGGACTCACAACTGAAGCCAGTTCACACATGTGTACTGATCACCACTTAATGACTGTACTATTTGTAGTCACTTTGCAAGGTTGGAATTAACTGTACCAGATCAAATACCACGCGCAGAATTTGCGCCTCATTTGGCATACAGCACTTTTCGATGGACTCCATTCACACATTCAATTGCCCAAACACCAACTAATTAGAGAAATCAATGGGCACCCATTCATGTTGAAGGGTCCTCAGCTTCTGTTCCTGTGTATACAGTGCACAGATACCTTCCCCCACCCCCGCCCTGTTTGAACCTCAGTGGCAGAAACAACATTTCAGGTTTCCATGAAGGTTCCTGTTTTTGGGTATATTGAAGTCTGTAGTACAAACCAACAGTACCAGTGTATTTAAAGAGCACATTTACTTCACAATAACCATAGATATAGATGCACAACAGAGGAAGCTCCTAATGCTGGGTCAGTTCTCACATCATGATAAGCCACCATGAAAATAAGACATGGGCTTAATTCGGACGACACTTTAGGCAATGGAGGGGAGAATAGCGTACTGACCGTGCGTTATTTTGGCGGCACCACGGCAGCACCCGCCACATGACATGTTGCCCCTCCCCCCCGTCGCAAGGCTGAAAGTCCTGGCATCCTTCTGGGCTGCTGCGTCTCCTCCCTCCCACCTCCCTCAGTCCTCCGGCTGTAACCCATCATTCATCACAAGTTCTGATGGCTGTATCGGAGCAGCCGGGATTTTCCGGCTGCTCCAGCCAGCAAACTCTATGACCGAGTAGAATAATACACGGAGAGAGGGGGGTTCCCTCCACACGACACTTTAAACAACGGATTTCAGGATAAACAACGTGCAAGCCTGTTGTTTTTCTTCGTTGTTTAATTGCCCCAAATAGTGTACCATCTGTTGTGTGTGCGTTGTGTGTTGCCCTCCACACAACACAATAAGCAACACAACTGACGGTTGCCTCTTCCCCACTCCGTTGATTGTCGTGTCGTCCAAACTGAGCCATGGTGTGTTGGTTGTTCACTCTCTAACCTATATTACTCCCAACAGATGATTGGTCACTCTGTAATGTGTTGTGGCTTGTGGGCATCTCCTGAAAACTAGTCTATAAACAGCACGTAATGAGCAAGAAGCATGCCTAAACCAAGTTTCCTATCAGAGTGTGTGTGTGCTTTTGGAGTCGGTTCAGGAAGCCTTGTCTTTTATTATCAGGAACCAATGCAGGGCTTGCAGACACTAACATTATTAAAGTCACAGATGCTGCTAGCTATGATGACAGCGTTGTTGTCTTCAGGTCAGGCTGATGTTTCATTAGTGATTAGATCTGCAGAGGTATAAATGGATGCAGACTCTCCTCCGCTCAGAGACTCATCTGTGCTCTGCGATATTAGGTGATTTTATATGAGTGATAATGTTTTTAATGTTCTTCTCTTTTCCTTTAGGAGCCTTGATCAAATACCCTTCTCAAACTGTCTTACACGAATTAGTTAAGAATGATGAAATACAGCATTCGACATTTCAACCTTTTAGAATGGGGCGTGGGATTGCACAAAAGCCAGGAAGCCACCAAAAAATTGGTGGTTGGTGGAAAGTGGGTAGAGCCATCTGGGGAATCCTGTGCGGGGCAGATTTGGCACCTGGGCATGAGGTTCTGCTCCCCTAGTTTATATGAATCTCAGCTTTCCAATAATATTTTTTTCTCTTTCTCTACCCAATTTAAGAATTCTAAAACCTGAATGTTGTATGCACTACACAGTCATGGGATGAGAATTCCTACACTCAGATTATATCAGGAGCTGGGATACACGCCTTTTATAATGGTGGGATCCTGCTGGCATATCAGAAGTAATTGCACCAGAGCAGATATTGTGCTGGAGGTAACTCCAATGGTGTGTCAGCATAACAGGGCTTCTACTCCAGCACCTCAGTTGGCAGATTGTCTGAACAGGATCCGGCCCTAATCCACAGTAAAAGTACCTTCTGAACAGAATTGTGCCCTAATTGACCTAGTATCCATTTACTTTCTCTGTGGCTGTAATCCTATCCACATTTATTAGAGAGTAAGATACATTGAACACTATGGGAGTTACTTCTGAATAAACATGCATAGGTCAAAGTGCACATATTTTGTTGAGACTAATAGAACAGCATCACAAAATAAAAAATTGTAGGCAAAACAGGCTGCCCTTCAACTCGATCCCAACATCTTTATCCAAAGAAGGTGTACAGAATCTCCTTTTTGTATATATAATCGTAATGCAAATAATATATCCGGAGGTACATCCTTAGTAAACATACCTAGAGGCCTCAACCACAGTTGCCAGCGGGCTTATATATTTAGGTCATTATCACATGCACGGTTTTAAGCACACCACTTCGACTTTGCTCCACTTCTTCAGCGCTGGACTCGCATGACATCGTCACTGTCATGCTGCTCTCTCGCCCTGAGGTCGCAATTTTTAGTTTCGGTTTCGATTTATCCCTGAATGAGCAACATCCAAAACAAGCGAAGTTCAACAGGTATCGCAGCAATATCGACCACGTGTGATTCAAAACACTAGACTCTCATAGGAAACGGAGGGGGAACCCGCAGAAGCAAACCAGGGGAAAAATAGTAGGTGCGATAAACGCCTTGATCAGCAGTTGGATGAAACACTGCTAAATATTTAATCCTTGATGAGGATTGACAGAAGAATGCAAACAGGTTGCTTTTTTAACTGAATTGCTTATATATTAGTACAGCAATCTGCTATATGCTGGCTAAATGGTAGTGGGTCCCCCCCCGCCACTCCATCCCAGTGGAAAAGATCCGAGCTGCCAATGTGTACCTTAGAGTCGGCTTCTGAAAAGTATTCTTCAAGTTGGGTTGAGAGCTGTTACATTCACAGATGTAAATAGATTTCCATAAGAAAATTAATAGAAAAGACAGATCACTATTAAGAGTCGTGCTTTATACATTCTAATAGGGCCAAGAATTTATAATTCCTCTCTAAGGGGAAAAGCTCTTAGTAGCTTTCATATAATTACAGTTCTTCATGCAACACATAATTCATTTCTGGAATTCACTGAATTTATGGACAGTAGAATTATTTATTTATTTTTATTGCATTTACATCCCACCTTTTTTTCTCCAAGGAACCCAAGGCAGTGTACACAATCCTCCTCTCCATTTTATCCTCACAACCACCACTCTGTGAGGTTGGTTGGGGTGAGAGTATGTGATTGGCCCAAAGTCACCCAGTGAGCTTCCATGGCTGAGTGGGGACTAGAACCTGGATCTCCCAACTCCCACTCCAACACTCTAGCCACTGCACCACAATGGCTCTCAGTGGCTAGTAGAGTTCTCACTGGCTAATAGCCATGTTAGGTAAATGGAACCTCCATCTGTAAGGCCAGTATGGCTGCATTCGGACAACACATTAAGCAACTGAGGTGGTGGTGGTGGGGAAACAATCATCAGTTGTGTTGCTTATTGTGTTGTGTGGAGGGTAACACGCCGCTCAAAAACTACTGATGGTATGCTATTCTTCCCAAATAAGCAACTGAGAAAAACAACTGGCTTGCAAGTTGTTTAGCTCAAAGCCAGTTGTTTAAAGTGTTGTGTGGAGGGGTGAGTGGGTTAATGATATGTGGTGAGTGGGTTAAAACACAAGCCCATAGAGGCAGGCGGCAAGAGCGACCAAAGCGGCGGCTGCCACTCTGCTACCACTGGTGCAACTTGCAGAGGCTGCTGGGATAGAACTGGGAGGACGGAGGGTGTGGAGAGGGGCGGGGGCTGTGTCAGTCAATTGCCGGGTTGACTATTATTCCACTCAACGCCAGCCCCTACCACCCATAGTTGTGTAGGAATATGTTGTGTGGGGAGTACCCACAAAATAACCAACTGTGAGTTGGCTACTCAACCCACCATTGACTAATGTGTTGTCCGAATGCAGCCATTGACTGGGTTTGATCACTGCAACCCATTGTAGCAGCCATTTTGAATATTCAGCCGAAACCAAGGTGGCAGGAGTTCTTTGAGGGTCTGTTGTAAGATTATTTAAATATGCCACAGTGGGCTACAGCGATTGTGGGAACCTGCGGATTTGGTTGCTGCTACTGTTAAACAATTAGAGGTCAGAAATCCTTGATGATCTCCCGCAAATCAATCAGACATCTGTCAGTAGGTTTACACCTATCTTCTGCCCATCCCAATCTATGTTGTGAGGCGCAAAGGAATTTGGTAGTGTTGGGTGGTCCCTAGAGCAGCTTGCAGTCAGAAAGCCCTTAGTGATTGGCAGGTTCAGGGGTCAAATCTGGTCCTCCTGGAATCCCCTTTCCCCCAGCCACCGATCGTTGGAAGGTTTCCTGGCTTTTGTGAAATTTCTCTCCATTCTTAAAGTTGGAAATGCTTCTCCTAAGGCTTAGATACTGGTATTGAGACTTTTAAACTAAAATATGCTGGTGCTTTGGGAGATTTTTGACCTTACTCTTTTTGCCTTTGGCCCCACCCACCACTAGAATGTGGCCCCTAAGAGCTACTCTGAAATTGAATTTGGCCCTTGGGTTTAAAGAGGCTCCCCAGGCCTGTTCTATACAGAAGCAGGGTAGATAGAAGGGAAAGGAGGGGGTAAAAAAAAGGCACACACCATAGAGATGGGGAAGCAACATTGGAATAAAGAGTTCCAGAAAAATTAGGAGGAATGGAGAAAGCAAGTGGGAGGGATCTGAGAAGTAAAGGAAGACTGGAAGAAAGGATGAGTGAGTTAATGGGCAGAGAGGACTGATGTACATATCCAGCAACTGTAAGAGGTAAGAGAGTATGAAATACACATAATGGTTTCAGTCATAATGCAAAACCATGGCTTGTGAAACTAAACCATGGTTTGTTTTCATGTTTCATTCTGAGTAAGCCCACAAACTATAGTTTGGAGCCAGTAAATCAGGATCTGAAGCTAGTTTGCAAAACACAGGTATTATTCTTATTTATTCAATTGATATCCTGCCTATATACAAAATACCCTAGGCAGCTACGTTTAGTGTGGTTTGTTGCTCTGTCTGAATTCACAAACCACTGACCAAAGTTAGGGCCATTGCTCCATTTTAAGAAGTTGCTGCACTATGGAGGTGGGAATTGTCCTATTAACCTGGGCATTTTTAAATGGAAAGGCAGGGTAGAAATGTAACAAATAAAAGGTAACTTACAAAGCTGAGTGCTGAGAAAATAGAAAATTTAAGCAAATAAGCAGCAAACTAAACCATAGTTTGCCTATTGTATATCTGGAAATTTAAACCATACTGTGGGTTCTTAACTATGGACAGTACAAGCAATGGATTCAGTTTTAAGTTTAATGGGCGGGGGTAGGTGGATGGGTGGGTTTTAGAGCTTTAAATGGGCATGTGGCATAAACATCCATGGTATTGGCCTTGCTCCTCATGGGGCCTGTCTAAGCTATTGTGCCACAATCTTTTGCTTGTGCCTCAGTAGTACAAGTGCAGAACAGTATGACAAATTAGGAGCAAAGGAAAATGCCTTATACTGGGTCAGTCTTGTAGCTCTCCCCAACTTGGTACCCCCAGATGTTGTGGACTACAACTCTCTGACCATTGGCTATGCTGGCTGGGCCAGGCTGGAGTTGTAGCTCCAAACATCTGGAGGACACCAGGTCGGGGAAGGCTGGTCTACACTGATTAGCCATGTTTCCCCAGGGTTTTAGACAGGAGTATTTCTCAGCCCTACCTGGAGATAACAGGGATTGATCCTGGGGCTTTTTACATACAGTACAGGTGTTCTACCATTAAGCTACAGCTGTCCCCTTTCCTAGCCAAATGTCAGAGGAAAATTAGTGTAGCAAGTGGTATGAAATACCCATTGCTGCCAAAGAAGGCACGATGTGAAGGAGAGAAGGTTGTTTTAACCGTAATGATGTTGTCTAAGATTAAGCATGCAATACAGTGAATCATTTACCCACCAGCTGTGCTGGTCCTACTAACCAAAGCACTATTATTTTATTTCAGGATTTCAGTAATAAAGGCCTAGAGGAGTTTAACACTCAGGTGCTGTCCCTATCTTCTCCGCCTATGTTTCATCTATTTCCCATTCCCAAAACATTATCAGTGTTTGAACTTTGCACTTGTGTGCATGACCTCTTGCTATTATCCCTCAGTATGTTTTGTCTCTGTGCATATGGCAGCTTGTTTTCCCCACCACTTTGCATTATAATGCTATTTTTATGTGGGTGGTGGAGCAGCAAGCAACTGCAGCAATGTCGCTTCATCCTGCCCCTTTCTTCAGTTTTAAAAATATATTTTTAAAGATGTGGTTGCTCTGTGCTGATACATATCCGTGCCAATGGTTGTTTTTTTAAAGCTTTGGTTGCTGTGTGCACATGCACTTGTTTAATTACTATATCCATCTATTCAGAGAGAGAGAGAGAGAGAGAGAGAAACAAATGCATTGATTGCATTAATTTCTGCCTGGAAGCCAAACCAGCCAGGGCCGGCCCTATCATTAGACAGAATTAGACAGCCACTTTAGGGAGCAGGTGCTGATGGTGATCAGAGAGAGCTCTGTGTGCCATGCAGTCTGCCCTGAGCTAGCCTGCATTTGTCAGGTGCAATGAAGTATGTTAGCCCATCATCAGGGTTGAAGTAAGAGTCAAGTGCCAGCCCAGTGGGGCTTCTGATTATTGCAGGAGAGGGGAATTATCCTGGAAGCAAAATTATTTAAGCCAGCCCTGAAACCACCTAATTTCAGAGATAAATTCTAGGACTTCTGGGTTTAGTAGAAAATTGCAGGAGTAGCCATTGCAGGTACTTTTCTTTGTGAGTGAAGACTTACGGTATTTGTTGTAACATCTGCTCATATCCGCAAGGCGAAAACAGGCAGATACCCAGAAAGGGAGTAATTTACAGCAGCATCAATGTTCTCAAAAGCATCAGCACAGCCTTGCTGCTCTCTAAGACTATACGATGCCTGTTTTGCTCACCCCTCCATCTCCAGTGTTACTGGCCAACACTAGGCATCACTAGCTATTCCCCAGGCATAGTGCCTGCCCACCCCCAATAATAGCATGACTCCTCTCCTCATCTCTGGAACCACTCAGAAGTAGCAGGCAAGGAGTATTTTCAGCCACATCTTCCCTGCCCGTTCTGGTTGCCCCTGCCTATATTTTAAATGAGTTAGATAATCCATTGATCAGCATTAATTGTTAATGGCCAAGATACTAAGCAGGGCCGCACATGGCACACAATAATACATAGCCAGAAGACTTCTAAGGTTGCAATCCTATACATACTTATCCGTGTGTATGCCCCACAGAACTCAGAGGTTCATCAGACAAGCGTTTTATGGCATGCTTGCTACTGCCCGCTTATGGATGTGCACGATCCCAGAAGTACCTAATACACACCATTGGAGCACAGGGAGCAGCCGGAGTCCATCCCAGGCAAACTGCCTGGTGCGGAAAGGGCCTGGGTTGCTCTAGAGCTAGGGAGGTATGGGCACTTTACTGGTCTGTTTAAGGGTGGGAGCAGCTTTCAGTGACGGAACAAAGTTATCCTTGCACTGGAAGTTCATACTGTTGTACAGTATTGATACAACTATCTTGCAAAGCAACAGGAGTGACTGTTGTCTATTGATTTTAATATTCGTAGCGGAATACATCTACAAACGTCATAGACAAAGAGGGAAGGGGAGCCTCGCTGTGATAGAGGTAGCCCTGTTTCCTCATGAATTCCACCTGTTCTCTTAAGCCCCATGGACATGTTCCACCTGGGAGTTTAGTAAACAAGCAAGGAGGGGGGTGCACTAGTGTCACCCCTCCATCTCTGGAGCTCATACTGACAGCTCCCATAGCCACACCCCCAAGAAGAGTCCAAAAATTCAAGCAACTATGATGATCCATCTCTTTCTCTGGGTATTTTGTAAAGCTAATGGGTCTTAATTATGCATTGAAGCCCAAGTCACCCCAAAATACTTTGCATTAGGATAGTTCACCACAAGATATTGTTGCTGGGAAAATCCATTTCTCCCTGGCCACAGTGAGGATTGCAGCTAAACTCAGAGGGAACAGGGAAGCCTGAAGGGGGTGCCGGATGACATCATTGTCTCAGCTAATCAAAAAGTCCTGGTGCTTCAACCCTGTGAGCCCTAGCTCCACTATACCACTGGTTAAGAAAGTTGCAATGCATCACGTCACAACTTGACCTGGTTCATACATAACCATGGTTTGTTGCCCTATCCAGTGTTTTGTCTGGCAAACGATTGAACAAACCATTATTTTTTCTCAATCCCTGGGTTTCCTTCCTCCTTTGTCTGCTCTTTCCTTATATCCCAACTACCTTTATGGAGCTGTAGTACTGGCATGTGGAATGGCTGCTTTTTCGTCTGCTCTTGCCTGCTGCTTCTGTAGCTAGAAGAAACAACCCATGAACAACCCACAGTTCTGGGTTCTCTGTCTCGGTTGTTTGTGATTAATACACCACCGTTTGTTAGCATAGCTGTGTGTATACATCACAACAACCTAGAATTCAACAACCCATGGGTTAACTAAATAATGCATTAGTGTTATATGCGAACTAGGTCATCTTGTTTTACTAGACATTAGGGAGAACATAGGAGGCAAAGCCACAGAGCTGCTCCATTTGTTGGCAGCCACACATCCTTGGTAATGTCAAGTTCAAGCCACAATTTATGATGTCATGCTTTGCTGCTGCACATTAAAGCATAAGGAAGGTGTTGTGGATTACACAAACTGAAGTGCCGTGTAAAACCAGAAGAAGAAGGTGGCAATTCAAGCTGCCTATACATTAATGAGCCCTTACTTTCCCATTTGCAGAGGAAACATGAATTACTATTCTGCTGACAAAATATGATTATGAATATGATTCATATAATTATGAATGATAACAGGTCTCCCTGGGTTGCAGGAAGAACAGGAGTTGTCTGGCTTATATTGTTCTACAAGAATGTTTCTAAACGAGGATTTTCAATTATTTTTAAATTATGCATAGCTTCATTTTAAGGCAGTAACTGGAAAATCCAGTAAAATGTCTTCATATTAATTTTAGCATTTATTATTATTTTTTCTACTCTTTATTACTATGAATTATTGCTGCTGATACCACCTTGAAAGATACCAACTAAATGCAGGAGTGGGCGAGTTTAAAATTATCTAACATTACTGAGGACAAAGGCTTTGAGGTATGAGTTTTTAAAATGGACATTTATCAGAAATCAAAACCATGCTTCTGGGAAATAGTTACGGTGTTTCCACACACAACACACAAGCAATTCTAAATCCCATAATAAGAATGTAATACATATATTGGGTAGAATGTATGTTTTACATTTTAAAGCCCTACATGGTTTGGGTCCAGGTTACCTGCGGGATTGCCTTCTCCCATACAATCCACCCCGCACGCTCAGGTCCTCTGGGAAGAACTTACTGCAGTCGGCCAAGACTAGGCTGACAACCGTTACCCAGAGGACCTTCTCTTCTGCCGCTCCCAGACTGCGGAATGACCTGCCGGAGGAGACTCGTCAACTTAACTGTCTTTTAGAATTTAAGAAAGCCATAAAGACTGTTCTCTTCCAGCAGGCATATCCAGTGGAATTTTAGAATGTTTTAAGGATGTTTTAAGGATGTTTTAATGCAGTTTTAATAATATGTGTCATGTTTTAATTAGTTTTATGTATTTTATCATATTGTTGTTCCCTGCCTCGATCCAGATGGAGAGGCAGGTAAGAAATAAATTATTATTATTATTATTGTTATTAAAAATGTCCACAGGTCACTTGTTATCCTGCAGTAACATTCACAGATTGCACAGGTAACAAGAGAGAGGCTCAAAAGTGGTTTTCAGTGTTACACGTAAAAACAGCTTTAAAATTTGACATCAGATTTGGTTGTAAGTTGAACTCTTTGGCTAAAACCTCTTGGTTTTTTAGAGGGATGCAAGTTCTGATGTAGTCCTTGTTTAATGCCAGGTATACAGGTTGAAAATTATTATTATAAGCACTTTGAAACACTTTCAAATTAGTATAATGGTGAAAACGGTGTGTTCGTGTTTACTTTCAACCATAAAAATCCACAGAATGTGTTCTGCGTAAAATATTTATTAAATAAATTTTGTTTCCCTATATTAAAAGTCTAATTAAAGGTTTCTTGAGAAGATGCTGCTATTGAGGACGGAAAATGGAGTACCCTTTTGATACATTTACAATAAACATAAACTGTTAGCTGTGCTATCAGTTTGGCTCTTGGGCTATATGGCTGCCACGATTGCACTGCACATGAAAAATCACTGTTTGTACATGAAAAATCAGATTTAATGTTAATGAAGCAGTTTACAAAAGCATTGTATCTAGTTAGGGTCAAGTGTTCATGTATAAGGACATGAGAGTACCATGGGCAACAGGCAGAAGATGCTGAAGGCTTGTAGTCTGGTGGTGCAGTGGGAGGCCCAAGTGGTCTTCCTCAGCAACAAGCTGCCCAAATTAAGGTAGCTGGTTTGACAGCTGTATACGAGCTATTGGAACCAGATTGGCTTTCTTATGTCACATGACTTCCCAAGGGCAGGAGAATGATGGGTTGTGATGAGGGCGCCTCAGTTAGCACTATCTGTAATTTCCTCCTTTGACCATGAGCTCCAATGATGCAGGTAGTCAGTGCCTGATTCAGGGCCAAACTAGACATGATGTTACCTGCATGAATACAATCAACATGCATGTGTTTTTGTTATGTGAGGAAGCACTGAGCAGCCTCATAACCATGGGGGTGGGGGTGGAGGGGAGGTTCAACACTTTTTCTCCCTGCTGTGAGACAAATAAAAATCCTTAGTGGTGCCAATGGCTAGGCTGACTGGATTTTCTCCCTCTCTTGTTCTCCCTGCAGCCCTCCACGCTGCCTTCAAATCTGCTCCAGAAGGTCTCCCAGCCTTCTGGAGCGGATTCTGAGTGTGAACAAGGGGTGGGTGGGTCGGCGGGTGGAATTGCCCTACCTTCCATTTCCACTGACAGAATTGCTTCCATCAGTGGAGCGACAATGTTGTATACCCTATGTGGAAATCGTTATCGTTACTATCAATATTTCCAAATTCTGGTTTCCCCCCTATTCTCTCCCTTTCCCCCTCTTCTTCACCTGAGACAAACGTGATCTGTTTTTATTAAGAGCTTAAGGGACATGGACTGTACACACAATGTACAGCTTCTGGTAGCTGTTCTGAGTCCCTGCAGTAGGGTAGGGATATATGTATCACAACACATACCTTGGCTTTACAACGTTTGTTTTAGAATCCCCCAAACATTATGTATGTGTGTATGTGTGTGTGTATACACACACACACATATACATACATATACATATACACACACACACACACACACACACATGTGAAGATAGGGACGATCAGGAGACGGGATAAAAAATAAGGAACAAGACATTAGTAAAGTCCAAAATATAGACTCTAAACATCACATAGGTAATCTCGGCTTTGCCTCCTCAGATGTTGAAGAAGAATTGGTTGTTGGTCCTTTATAGAATTCCCTTCCCCCACAGAATAACTAAAGCTCACACAACTTTTATTGTAGGACCTTTAAATATAGGCTTTCTTCTGGTGGGCAGGTTAAGATACTCAGGGGATTCTTAATGTGGACATCATAGACTTATTAATGCATCTTGAGCCTTCAGGATATGGTTGTCTTCAAATCTAAATAAATTAATAATAAACATGTCTGCATTTTTAAAAAAGGGGGGAAAAGCTGTCAAAGAAAGGTCACACTCCTGCCTGTCTCGTTAAAAAAGTTCCTACCAAATATAAATGCCCTTCTGCAAAACAGAAAGGAGGTGCTAAAAATAGCTTTTTTAAATGGGTAGCTTTTTAGACTGGAATGTATTACATAGAAGGGACAGCAGGGGGTCTTTTTCTAGGAATTTGACAGAATACCTGCAAGAGGTGATTTGTAAGCCTTAGAAACTGATGTTGAGCCTATCTACACTACTGCTTTAAAACGGGTTTATTAACCGGTTTAAAACTGTTATAAACCGTTTTAAAGCAGTAGTATAGATAGGCTCGTTATTTCATTGGTCTCAGTGAGATTACAAATCACTACAGTCGCAATCCAGCCAAGGTTAGTCATGACAAAATTCCACTGAAACCAATCAGAATTAAAGTTAGCCACAACTATGTCCAGTTCTGTTGCTTTAAATGTTATATAGTGAAGACTAACTATCGATAGATTGTGCATTAAGTCATTAGTGAATTACCAGGAATACATGCAACATCGCATCGGATAATTGACAGCACTGTAATGTTTCTTTGGGACATACATTGAAATGTCTGCTAATGTTACTTCTGAGCTGGTTTAAGCATATGATGTTTGGTCCCAGAGCATCTGCAAAACATAGGATGTTCACACATCTACTTGCATGCAATAGATAAGAAAAACATAAAACTGAATGCAAAATTACAACAGAAGCTTAGCATCCTTCGGTTATCGTACGTTATCTTTAAATACTAGTATTCACATATTAAGAGTATACAACTCAGCATTCCAGAATCTGTTTAGATGTGGAGCAAAATATAAACTGGGAGAATAAATCAATAAACAAATGGAATACAACGTACAAGAGAATAAACTATAGCATTAGAAAACTAAGCACAAAAAGGGAACTAAATGTAACTGTGGGGATACAACAAAGGGAAGGGTGAATAAAAGAGGCAAGGCTGACCAAAAAAAAAATCAGCTCCTAATTAAGAAGATGTTTCACACTCGTGGTTGAATTCCTAATATTATATTCTGTTGACATGCCGCTGCTGAATCTTCAATATTTAGCATGATGTTCTGACTGATGCTTTATATGGGTGAAGCAAGCAATTTGGCATGATCAAATTTAAACTGGCAAGCTGATTGATTGCTTTGTGTTACACAGTGAATGGCTTGGATATACAAACCCCAGGAGCTGAAGCATTTACAGCATTAGGTAACAAGATGTTCCCTAGTATGAAGTATTCCTGCCATCATAAAACATGTTTTTTTCATTCCATATATACAAGGACTCTCATATGACTTAGGCAATAAGTTCCTTCTCAAAGTTTGACCTGTGTGCTTCTGACACAATCATTGCCATCAATTTAGCATCCAAATCTTGTTTTGCAACGTCCCACAGTTTACAGCAGCAGAGACATCCTTCGATAGACAGTGCCACCACGAGACCCTTAAAGAAATTGTTTAGAAAAAAGTGTTTGGTTACAGGAGCAGCTAACAATAGCCTAAACTTGTTGACTGAGCTGACATATTCTATTTCAGGAAGGTAATCTGTGCCCAGCCAGTATAAGATTTTGAGAACATGTTTGAATGTACTGCAGGCAGCCATAATTAACCAACGATTGCACTGTGTTATTTTAATTGTTGATATTTAGTTGGTTTTGGAGAGCCAAAGGGTGTGTCTGCCAAGGACACATGCTCTGGGTTGATCTTCTGCTGGTCCCCTGCCAGTCTGTACAGCAGAGGGGGATCCTAACAAGGCAGGCTCTCCTGTCCCATGAGTCAGAATGAAATAGCATTGACATCATTATACAAATATTTGTGACATCGCTCTTTGAGATTATAATTATCACCTATCATGTCAACAGACATTTGTAGAAATTATTGATGGAACTCCCTTACCTGGTAGACACACCAGATTCAGCATGAGCATCTTTCAGAAACTGTAGGACTTTTAAAATTTTGGATGGATTTTTGTTAGCGAGAAAATAAACATATTGTTAATTGGGCAGCCCAAAATAAATAAAAACTATTCCCCTGCCCCCAAACCAGGAAGCCAGATCAAAGTGTCTTTGCTATAGCAGAAAAAAAGCATTCTTCCCTGCTATAATGCCTGAAAATAAAAAATGTTCATTTTTCAAACAAAAAACTGTACACAACTCCTTTAAAACACCACAAGAAACTTTGGATGTATTCACACTTGGCAAAGCACTTTCCATTTGAAGTATCTTTAGCTTTCTGTCTTACATGAACAGACATGCGCATAGAAATTGTTCATGAGAGGCTCAAATATGTTTTTAAAATGAGAGACAGGACCCATTTTTGTGTCCTTTTGGTTGGTCTAATAAAAGTATTACACTAATATGGATTTTAGAATTTTGCTTATGACCAACATGGCTACATTTGCTTTTTGGGTGAGTTGGAGAACACTAAATTTTACCTTAAAACAATGGAATCCCACATGGAGGAAGAGGAAGCTGGGACTTTATTCTCTGAGTGTTCATCCCTTCCAAATACAAGGTAGCTTCTAGTTTAGGGGAAACTTCACCTACTATATTTCCTTGTGTCTGTTTAGTGTTAATGGCATAGGAATGGCCAGTAGAAAAGGATGTGAACCCTAATTAGAAAGTGTTCTCTGGAAAAGCGTCTGATAAATTTGGGTAAACAATGGATACCATCATACCAATAATATGCACACTGCTAATAATGGGATCCAGACACCTCTTAGAATGGATAGGCTGACCAGATAAAATCCAGGTCAGGGCTCATGCAACTTTAACAGTTGTAGAGAAAAGGGAATTTCAGCCAGGGTTATTTGTATGCAATTAGTTCCTGGTGAAATTCCCTCTTCATCACAACAGTTAAAGTTGCAGGCACTATACTAGAGTGACCATATACAAAAGAAGGCAGGTCCCCTGCAACTTTAACTGTTGTGATGAAGAGGGAATATCACCAGAAACTAATTGCATACAAATGACACTGGTTGAAATTCCCTTTTCTCTACAACTGTTAAAGTTACATGAGCCCTGACCTGGATTTTATCTGGTCACCTTAAGAATGGACTAAGACCTGTTCAACTTGACACCTGTCATTCACATGTAGCATGCTACTACTTGTATACTTTGCCATGTCAACAAACTCTTTTAACACAAAACGCAACTTAGCAATGCCTGTTACTTAGTTCCCAGACAACCCCAGAATTTCTGGATTCAGGAGGAGAGTGGAAGCCAGCACAGTCTGAAGCAGAGGATCTTGCTAGAATAAGGCTGTGCTAACGGCTCAGGCCCCGCTCCACAAAATAATGTTTTGTATCCCCAAGAGATATTTTAAAATACAAAGGTTTCCAACTTAATTGTATATATGTGGGACGAGCATTGAGGAGAAGTAAATAGGAAATTGGGTTTTTTTTGTTTTTTTTAAGGACAGGGCAGGGTTAGAAGCTTCCTTTTGCTACTGTGAAACAATAATCTTTCTTTAAAAAAAAAAAAGTTACTCTGTTCATTTGAGGAGCTTGCTTGACTAGCATCCCAGAGGAGAACCCCAGGACATCAGTTCCTGATTGGACCATTAGTGGTAGAGAGGACTATATCCTGATTTTTTTAAAAAACAAAAAAACATTTCTTTCGTTTTTTGAGAATTGTAAATTGTCTTGAGGGTCTTGGCAGAAAGGCCACACAGGAATGCATTAAATAAAGAAATACTTGGTTGTTGAAATCTGGTTGGATTATTGGTGAGAGTATGAGAATGGAGGAAACAGAAGTTAACAGATGGCATTCAGGATATGAAGTTTGTAAACAAAAGAGTTAAAAAGAAAAACGAGAAACGCTGTGCTCCTCCCACTTCTGTTGTAATGTTATCCAACGGCAGAATATTTCAAGCAACACTTCACCCTGTTCAGAGTGTATAATTTGGAAGAGACAGAAATCAGAGATGATAACTGGGTTGTTCCAGGGAATAACTAAAAAATAATAAGGACAATTTAAAAGGGGGAGGGAGGAAAAAAAGATGTGTATACTTGGTCACAGACACATGAAGAGTTGTTAAATCAGATCTTTGAGAAGTATGCTATGCAATGCAATAATATGTGTGTTTACTCCGAAGTAAATTAGGTGTGTTACATGGGGCTTACTCCATTGTGTGTTTAAGATTATAGTTATGTTAGAAATGAAGCGGAGGTTGCATAGATTAATTGTAGGGCTCCTCAAGCTTGCCCTACGCAGTTCCGCACCACTCCAACCTATTCCAATATATTCGTGGCTATGGAGGGAAAACCTATTTTTAAAGAGATGAAGGTGGGGCGGGAGGGAGCGTGTGTTCATAAGCACCAAACAATCCCAGGATTTGGGGGGAGGGGCGGGGTCCCTGGTCCCTTTGTGTGTGTTTGTCTCTAATTGTGGAGATACTGATGTTATACCTCCCCAGCCATCTTAACGTATTTTTTACTGCAACAAACATGGTTACCTCTCTGGAAATCACAAGACAGACATTCAACCGGTGCAGCATTTTTCACCACTGCATCTCCGCCTGTCAATTTTTATATTTTTTAGTTGCCGCGAGGCATTAAAAAACGCAGGCGTGTTTACACACACACACAGAACAAAAAACAACCCGATGACTGCGAACTCTTCCAGATCTCAAAAAGTAATATTTTAGCTTCTTTCGCCCACAGGACAGTTTTAAAGCGCTCCAAGGAAAGGAAGCCTCTGGCTCAGCCTTCCCTAATCGGCGCCCTCCAGGTGTGTTCGCCTACAACTCCCATCATCCCCAGCCAGCATGGGGAAAGCTGTTCTGGAAGCCCTCCCGTTCTCAATTTCAGTTTTTTAATCGTCTCCTATATAGCTACACACCACACTTATAGGAAGAGTCTACCAGCCGCAACCGGGCTACGGAAAACTTGCTAGAGAACAAGCAGGCTGTAGCCCAGCCTTCCCCAACATGGTGCCCCCTCCCCCCCCCTGTTTAGGTCTACAGCTCCCATAATTCTGGATCATTGCCCATGCTGACTGAGGCTCATGGGAGCTGTAGGACAAAAAAACACCACATGCTCGAAATCCCAGTACTTCCGCTTTCTACGGCGGCCGCCGTGAGGCAAACGTATCCAAGCGCAAGAGAAAATGGCAGCCCCCTTAGAGGTGTGCCATGTAGCTTGCTGCGCCAACCGCGCCGGTCCCGGCGTGGTTTCTTGGGGAAGAGGGGGGCTGCTGGCGTTCGGCTCGTGTCGCTCCGTCGTCCTCTACGACCCGCAGGTGAGGCGTGAAGGGAGGCCGAGTAGTTATGGCTAGCTCAGCAAGAGAGCGCCAACCTTTCCTAGGCGCGCGCTTTGGAGGCATGCAGGGGGAGAGTGCCTTGGAAGGCTCCTGCGACTAGATGCAGTTCAGCGGGTTGAGTTATTTTGCCAGAATAGGGAAGCAATAATGGGGGCGGGGGGCGGCAAAGCGTCGTTTGCTACGTGTCTGCTGTTAAGAGCCCAGGAACAAACAGGGAGAAGAGCCCTCACAAGCGTAAGGCAAACAAAAACAGGGCCAGAGGATGACGGCAATTCAAAATTATAATTAAAAAAAAATGAATGTTCACCAATGCTCAGAGTTAAACTATTTCATGCGAAGGTCAAACATTGTTTTATTGGCTTATCTGAGCTCGTAATGAGCAAAAACCTAACTCAATGAGCTGGTGGATTGATAATTCACCAGCACCAGTAAACTATTAATAAACTTATTTTACAATTGTACCTATGCAAATAATGAATTTATCTCAAATACAATAATTAATAACATCTCTGTACAAATACAAATATAAATGTTTGCTCAAAGGGAGGTGTAATGACAAACAATAACAGATGGTTACTCCGGAATTGTATAATCCGTTTCCACATTTCATCAAGAGCCCAGCAGGCTTGCAGTGTGGTATAATGGTTAAAAGTGTGGGATTTATGCTGGGAAGACCCAGGTTCAAATCCCTGCTCAGCTGTGAACAGCCCCTCCTCCTTAACCTACATCACAGCAGCATGAGGATAAAATGCAGAGAGGGGCCGTGTATGTCTCCTTGAGCTCTTGGAAGAAGGGCAGGATAAAAATGTGATTAAAATGATCAAAAATCATCTAAACATGAAAGTGTAAGAAAGAAAGCTAACCTGATGGTTTGCATAAATTTGAACTATGCTTTGCAATGCACACCCAGTCATGAGTCATCAAGCTGCCTTACCCATGATATATGGAAAGGTGAAATATAAAAACCTATAATAAATAAACAATGTATATGCATGTGTGAATAAACCTGTAGTCTCATTGTTCCATGCTTTGCTTGCATGCGACAGATGGTTGCGCACAGTTCCTGAATGGTTAAAATAACTACTCTTTAACATATTGCAATGTTCTCCCAAAGTATTTTGACTTTTTAACACCATTGGCTGCAGAATGATGAAACTATTTCAACAGCATCTTTTAAGATCTCTCTGCAGGAAGAACATTCTCTTTTTTTCTTAACAGGGAAAGGTTTCACTTATCCTCTTTATAACTGGCAAATCTGGTTCTGCGTTCTTTTTCTCTCCAGAAAAGAAAAGTAGTTGGTACACTGAATGGTCACACTGCTAGAGTTAATTGTGTCCAATGGATTCACAGAAACGATGGATGTAAGTACAGTTTAAACGTGTTTAAAAGTAAGGTGACTTTTTCTACTAGTATTGTTTTACATAAAACAAATATGTACTTAGAATTGTCCAAAGTGTTAATAAGACATTTTGGTCAGGAACTTTACAATCCATGATTAATGTATGAGATACAGATATTGGAGTGGGGAATAAGTTAGAACCGGCCTCAGTAGATATTTTCTACACAGAATGGTATCATAAATAGTATTACGCTTAGGTTTTCAAACTTTCAATGTAACCTACCCCACAGGTTTGCTGTGAGAATAAAATGCATGGAGCAGGGGAAGACAGTCTGGCTCAATTCGGACGACACGATAGTCAATGGTGGGTTGACTAACCCTAACCCTCACGCTAACCCTAGGGGGCACTCCCCACACAACATGGTAATAAATAATCAACTGTGGTGTGGATGAGGATCAACGCTGAGTTGACTATGGCAGCATTCGGATGACACAATAGTAAAAAAACCTGACGATTGTTTCCCCCACACCAGTTGTTTATTGTGTCATCTGAATTGAGCCTATATGTTGTCCTGGAGGAAGCATGTGATAAAAAAAAGTTAGAATTGTAGCTTAAAATCTTCTTCCAATCATTTCCCCCCAAACTGCTAAATGCCTTGATTGCCTTAAATTAAGTGGTAGTGGTGATGGTGGTGGATGTTTTGTTTAGTAAGGAAACTCCTACAGCATTAGTTGGCATCTAATTTTTAATACAGATTACATTTGAATTCATCAAAAACTGAAGGGCTAAGACTGTCCACTAATTTGCTCTCATACATGGGAAGGCACTGGCTGAGAATACTTGAATCTCTTCCTTCCCATTGGGTTAATTCTGATGTATTGCCAAGTCATCGCTTACTGCTATGTAAATAAGGCTTTAAGGACTCCTGGGCCCACACACTCCATCTTCCCTTGCACACCACAATTCTCTTCCTCCCTTTCTGGCTTGAGGCAAACTATAGCGTGCCATTTTTTTCAGAACTAACAACCTATGGTTTATGCTTGCCCTGGAAATCAAGTTCCGAAACTGCAGTTTCATGATGGCTACCAATCCTAGATTGAAGGGCAGGTGAAAACCATAGTGGGATTCTTTCGACACAACCGTGGGTTGCTTCAAACCAAAAAGGGAGGGAATGAATTGCAGCAAGCAAAAGGATGGGGGGAGGGGAAGATGTGGGAAGAATGCAAAACCAAGAGTCATTGAAAGAGTCATATACACGTAGCATCTGTCCATGGTTTGGGCTGGACCGGCCCTAGACATTTTGCTGCCAGAGGGAGGAAGGTCAAGATGGTGCCCTCTCTTCATCCCATATGCAGAAACCAGTTGGACTGGCAGTTGAAACTTACTTCTACCCTTGCAATTAGATAGTGATTCAGCAAGTTAGTTTTGGGGGGCTCAGGACAGGTTGTGTGGCATACATAGCTCTGTCCTCCAACAAAGGGGAACAGCCAGGTGGCTGATACCACTGCCCCCAGCATCTGCCCCTTGAGAAGATTTATTCTGCCTAATGTCAGGCCAGGCCCTGGGTTTGACATTACACCTTTAGCTGAGTCCTCCCCATCTTGTGTACCTCGGCTATACGCTCTGAGACACAGACAACGGGCTGTTCGAAACTTGCTGTGGTCAGTGGTGGGAATGGGGAGGGAATGTTCTTTATAGGCGTCGGATGCTATCGTAAGGTGTGATGGGAAGCCCCTGAGGACTTCTGGGCCACTAGTACCTATCTTTTTAATACAGTTTTGACTCATTTATCAAGTATTTTATGGTTTTATTGTTGCAATTAATACCTTTTATGAGACTGTAATTAGTTTATTAAATAATAATTCAATATGGCAATGGGAAGCATGAAGATAGCTACAGGACTCTGCTAGCTAGATTACATGAGTGAAGATGCAAAGAGCATCTTATAATCCTATCGAGGGTCTGAACCCGCCCAGTAGGACTTTTTACTTCCCCTCCCCACGATTGAAACAGCAGGCAGCCATGTCTTATCACAAATTGCTTTTACAACTCTCTTTAGTTTCATGACTTGTTTTACGTCATGGGGGATATGTAAGTAGTGCAAGTCCAAAACTGTCTTAGGCATGCAGAAATAGTTACATGGTTCTTCGATTCAGTCCATGCTTTTTTCCTTTTGAATTTTAAGCTGCAGGAAGAATTCCCTGCGTTTTGACTATTGCCGTAGGAGTGCCCTCTGGTGGGCATCGTCTACATTCGAAATGCATTGCCGTAGGGCTCTCATTTGAAACCTCTTAGAAATGAAAACCATTATTCCAATACACGGATTCCTCTAGCATAAAAAAATGTTGAGAGAATAAAAGATAGGACTTTTTCTCTCTCCCAGCATTCCCTAACCAGGGAGTTGTAGGACCTTTCTCTTTAAACATGTTTAGGATTGCGCCTTTGATTGCTGAAGGTGAACAGGCAACTTGGTATTTGAATTAATAGACTTAGATGTCTAAACATTCATTTTTTGTAATGTGTTCATGATTTTATTTTGTTTTAGGTATCATGAGGCTGTGTAGTCTTAGATGGCCAAGCAAAGTGGGGTCTTTTGGTTTAGATTATCTGCTCAGCATTATACTTAGCATTGTCTCTTCTACATGTGAGATATCAGAATGGAATTTGGTACAGGCTCAGGACACAATGCTATGCTTCAAGTTAAAACACTAGTATCATGGAGGGACGTGAAGTTAGGAATTAAATGAGAGAAAATTCCTGAAATTTGTACATCTGTTGTTACAATCCAAAGTCACAGCGATCCTTCTTGTCACCCTTCTCTTATTCTTTCCTGGATGGGCAATCAAGATTGACTTTTGTGTCACTCCTGTGTCACTCCTATCAACAGGTTAGGCCACTGTGTCAATTTCATAGGCAAAAATCTATAAAGGTTTAACCATGTCCTGTGCTAGGTGTTTTCAGGTGAAAGTAGGTGGTAAGGATCCGTCAGTTATGTGCTGTACAGATGACAGAGTGATAAAAAGAGAGAACTTATACTAGGCTAGTAAAAGCTTATTTTAGTAGTTAGGGTGAGTTCAAAAATTAGAACAATCTTTCTTGTTTGTTTGAATTTACTGCAATACCATGTTTTGTATATTTGTTGATAAATCAAGTTATTTGTTGAAAGTAGAACTTGTTTGGTTTGATCCAAGGTGGTTCTGAATACCCTATACCTATAGTATCTCACCCCACATCCTAAGCTACTGTGGAGTCTATGTTCAGTAGGTGGTGGCAGCTGACAATCCATTGTGTATTTAATTTAGTGACAAGGGAGGACTACTTTGATACCCAGTTTAGAGTGCCATTTCTTGTAACCCTGTGGTTGCCAGAGTACAGGGAGGGATAAGATATCTTGGTGGAATTCCAGGGCAACCCCTGCACCCGTTTTCAAGATGAGGAGGAAAGGCACAAAATTAGTGTCATTGATATCTAAACATGCTCTAAATATTGTGAATTATTAGTTTTATTGTAAACATTTCCATATGCAAAACAGGAAATATATAGTATGCTAAATATAAAACTAAATAATCTTGAAATTAGACATGTTCATTAATTATTATGTAGTTCAAAACTTAATGTTAGGATCCCTATGAAAGTGAAAGATGTCTGTTAAAGAGGCTATAATATGTACAAAGAATTTACAGTTACATGAGTCTTGTTTGATGCTAACCAGATGGACAGGAAAATACCTACCCTAGCAAAATAATTGAGAGTCTGTTTAGGGAATATGGCTTTTAGAGCTGCAAATATTCCCCCTTTTTTGGAAATGATAGAACTTAGAAAGAAATTGAAACTAATATAACTGACTTCAACAAGAGTGCTTTCATTTGTTTTTTTTTAAAGTTATTCATTTGTAGATTTTGATTTTGTAGATCCATTAAAACTGAAAGTAATCCTTGGAAAATCTTTTGAATCTGGATTGTTCAACCTTTTTATTTCCCCTTTATCACAGCTTATGAGATGGAATTGATTTCTGGAGGTTCTGACAAACGTATTATTCTTTGGGAAACACATAATGAGAAGGTATGCGGAGGCATTGTGGTCCGTAAACAAGGTTAAAACTCTTGAATGCATTATTTGTTTTATATAAAGGAGAGGACAAACCCAATCCAGAACAACTTCTGGACCCTTCTGTTCTTCCCAACCTAACCTTTCAATGCTGCCAAAGATCTACAGCCAGGTCTCTAGTTTACTAAGCAATCTTGTACTGCAAAATATTAATTGCTAGTTATCTGGATTCAAATTTTAAGAGTGTTGCAGTGAAAAGGAATGGTATCTGTTGAAGAGGCTGTCACTGTGAGTTAAGGCTACAATCCTAAACATACCTTTTAAAGAGCAAGCTCCACTGAACACAGGGTGACTTACTTCCAGGTAAACATGTATAGGATTGTGTTGCATGCTACATTGAATTCTGTGACATAAATTATGAAAGCCAAATAGATTTGCTTATCTTATGTGACTCCTTCCACTTTTGCTGTCTTGGGAAGGAACAAGGCATTTCAGTTCAGGCCACCGCAAACCTGCCCACTGAAAACCTTTTTTAGCTCCCCCTCTGGCTTCTTAGAGTTGTCATCACATGTCGTCAACACACTTACAAGCTTATACTTGCAGCACTAAGGGCTAGAAACTTGTGTTTTCTAAAAGGAAACCTGAGATTCTCAGGAAGCTGAATTCTGCAGTCAGTGCCACATTCTGGGCTTATGTGAAGTCTCAGAATCTACTTCTGACCTGGCTACAACTTTCTGTAGCAAAGGCATTTGGTGATTCAAGAGGAATCACTCGGCCTCAATTCCACGGCCCTCGAAAAGAGAAAGTGAGCACGGAGCTCCCTGTCTCTAGCATTGTGAGGCTGAGTACAAGCCAGGTTCCCTCTCCCTTTGTATTCTTAAAAGCTATTCCAGCTGCAGAGGGAGACATAACCAACTCTGTGCTGTGCACAAGGAGGGCTTCATCTCCTCTGCAGTCTCAGGAGTATTATTTTTGGGGTTGTTAAGGGGCACGTAGCCCACCATGCATATGTGTGTACCAGGAGGAAGTATGATGGTGGATGGGTTGGAGTGAGAAGAGGTGAGTAAATACCTCCCACAGAGCTTTTTACAAAACCTGTAGGAATATTCTTTAGAGAGTTCCCCTAGGAATTTTTTGATTGGCATAATTTTCTGGTCTGCTAATCCTTCGTCTAAAAGCACCTCATATTGAAAAGCTCCACAAAAGCAGCTCTTAGTGTTTTGCGGACCCTGCCATTTTTAATTTAAATTGAATGTACTCTTGTTCTTATTCATCCTGTTCTGATGTTAAGAAAACATTTCTACTGACCGGTGTACTAACCAGCATATCGTGTATAATTATATACACTTCACAAAATTCATTAATCCAATTTGGCCCCCTTTTCATAGCTGTGTCTATCCACGCCATTAACTTTCATGGTGCCTTTCTCTGACTTGAATCAAGTTTTGCAACTCTTAGTTTTGCAGCTAACTGGACTGCAGTTAGTCCCACGCTGACATACAAGCTGTAAATTTATATAATTGCAAATAGGAAACCCGTGACTCTACTGAAGGGCTTGTGAGAGTTACCCAGCTATTTCAGGGTGAATTACTCTTTTGATCAAGTGAATACCATAGTGACATTCAGCCTTAGTTCTCCTCCTCTGATGTGCAATAGGGAGATTTGAGGAACAATCAAGGTTATGTTTCTTTGCGATAGAAAAAGAGGCGAGTTGCCTCAACTTTGTCTTGTCTTGCGTCGGTAAATTTGCGTGCTTGTGAACTAATGGCCTGCTTGGGATGTTTCCTCCCGAATCTTGAGACAGCAGCAGTGAAGCTGCATCCCTTCCTAAGCTGTAGATGCACTTGTGAGGAAAGACTATAGCTTGCCCGTGAAACAGTGCTCTGAACCCTACCTCCTCTTCTCTCTTTGAGCAGACCTACTGTCTGTTGAGGCTGCAGTGGCAGCATTCTGATGATGGAAGCGGATACCTCTGTATTGAGAGACCTGCATTCCAGGAGCCCTAATGAGAAATATAGGTGGGATGAGGTGTGGACTCTATCAGCTGCTCCTGGGATATATTCCAGGAAAAACAGTTGGCATAACAGCATACCCAACGATTGGAAAGCACTACACATACTTACTACAAAAGTGTTATGAACTGGTGGAACAGAAGGCTAAATAAAGTGGCATATTGAAGTGCTTATCGTTTTTAAATTGGGACTAGCCTCTTCTCTAAAGAGGAATGCTTTAACTAAAGGGCACTCTAGAAGGAGAAAGGAAGGAAACGGAGTTGACCCATGAAATACAAAGGTTAAATTAAACAATCCTGTTGCTAGTGTTTGCCCTAAAATTATTTGAAGGTGCAATCCTATGCAAGTTTAGACAAAAAAAGGCCTACAAATGTAAGTATGCCTTAGCTAGCATGGCTGGCTGGGGCATGCTTGGAGTTGTAGGCCCTTTTATCTGAAATTGAAAATAAAATGTCGATCTTCAGATTGTATAAAGCGTTTGCCATTCAAAGTAGATTGAGAAAATGGATGAGAAGGCCAATTATGCTGTTTTTGTGAAAGCCATGAAATTCTAGTTTTTACCCAAATGAAGTCTATAATACATTTTGAACACAACATTGTATAGAGTGCATGTTTTTAATGGAAAACAAGCACACTGTACTTGGCCTACCTATGCTCTCCACTAAAAAAAATTCTGTTCTGTTAAAGTTCTTTAGCGTTCCAGTTACTTCCATGGTTGGATCCTTCTGAAAATTCTGCATGTCAATTTGATTTAAACTTCAGGGTTGTTGTCCTTCCTCCATGTAATTGTTATAACTTTATGTTTAGCTTGTGAACTCCATTCACCTTGACGGTCACACTGAAGCAGTTTGCGCTTTGGATGCAGTTTACACAGCAAGTGAGACTACAGCAGAGTCAAACCTACTAGTAGCTTCTGCAGCTTCTGACTCTACTGTCAGAATCTGGTCCAAACAAGGAACAGATGGTAAGCTTCTTTACTTGTTTACGCAAACAGGAATTCTATCAAGAAGTATCTTGAGAAGTGTCTTCACATCCCATGTTGCAAGGTTAAGAGACATCTATCTGTATTAAAGATGAGCAATCGTTTTATCTCTGAGGGCCACATTACTTCAGGGGTAAGGAAAGGGTCCGGCATCCATTACCCCTGAAGTAATGGATGGGTCTTGCACTAGGTGGATCCCCCTGCCTTTCTCTCTCTCTCTCTCTCTCTCTCTCTCTCTCTCTCAATCTCTCTCTCACACCCACACACACACACACAGGCTCAGTTCGGACGACACATTAAGCAGTGAGGAGGGGGGGAACAATCGTCAGTTGTGTTGCTTATTGTGTCGTCTGGAGGGCAGCACACAACGCACACACAACTGACAGTACGTTAATCAGGCACTTTAAACAACGGAGCGAAACAACGGGCTTGCACGTTGTTTAGCCCGAAGCCCCGTTGTTTAAAGTGTCGTCCGAATTCAGCCCCTCTCTCTCCGTGGACTATTCCGTTTCAGAATAGAGTTCTGCTGCCTAGAACAGCCAAAAAAACCCAGCCGCTCTATGCAGTCGGCAGAACTCACGGTGCATGCTGGGATATGGCTGGGGGACACATGGAGGAGAGGCTACTACCAAAATGGCCACCGCAAGTTCCTTGCAGCCGGGGCGTTTGGCGGTTCCGAGCAGCGCTGGCTGCAGTGTGTCGTCTGTGGAGCTCCTCCTGCCTAACGCACGGTCAGTACGTTATTTACCCCTCTGTTGCTTAATATGTCATCCAAACTGAGCTACACACACAGAGCCTTCCACCACATAACACCTTCTCACAGGTTTAATACCCCGCCCCAGTGTTCTGGATGAAGATCACCCTATTAAGCATTTTCCTAAGCTTACTAGCAATGAGCTGGATCTTGACCAGGATTGTGGGGTGAGATGCTTGGCACTCTTCATGTCCTGCTTCCAGGGGGACCTTTATTTGAATCCACCAAAGCATATCCCAGTGGAGGTAGCCCTGTGTGCTTGTGGTCTCCCCCCCCTCCCCCCTTCAGTCTTACGCCAATCATGCATCAGTCAGGGTCTGCGGTCGACTGCCTGTCAGCATCTAGGGGGCAGAGCTAGAGCGCCCCTTCGCACGTTTGGTCGCCATGGGTCCCAAGTGCCTGAATGGTGTTCAGGTTGTATGTCGTTCTGATATCTGCTGACCGATAAAATAAGCTATATGTCTTGAATAAGGGAGACACTGATAATTAAGGAAGGTCAACAGTGGTATCAGTGAAGTGTCCAGTGTACAGACGGCTTAGTTTGCGTCACTGCTTGCCAGAATGCAATACCCATTAAAGGTGTTTCATTTACAGTTATACTGGATAGTAATGAATAATGAAATAATGGACGTAGGGGGAAGTTTGCCTGCTGGAGGAGAGGGTGCACATTTCTCAATGTGTCAAGTTCCAGTGTGAGTGAAAAGGAGAGGTTGTTCCTATTGTGACCCACTCTAACCTCTCCTTATCAGCTTTTCTAGACCTGAACCGGGTTTTTCTCTGTTGTTGTATTTCTTGGTTGAGGTTTTATTTCATTGTAGCTATAATTCGTAGCATAACCTGGTTGTTCTTCATTGGCTGTCTCTGTAATGTTCACTGCTGGTATGCAAAACTGTGTTTTTCCCCTCCCTCTTAGTTAAATGCCTTCAGACGCTGCTGTTTGGAAATGGCTTTGCGATGGATGTTTCTTTGTCCTTCTTGCCAGGCAGTGACAGTAAGTGTGTCTACATAATTTTGTAATCTTTTGACGAATCACTTAACACACGTCTTAAACATTCCACTCAGTATTGTTGATGGATGGTGGCACTTTTCAAAGCATGGATCAAACATTCTGTTCTAAAGTATATTACAAAACCTACAGTTCTGGGATCCTAATATGTAATCCTAGTATGTAGTTATATTGTCTTCTATGTAGACAGCTTTCATTTTCACACAACCCCAATGCTACTTACAACTTGTTTTCCAGATTTGTGGAATTTTAAGTCCTGCCAGACTGGATATTCTAGACTCTAGGATATCAAGTCTAGGAGTATTTAAAATCTCATGCATTTGCTATGCAGATCCAAGGATGCCCACAAATTTGCTATACGGATCCATGGATGCTCAGAATCTGTTTAACAAAACCTTACAGTGTATCTACTCAGAAGTAAGTCTTACTGAGTTTAATGTGACTTATTCTCGGGTAAGTATGTGTAGGGTTTTTAGCATTAGGTTTCCTGCCTGCCCTGCTTCCTCTTGTGACCATTTTCTTTTTCAGTTGTTTCAAAAAATGTAGTTGAAGCAGCAAATTTCCAATGATTGCTTTGTCATTTCAGTACCAGTACTGGCTTGTGGCGGTGATGACTGCAAAATCCATTTATATGTGCAACAGGCTGGACAGGTAGCTATTGTGTGTGTCTCTTATCCTACAAATTGTATGCCATTTTGGGGAGGTGTAGGTTTTGTCCTAATTGTATTTATTCAGCCAGTGGGAATAGCTTCTGTGACCCAGAGAGTGACTGAGCTGATGATTTGAAAGCGTGGGCAGAACCATATTGGAGAAGCCACTCTTTAGGTAGCTGTGTCCCGAGCTGTTTAGTTTTTAAGAAGTCAATACTAGCACTTTGAATTGGGCTGGGAAGTACATAGGCAGCCAATAGAGTTCTATTAACATTGTCAAGATGTGGCGTGAATAAGCTGTTCCAGTGAGAACTTGGGCAGCTGCATTCTGTACTGACTGAAGCTTCCGAATCGAAGGCAGCTCCATTACAGCAATCCAGGCAGGAAGTTGCCAGAGCATGGATGATTGCAGCCAGACTTCTGAAGCAGCCAACGTTGTTAAAACGCAACATGAGGCTAGTTGAGCCTCTGGCAACAAAGCTGGATCCAAGGGAACCTCCAATATTCCATGCAAAACGTTGAAAAACAGGCGTTTGTGCTGAGGGGACTGCTTTCTTTCAGTTTCAGAAAACCTTGCTGCTCCGTGGCCATGAAGACTGGATAAGAGGGGTGGAATGGGCAGTGTGTGGTAAGTATGAAGTACAGCAAAGGCATTTTTAATCATCTAACATGTCGGATAGAGCAAAAGCCAAGCTCCTGAGACCATTTTAATCTTACCTGCACCGGATTTTAGTTCCAAAGGATGGCCTGTAGAAAGTGAGATGGGAAAACGTGGTGATGATGAGAGTTCTGTCATTTTCATTTGGGGGGGGGGGGTATAATTCCACCTGCATGAAATTCCCGCTTCACATTTTGAAGATGGCGTTGCGGATAGATTAAGATAATTTTAGGGGATTCGATCACATCATAATGGGCAAGTATGTTGCTTTGGATAATGCTGACATCGATATAATCTTCTAGTTTTGAATGCAGGAAGCTTTAGGAGTGCTTTTTTCATCTCTTATTTTTTTCAAATTTTGTTGAAACAGACAGAGGGAAAAGTGCAGGTGCTTGGTCCAGGCGGACTCAGTTTTATGACGAATCTGACGTCTTCAGTGGAGAAACGAATGAATGTAAAGCACATTTTTGAACCGAACAGCTTCTACTCAACATTACTAGGGCTGTGTATAATTTGTGCTAAGATATTTCAATTCCTGGTTTAGGAAATCCAAATGCTACGCTCTGAAGAAATTATTCAGATTCACAAATGTTGCATATTTTATTTTATTTTGTATTGCTCTGGTCTCTGGAGGAGCAAGGACTTTGAAATCCTGCCCCTGACTGCCGGAAGTCTCATCTCTGGCTTTTGAGATTTCAGCAGGCATTGCCCATACACTTTCAAGCATATTTTTGCAACCCTAAGAGCTAACGCTTAGCATTTTTTAAAAATGGTAACTGAGATCCTTGGGAAATTGAATTCTACACCCACTTCCATATGCTGCATTTTTTGTGCTTCCCCGTGGAATCTAAACATACACATAACCCTGGCCATAGCGAACTATGCAGTACATATCAGAAATAGATTCCCCCCCCCTCTGCTGAACAAAGATATGGGGCACTTTTTTTTCCTCTAAGAGGCCTATTGCTACAAGGATCTATGTGTCCAAGTCTAAAGTTCATGTGTTCATCCTGACTCAATAGGTTCTGAAAGTTTCATCCTTGAAAAACAGCCTAGTGCTGTCTTTCTGCATGCAGCTAATTTTGCTGAATCATCTGAAGGGCCTGTAAGGAATTTTTCTAGAATTGCAGCTAATATGGCAATGTAATGCGAATCTTTCTTCATGCGGTACAGTGAAGTGTCTGTTTCAGTATTGGTTAGTGACTTTCCCACAGTAAATACTGCCTGTTTTTCTCTGGTGAATGAGCTTCCAACATCATTCCTCCCCTTTTCAATCATTTAACTTTTTTTTAAAAGATGGAGATCTCTACTTGGCTAGTTGTGCTCAAGATTGTCTGATAAGAATCTGGAAGATTCATGTGACTTCATCACTCCTTGAAATCCAAGATGAGGACACTGTTAGATTGAAGGAGAACATTTTCAGTGTGAAAAATAATAGTGGTAAGTCTGTACTTTATGAATAGTTGTTGGCTTTTCAGAGGCTATATATAAGTGTTTTCAGTAGGTTAAAAGCAAGTTAGAATCTAAGGTTTTCCATTCTTGCATTCAAGATTCTCTTTTGCTGAGAAAAATCAACTAATGTGTTGTTTCCCAACAGTATTGGTAACTGAGCCGAGAGAGGTTGGGTATTTCTGAGTACTTTATTTCAGCGAACATCACAAATAGCTGTTCCCCAGCCCCTATGACACCCTCTCTCTCTAGTGCAGGAAAAGTGTTTAACCATTTTTGTTTTATATCCAGAGAAAGTAGAGCAGAGAAAACTATCATGCTCATTTCTATCCAGTGAAAAGTATTTGCAACTGGAAAGTAGTTTCTTTCCACAAATCTCCCCTGTCAACAGGATGCTATGTTTTTGTGTATATACTTGCATCAAATATCCTGGGTGTGCAAAAGCGATCCTGCACTAACATATCCTCTTTTCTTGTAGTCTTCTCTGCATGGCTGAGTTGTTTGCACAATGGGTGGGCGCTTCTTGACTTTTCATTACATGAGTTTGTATCACCCTTGCTTTCCATTCAAAGCCACAGTTTATGGCTGGAAGGGAGGAGGTCCAGGTTACATTTTTACTTGCATCTAATAGATTTCAAGGAATGTAACAGGGTTATCTTGTGACTTTGCAATGTGGGGCTGTCTGACAGGATGATATTATCATTGGTGCAGCTGGTTTCATACACAGAGAACGTTTTTATTCTTTCTGCTTTGCTTTGTGGTAGGTTCAGATACATCTTTTGCTGTTACGCTGGATTCTGTGTTAGCTGGACATGAAAACTGGGTATATGCCATTCATTGGCAGCCTTCATTTTTCATAGGTAAGAAGGATGTGAGCCATAATTTGCTAGACATGGTGTAGAACGTCGGGCTGCTATCAGAAATGGCAACCCCAGGCTAAGTTCTGCCTTATCTCACTGATAGCCGTAGTCATGACTACATGTGACATGACATCATCACCCTGTGCATTTCCCTCACCTCCTATGGTAGCCAGTGATGTGGAGCAAGGGTTGTGCAATAAAGGACGTGATATCATTTCGCACACACCCATTACTTATGCTGGTCCGGTGTTCTCCTTCTCATCTAGTTTTGCCTTCTAATTATAATGTAAACATACCAGTGTGGTGCTGCTCTGATCGGTAGCCAGTGCTCAGTTGTAATTTTTGAGACTGGTCCAGAGAGCTTTAGCTATTGGGTGGTATAGAAATGCAGTAAATAAATAAATAAATAAATAAAAAGTTGCATCTCCATGACCCCTTCCAGTGTTCTACAGTAGTTCCCTTCTGGGTGGGTATGCAGTTGGATTATTCTGGAGAAGCTGCACTCTTTTTTAGGGCTGACACAGAAGTAACATTATCTATGGCTGAATTATGTTTCAGCAATTGGGAGTGGTCTTCAGAAGCTTGCATTTCACCTCCCCACTCCCCATTCTGGAGTGAGATGCTAGAAGTTAAGTGCTATGTTGGCAGTAACATTAAAGGTGGTTAGAACTAACCAGGATTCCCACATAACTCACAATATTTTTCATTCGTTTTTGCTTTCACCTTTTTTATAAATGGCTAAATAAACACAAGGATTGAACAATTCCAATGAAGATATTAATGAAGATATTTTTGTTTAAAATATCAGACGATGGTTTCACAACTGTGGATAAGCGAGTACCCTGATTAGGTCTAATCTCTGTTAACATCAATGTTGATGTCATGGCGAACAGTGGTTAGGCCCAGGAGTGGGAATTTGAACTTCAGAAGGGAGAGAGCACATGATCCTGCATCCTACTCCCCATTTGCTTAACCAATTTGGCAGTGATACATCTTTACCAAACATTTGGTGCATTTTCTCTTGTTCTTCTAAATCGGGTGGGCAGCCTTGCGCAGTCTGGGGCCCCAATTTCCAACATCTTGACCCTTTTTGCTGATGTCGCCTATCCCTACTCTAAATAGAAAAAAAAAACCCTGACAATAATTGCAGTGACTGACAACCTTTTCAGATCCAGAATCCATGTTTAACACCAATGATTAAAGTTGGGCCCCACTTTTAATTAGTTATGAATCTGGATTTTGCTTTCACCTCTTCTCTTTCTCTCTCTCTTTCCAAAAAATTGCCAGGACTCTGTCAGTACAACCCACCTTAAGACAGTTCTCAACCAACGATTCACCAGTTAATGGGCCATGATTCACCAATTAAAGACCAATAAATCACCTAGTGGTCCATTCCCAATCATTATCCTTGGCACTTTGGCGGGCATTTTCACCACTCTCATGAGTGGGGCTGGATTTTTGCAATTTTTAAATGTATGTTCAAGAGAGCAACTCATCTGCACACTTAAAACAGTCAGAGAAGGCAAATACTATGGTACCCAGTATCCAATTCACAAGATTTTTGCCCATGTAGCTCTGTTTTTACCCTAGAGCACCGTAAATTATGACTAGACATGTCTCCCCTCTTCAGTCCAGTTGGTTCTACATAATGCTGCTGTATGTTTATCTTATAAGTCCTCTGCTTTTTCCTTGCATGCTCAGAATTTGATAAAAATGCACAACATACAGGGGTATTTTTTCCTTTTACTGTAGATGGCAGGATGGTACAACCAATGAGGTTGTTATCTGCTTCAATGGACAAAACTGTGATCCTGTGGACTCCAGATGATGAATCTGGGGTATGGTTGGAACAGGTAGATGTTTTTTTAAAAAATATTCTTCCTGTATGCTTCCTCCACCCCCCCCCCCCATCCTCAAACTTGAGAAGTTAAGTACAAGGAATCTGAATTCAAATTCCAAAGAATTGAATCAGAATGTATTTTGATCACCAAAGACTGTTTTCTTCAGTAGATGGACAAAGAGAAACATTCTGCAGTATTTAGAAAACTTAAAAGCTGATCTTAAAAGCAGTAGCTAAAAACTCTGAGTATGGTGTGTGTGTGAGAGAGTGGCTCAATTCGGACAACACGATAGTCAATGGTGGGTTGACTAACCCTAACCCTAACCCTAGGGGGCACTCCCCAACAACATGGTAATAAATAATCAACTGTGGTGTGGATGAGGACCAGCGCTGAGTTGATTATGGCAGCATTTGGATGACACAATAGTCAAAACAACTGATGATTGTTTCCCCCACACCAGTTGTTTATTATGTCGTCCGAATTGAGCCTGTGTGTGTGTGTGTGTGTGTGTGTGAGAGAGAGAGAGAGAGATAGAGAGAGAGAGGCGGGGGACAGAATATGATGTACAAGGAATCTGTGCAGTGAAGAAGCCACACTTTCTGAAATCCATCCTGTCTGCCTCTGAATTTAAACTGAACCTTATGATATATAAACTGAACCGAACCTTGCCATATATTTCCTGCTTGGTTTCCATGGATTGTGAGGGTTGGAACCTTGGTGTTTTATTTTAAAATAAATAATGGTTATTTCTGATGGCATTGCCAGATATCCCCTGGATTGGGCACCCAAAGGGATGCTGCCTCTACTGGTGCAGTTCCTACTCAGCATTTATGGCTAATAGACATTGATATCCATGAACTTGTTTATTTTTTTAAGCCAGCTGAGCTAGTGGTCATTGCTGCACCTTGGCCTAGAATGGAAGTAAAACTAACTCACTAAAGAGCATCAACTGCAAATTGGGAGACAGTCTTACGAATGCACACTCCTTCTAAAGAGATTTTCCTGCACCCATCCCTTTCTGGCAATAACTGTGGTTTTGACTTACATGTGCACTGATGCAAACCATGATTCTTTTGTAAACCAGACATTGGCTGAATTCGGACGACACATTAAGCAACTGGGGGTGGGGAACAATCGTCAGTTGTATTGACTATCATGTCGTCCGAATGCTGCCATAGTCAACTCAGCGCTGATCCTAATCCACACCACGGTCAATTATTTATTACCATGTTGTGTGGGGAGTACCTGTGACGCCCTGTCTGCACCTGTGACACTCACCAGGCTACACAACAGGGCTGTCCACGCCACTTGCACTCAGGGCTTACTTCAACCCCCCCTGTGCTTATGACATGTTTGAGGGTTTAGGCTTACTGCTGCTGCTCCCGTCCCGCTTTTATTCTTTTAGGCCCCACGGCTCTACAGCCCAGCACCCTAGCCCTCAAATCCCCCTTCTTCTGTCCTCTGCCACCAGTACCTTCCTCAGGTGCACTTCCAAAGATCACACCAGTTAGATATAATTAACAAGATTTATTAACATTAAGATGATTGTTCATGTTACAGAAGCTTGATGGTTTCCTCGGGTCAACAGCGTATTGGTTACAGGCACCATGCTTAATGGTTTCAGTACTTTCTGTTCATAACATTTCAAATAGAAACTCTCACGTTCTATGTTTCTCTTGCTTACTCTACCCACTCTAAACTACACTACACTCTTTCCCACAATCTATTTCCCCCAAAATAATAAAACACGTTGGTCTTTCCTAGCCTTTAATCCAGTCAACAACAATTCTCTCTCTGCCCCTCACACTCTTCTCACACTCTCCTGTCAGCTCCTGTCAGCTCAAAATATATATATAGACACTCACACAGCCAGCCAATCCAGGCCCTCCCCCACCACCATCCAATCAGCACTCACACATGAACTCCCCCCCTATGCTTACCCAGTTACAACATAACTGTAAGTCTATTTAACTTCTTTTATGGCATTTTATAAACAACTACTTACAATCTTTTACATACAAGGATCTCAACAGTAACTGAACATCACAGTATCCCCTAGATGAACAACTGTAAAGTTGATTATTACCCCACCATTGACTATCGTGTTGTCCGAATTCAGCCATTGTAACTATGGTTCAAAGTGCCAATCATAGTTAAAGGAGCCTGGCTTGGATTAACCATAGTTTGTGTCAGTGTACATGTAACACAAAAACTTGGTTAACTCTAGATAAAGAAAGGATTGGGGTTGGATTGTTTACAAGGCTGGGTCCTGATTTGCAAATCATGTTTTGTAGGGAGACAGTGTTACATCTGCACTGGTTCCTTGCAGTAGTGAATTACATAAATTTGGATAGGCATTGTGTGAAAAGATACTTCTGATTACTGTGTTTGTATTGCAAGCTGCCTATGTGCTTGACAACTAAAACCATGGAGAATGATCTTAAAAATTGAATATGTTACTGGTAAATATGCAGGCATTTGGTCTCCCCACCATCCCCAGAAAACAACTCAATCAATAACTGTTTATTACCTTTTTATGTGAGATTTGTAAGTCTATCAAACATGTGCCTTAAAAGAAGATGGAATTAATGATTTCTTAATTTTGCAAGATCATGACATTTATGCGCCTCTAGAATTATGTCCTAACTTCACTTTGCATGCCATTCTAAACCATAGATGAGGTTCTGTTGTTTGTTTACAGTTAAGTTTTCAGCCATTGCTGAGTAGGAAGGCGGCTGATGATTGGCTCATGTATTTTGTATCCAATTTTTCAAAAAGGTCCGAATAGGAGAAGTCGGTGGAAATACGCTTGGGTTTTTTGACTGTCACTTCAGCCCAGATGGCTCAATGGTTCTTGCTCATGCTTTTCATGGAGCCTTGCACCTTTGGAAACAGACTCCTGCAAACAAGGCAAGGCAGATCATTTCTACTGTTAGACGTGTGATAAATGTGTGATAAATGCCTCCGTATTGGCGGAGATGGCTTTTTGCTCATGAGACACAGTAAATTGTAAATCCATTCTGAGCACCACCTTTCCACTAAAGCGTTGATTGTTATTTTTCTTTTTGTACCGTAATTAGTAGCAAACAAGATTAAATAAGCCTAGATTACTAGGATGTGTCTCTGGGGCTGCGTGGGTAGTAAACAAATGAATATGAGGAGTTGTCATATGTTGAGTCAGACCATTAGTCCATCTGACCCGCTGTGGTCTACTCCTGCAGCAGTAGTTTTCCAGCATCTCAGATGGAGGTCTTGACCAATCCTACGACCTGAGATTCTTTTGACTGTAGAAGACGGGACTGAATATGGGATTTCCTGCTTGCAAAGTGCCTGCTTTACCACTGGGCTAGAGCCCATCCCAAGCGATTGTTTTGTGCAGCCTCCCCTACAATTCTCAAATTCCTATCATCCCCAGCTGGCATGATGAAAGGTCAGGGATGATGGGAGTTTTAGGCCAAAACAGGTTGCCTTAGTGGGTAGGACGGTTAGGGTGAAAGGCTACATAAGGGAACCATGTTGCCTTTATTATAAACATTTTAAAATCTATTTAAAAATGTGTTTTATCATACCAAAGATGCCATTCTTGCCCTGTGTTGCAAGCAGTGGTGTTCACAAGTGTGATGTTTTGGACTCCCATCCTTTATTGGACCATCAATATCTGTTAGCAAGCTTGCTCACATCTTGGGCCACTTTAATTCAAATGTTTCCTTTGAAAAGGAAACCATGTACCTAGTTTTGCAGCAAGGAGATTGCCATATCTAGCAGATACCTTTAGCTCATAGAATCATAGAATAGTAGAGTTGGAAGGGGCCTATAAAGCCATCGAGTCCCAACCCCCGTTCAATGCAGGAATAATTAAGTGAGATTATAATATTGGTGCTCTTGATTTAACAGAGAGAATGGGCTCCAGAAGTTGTGATTTCAGGGCATTTCAATGGTGTGCAAGATGTGAAGTGGGATCCAGAGGGAGAATTCATCATCTCCGTTGGTTCTGACCAAACTACTAGAATATTTGCTCCATGGAAAAGAGACGACAAAGCAGAGGTAGGGGTTGGTTATTTTTTTTAGTTTTTGCAAGCTTATTAAATTATGCGTAAGTAGATAGAGCAAATATTCCCCTCCCCCCCCAAAAATGAAACTTGAACTATGGCTTGTCTTAAATTTCCCCAAATCTATTTACACTGTGCTCTGATCTGTTGCTTGGTACTATGATATTACTACAATATTGCTGACTTGTAAAAATTTGTAGTTCTTGTATTGGAAGGAGTCATTTAAAAATAAGCTCTTGTCTGTAGACTTCCTTTTGAATTTAATTATGTCATTGTTTATGCAGCATTCTGTTTCATTTGAGGAATAAAAAAATATTAAAGATGAATTTAGAGCTTGCATGATGTGGTGAATGGAGTTGGATTTAGGCTGGGATAGGATGTTGGAGTTTAAGTTGAAATCCCTGTTCATTTTTCATTAAAGCTCCTTTCCTGCACATTTGATGGAAATTCTAGCAATCTGTCTCTCATAAGTAAGAGAGGGTACCTAATATTTCCAGTGTGAGTAAGTGAAGGCTGTTTATGGGGAATGGGCTGCATGTTCATTTTCAGGAAAACGTAGTTCTACAGATGACATTAGATTGATGCGGCTATAACTAATCGATTCCCCTTTCCTAGACTGTGAGACTGGTGCATGTATAAATAGGAATTGTCGCTTTCCTAGGTGTCATGGCATGAAATGGCAAGGCCCCAAGTCCATGGATATGACATGCAGTGTCTAGCAATGATTGGACGGTTCCAGTTTGTGTCTGGAGCAGATGAGAAAGTGCTTCGAGTATTTACTGCACCTAGGAATTTCATGGAAAACTTCAGCAATGTTTCTGGAATATCTCTTGAGAAACTTTATTCTGGCGTAAGTGTGTACTTCTTTTTAAAGAAGAAAAAATCACTTGCTGTCTTCTACATCATAAATTGAGAGACCTGATTTGAGTTTTAGCAGTTTCATGAACATACGAAGATGCTGTACTGTGCCTGACCATTGTTCCAGTACTGCCTAGTCTGACTAGTTTCAGCTCTCGGGGGTCTCTGGCTCAGGGGTCTTTCAGTTCTGTTAGGTACTGAAGTTCCTTTAACTTGGAAGTCCTGAGGATTGAGCCTGGGACATTCGGCAGGCAAAGCATCTACCACTGAGCATCTACCACTCTGATCCTTGGCGATAGAGAACTCACTTGGAACTATGGAACTAGCTTGCCCACAGGGGAATCAACTGTTAGGATGCTTCCACATGGCTCAGAAAATTGAAGGGTGCCATTTTGAATTTGGGTTTGGGATATTTATGCTGATAAGAATGTCTTAGGAAATAGTTACACCAAGTTTCAGGTTTCTCACTTATGGAAGGCCACGTGATAATCATCCAGATTTTTTTAAAGCTTAAGAGATGGACAGATTGTTTACAAATAAAGATGCCCCCCCCCAAAAAAGCAAAGGTAGCCATTGATGACCATAAGAAAAATCCCCCCCGAATGACTAGATGGTGAGGTCTTGCAGGCAGTATGACTTCACCATCTAGGCACTTCCCCTTCTCCCCATTCCCCCCCCCCCCCTGCCTTTTATAGCTTCTTGCCTCAAGAAGAGATCTGGGGATCTTGAAAGCTTGCACAAGTTTTTGGTGACGTTGTGATTGATCTAATGGATTTGGGAGGTAAAGACCCAAGTACTTATGCATGGTATTTTTTTTTTTTTTAGCAAATGCTTGATCTTCCAGAAGGGGCTACTGTACCAGCCTTAGGTTTGTCCAATAAGGCTGTCTTTCAAGGTAAGGTGTGTGTGTTTAATAGGATTTGTGTTTAAGATTCAGGTGTAATGCTAAACTGGAGTTAATAATATAATAAAAAGTGGAAGTTTCCAGTCTCATTTTCATGGCTGCGCTTGGGTAGGGGAGAGTACATGAGGTTTGCCTTTGCTCGTTGATTGGGGGGTGTAGGAGGGCACCCAGCTGTGATGAAACATGGTTTGTCAGGACATCCAAATGCAGCCATTTTCTTCCTCCTTTTCTCTGCTGTTTCTATCCATCCATCCATCTATCTATCCCTCCCTGCCTTTCTCTCTCTCTCTGTCTCCCTCTCTCTCCCTCCCCCTTTCTCTCCCCCTTTCTCTCTCTCTCTCTCTCTTTCTCTCTCTCTCTCTCTCCCTCCCTCTCTCCCTCCCTCTCTCTCTCCCTCCCTCCCTCTCTCTCTCCCTCCCTCTTTCTCCCTCTCTCCCTCTCCCTCCCCCCTCTCTCTACCCCCCTCATACCCCCTCTACCCCCTCTATCCAGTCCATTGACCATTTAGTCAGTTACAATTTTGAGCATTGTTGATTTCTTATATCCACTGTAATGATGTGATGTTGGCATGACTCTCTCTTTATTGTGGAAGATGTAAATACTGATTTAAAAATATAGTGACTTCTCCTTTTGCTAGTTGTGGTCAGGATGGGGACACTAACGACCCATCCCAACCACTGGAGATCTTATTAGGGGAAGGACCACAGTTCAGTGGCATGAAGAAGTTCCCATGTTCTATTCTGTTTCTTTATATAAATGTTTCTATACTGGCCTTCCATTCAAAATTTCCAGGGCAGGTTTGCTTAATAAAACACAATAGATGCATTCAAAAATCCATGGCAGCATCTCCAGTGAAAAGGACATCATGAGAGCTGATGCCAGTCAGCCCGTCAATACTGGGCTAGATGGACAGATAGTCCAACCTGGATTAAAGCAGCGTCCTGTGTTCCAGGAATTGCCTAGGTTTCTTCTCTGCCCCCTCAAGAGCTTTGATGGGATTGTTTAGCTTAGAAAAGAGGCACGGAAGGGGAGACATGACAGAGGTATACATAGTTATGCATGGTGTGGAGAATGTGGATAGGGAGACTTTCTCTCCCGCTCTCATAATGCTAGAGTCTTGGGTTCATCCCATGGAGCTGGTTGGTGGGAGATTCAGGACAGGTGAAAGGAAGGGCTTCTTCACACAGCACATAGTTAAACTATGGAATTTACTTCCACAAGATGTAGCAGTGGCGACCAATTCGGATGACTTATTAGGGGGATTGGACAAATTCCTGGAGGATAAGCCTATCAATGGCTATTAGTCATGGTGGCTACATGCTATCTCCAGTATCAGAGGCGGTATGAGTATGAACACCAATTGTTGGGGAACATGGGCAGGAGGTACTCATTTCCTGCTTGTGGGTTCCCCATGAGCAGCTTGTCGGCCATTTTGCAAACTGAATGCTGGATTAGATGGGTCCTTGGCCTGATCCAGCATGGCTCTTCTTATGTTCATGTTCTTATGGTTACAGCTATTTCTGATCCAAACATTTACCTTAACAGCACGATCCTGTCTGGGACTAACTCCTAGTCAGTGGCTCAATTCGGACGACACAATAAACAACTGTGTGGGGGGAAACAATCGTCAGTTGTTTTGACTATCGTGTCATCCGAATGCTGCCATAGTCAACTCAGCGCTGATCCTCATCCACACCACAGTTGATTATTTATTACCATGTTGTGTGGGGAGTGCCCCCTAGGGTTAGGGTTAGGGTTAAGGTTAGGGTTAGTCAACCCACCATTGACTAATGTGTCGTCCGATTGCAGCCACAGTGTATAGGATTGTAACCTAGGTTTATCACAGCACGTAGCTGCTTCTTGTTCGTACATCCATCATTACCCAGCTCTGTGACAATCATATACATAGCCTATTATTTGCCACATAGTTCTTTCTGACTATCAGTCTTTGCAAGCACTTGTTTATAAGTCCTCTTTAGCTATTTGTTTTGTGCAGTGGAATTACTAGCTTATTTCAATGCATAGGCTGCCATGCTACTTAGACTTGGATCTTGCAAAGCAGATTATAACAGGGTGACCAGAGATGTATCCGAACTCTTGGATGCTAACCTTCCCGCATTGTTCTGCCCACATATTTTTCTGAAAACGTCTTTCTTGAACACAAAACAGTTAAAGTCTTTGAGTGCTACACTTCATGACTCACATTCATAGATGATGGCTGGGTAAAATTATTCTGTTGTGTATATTTTAAGCCTTTCTTTTTTTGAATGAATCTTCTTTCCTTTATTAGTAAATTTAGTGCAATTGTTATGAAACTGCAGGCTGCATTTGCTATGGAAATAGACCTAGAGAGCTCAAATGGGGGTCTAGGAAATGTCAGAGTGAAAGAGCAAGAAACATTGATACTCACTGGGTCTTGGTCTGCCACTTCCTTTTCAGTGGGGCAATACGAATGAGAGCCAATTGAGTTAATTCTTCGTTCTCTGTACTTGTTTGCAGAAGGTTAGAAGGTTCTGGAATAATTTTAGTCCTGAATGGGAAATGAACACATGTCTAAATACGACACAGGACAAGAAGTCCGCAGCAGTATGTCCCAGGCTTTAGGCCTAAGTCTGAGAATTAAATTTCATTGTGACTCCGGAGAGCAATAAAAGTGACCGTGGCATAAGAAATTTATATGAATATATTAACATTCCTGCTTAGGAATGTTAATATATTAAAACTATTATAAAGGAAGAAATCTAAGAAATTATGCAAGGTGAACATTAAATATGGCTATCAAAGCAGCCATGACTACGGGGGTGGGTGGGTGTATAAATGTGTATGATGGAGGGCAGTGTGTGTGGGTGGGTGTATCTCTGCATGCTCTATGTGGCAACGCAAATCATTTCCTTATGAGATTCCTGAGGGAAGTCTGGACCGCACAGTCTAACCACAGCAATATCCCCAAAGTGGAGCGCTTCCTTTAGAATTTCTCCACCAGAAACAGGGTACACTTGGTGGACATCATTGGGGTGGAAACTGCCGTTTCTGACTTCAGCTTTGCGAATTGAGCTCACTCCCATCTGCATAGCCTTGCGTCATCCATCGGGACCTATTCTGCGATCTGTTTTCTTGGTTACACTGCAGTGTGATGAAATATTGGGAGCTGTCTCTTATTTGCATGTAGATACAATGCATTCTCATTTTTTTTTTCTAATGCAATTATATGTTCTGTAGATGCTGGGGGCATGTTCCTCACCTCGTTTTGAACGTGTTGAACTTGTCTCATTCACATTACACCTTTCACACTTTGGACACTTTTTCGAGTGGATAGATGGGTCTGAGATGTGGCATGAGATCTAGACCGTTCTAGAATATCAGCTTCTTCTATTCTTCCCTATCATGAGAGCTGACCTCTTTCCAGGTCTTGCTTGGTTTCTGTTATCAGGCCCAAATAGTTCATCTTGCAGTGTAACAGTCTCCTTTTAGATACTTTTTATATATACACTGTAATAGTTTCTTTCTACTTAGTATTGGTTATTTAATCTTTCATACTTTGCTTATTTACTGACTTTCAAAACAATATCTTTTACAGCTGGAGATGTAGCAGGTCAGACAGCTGAAGAGGAGGAAAAATGTAGCAATGCTTCCACTCAGTATCTTGAAAATTACTTTCAGCCATGTAGTCTTACAGGTATGCAACATGTAAAAATGCTGTGTATAGTTCTGAAACAAGGTTTATGGAACTAATATTTGAGAAAATAGTTAAAAGGGGGGAAAAGTGGTGTGACCCCCCCCCCCAAACAGTTCTAAACCAAATTATTTATTCCAGAACCTCCAACAGAAGATCATCTCTTGCAGAACACACTATGGCCTGAAACTCAAAAATTGTAAGTTACTTTGTTTATAGATTTAGAAACAAATGAAAGGAGCTGAAAGCTGTTGTTTTAATGCTTTCATTTTTAATATGTCTTCCCACAAGTTGGTCATTCCCTCATTAAATATGGGATTGTTTTGGGCTAGGTTAGGAGCATATGGATGCATGTAGTAAAAAAAAAACACCTTAATTTGTGTCTCACATTTCGTAAAAAGAACTCAGGGGAGCATATATGAATTTCTTCCATTTTATCCTCACCACAGCTTGGGTTTCACCCAGTAAGCTGCCCAGCTGAGTGGAGATTGAACCTTGCTTTCAGTGTTTAGCATCTAATGTTATGTGTTCTGTATTTGTCTTACGGCCTACACCATCCCAAGCAAGGGCTTGGGGAAAGTAATAGAACAATAATAACTGAATAAAAACATCTTGTGTTGCTTCTGGAAGACATGCAGGTTTAGGATTTGGTGAGTCTCCGGGGAATTCTTTGTAATCCTTACAATCCCACCAGACCTGGTATTATTATTGATTGTGATATTATAATAATAGACCTGAGGCTGAGAGAAAGTGGCTTATTTAAGGAGATTAGTTGCTAAGTTGGTAACTGAGCTAAGATTTGAAAAACAAATGCATTTATAGCTACTACACTAATTGGTAAACGTTAAATAGTTTCTGCATTGAACATAAGATAAGAACATAAGAAGAACCCTGCTGGTCCATTTAGTCCAGCACTTTGTTCACACAGTGGCCAACCAGCTGTCGACCAGGGACCCACAAGCAGGTCACAGTGCAACAGCACCCTCCCACCCATGTTCCCCAGCAACTGATGTATATAGGCTTACTGCCTCTGATACTGGAAGTAGCATATAGCCACTAGGAGGAGTAACCATTGATAGCTTTCTCCTCCAGGAATTTAACTCCCTTTTAAAGCCATCCAAATTAGTGGCTTTCACTACATCTTGTCGTAGCGAATTCCATAGTTTAACTATGTGCTGTGTGAAGAAGTACTTCCTGTTCTGAATCTGCCACCAATCAGCTTCATGGGATGACCCCAGGTTCTAGTATTTTGGGAGAGGGAGAAAAATGTCTTCTGTCCACATTCTCCACACCATGCATCATTTTGTACACCTCTATCATGTCTCCCCTTAGCCTCCTTTTTCCTATGCTAAACAATCCCAGCTGTTGTAACCTTCCCTTATAGCTTCCTGTATATATGTAATTGAAAAGATTTGCTGTGCCCTTGTAATGGAAAATATTTGCTCCACCCCTTTCCTTCATCTCTGGCTGAAGAGCTTCTCAGCATAATTCCCCCCCCCCCCCAAATTAGACAAGATGCAGGAAGAGTTTTTTCATCATTCTACAGAGATGGTCTGAGAAAAAAGACTTCCCACACACACTTTTCAGTTTACATCGCTCAAAGACATTTTCATAATTTCACCAAGATATTAAGTATTGCAGTCAATGCTTATGCGAGAAACCTGGTACAATCAGAATCCTATAAGATTGGAGGTCAGATGCTGGAGAAATTACAACTTGAGCAAGGCAGGAGTTACTGACTGGGTTCACATGATCATAGAGGAGGAAATAAGCCACGGTGTCTTATTCCCTTGTGCGCATGTGCCAGTTGTGTGCCAGGAGGATTTTCGTAGTTACCCTTGGCAGCATGCTTCTCATATTATGTGAATCCAGCCATGGTGGCTTATTGCTGAGGGTAATTATGCAAATCCCTCTGGCACATGAATGGCACATGCTAGGTGCTGGGAGGGGATGCCACTGTGGCTTATTTCCACTCTGTGACAGTGCAAACTGGCCCCTGAGAGTGTTTCCCTCTTGGTTCATCTCTTATACCACTGGGCTGGTTTTCCTTTCCTGACCGGATCTAGGTGGTTTCAAAGAGAAGGTGATGGCAGCCATACCTCTGTAAGCAATAGACAGGGCACCTGTAAGCTGGTTCTCTGCTAGAGACTGGTGAGGTATCTACCTGGTGATTGGTTTACTTAGCTTCCCTTAAGACTGTGTTTTATCACATGTTTTCCCCCAGAAGTAGTAAGCAATGTATTTTGACAGGCAATAAGAAAATATTGTAGTTTGCCAATTGTATTTGTGTGGTATTAATCGTGAAAGAAGCAATGTGAAATTATTTTAAATGTCAGCTTAATGTTTCCATAGCAGCAGGAAAAACAGTTAGGAATTGGCTTGCTAAAAATAAACCATTTGGCAATTACTTTTCTGTATAGACTGTTGTAGACTCAGAATCAGATTTCAGAATATATTTTTACTTTTATAAATATTTAAGGAGATAATGGTTCATAGCAGTTCTACTGAAGTGTCTGAACACGAAGATTACATTTCGTGAAGTATGGGCTGTCAAACAACTGAAATAAATTTTATAACTTATTTTCTCTACGGAGAGTTGGTTGCAGTGTATGTGCAGCAGTATCTAATGCTTATATTCAGATGTCTGTTTTACATTTTTGGAATCTGTTACAGCTGCATAACATGTGCATCTGATAATACCAGATGTTAGATTCTTACTTGTTAACTGCAGTGTGAATAACAACTGGTTGACACGTGCGTGTTCACCACTTGGTAAGGCTAGATTTGCTCAACACTCCATGGCTCTTAGCCACATATGTGAACTGTTACCATTGAAAAGTATTGTGTTGACAACGGATGATATGAAAGCTCTGTCTGTTATGACTTATTCACACATGAAATAATTGCTTGATGCTGCATGCAGTAAACAAGTGATGTGGGTATTCCAGAATATTTTTTATGCCATAAGTCAACCGGGATCTGATTTAGCATGTTTATTTGACTGTATATTTAGTAAACAAACCAAAACATAGGGCTTCTTAATTTTCCATGCCATATATGTGAAATGACTTTTCAGTAGCCAAAAGTATTTGAACAGAAATATTTGATTAGAGAAAAAAAGTCAACAAAGATACTTAACGTAGCTTAAATATTCTATCTAAAGCTTTACTTAGAAGTTATGGTTATTGGAATATTCAATATTTTAAGATGTGACAATTAAATAGCATGCACTTCCCTTACACTGCTTAAATTTAAAGGAAAAAAAATGAAGGCACTGGGAACTGTTAACATACCAATTTTAGCATATGCTCGCATATATCCTAGGCATCATTGCCTGAAAAAACAAAAGGTATAACTATGACTTTGAAACTTTGCGGTTTGACTGATGTTGTATGTATTCATTGTCATGGTTTGCACAGCACACTAAGCTTGCAATTCTGGCTTAGAATATGGATGTGTAGTGTACATTCATATGCCTCATTTTTCCCGCCACGTTGTTCCTCCCTTTCCATGAGTAACAAAATAATCCAGGATTCAGCAATTAAACATAGCTTTCTGCTATGTGCAGATGAGGAACTACAGTGAAGTTCTTCCAAACAAGCTAAGAGATACTGTTAGTTTACATCTGCCCCACTGACTGGTGTTCAACCTGTTTCTATTAGTCTGAGGGCTACAAGACGCTCACCTAGAGTTGGTCAACTTGCATCCTTTGGACGAATTTTAAGAGTTCCGTACGTGTGACCAGTTCAGACATATCCTGTCTGGAGCTGGAGGGTTAATATCCGACATTTTGAAAAATATACATAGCAAAAAAACTAATTTGAAGACTAGAACTAAAAGTGCAGCGTTAAGGTATAATGTTGGGACCATTGAAATTTGCTAAATAGCAGAGCAATAAAAGCATATCATGAAGGCTGCTTTATGAGGTAGCAAAAGGAATTGATCAAGCCACAGGGTGAAATGATACTTTCCTAGCAAGTGTAAAAGCATGGAAACATCGCAATAGAGTGGATATGCATTTTTGAGCTAAAGTCAATACATGGAGGGAAATGTATATACCGGCCTTCCCCAACCTGGCTCTCCAGATGAGTTGGACTGCAAATCCCATCACCCCAGCCAGCACAGCTATAGTCAGCGATGGCTGGGGATTATGGGAGTTATCATTCAATACACCTGGAGGGCAGCAGTTTGGGGAAGATTGTATATGTATTTTATATTATGATTTCACATCACCTTTGTGAACTAATTAATTGGGTGTGGCATGTGTTCATAGTGCAGTTGCTTTCAAACTCTGCTCCAAGGAACCTTACGTTTTTTTGGGGGGGGGGGTTATCAGCAATTTCTCAATGAGACTATCTATGATCACAGACAAATATCTCCGATAAACACCTTGCACACTGACCAATCTTCCCTTAAAAGGCACAACTGTAGGGTCGTTACATAGAGTCCAATGGGAATAAAGAGATTACGTCTCAGGATACGGAAAATATATCTAGTTTTATTCCAAAAAGTAGCCCTGTGTGTTTCCGCCTGCATGAAATGAGCATGCATTCGAAAACATATCCCAGAAATGTGCAAGAGTTCAGTGGCAAAAGTCAAGTACATGGGGTTCCTCAGATTGACAGAAAAGATTTTTGATAGTTAAAATTTGTGAAAACCTTTGATTTAATTAATAGTTGATGGGGCCAGTATTATCCTTTTACTACCTAATTTTCTTCGTTATTTTAGATATGGCCATGGCTACGAAATTTTTTGTGTTGCCTGCAATAATGCAGGAACTGTGATTGCCTCGGCATGTAAGGTAAGAAAAGGTCAATGTTATTTTTTTAAAAAATTGGTGGCTCCGAAATTTGGATCACAGACTTGGAGGACTTCAGCGTTAGAAGAGTCTTGTTGAATCAGATGGAAGGTCTGCTAGTTCGTCATTTTCTTTCCCACCAGTAGGAAGGCCTACACTCTGGCCTGTTGCTGCTCCCGAGCAACTGGTACTGAGAGTCTTCCTGCCTTAGGAGGTTGACTTCATCTTGAGGCATTGTTCATATACAAAAAAGAAGATGAAGATATGTATCTTACATATATATCATTGAGATGCATATTTTTTGAAAGTCATGTGAGGAAAGACTGCACAGATGTGTATTTATGTATATTTACTGCACAGATATATTATCAGTTGTATATGTGACATACTGGCTGTTGAACGAAGTGAAAATAATTTTTCCTAAGGCCATGGCTAACATGACCATTTTAATGCGAAATGGTATCTTGTACCAGCATAGGCAGAACGCAAACCTCTTGAAGCCCAAACCCATCAAAAATATAAGTAGTTCTTAATGGGAAGAATGAGTGCTATTAAAAATGTCTATTTTCCCCGAGTTTAAGTTTTCTGTTTCAAGATATACCTTGTAAAATATCAGAATATAGAATGGGTCAGGAATCCCAAATACTCCAAAATATTATGAGGAGAGTAAATTGGTATGGCTCATATTATGGATGAAAGAGGAATACAAAAAAATTATCTGGCCTTCGGATTGATCTGGGAGGTGGGCAGTCTGGCCCCTGGGATGAAACCTGTTTCCCAACTCTGGTGTATAAGAAGAAATGCAGCAAAATATCATGTTCACCTCTACGAGAGAGATGTGTACCTTTGATATTTAGATAACACTAAATTATCAGCTAACTCTGTGATATAAGTTCCCCTAAGGAGGAAGTACAGCCTGTTACTGTGGTCCATTACGTATTTGACGCATAAAAAACAGAGGCTTGAAATACAGTCTTTATAAAACTTTATTTACTTCAAAATATGAAACAGTATTTATACGGTAACAAGAACATATACAAAAATACAATAGTAATAAGAAAAGCACATTTAAAAAAGCATTCTAAGAATTGTTTCAGGGAAATGCCTTATCCGTATGATTATTTCTGAGCTGTCCCAAAGGGAGAAGGGAAGTCAAGATGAGGAGATGTGTTCTTGTCCTGAAATCTCTCTGCTCTCTTCTTAATATTTTATAATTCCTGATGAACTGGAATGTGGTGGTTAGTAAAGGAAGGAGCTTACGTACAGGGCATCAAATCAAGGTTCTTGACAAGAGAATGCTTTTTCATCAGAAAAATACAGATTCACGCTACCCCACTTACTGGTGGCATTGTTACCTGAGAGTTCTTGTTCTTTTTCAAGTCTGTTTTTGCTCATTCTCAGGGCTTTTGCTGCCTATCTTACAGGCTTCTAAAAAAGAACATGCAGCCATTATTTTGTGGACCACCACAACCTGGAAGCAGCTACAGAGCTTATCTTTCCACAATCTGACAGTGACACAGATTTCCTTTTCCCCCAACGATAAATTCTTGTTAGCCGTTTCCAGAGACAGGAAATGGTCGCTTTGGAAATGTAAAGATATCAGCTCGTCAGAATCGGGTAAGATACAGGAGTTGGTGTCAATTGGTGAAAATTAACGGTGTGTCTTTTTGTGTCTTAGGAATGAATATATAAATACTCATTTGGGGACTTTTCCTTCTTAAAACTTCACCTATTTTTATAAATGGAATTCCTAAGGTAAATAGGGCATATCTAGATGCTATTAATGTTTATAATTTTGAGATGAGCTCTAAAGGCCATATGTGCAGGGAGGAGTTTTAGAGGGCAATCCTATGGATGTTTAGACAGAAAAAAATCCTACAACTCCCAACATTCCCCAGCCAGCACTTTTCTGTCTAAACATCCATAAGATTGCACACTTAATGGCCTTTCATTCACATACCTTGAAGGAATGAATATGGCCCCTCTGCAGCATGGTTAGTTTCACTGCTGGCCTAGGTGTGTCCTGTGGAAAATATGCCCATCTTCCCTCCAGTTATGTCCTGCTCTTATATTATGGACAGCATACAATAGACATCAGATGCAATAAAATAAAATAAAATTGTATGCTATTTTAAACTGCTACGGGGTTTATTTTGGTCAGGGTTGCTGGTAATTTACTATATGCCAGTTGGCTCTGAAACAAGCTTCTAACTCAGTATTGTTGGTGTCTGTGAAAGAGAATTTGATGAAATCGTTACAAATGCCCCCTTTCCTGTTTGTGCTAAATATGCCTCCCCCCAAGAAGTGAGAGAAAATTGGATTGAGTTTCATCTAAAACTTGGATAACTTGTAAATCAACAGAAATTGATTTACAATTAATAGAAGCTGCTGCTTGGACCAAGGCCTACCCAGTTGAATTTTAAGATGCCTTTTAATAATGTATTCATTTTACATGCTTTTAATTAGTTATATGTATTTTATGGTGTTTTGTATTTGTTGTTGTACCCTGCCTCGATCCAGAGGGAGAGGTGGGTAAGAAATTATTATTATTATTATTATTATTATTATTATTATTATTATTATTTATTGGGGTGGGAGGATCCATGGTGAGGGAATTGCCACTTCTTAAGCCCTGCTAGCTTGCACCTGTGCCAGTGTGGAAGCTGCCCCCTCCTGGATTTTCTAGTCCTCCCTCTCCCCTCAGCATCATTCTGCCTTTTAAAATTTCCCCCTCCTATTGACTTGAACGGATGGGAAAACCCTTAAGTAGTGTATTTTTTCCACCCTTGTTGGGGTTGTGTGGGGCAACAGGAAGGCCTTGAATACTGTGGATCCAAGGCCTCCCTTGATATGCGCCTGACATGCTGTTTCCCCGCTGCTGTTGGAGCATCGCCAACAAAGGGATGGCTGTGCAGGTTACTGCCACAGCAATAGGAGGCCTCCAGTGGTTGATCTGTAGACCTCCTTCTCAGCCCTCGGAGAAGGGCTTCCAGGTACCGTAGGATTGCAGCCATAATAAATAAATATTGGCTGAGTGTGAGCTTAGAAATGTGTGCATAAGAATTGTTTATCTGTCAACATTCTAAACAATTTCAATTTCACCAGACTTGATGTTTAGTCTGTTGGAAGCAGTTGGGATTCCAGGTTATCAGTCTAAATGCAGTATATATCCTGTACAAAAAATGACCTGAAAACGAATTCATAGTCATTTTCCTAGGCCTCGTAACAATATTCATTTATATATAATCCTGTGAATAATAGACCCATTAGCTTAGTAAATATTATCAGTAAGCTGTATGCTAGTCATCTATTGGAAAAATTGCAGAATTGGCTGGAGCAGGAAAATATTATTAATGATGAGCAGGCTGGATTCAGGGGAGAGCGTTCTACAGTGGACCATGGGCTTGTCTTACAACAACTAGTTGAAAAGTACACAGCTACATCTTGATGGAGGGGCTCTTTAAACTGCCTTCATTGATTTTAAATCAGCTTTTGATCTTGTATCAAGAGATAGATTGTGGGGAAAGTTTGAGGCCACTAACATTGACCGTCGTCCATTAATGCTCTTCCGCAGTCTATATGAAAATACCCGACTGCAGGTGAGATGTAGCAGTGCGGGCCATCTGTCTGGGCCTGTCCCCACTTTGAATGGAGTGAAACAGGGTTGCATTTTAGCTCCTACTCTGTTTAATTTCTGTATTAACTCCCTGGTCGATAGCTTAGCGGAGGGGCGCTCTCACCCCACCCCCAGTTCGTCTAACAGACCTCTGTCAATTCTGCTTCATGCAGATGATGCGCCAGGTCAAGACTTTCCTCTTCTCTCAGGCATTTGGCAATATCTGAGGAGCCTGGGTTTGTTTTGTTTTGTTTGTTTTTGTAGCTTTTTGAAGTGTTGAAGTGGTTTTTAAATGTACAGATTGTGTGTAGTATGTTTTTGCTGTTTTAATTTTTGTGTATTGTTTTTAATTATTTTTAATCCTATGTAAACCGCCCAGAGAGCTTCGGCTATGGGGCTGTATACAAATGTAATAAATAAATCAAATAAATAAATAAATAAATAAATACTTCTATCACTGACAAATGTTGGACTGAGGCGCTTGATGAGAACCCTGGACAGTTACTGTAAAAATGAACTATTGCAAATCAACTATGATAAAACTAAGGTTGTAGTGTTATCCAGGAAGAGGTTAAAGCACCAATGGAAAATAAATGAGCATCCAATTGAACAGGTGACTACCTATAGGTACTTAGGAATAACATTCCGCTCGTCAGGAACATGGAGGATCCAATCAAAAATGTTATTGCAAACATGCAAAGGAATGTAAAGGCACTCCTCTCCTTCTTTTACAACAAAGGAGGGCAGCACATCCCTTCTATCCAGGTTTTTGTTGCCAACGTTTTAGCCCGGATGTTGTACGGCTCAGAAGTATGCGTATATGAAAACTTTGTCCCATTGGAGGATGTGCAAACCAACTTTTTGAGAGCAATATTTGGTATTCCAAGCTGTGTACCCAATGCAATTATACGGCTAGAGGCAGGTCAAATTTCAATAAAGGCTAGAATATGGCTACGTAAATTCAATTTCTGATTAAAAATTATGTTTGCGCCTGTCGGACTGGCTCCGTTTACATTAACTGTTTCCTTCTGATCAAAGTGGAAAAAAATACTAAGTATGAAATTATTAACCTTAGGCTTTTCTACAACTGCTATCCTAACCCTAGGGTATGCCAAAGCAAAAATAGCTGTCTTCCAGCAAATTCGAGATATTGAATTTCAAAATAATTTAAGTTGAGCAGCTTAATACCCTGCTTTTAGGAATAATAGAGGGTCATTTGCACCTGCTAACTACCTTATAAATTTGACCATCCCCAAACTCAGAAAGGCATTTATGTTAACTAAGTTTAATGTTTTACCGTCCACACTGTTGGAAGGTAGATTCAAAAAGATCCCTTATAGTCGACGGATTTGCCCATGTGAGATGGGAGAAGTAGAGACGGTGGGTCACATCCTACTTTACTGCAACTTTTATGAAGACCTCAGATCCTCTCTTATAACCCCAATCATACAAAAAATTCCAGGTAGGCTGGATTAATTTTACCTAGAGTATCTCTTGTCAGACCTCAACTTTCAGGTCACAGCTGAAGTGGCTAGATTTTGCGCAGCAGCCATAATCTGTCGTAGAGAGGTGATAAATCAACATCATTGAACGTTCTACACTCTGGGTTTCTCATGTTTGCTTCGGTTGGTGCATGTGTAGTTCGACTTTTAATCTCTCAATTTTAACTGTATTTTACTGTTCTTTTTTAATTGTATTTTGTTGTGCATTTGTCCCGATATGCTGGTTATTTACCGTAATAAACTTGATTGATTTTTCATTTATATAGCAGTTAAGCTGCAATCCTATACACACGTACCTGGGAGCAAGTCTCATTGAGATCAATGGGACTTACTTCTCAGTAGACATGAATAGGATTGAACGGTTAAAGAGTATATTGAATCTTTACAATCTTGTAAGATAGGTCAGCATTATTAACTGCATATTGCAGATGGGTCACTGAGGCAGAAAGGTAGCAGCTAACCTAAGGTTCATGTCAGAGGTGAGTTTATGTCAGAGGTGATTTTAAACTAGGGGCGTCCTTACTCTCAGCTCAGTATTTTAGCCAGGACACTACACTACTGCCCTCTGCAGTGATACAGCGGGGTGCCTGCCAGGTCAGAAGAAGAAGAGGAGGGGGAGGAGGAGGAGGAGGGAATACACGAGGAACTGGGATGGTCAGGGGCATACCATCCATGGGCCATCAGTTGCCATCCCTATGCTTCGCGTCACTACCTTTTAACCCTCTACTCTGTCTGAGCTGAGTTTTCTGTTTATTGTTTGTAGCCAATGGCCATTACAATACAAGCACAAAGCACACAAATATAGAGCAAAACATTTGGTACAATAAAACAATAATACAGATAAAATAGTCAGAATTTAAAAACATTCCTTCTGTTTAGCCCCTTAAGATTTGGCAGTGGTGTGGTTTAGGAAGGCTACTCTCATCTGTCTTGCGGCTAGTGCAAATAAAGCTGTCCTATAGCTGATGGATTTATCCACATCAGCCAACAACCATCTGATTTTAGAATTGTCTGAGTGACCTTCTAAGGTCAAGAGGGAGAATAAATTTAGCCCTGGGTGAATTGTATAATGGACAGTATAAGATATAATGTACAAGATCTTCAATATGTCCTGATTTGCACATGCAAAAACGCTCTTTTATGGGTCTATTGGAAAATCTTCCAGACAGATACTCAGTGGGCATCATTTGAAATCTGAGCTGGGTAAAAGCATGCCTAACAGGGAAAAAGGTTAATTCCCACAAGAAGATAGGCCTTTTATGATTTGTTTTAGTTTTGGTATACCAAGTAGCAAGTTTGCAGTTTTTTATATATTCAGAATCTCTTTTGGCATCTTCACAAAAGACAATATCTCGAATCTTGCGATAGGATACGTCCTGCATTATTGTTGTTAATGTTGTCTACCCTGTCATTTACTGAGAGACTTTCGTCTGTTGCAGTCAGGAAGGACATTATTCTGTTTGTGTCTGTCATTCCAGAACCAGCATTCAGCCTCTATGCTTGTACAGACCAAAGCACAGCTATGCACAGCCGCATCATTTGGTCCTGTGCCTGGACCCCAGATAGCACATATTTCATTACTGGAAGCAGAGACAAAAAGGTAATGCATGCCAAGGGCCACTCCTCTGTTGTGAGTTCCTCTTTCCATCCTTGAGGTTTCTCTGCTTAGACCATTTGTGTCAGGAGTGCCCAGCCTTTTTGGACCTGTGGGCACATTTGGGAATGAGAGAAATTGCTGTGAACGCCACCATAAAATGGCTCCCACAGTGGATGTGGCTGGCGTAGGGGTCTGGCTAGTCAAAAGTAAGCGAAATAGGTTGAGGGGGAGAGAAACGGTGAGGCGAGAGGCTGGGAGGGAGGGAGGGGGAAATAGCAAAGCAAAGGGGTACAGAGGAGCGAAAGAGCAGGGCTAGAGGCTAGAAGGGGAGAGAAAGAAGGTGGTCCTAAGGTTTTTCCAAGGTTTTATTTTTTAAAATAAGGTTTAAAGGGGAGCAGGAACTGGAGAGTTTTATGGCCACTGTTTCCCCACATTGTGGGGACACTTGGTTTACATTGTATCTAGGATTATTTTGAAATACATATATTTGGGCTTAGCAGAGATTTATTCCCGTGCATTCAGAATCTGCAAAATTGTATTGTTTGAAGGCTTATGTGTTAGTCAGCCTTCATCAACCAAGTGCTGTCCAGATGTTTTGGGCTTCAACTCCCATCAGCCCCAGCCAGCATGGCAAGTGGTCAGGGATGCTGGGAGATGTAGTCTAAAACATCCAGACGGCACCAGGTTGGGGAAGGCTCATGTATAAACCAGCAATAATTTCTACCCAGGTACATACATAGAATCTACGCAGATCAATATTTATTTATTAAAAACATGTATACCCCACTGTTTTGCCTTAAAAAAGGTGTCCAGGGCAGATTACCATTCATGAAATCATAAACATTTTTTATGAGAATAATACTACTTTCCTATTTTGGGTAAGAACTAAAGAAGCATGTTGTTTGTACATCTGTGTGTAATGTATTATTAACGTTAACATACCTTAAAAATCCAGTCCTTAGTAAATCTGCACACTGAATGTGGATCCCAACTACTTATTTTATATGTCTGTATAATCTATTACTGAAAGACCACAGGGGAAAGGTGCTGAGTGTATTCGAAAATAGAGGAGGAATTTTATACAAGACACAATTCCTAACATGCCTATAATTTGTGAGTATAGGACTGAAGCTGGATTTTGCACACTGATTTACATGGTGGTTTTATCCAGTAGGAAATTTCCTATAGCTATAGTCTACATGCTGTTACATGAAGGACCAAAGCCCTACTAGACACATTTATTTTGAAAAGGATAATTGGTTTTCAGTCTGGGGCATGATGACCCAGGGTAGTGTAAACTCCATACTAAAAATAATAATAAAAAAAATGAAATCAGGCAATCAAAATCCTATGCTCAGAAAAGCTAAATATATGAAATCTGTATGTATTATGCAAATAGATAAACATACATACATTCCTTTATTTTATATAATTTATTACGAGTGCTTATATGATGTGGCTGAGCCTTGGTTGAGATCCCCACTCAGCTGTGATGTTCCCTTGGGCTAATCACTTTCTCTCAGCCTAACCTCAAGGTTTTCTCAGGGTTGTTGTGAGGATAGATACATCCCTGGCTACTAGAAATGTAATGTAAGGCTTAGTGCTATGCATATTTAGACAGGAAAAAGGCCTACAATTCCCAGCATGCCCCAGCCAGCATGGCTGGCTGGGGCATGCTGGGTAGACCTTTTTTTCTGTCTAAACACGCTTAGGATTGTGCCCTTAACCACTCCTTGCTTTTGAGATTTAAAAAGCCATTGCCCATGTACTTTCAACCCTCTCTTTGCAACCGAAAGGGCTTCTTTTTTTTCTTTTTCTTTAATGAAAGTTGGAATTCCTGGAAGCTTCGTTTTGTGCTCAGTACAACATCCTTCGCCCTTTCTGTGTCCCTGCACGATCACAGCATCCCTACAGCCTTGTCCAGATCCCGAGAACTCTTGGTACATTGAGTCCCGTGTATCTGACTATCCTAGCCAGCCATGATGATTTAATGCAGTGCAGTCAGTATATAACGAAGCTTTTACAGCACAAACAACAGGACATTGCAGGTCCTTGTCATTAAGAAGCTGACAGCCTAAAGTTTGGCAAAGAAGAGGGAAGAGGGAGATGAAAAAAGCAAGGATAACAAGGGATGAATGTGTATCTACGGCTGCTCACATTCTTAGGTTTTATGGTAGATAGGAATGGGTGGTTTTCAATAATTGCATTCTTAAACCTCAGAAAACGCCCCTGTGGTAAGGAGTCATTGGCTCAATTCGGACAACACGATAGTCAATGGTGGGTTGACTAACCCTAACCCTAACCCTAGGGGGTACTCCCCACACAACATGGTAATAAATAATCAGCTGTGGTGTGGATTAGGATCAGCGCTGAGTTGACTATGGCAGCATTCGGATGACACAATAGTCAAAACAACTGACGATTGTTTCCTCCACACCAGTTGTTTATTGTGTCGTCCGAATTGAGCCATTCTGTTGCTCTTTTGCCTGTTCACATATTATCATGTTCTGCTGGATTTTGCTTTATTTATTCACTGTGGTCTATAACAAGATACTTTTTTGCACATAGCCATATTCTCATGAGAAATCTTCTATGCCCTTAGTTATTATTTTTCCTTAAGCCCTCTATAGATTTTTTTTTATATTCACAATAAAGGGTGTGGAATAAATAATAATAATAATAATCATAATAATAATAATGCCCTCTATAGATTTCTTCAATATCCTTTCTTTCCTGGTGGTGAGCTGTCTTGTAAAGGTGGTTCTCCAAATAATCCTTCTCAGTTAATCCTGGTTTGTAGACATCTCTTGCACAACAAAAGAGCGTTCTATGTTTTTGTACACTGTTTTGCTAACTGGCAGTGGCTTTCACAGAGCTTCAGCCTTCATAAAGTAAATCTACAGTTCTGCTGGTTTTATCACCCCATTAAACATCTCAGAACTGCAAGCGAGAAAACGTGGAGGGCTTTCTGTTTTCCCCCTAACTTCAGATCCCCAGGAAGCTCCGCTGTTCATTTTTCACCGTGGCAAGGTGGCTAACATTTAATTCCTGCTCGCTGCTTTTTGTGCATCTCAGCCAGCTCTAGGTTTGCGACGAGTTTCGACACAACCGCTGCCTTTGAACATTTCTGAAATGGCAATGACCGATCTGTGATATTACTGATGGGTCCCTAGGATTGTGTTGGATTGACAGTGTTACTTCCTGTTCTACTGCCTTCTGAACTGTTACAAATTAATCCTAGCCGTTCAATACACCAAGGAAGGGCATTGTACGTGGTACCCACAGGCAATTTTTGTTTTGTTTTGCCCGCGGGTGCAGCCAGCAGCTGTTTCGTGCACATCATTCCAGTGATGACAGCTTCATCAGTAACTATTTATAGTAAGGCATAGAGATGTGCCTGTTATATTTTTTTATCAGGACTTTTAGCTGTCTTTCATTTCGTTTAACCACTGAGACAATGTTCTACAGGGGTAGCCGTAGCTACTGTACGGTGCCATAGGACTAACAGAGATACTCCAGCATGGCATAAACCCACCTTGTCCGATGCCTTTGCCCATAAAAACATGCCATGTTATATTTGACTGTCTTTTTACTGTAGTGGTAATTTTGGAGTGCGGGCACTCATCGTGAAAATCCCCATAGCCATGGCTCCAGGGAGGGCCCAAAAACACTGGCAGTACTGTTGAGCCATATCAGCAAACCAGTTCTAGAAGTTTTCACCTCCACTAGGAGCATCTTTTGTAAAGCTAATGGGTCTTAATTGCCCAGCGCCCACCCACCCTGAAAGTACTTTGCTTTACAATATATTATACAATATCATGACCCTGTTCAGACAACACGCTAAACCACGGTGCTTAAGCATTTTGAGCTAAACATCATGGCGTAGCATGTTGTGTGAACCATGACTTAGAGGGCCTGTTCAGATGACACGCTAAGCCATGGTTAGGCCGCTGATTCTTTTGCAGCAAATGGTTAGTGGGCATGTTTAAAAAGTAGCCACCAAGGTTAGGAATGGTTCACATGGCATACTAAGCCATGGCTCACACATCACGCTAAGCCATAATGTTTAGCTCAAAATGCTTAACCACCGTGGCTGAGCAGGGTCAGCATGTCGTGTGACATAGCCACGGTTTAAACATGCTCACTAACCATTTGCTTCAAAAGGCTTAGTGGCCTAACCATGGCTTAATGTGTTGTCTGAACAGGCCCTACATATTGTTGCTGGGAAAATTCACTACCCCCCCCCCCCTTACTGTAAGGTTTGCAGCTGAGCTCAGAGGGAAGAGCAAAGCTTGTACCAGATGGTGGCCTTGCCCCTGCTAATTAAAAGGTCCCAGTACTTTGGCCCTGTGAGCCCCTGGCTCCACCAAAATACTTCCTTTTAAGTGCCACAGGACATTGTTAATAGAAGCGCTAGCAATACCGCATCTTTTCCTTTCTGAGTGGTGGTTCATGTAAACTGAGATTCACCAATGTTGCATTGGCTTAGTAGCAAGCCATACCCCGTGGCTTCCACCAGTCCCTCCCTTCCCTCAGTCCTGGGTCCTGTCCAGGGAGAGGAGAGGCATTTGCCCTCCTGCTGGCCTTTGGCAGAACATTCAGCCAGGGCCTCGCTGCTGTGGGTGTTCTGCAGATGCCCACCTCTCCTGTTTTCAAGTTCTTTGTGGAGGAAAAGGGGGGGTGTGATTTCTCTCCCATGAGCAGGACTTGTGCTTGAAGCAGGTGAGTGAATTTATCAAACTTTGCTCCTTGCTTGTTTGTTACTGATTTGGATTTTATCCTGCTGTATCCCTAGGGCTCAGGATGGCAAACAGCTTCTGAGTAGCATATATAGATCCATATTCTTTAGAGAACTCGCAATAAACTTGGACCCAGAAGAAGAGAAGCAGATGGGCAGGGAGAAAAGCAAGATATTAAAATCCAAATCTCCTTCTCCTGTGGATGGAGGACAGTTAGATTCTCTCGCCCTAGTTGGACAGGGGGCAGGTGCTGTAGAGGAAGAAGCTCCCATCTGATCCAGGCCTGTAATCTTAGTAAGATCCCTTTGTGAGTGTATTTTGCATTTCAACAGGTCATTATCTGGGGCAAGTGTCGTTCATCGGAGGAGAATAAAGAGAATGATCTGGGCGTGATCCAGCTTTCTTCGCCAGTCCTGGATGTTGGAGATTCTGTCACAGCTGTTAGTGCTAGTCACGTGCTTGCTCTTGATGGGAGGTATGTCACTCCTGTGTCTATGTGCCGAGGAAGGATATGTTACACTGACTGGTTTTATAAAACAAAACCACGAATGACTCCTGTGGCTGCATTTATCAATCTTTCCTGCCCCAGTTTGCCCTCTGCTTCTAAATTCACTAATTGTGCCCCTCCATGTCCCTTCCAGCTGCTGTAGGTTGTAATAGACATAGGCCCTATTGCAAGTGGTTAATATGCCTAAATATAGGGGGAGGGGTTAAAGTTTCATGTAAGTGCCATTTAAATGTGGTTTCACAAATATGGAGATGAATCTGGCAGCAACAAGTTCACAGTTTACAAGTTTACGCAAATGTGGGTTGGTTTGTTTTTAGCCCTCAGAGTAATATCCCATAAGAAGGATCAGATCTCCCCTTAGCATGATGACCCCCTTCAAGGTTTAACTAGATAGCATGAGGGGTCTACCTAGCTCCTGTTAATCAACGTTTCCCGGGCAACATCTAATAAAAGGAATAAGTGATATAACATGACGTCATCATGTTTGGCAGCCAATAAATTGGTGCTGGGCTGAGTCATGATTGAATGCAGTGGAGGCTAGTGGCCCCTGTGTCAGCACCCTACCTGAGCACCTTGGAGAGCTCCTTTAGAGGGCTGACTGGTTCTGACTGACATCCAGAGCAGATTCACTTGGAGCCACCAGCCTCCGCTGCTTCAATGCAGTCATGATTTTGCTAAATGTTACCAGGCAGATGTACAGGGGAGACGCAGGTGGACCGGAGATTCCTGCATTGGGCAGGGGGTTGGACTCGATGGCCTTATAGGCCCCTTCCAACTCTACTAGTCTATGATTCTATGATTCTGTGACCCGTTCCGCTCCGCCCAATGTTAATCAGTCCCTCAATCTTTCTTCTGTTTGAATCCGTCCATCTTATTCCTCTCATGAAAACTTTTTTTCAGTGTTGCAGAGATGCCTTTCCATGGCCTTTAAAAAAAAAAGATTCTGTGCATCTCAGCAGTGTTTTGCTGTCACTAAGCAGGTGTATATATCAAGCAGTGCACAAATTTGGAGCAAACACCAAACATATATTGTGAAACAGCCTTCCGAGATCAACCCCCAGAGTGCAGGACACGGAATAATGGGCTCAAGTTACAGGAAGCCAGATTCCGACTGGACATCAGGAAAAACTTCCTGACTGTTAGAGCAGTACGACAATGGAACCAATGACCTAGGGAGGTGGTGGGCTCTCCCACACTAGAGGCCTTCAAGAGGCAGCTGGACAACCATCTGTCAGGGATGCTTTAAGGTGGATTCCTGCATTGAGCAGAGGGTTGGACTCAATGGTCTCATAGGTCCCCGCCAACTCTACTATTCTATGATTCTATGATTCAACCTGGTACCCTCCAGATGTGTGGGACTACAACTCCCAAAATTCCTATCCAGCATTTATTTATTTATTTGTAACATTTATATACTGCTGAATATAATAGAATCAGTGGTTCACAATGGCCAATGATTCCAGTAATGCTGGCTGGGAATGATGGGAGTTGCAGTCCAATACATCTGGGGGGGGGGGGTGCCAGGTTGGGAAGGCTGTCTACGGATCCATTCTGGCAAACTCTATGCTTTTAAAACTCACTAAGGGTACAATCCTATGACTATTTAGAGAGAGAAAAAGGCCTGCAACTCCCAATATGTCCCAGCTAGCTAGGGCATCCTGGGAGTTGTAAGCCTTTTTTTCCTGTTTAAACATGCATACAATTGAGCCTTAAATCTTTGAATTATAGAGCTAGGCAGCACTTTCCTTTGTATTGTCCATTACCGTCATGCTTCACTGGTTTCTCATTTTGTGCAATGAATTAACACAAATTGCATGCTCTCTTGATTGGAATTGGAAGCTGGCGCTTCAGATGTGGAACATGGTTCGGAATGCAAGTGTACATGACTGGGTGATGGGTCATTGCTTTGATAAATGATAGAACTGTCCCTTTTCTGTAGCTACATCATTGCAGTAGGGACTGAATGTGGGAAGATTCACTTGTACAAATGGAAGCCGCTTTCTGACTGGACCAAATGTTTCGAGACAGACAACAGGTAATCGATGTTGCATGTGTGTCCTCTGTTCAAAAGGCAAGGGCATTATTTCATAGTTGTCATAGTGTTTTGGCTGCGCCAGGGTTCTTGTATTGGTCCTTTGGGACCCCTTTTGCACCTTTATAACGATGCTCATATGAGCAACCTGCAGGGAAATGGGGACCTACGTCAGTATTGATGTGGAGGGTGGGGGAACAGTTTAACCTCAAACCCTCCCAGTGATCGCAATGCAGAGATCTGGTCAGAATCACTGGTGGGGAGGGGCAGGGAGAGGGTTTAATCTGGCCGTGATGACTTTTCACCCACCCTACAACCCCTCCTGCAAGCCATCAGTTATAGGGAGGGGGCAAAGTTTCCATGGCCATGCAATTTGCCGGGTTCAGATGACATGGCAACCTGTGATGTGAGCCATTAGGTGATCCCGGTCATGCGACCAATAGGGGGTGGGGTGGGGAGCAACCAATGCTGCGCTGTTCCCCCTGCTGATCGACTGAACCTGGTCAGTGTGCATGTGTGTGTGCTTTATGTGTACACACGTGTGTATGCATGCATTTGCAACCCTCAACCCATCATTTCATGCAGCCTTTAGGGGCAACAGATGGCCGATCCCTGCATTCAGGAGACTGGCATTGTCTGAAATCCTTATATCTACAAGCTAATGTAATGTATTAGCTAAAAGTGTGAGCTGGGAAGTTTCCAGCTCAGATCCCCCCTCAACCAATAGGTGATCAGGTGGCCCCTCTCTGTCTCTGTCTCTGTCTCTGTCTCTCTGTCTCTCTCTCTCTGTCTCTCTCTCTCTGTGTCTCTGTGTCTCTGTCTGTCTGAGCTTATATGAGGATAATATTCACTCACTTTAGGGGGATGAGAAATGTTTTGAACATTTGAAGTGTTATATGACTGCCAAGTATTGTTGTTTCACACAGTGAGTTGCTGTTTTGTTGTTATTGTTGTTGTTATTTTGTACAGTTACTGTTCACAAACAATAAGCGGCAACCAAATTTCCCATCCAGTACAGACCTTTGTGCCTCCCAAAAAGCCTGTCCCTAAAGGTTAGGGGGCTCGAAGAAAAGGCATAGGATGTGGGGAGGGAGAATTGCAGTGGGAATGAAAATGAGGGAAAATGGAGTGGAGGTAGCTTGCAAGAACAGAGGTTGCCATAGTTCTATTTCTAAACACACACACACACACACACTTCACAATGGGCTGGTTTCCATGATCAAAACAGCACACCGTGGATTATTTAAGCTATGGTAAGCTGTTGTGGATGCTAGCCGGCATTTTGCATATAACCCATGATCTGTTGTAGGGCTATGTGAGGATTGTATAACCCTCACATCACCCACGATGGCTAGGTTTGAACAAGCCGACAAACTGCAATCAGGGATTTAATATGGAAAATGCCGGCCAGCACACACTATGGCTCACCGTGGCTTAAACAACCCACGATGGGCTGTTTTGATCACGGGAACCAGTAATTGTCTTCCTTGTTCCTCCTTTTCCTTCCCCTGTTCTTGATAACTGGCAGAGTGCAGGAGGCTTGATATTTCTTCAGGGGTACTTGGGATTTGGAAGGTGGGGGCAATGATATGATTTGCATGGCAGGGGAACCAGCAGAGTGGCGTTGTTTTGAATGCCTGCGTCTCTGCATAGCTGCTCTGACTCTTTCTCTGCGCCTGTTTCAAGAACAGCCACTGAACTGCTTAAAGTGTCAGTCTGCTGTACAGGAATAGCTAAGCTAGACCCACTTGCTCTTAAATGAGTCAAACCATTCTATTTTTTTCTTTTTTAAAAAAGATGGTTCTAGTTCTGGTTTAGTTTATTTCAAAATCGTACTGGTACGATCCAGTGTGGGTTGGTTGGCAATTTCAGCTCTGGGAACTTTAAATGTCATTTGCTTGGTCATAGTGAATTGTATGTGTGATAAGATGATGAAGATAACTGCAATCTGTTTTTATTGCTGTTATTGTTATTGTGTCTTTATTGGTACAGTAACATGGCAAAGTATGTTACTCCCCTTATTCGCTGTACTGCGCCTACAGTTTATGGCTCATCTATTTGGGGTCATGATTGATCCTGGGGATCAAAACATACGTAAGTCTTCTTTTCCCCTCCCTGGTGCAACCCTATGTATTTCCCCAGAGGTAGCAGGAGACAGACAGGTTGAGTAGTACAGCATGAGAGGTGGGGGTATTCTGTGGAGTGTGGAAAAGCGGTCTTTTCCCCCCTTTCTCCACCAGATAGTTTATCATCACAATTTGGTAATAGTTGATTGCAGAACTGCAGCAACACATGTTCTGCCTTGTTCTGCCTTGTTCTGCCTTGTTCTGCCCAGCTCTGGAAGAGGGCAGAATATTAATCATACTTGGCCTTTATATCACACTGTGGGGATATAAAGCGTTGGCAGTTCTTTCACCAACCCTATAAAATAGGTCCGCGTTATCCTCATATTGCGGATGTGGGGAGCGTGGGGAGGAGGGGAGCGGGGATTCGTGGTAGAGGTGAGATTTGAACTGGGGTCTTTCACATTTCTGTATACATGAAATGCACCCTTGCTTTGACTAACACATATCACTTTGTCTCACATTTTCGAATCAATTTAGACTTTAAATTAAGATGGGTTTGTTTTGGCTCTCTGGAATTAATAGCTACCGTCTTTTAAACCCAAAGGGGCGGGCAGCCTTTCTGGAATGAGGGTTACAGGCGGTGCTGGATGGTGGGGCTGGTGTTGCCGGCTCATGGGCAGAGACGCATGTGGATTCCCACCCCCCGCCCCAATGAATGGACACACACACCGAGAGCCGGTGTGGTGTCTAGAACGCTGGACTGGAACTCGGGAGATCCAGATTCTACTCCGCACTTGGCCATGAAGCTCGCTGGGTGACTTCGGGCCAGTCAGTGACTCTCAGCATCACCTCCCTCACGGGGTTGCGGTGAGGATAAAATGGAGAGGAAGGGCAATCATGTAAGCCACCTTGGGTTTCATGCAGGAAAGAAAACGCTGGGATATGAATATAATAATAAATAACTAATAAAGATATACATGCGCATGCGCAAACGCCTTCACCAACCCCCCTACACATCTCAGTGTGGTAGGATATGGGGAGTTTTAAACCTTCCCTCCCTACTCACTGAGCTCAAGGGATGGGACTGCTGGGTGTGGGGAGTTTATTGCCTCCCTTCCCACAGTCCTGATCTCTGCACTGGCGTTGCTAGGAGCGAAGAGAGTCTTTAACTTAGCCGCCTCCCCCAGCAATCCTAATCTGGATTGCTGTTTCCCTGCTGCTAATAGTAGCCAAGAAATCATCATCTCTGTGTTGAGGTCATTGGGAGGGAGGTGAAGTGAAATGATCTCCACCCCCCACCCCCCCAGCAATCCTGATCTAAATCACTGTTCCCCCATTGCTATTAGCGACCTGTTTCCCGCCTCTCGGCTGATAGTAAGGTAAAGTGGGCAGTGCTCTTTGGGCCGCACAGGGCGCAGCCAAGGGCCAGACGCGGCCCACCAACAGCCCATCTATAGTATCAAGTGCTGCACCTTTTCCGTCTCTCCAAGCTCTGCTTCAACCGCGCGTGTATATAATTTGCTAGCATCAGGTGACTGCTTGCAAGCGTAACTCAGAGATCATCATAGAGATAACACCACTCAGAGACCTTCCACATTACCTGAAATGCCATGTTTTCCAGTAGTTTACATATTCAAGTCATCATGTGCAGAGAAATAAAGTCATGTGCATGCATGTATGAACCAGACCTTACTCAAAGCCCTTTATAGCCTGTCTGTTTGTCCATCCATCCGTCTTTTTATAAGGGAGAGCGAGCGAGAGCTTTGTTTGTTTTTAAGCGTGTATGTATACTAGAGGCAAACCATGCTGATTTTAAGTGCCGCTTGAGATCTGCCTTGCCATTGCAACTGTACTGTAAAGGCCTTGTGAGACTTTAAATGTTTGGATTTCTCACCACGCCGTTAACTTTTCCATTCATCTCAATTGGCCCCCGAAGGGCTTACTAGTGCGCCAGCAACATCTGTTCTTCCTGGCCCCCTCCTCCTCCTCCTCCCCTCTCCCTCCGCTTCGCTTCCCCCTGGCTGCTGCTCCCTCCTGCTCCCTCCTCGTCTCTCTCCTTCCCAGATCCCCTCTAGCCACTGCCACCCTCTGCTTCACCTGCCTCACTCGCCACAGCAGCACGGGCAGTTTCTAGACACCTCACCCAGAATGCCTTGCTGTTAGGAAGGAGGCATTTGGGCCACTGTCAGGTGGGCTCTCTGGAGAGCTTCACCAGCCACTTTTGTGCTATGGAATTTGCTACAGCAGAAAAATAGCCACGCCATGCCTACTACCTCTGGGGGGTTCTCAGGCATCGGGCGAATGGTGCCCCCAATAGCTGTGCCAGATACTTTTCAGCAGGAGAGCCTCCATTGCAGCTCTCTGGAGAACTGGGGAGGCTGATGCCTTGTGCTGAGAACCCCTCGGAGTGAAACTGTGGCCTGCTGTTCCATGCGCAGTCCTCCTGGTAGCAGATGGTGGCGTCTCCTGGTGCCAGTTAGGACCTGGGGTGCCGCCACTGCCTCCATCACCACACGGCTGACACAGCCCTTTTCAGGGCAACATTTGCGGTCCCAGAATTTGATGTCCAAAGTGGTCACTCTGTTCCCCCCTCCCAAGAAACAGCTCTGACTATTACTCATGAAGGCTGATATGTTGAAAAGTCATTAAATTCTATAGCAGTTCAATGTTGTAGATTGTCAATTTTAGTCTCCCAATTTTTGCGCTCTGGAACAAGCTGGACGAGATTGAATTAGATCTATTATTTACTTTTAATTGAGTAGTCTCCTCTGAGGAAGGCGATATATATGCTCGAAACACAATAGGAAATTTGGCAAATAGCTTGGTGATTAAATCTTTTCACATAGCCTTCTGGTTGCAGTTGTCTGGGCAGTCAGATTTTGACTCACTCTAGCTGTAATGGCAAATTACATTTTAGATATTGGGAGCACTGCTAACAGTTTGTGTATGGACTCCCTCCTCCCTTCCAGAGTTTTGCTAATTATAGTTTGCCATGACATCCAAAGGGGTAGCCTATTAAATTAAGACGGCCTTCAAAACACATTTTTAAACTGTGGTTCGATGCATGTTTATAATCTGTCACATGTAGGCAAGGCATTACCCGCAGGCTACTAACGTAGATGTCACAGTGTGAACGATGGTTAGTGAAAACCAGGCAGGGAGAAGGTAACCTGTGAACAGGGAGCGGAGAGAGCCCGTGAGCCCCAAGGGCACCTCTGAACACCGTACCATGGTTTGGCAGTACATGCTTTGAGCTAATGTGTTCTCTGACACTTCTTTTTAAACTTTCGCAGTGACCTGATTCCTAGCTTTCCGTTTGCTGTTCTTAATGGCAATGTTTGACCTGAAATTACAGTGAAAATAAATAGATTGCCGTTTGAATTATTGATGGGATGAAGTGAAGAAATGTCACTTGCCCTGATAATAGCTCTGGCATCTTTAATGCCCACAGGCAAGTGACGAGTTCAGTTTTTCCACACTGGCCGTGCTGAAAAGGGGCACGCTAATTAGATAAATGCTGACGTTTTGAATTGACAAAGTCCAGCTGAGTTTGGCATTTTGCGGCTGCGAGAGATGAATTGGGTTTCCTTCTACTAATAGCTCCTGTCTTTGTTGCAGCCAAAGCCACACTCTTGTTGTCAAGCAGCTGCGTTGGAGAACACGCATGGGCCGAGCTGGGCAGGACGCGGCAGAGAGCAGCGAGTGGCTGCAGGTGGCAAGCGGTGGGGCTGACGCCACGGTCAAGATCTTCAATATTAATAGATCCAGTCTTTAAATGATGACATTTGGCCAGGCGAGCTCCACTTCTTGGCGTGATTGAATGTCATTCATTTTCTTTTTTTAAAAATATGTTTTTTGTACTTCCTATTCTGAAAGCTATGTTGTCTGCCGCATTCTAAATGGAACTTATTTATTAAAGCAGTTTGGGTAAATAATGTGTGAGTTTAAGGGATTTGTATAATCAAGCTTATAATTGTGTGCTTGATTAATGGTCTTTTCTCATAGAAGGTCCTTCCCCATGAACTGAGTACGTGGCTTTCTTTGGTTAGCGCTTTTCTTGGGATGCCTGTCCTCTTAGAAGAGAACTGGGCGGTGTAGAAGGGCCACACCGGGAGAGGAAAGCTGCTTTCTCCTGCTTCCTTCCCTTTTTGTAAACATATAATGTGCATTTCTGATACATTGCCTATTTGTTCTTCCATATTAAGTTTGAAAGAACCCAGAATGCAAGACATGGAATAATGGGCTCAAGTTACAGGAAACCAGATTCCAGCTGGACATCAGGAAAAACTTCCTGACTGTTAGAGTGATATGACAATGGAACCAATGACCTAGGGAGGTGGTGGGCTTTCCCTCATTAGAGGCATTCAAGAGGCAGCTGGACAACCATCTGTCAGGGATGCTTTAAGGTAGATTCCTACATTGAGCAGGGGATTGGACTCGATGGCCTTAAAGGCCCCTTCCAACTCTGCTATTCTATGATTCTAACAATTGCAGGGTTTTAAATTACCATTGAAATTCTTTGCAACTCTGATTCCCAGATACTTCAATAAATGTTAAGGTTGTGATGATCAGTGGCTATTGGAGGAATTTCCTATTAAGTGAATGTGAGTGATCTAGCCCTTTCTTGCAAAAGCAGATTCAGATTTCAGATGGAGAAAAGATTCAGTTGTTCCCAATACTTATTATAGTATAATGCAGCATTCACTTTTTAAACAATTTATTAGCCTGAATCCCAATGTTATAATGGGTATGCTTCTCAGCCACTAAAAGGTCATGGAGTTCCTTCATACAAAGGAAAGTTCCCTCATCAGTTTCCTTTCATGGAATTAAACTGGACTGGGTCTAGTCAGTGCCTCGACAGGAGATGGCCTGGATACCCTATATATATGCTGTTGTTAGACTTAGTGGCTGCTCCATAAATCTTACCCATTTTGCCTCTATTTGGGCAGGTTTTTTTAAAATCTAAATTACTACACATAACTTATTGAAAACTTAAGACCAATTGCTAGCACATGCACCCACCCACCCACCGCCAAAAGTGAGTCCAGTGAATGGTTAATATTCAAAAATGACAGTTATAAAAAGGATGTATAATCAAATGTCAAGCATTTTACACCAACGTAATTATTTGTAATAGGGATAGATGTCTCTTTATCCTGATTTTAGCTGATGGAAGCCCAAGAGTCTCTTTGGGGGAGCTTTCTATGTAGAACTGAAAGTTTAGACATTTCCCTGGAAGCTTTTTCTCTATTGCTTCTATTGTAAACAAAAAATATTCTGTTTTAAGAAAGTCCTTGTTTCACACCCAGGGAGAAGCCATAGCTCCGTGGTAGAGCAAATGCTTTGTGTTCGTAAGGTATCCAGTTCAACCCCACATAACTTCAGTTAAAGGATCTCAGGGGCCTAGGAAAACCGCTGCTAGTCAATCAGGCTAGATGGAACAGTAGTCCAGCTCTGGGTCAGGTGTCATACATTTGTATGGCTATAAATGAAAATGACACCGATTTTTGTGAATAGCTGTGAGGTTATCCATAAATCTTAGAAAGGGGCCGTCGGTCATAGTTGTGATGCCAGGCCACAAATTAATCAAGATTCTTCAAGGCCCTTACTTGATATGTGCTATGCATCCTGTAAAGAATATTCAACTTGTATGCAGGAACAGTTTTCATGTTTATTCAACCATTATGGTTTTCAGGTAGGATATACTCAGTCCTTCATGCATGTGACCACATGTCAGCCTGTGCTGACTGACCAGTTGTTTCCATTAGAATCACAAGATGTTGAAGGAGTGGGGAGGGTGAAGCATGCGGATTCCAGTATGTGGATGAAACCATAAGCAGGCGCCACATTGGAGAAGAGTGGTTTGTAGTGCTGTGCAAGAAGAGCAGAGTGTGAAAATGGCAACACAGAGCAAAGAAAATGGGTGAGTAGCTTCTGTTTAAATGTGCACTGGCACAATAACATGTTTAGCTTATATCTAATTTAAGCTTGCGTCTTTTTCAAGGGTTGGCTTGACTGTCTCATCTAGAATCGGAACTCTGATTAGTCTCCTCCCAATATGTTCCCCCAAATTGACTCTATTTGGCATCACCCCAACAAAATCTAAGCCCCCTCCCCTCACCCCAAAGATCCTAACAACCTTTGCATCTCTCTTAAGAGTTAGTGCTTTCTCTGACGTTCGGAATGATGTCCTAACACGGGTAGCATTTATGGTTTCAAATGCAATGACCTTGAGGTTGAGGTCAGAGTTTCTCATCGGGAGGAGCAAGAGAACATCATGCACTTCAAAATGAAACAGTGAAAATCCATATTTGTGAACAGGGAGGCGGGATGTTGAAGCAATAAATCCAAGAAGTAGTTTTGAAAGCAAAATTGGTCTTCAAATGCTCGGTTGAGGTAATTACTGATGTCTAAACATCTAGGTTAATAGGCTTTGAAACAGCACTTTCCTCCCGCATATATTAGGGAAAAGAACTGGAAACCTGAACATATTTTTAACAGCATGATCCTATAGCTGTCTATTCAGACGTAAGTCCTACTGGGATCAATTGGGTTCATTCCCAGGTAAGTGGGCATAGGATTTGTAGCCCGAGGAATTTAAAGTGGTGTTATTGAACAATGTTTAAGGCGCTATGAACTTCCTTGAGGAGTAATTACAATGCAACAATTTAAATAACTTTGAGGCTATTATGAAAGGCATGCTAAAAATACCTTAAATAAGGAAATGTAAGACATTTTCAAACGCAAAGTTAGGAGAGCTGTTGTTCTATAATACCTAGAAGTAGGACTAAGAATTCCTCAAGGTAAAAATATGTCTTGCACCAGTTCATGAGGTGCCTATAAGGAAGATGTCACTCAGCCTCTCTGCCATGCAATGGCAATATGGAGGTAATTCAGACCTTGTGGATGTACTGCTTATAGTTTGGATTTTTAACGATGTGTATTTAAAATGTTTTTAAATGTTTAAAATATTTTACAATTGTATTATGTTTAATTATATTTTTAATTTTTGTATATCGCTGTTTGTTTTAACTGTACATATTTTAATTTGTAAGCTGCCTTGAGTCCCATTATTGGGAAAAAGGCGGGATATAAATAAATATTATAATCATAATCATAATCATAATCATAATGTGGATTTACTTTACAGCATTGTTCGTCAGATTACTGCTGCTAAATCAGTCTTCTTTCCCAGCTATTTCTGTTAGTGTTTAGGTGCACCAGTGGCTTTTTATCTTCATTCTGAGCCTTATGTCAAATAATTTACGACTAAGACCCTGTTCAGACAACACGCTAAGCCATGGTGGTTACGCATTTTAAGTTGAATTTTATGGCTTAGTGTGTCGTGTGAACCATTCCTAACCATGGTGGCTACATAACCATGGTTTAAACATGCTCACTAACCATTTGCTACAAAAGAGTTAGCAGCCTAGCCATGGCTTAATGTGTCATCTGAACAGGGGCATGGTATGCCATAGTACCTATATATCAAGGCCAATATCTATACCAGAGTCTACTGAACCCTTATGATGTAGGGCTATCTATGTATATGGAGAGGGACAGTTCTGAGCAAGCAAAGTGATGGGGAAAGTCTGCTAATCATGTGGTCTTAGTGTGCGTGTAGGATTGCGGTATTAGCCTGCATTCATGTTTTTTGTTGTCCCTCCCCCAGTGAAAGCACAGGGCTCCATACAGGATTGAAAATATCATGTACAATTTAGGAGATCAGTGCACACAGCTAATATGTTTGCATATCCACACTTCAGTATTTATCAGGGTTCTGTTGAACGTGATGGATGGATCTCTGATGAGGATAAAAATGTATTTCCCCATTCAAAACCACGGTTGGTTGATTAGTTCTTTGTCACTTAGAACCATTTGTCATCATAATGTAATTTTAATATAGAACAAGCCGAGATGTAAACTTGTGTAAAAATACATGAGTGACAAAGAGTCTTAAATTCAGTTTCTTTAATTAATTGATCTCTTTTACATATTTTAGTGAGTGTATAGCGGCTACCATGAATCATGCTGTTCCGGATGTATTAAATATATCAGAAATTAAAACACAGATTATCATCTAATTAGACCAACCTCTATAAAGAGCCTATAATGTAGAGAGAAAGCTCTGTGTAGCTCTCTGTACAAAGGGGGCAATACAAAAGATACTGCTTGATATTCCCCACCAGGCTCAAGATAATTTTGATGTTCTATCGTGACATTTGAATATCTGCCATCAATACAGGATGTTGGCATTGTTTGAATCCTTAAGCTTGTAAACGCTTTCCTAACTGTGGGCATGATACCATCTTGGAAATGGTGGGGATCCAATATTGGCCAAGTAATCCAGAGTAACCCATTGAAAAACGTTCATCAAAGATTACAATGTAGAAATGGCTAGGGACCTCCCCAACTAAACTATACCTATGTTGATACTTGCTCCCCTAATGTCAAGTAACCACTTGTTTCACTAAATGTAACTTTCATAAACAGCTGTTAGTCACCAGTAACTAATCTGTTGATTGTAACCAACAGGAGGGCGAGATCCCCTCCTGCCCCCAACATGATTATAGGGATAGCCGGGATGAAGTAAGTGAAAATAGCACCATACCATTGGCATATAAGAAGGTCTGCTCTTCATAGTTCTGAATTCAGGACTCAAAAGATCTTTAACCAGGTTACTCGCATAGATGGTAAGTCACCTGCTCAACACTTCTACTAATTCCTAATCTATCAGACAGAAGCCTGTTTATGCCCATGTGTACTCAACAGGTAGTCTGAAATATGAAAACTCCTCCATGGTTTCCCAAATGGTGCCTGGGTGAACCTTTTTTCTCCTAGCTGGAAGAATCCCAGTGCCTGCAGTTTTACAAAGGTATCTATGAAGAAGAGAACCACCAAGTAGTAGTTAATTAGGTTTTCTCTATTTTATTAATAAAACAAATTTTTGCAACAATTTATTAAAAATTGGTTTTCATGCAGTATAAGGGGTATACAAGAAATTCTCTATGTACTCTCTCTCTCTTGCTTTTTTTAAAATAATTCTGACAGTTCCAGTCTAGGTTAAAGCATTTGTGCACTAACATCATTGGAAAATGCCATTGGGGCACAGCCTCATCATAAATTTTTACAGTACGTTTTTGCTGCAGTATAAAAAACCAGAAACATTAAATAGCTATAGTCACTTTGTGGGTCTTATTTTCTGCAGGAAATTAAAAAAAAACATTGTGGGAGAAACTACAATTGCATTTGAGACAAAGAATGTACTGCATGATTTAAACCTAAGAAACAGCACACAATCAGTATACACAAAGAGTTACAGACACACACACTCACCGCCAACAGTCCAATACTTTTTGAATTTTTTTGTTTTGTTTCCTGCTATGTTGGAATAATATTTTCTACAGAAATGTTTGTGTATACATTATATACAGTATTATTGTCCTTTTTTGAAAAGTAGTATTTGTATTAAATAAAGTCCTGATGAAGTTTATTAATAAATTAAAATACTGTCAACACCCATACATACATCCACATCCACACACACCAGACAACACCTCCAGTGGTTAGTGCTCAAACGGAGTAATGTGTTCTACTTCCTGTGCGGTAGACTTACTCACAGTTGTCCTAACACTGCCAGGTGCCTCCATGATCTCCCAAGTGAAACGTGATCAGGAAGAGATTCTGTGATGTCCCCAGTGGATTAAGGTTTATGGAATATTCAGGAAGATGGGATCAGGGGCATCTGCATTTAGATATACCATCTCCTCTCTCCTGCAATTTCTAAATGCTTCTAGGAACATTGATGGGAAAAGATTTGGCCCTATGGCATGAGAGAGGAAATGGCAACCCCCACTCTGCACCCTGCCTCATTTTACAAGCTCTAACTAATACAAGATTTAGAAAAGGTGGCCAGTAGTGACAATGCTGCAAGCCAAATTAACATCCAATGAGAGTGGCCAAGACTGGAGACAGCCAGTGATGTTTAAGGGAGGTGAAGGTGGTATGCGGGGGTATCACTCCATTTCTTTTGTCCCACTGTTATCTCTGGACATAAAGGTTTTGCATATATATTTTTTAAAAGCACTGCAAAACACTTTGAACAGAGGTAATAGTGAAGAAAGTGTACAATTCTAAGAAGGAAAATATTTTGTGTATCTCCAGGCAGCAGCTAGGCTCAAGTTTGCTTTTATGCCATTCACATAGTTTGTACATCATCACAGCATTGGGTTTGCACAGGTCCATTTGCTGCATGATTATGGACAGATTGTGTGGTTCAGTCCTTCTCATAGATCAGTGATTTTCAACTGGTGGTTCTTCACAGTATTTCAGGTGGTCCGAGTACCAGCAGTTAAAAAGCACACTCATAGAGGCATGGAAATGCATGGGCCTTTTGTTCCCACTGAACATCCTGTAATGCAGTAATGCAAAGGGGGAGATTAGGCCTTGTTTCTATGTCCTTCCTATGCAGGATGCATAACCTGGGGCCGAGTGAATTGGCCCATGACTACATAGCAATAAGAAACTCAGATGATGTGGCATCTCTCAGCACTGCAGCACTGTCTACAGAGGGAAATGTGCCCACTGAAATTCTATGTGCCGGGTAGTTGTCCCTCATTGGGTCATACATGCATAAACAACCTTAATCCCTGCAGGCTTGCACAGAACCACTAGCGTACAACTAGCGCATGCTTGAATCAGACCTTATCAATAAGTGATGGCAGCACTCAAACATCTCACTTGAGCGCTCCTAACAAGGCAATTGCTCTTGGGAGGGAGTACATTAAATCATAATTTCTCAGGGGGAAACCACACTAGGAAAAGAGTACGTTGCGTATTAATTTTTTTTAAAAAAAAACATAACCATTTTTCACCTTCTGTTTTCTAATTCAAAGGACAAAGGGTATTTTTGCCCCAATTGGGCAAACTTGGTTTAGACTGTCTTATTCTCAACCAGCACCGTCACACACGCAGATACGAAGCAAAGGTTGTTTGTGTAGATCCCATTTGTGCCTCGGCAGAATTCCGCTGCAGCAGCAAACTGTGGTGCCTAAGTGCCCCAACCCCACCCCTCCTCTCCTAAATTAACTGTACTGCAATTATGTTGTGGTTTAAATGAAGCAAACTGGGGAACAATTCATCCTGTGACGTTAAGACTTCCAATATCCATCCTCAGCCTTAAGCGCTGTCGTTCCTAGTTCTCAGCCCGCTTGAAGATGTTCAGCTCTGGGGCCTTGCCAAGCCTTGTTGTATCTTAGCAGGAGGAAGAGATGACTTGTTCTGTGACTATCTACCTGGTAGCCACTCCGAGATTTTGATCCTGGACCGGCTTCCCCCTTGGAAGCATCCTCCATCCCAAACATGTCTTGAGCAGACTGGTGCTGGGCTGAGTGCAAGTCTCAATGACACCTGAGGAACTATTTCTAAATTCCTCCTCCTCCTCCTCCTCCTCCCCATTGAACTTAGTCCCAGAAATGAATGTCAGCCCAACTAACTGGTGCCTCCAGCAGCTGAATGCGATCCCTGCAAAACAAAGTATCCATTTCAGTTAATATAGCTCTCTGTTGATGTGATTGCCTTTTCTTTTTTGCACATGGTTTCATGTTTCAACAGCCATATAAAGCTTAGTGACACTTGAGTGGAATTTTTTTGTTTGTTCTTTGTCAAGTTTATGTTTCCAGCCACCTTGCCTCCAGTAGAAATTTAGGAAGGAACATGGTTCGGTGACTTTCTTCGTGAAGAAATAAAAATGTCCACAAGTAAGGCTACAGATCAACCTTCAGGTAACCCTCTCCACTTTGCATGCTTTTCCACAGCAATGGAGCTGGTCCTCCCTTGATGATGGCCTCATAACACTAGTTCCTCTGCGGTAAGAGTAAGGATTACGTAGAAGGCAAGAGTTTGACACAACACGTTCAGTCTAGCCATTGAGTACCCAAAGCAGTTCAGGAAGTTCTGATATCCTCCTACAGGCCAGAGACCATCACACGAAACGATGGTGGTGCGTGTCTGTGCCGTGGACTGGCGCTGGGGCTGACACACGGACTGGCACAACTGGCATCGACCCCTCCGATGGATGGCAAATAGGCGTGGTGAAGGATAGGGAGCTGTAAGGAGAGTCGACGCTGTATGCTGCAGGGACAGAACAAAAGCGGAAGGAGAATCAGCAAAGAAAATGTGCTCGGATTTTGTGACGGAGCAGCTAGCATGTGTAATTCGTGTCTTACAACCACAAATATATTTAGTGGATGATTTGGCAAAAGGGTGCAGCCACTCGAAGGAATGAGCAAAGTACATGTCTTAAGTTAAAACCCTTTCCTAATATGTGGCTGGGGTCTTTTGCTTTATTTTTGCCCATTTGCAGATCCAAGGTAGCAATGATCTGTAAGCCCCCCAAGAGACCAATGAGTGGTGGCAATCGAAGTATGGGTGGGGACCTTCCCCCCACCCCCAACAAAAACCTTTTCAGAGAGACACTGTGGCCACTTTGCTTGGAAACCTGCTTCCTTGTTCTATTGCACTGGTGGCCATTCCCTTCCTGCCCAAGCCAGCAGTGGCTTCAATTTGCACACTGAGCATGCGTCTCAACTGCACATGCTTGGATCGTTCCCCTGAATGAAGAAGGCGAGGGAGTGTTGGTAGGGTGTCTTTGGGAAACAATGCCCTACCACTTTAAAAAATGAATTCAAGAGGCTCTCTCTGCCTAGGCAGAAGGAGGAGGAGCCAATAAGCCAGGCTCTTCAGCATATGGAGCCCTTGGGCGGCAATCAGTAGAGATGTTAAAAACAACAACCAATAGCTGTGCAGCAGTAGGTCATTTGGTCAGTAGGTCACCTGCAGCCAGTGCAAGAGCATGGATGGCAGAGACACAGAGAGAGAGAGAGGAGTATTTTTGATTTTAAAATGTTTTTAAGAAGGGGAAAGTGAGGAAATGTTTGTGTGTGTATTAGTGAGAGAGAGAGAGAGTGAGTCCAAGCAAGGGAGAGAGAAAGGCTGAATTCGGACAACACGATAGTCAATGATAGGGTAATAATCAACTTTACAGTTGTTCATCTAGGGGGTACTCCCCACACAACATGGTAATAAATAATAAACTGTAGTGTGGATTAGGATCAACACTGAATTGACTATGGCAGCATTCGGATGACACGATAGTCAATACAACTGACGATTGTTTCCCCCACCCCAGTTGCTTATTGTGTCGTCCGAATTCAGCCAAAGTCTCTCTCTGTGTGTGCTTATTCCCTTATTTCTTTCTGTATTATGTGAAGCAATACACTCTTTAAAATGTTTCTTCTTCTGAGCACCAGCAGCATATAGGCAAGCTTGGTTTTTGTACTGTGCTGCTTCTGTTCACTGTTACTTCTGAGTAGGCATGCAGGTTTGGGGGATGTTTGTGGTGGATATGCAAAGGGGATTTTGGGGATGTTCTGGGAACTTGCTGCTCTGTTCCAAGGGCTGTCTGAGTGAGTTGCTGCTGCTGATTTTATTCCCGGTGATGTGTGGCTCTGTGGATTGCCCCTTCCCAGTCGTGATCTTAAAGTCACTTGATTCTTCCTGCAATCGGAGATGCTGCTGGGGCCAAAAAAGTGCTTTTGTGTGGGCCACGTTGTGTGATTCCCCTCATCCCCCAGTCCCTATACATTTGGCACTCATTATTTTCAAGGCGCTTGATTCAGTTTCCTTCTCTGTAATCTGATTGTTGCTGAAACAAAAGAAGTGGCACCATCAGTGTGCTTTTGTGTGAATTACTATTGGTATTGTTAGAAGGGGGTGGGTGGGACTGTGAAGTCTTTAATGAAAAGAAGGATCTATTGCTTCATTAAATAATTTCTTGCACTTAATTTCCTTCTGACCTCAATGTTTACAGATCCCCACAGCATATATGCTATATATATATATATATATATATAGCCTTGAATAAGTATTCATCCCACTTTGACTTGTCCACATTTTGTTGTGTTACAACCTAGAATTAAAATGGAGTTAATTGGCATGTTTGCCATTTGATTTATACAACATAATTAATAACACTTTGAAGGTGCAAAATATTTTTATTGTGACCCCAAAGTTAAGTAAACAAAAACAAACTGGAATATGTTCTGGAGAAGCACCAATCAGGGTTGGGTTATATATATAAAAAATCCCAAACTATGAACATCCCCTTGAGGATTACAAAATGGCAAGTATTTGGTACAACCGGGACTCTGCCTAGAGAAGGCTATTCACCAAAACTCAGTGACCGGGTGAGGAGGGCATTAGTCAGAGAAGCAACCAAGAGGCCAATGGTAACTCTGAAGGAGCTGGAGAGATCCATAGCTGAGATGGGAGAAATTGTCCATGGGACAATTATCACTTGGATGCTCCACAAAGCGGGGCTTTTATGGAAGAGCGCCGAAAAGAAATCCATTGCTGAAAAGAACCCTCAACAAATCCCATTTGGATTTTTGCGGAAAGGTATGTGAGACAGCAAACGTGGGAAAAGGTTCTCTGGTCTGATGAGACCAAAACTGAACTTTTTGGCTTTAGCGCAAAAGTTACATGTAGCAGAAAGTCAACAGTGTGCATCGCCCTGAAAATAGCATCCTCACAGGGAAGCATGGTAGTGGCAGCATTATGTTGTGGGGATGCTTTTCATCGGCAGGGACTGTGAAGCAGTTAGGATAGAGGGCAAGATGGATGGAGCCAAATTCAGGGCAATTCTGGAAGAAAACATGTTTCGGTTTGCAAGGGATCTGGGATTGCAGCAGGGGTTCACCTTCCTGCAGGACAATGACCCTAAAGACACAGCCAAAATTACACTGGAGTGGTTTGAAAACCACTCTAAGCACTTGAATGTCATAGAATGGCCCAGTCAAAGGCCAGACCTCAATTCAATTGACAGTCTGCAGCAAGACTTGAAAATTGCTGTTCACCAACACTCTCCATCCAACCTGATCGATCTTGAGCAATTGTGCCAAGAGGAATTGGCAAATACTGCAGGATCCAGATGCGCAAAGCCGGTACAGACTTACCCAAAAGATACAAAGCTGCCAAAGGTGCTTCTCCCAAGTATTGACTCAGGGGGGTGAATACTTACGCAACCGGCAACTGCCGGTTTGTTTTTGTTTACTTAACTTTTGGGCTACAATAAAAAAATAGTTTCACCTTCAAAGTGTTAAGTATGTTGTGTATGGCAAACATGCCAATTAACTCCATTTTAATTCCAGGTTGTAATATGGCACCAGTGAGATCAGCAGCATCAATGCTTGGGCAGGACTTTGCAACGAAGTATGACAAAAACACCACCATACTTGAGGGGGCACTGCTAACAAGGCTCCAAAGCAGAGAAGATTTTTACCAGCTGTCACCATAAATATCTCTGTGTTCAAGTCCTTGAACATTTGCTCAGAAAGACAAAGAACATAATGACAATTGTTATTGTGTATCTCAAGGGAGTCTTTGTAACATAATTATGTATGTAATAAATATTTAGATGTAGAAGAAAATGGTAAAATGCTAGAAAGAGCCATGCTACTTACTGTTCTGGGGAGTTGATATCTTCTATAAAGTCTTTGCTTGTTCTGGAGGACTCAGTAGTATTCCATTGTGTTTGAGGATTTTGATCAAGGTGGCTTTTCAATACAGCTTTTTCACCATCTAAGCAAAAGGAGAGCATTTTCACACATTACTTCAGAAAAGTGATAATGTATTACTTTTCAAAGTTACATTTTATCTTCAGAACAGCAATAACTCTTTTGCCATCTATAGAAGTATTTCTCAAAGTTATTTATATGTTCTAAAATGTATGCGTCACCAACTCACCAACAATACCTCTTGTGGCAGCTAAAAAATGGAAATGCTTTTAAAAAATTGCTAATTTATTATTTGGTTCTTTTATGAAAAGAAACATACCAAAATTAAATAAAGAAGGGAAAAAAACAAAACAGAATACAAGAACCAAACAAAGCGGATCAACAGAAAAGCAAAAAAGGAAAATTACAAAGCAGGTTGATTCACAACTGGCAATTCCAATATTTCCTGTCCCAATAACTAAAAAAGGCTTGCCATGTTTGCATCAATAGAAGTGGACATCTTTAATTAGGTTATTTCTTCTTTAAACCATTTCTGGTAATGATTTTTTTTTAAAAAAAATAGTAACATGAGAGAATTTCCAATGGTGAACACTATTTTTTGCAGAAAGTAACACATTCATAATTCACATCCTGGTTGTTTTAGTTATCTTATAAGTAATTAAGAAGAATTGTTAAAGCTTCAATTGTCACCACTATCCCAGTTATGCTGAAATGTATTTGAGCCTTAGAACACAAACACCAAATGTGATACAAGAATGTTCTTTAAGGAATAAATTTCCAAAACTTGAACATATTTATACAATAAACTTTATTCAGTCCTTGAGGGGTGAGATACCATATGCATAAGTTCTACAGAAGAATAGAGTTCAAATGGCATTACCTTTGTTTTGAAAATCATTCTAAATTATTTATCAAAATAAATAGGGCATGATCTGATATCTCATAGGGACCAAAGTAACAATAATAAAAATGGGGAAAAGACTGATATCCGAGCATATGGTTTTTGTCTAGCAAAATAAAATATGTAATCTTACCATTCTGGGATAATAGCATGCCACACATCCTTTATATTCCAAAATTTCAACGACTGAAAAACATTCCTCAGAATACAATTAGTTAGGGCCTGATTGTGACCTCCAGGTTTGTCCATTACTGGATCTATTACCATCTATGGTAATAGATCCAGTAATGGACAATACATAATAATGTATTGAAGAAACCTGGAAAACCTCATCCATCTTTCCCCAATGTGTTGCCCTACAGGTGTTTCGGATTACAATTCCTATCATCCCTGATGACTGACCATGCTGATGGGAGTTGTTCTCCAAAACATCTGGAGGACATCAACCAATCCCTATGAGTCCCATCCATTAAAGGATCTATATTTCCAAGGACGGTTTTTCAGAGACTGTAATAGCTGCCCCTTTAATTTTAGTATTGGAGAAAGTAGTGTTTGCATGTGTATAATATGTATCTGTATATGAAAAGATTATTTAAAAGAAAAGATCTTGTTACAACAAATGATTTTCTTGAAAGCAAATTAACTCTGCTTTCACTTCCTTAAAAATGTTTCTACTTTTGCCCTTTTAATTGGATGGTTAAATCGATTAACCTTTTGCACAAAAACATTATTTTATTCAACTTCCTTATATTTATCCTTATATGAAACACCAACTTCCAAAACAAAAACCCAGTAAAAAAGCAAACACAAAAGAGAAAATAAATTAAATTTAGACTTTAAATTCCTGAAACAAAATATTAAGCCATTTATAAACATTAAACTAATTCACAATATGAAAAGCTCACAACGATAGTCAGCTGCAGGCCAGTCCGTAGCAGCCAGATAGCTTAAAAACCTCTGAAACAAACACATTTTTACTGTTTCCCTAAAAATGGCTAGTGAGTTGACCAGATGAGCTTCCTTTGGTAAGGAATTCTGTAGGGGTGGTGTTACTTCTTTTCTGTTCCCCCTTCTGAACCAGCTCAACTTCGTTTCCCCACCACAAGGCAGCAACAAGCAGCTGTTCTGCAAGTGAATTAGGTAGAGATCCAATTCCTTCCACACAGCACTGTGCAAAAATGCTCCACTTCTGATAGAGAATCTTTCCAAAGCACAGCAACGGTGGCAACAGCAATATGGGCAAAGCACTTCTATGTGGGGGAGAGAGAGAATCCAAGGCAGAGGATCTGCCATTCCTATGCTCTGCTGGGCTTGTACTAGCAGGGTGAAAAGTTGTACGTGTGTGGGGTGTGGGGGTTTTCTCTTTTGTTTTGGGAGCTTCCCCCCCCTTAACAGTTTCCCTCCCATTGATTCCAACGGGAGAGAAACAAACTACATCAGCTACAGGGTTGGCATAGTTTCCCCCTGCTCTGGGAATGTGTAGTGGAAGTACCAGAGCTTTGGATCCTGCACATCTAAAGCTTCTTTTGGAATGGTTCCCTTTTTCCAGCTCTGCAGCTACAAAGAAGCCACGGAGGAGGCATATCTCCCTCCACTTTTGGAGAGGAAAATCTGAATAACCTATGGGGATGCCCTTCAAGGGCCACAGAATTACAACCTAAGCCTCAGTTGCTGGATAGAGAATTAAGAGGTTCCTCCCTGGAATTTCATTTTGGGCTTCTCTACATTTAGGAAAAATCCTGCAGCCTTACCAGGGCTTCATTTCCAGAGTCTTTTGTGAGTTTACAACGGACGCAATATACATGTCGTCATCTCCCCGTTTTCCCCCTTTGTGGGCACATTTCATATGTTTCATTTATGCAGCCAGTAGATGGTGCCACAAGATTTCTAAAATAAGGCGCGATTCTTTCATTATACCACCTCTTTGATGGCTGTTTTTAGTGGATTTTATTTGTTATTGCGTTTTTGGCAATTTTTAAAATGGTCAAATAAGCCAAAAAAACCAACAAGAGAGGCACCGGAGGTTGATGACGGTATGAAAAGGACTGGCAAACTTCCATGAGTGAATAATCACAATGCACGATAAATGCCTCATGTAAAAATGCCCCAAGTCCCCCCAGTTTAAGGGTGCCCCCCCCCAAAAAAGGAGGAAATGAATTACCAAACAAGGACACTGGTTTGCATAAAATCTGCCTAAGGTAATTTATATGTATAGATGCAAATTTAGGAATGTTATCTAATTTACACATTAACACAGCATCTCATTATAGTAGGGAAGGCTGTAACTTGCTCACCTGTGTTCCTGTTCAGTCTGTTGTACAAGTGCTAACTATGAATGGTCACCTTCAAGGCCCTCTTCCCCCTTCTTAGCAAATATATTTATTTATTTATTTTATTTCTTACGTTTGTATACCGCCCCATAGCCGAAGCTCTCTGGGCGGTTTACATAGGATTAAAAACAATTAAAAACAATATACAAAAATTAAAACAGCAAAAACATACAACATATACACAATCTATACATTTAAAAACCACATCAACACTTCAAAAACTACAAAAACAAAACAAACCCAGGCTCCTCAGATATTGCCAAATGCCTGAGAGAAGAGGAAAGTCTTGACCTGGCGCCGAAAAGATAACAATATTGGCGCCAGACAGGCCCCGTCGGGCAGATCGTTCCACAATTGGGGAGCCACCACAGAGAGGAGGAGGAGGCACTCGGAGGAGGGCCTTAGATGTTGAACGTAGTGTTCGGGTAGGTTCATGTCGGGAAAGGCGTTCCATCAGGTATTGTGGTCCCAAGCCGTGTAATAGAGGGTTGTCCTCTGAAAAGTAGGACACATGGCCCTCCTGCCCCTGCCAGTGTTTCATGTCTTGCCTCTCCTTTGGGGGCTGCAATGCCAAATTTTGAGCTCCACCTCCCTCAGGATCCTCTCCACCCATAGAACTCCTGGCACTCCCCTGCTGTCCAAACAGCTTGAAAATCTAGAGCCTACAGTCAAAGAACTGATTTACATTCATTCCCTCTCTTCCAGAAAAAAGCAGCTGAATTATTCAAGACCTAGAGTTTTCTAATTTAGAAATATGCTCTGAAACCCTGATTGTGTTCCAAATGCCTCAGACCAAACACAATCTGCTTACATGACCCTTTTGACTCTACTGCTCCCAAAGGGCTATAAATTACACTTTTGGCAGCCAACTAAAGACACTTCTAGCTCTGTTCCTCCTATATCATACACTATATGCACATAGATGGCACTATATAAATAATAAGTATTTTTTTATCAACCAGCTAAACTGAAATGAGCATCCTCTCAAAGCACTGATAAACATTTGTAACTAGAAGAGGGACATATTATTGGGGGTCTCTTGTTTTTCCTAACACAAATCTAGGGATTGGAGGTACAGTTTAGCAAACAACACAGTTACATCAGGAGTGGCCAGGTTCTATAGCAACAGATCAGAGAAGTTTCAGCCATTGGGCAGTACAGAAATGTAATAAATAAATATCTTGAGTATTCTCGAAGTCTTGTGAATGGAACTATTTGAGTTTTAGTTCCCTCGCATTTTGCCCTTACTATTTACCTGCATGTCAGGATCCTGATCCTTCTGCCTGTTGCATGAAACATCACCATACAGAAGACCCCCTTTATCAGGGACAGTGTTGTATTAAAATAATGTTCACATATTTGTTTCCTGAGAACCTCAAGTCTATTTACGGTGGTATTGTCTTATTTTAATACACATTCAAAGTAATTCTACGAAGACAAATATTTTCTTGTTGTTTCTTTAAAAAATTGGCTGAGTTGATCAGATACACACTTAAAATGTCATTTCCATTTGCTCCTGGATGAGGAAAAAATGAGGTAGGGAGAAGTAGATGGAGCGCCATTGTTTCAATGGGAATTGTGCCGGAGTCTTTGGTAAGTTCCACCCACTGAAAAGGGCAAAAGCTACACAGCAAACGGAGGGTTGGGGAATGTGCATGGAGGCTACCATTCAGGGCACTGGATGATTCCTACCCTGAACACTTAAATGGACTTGCCACATAAGAAACAAAAAGCACAATGCCAAACAGTAGTCCCCTCTTGTCTCCCAGAAACTGGCTATGAGTACAGACACTTCCCCTCAGAAAACAGCATACTAGCGTGGCAATGGGAAAGGCCTGTTCAATGAGCCCCACACGTTGCTGATTCAGACCTTCAGGAAAGCAGCTGCAGACCAGCGTTCCAGAACTGCACTCTACTGTTTCACACTCTTTAGTAAATCAGAACTGTAAAAACATTGCCATCCTGGGAGATTATAATGTCTAAAGGACTACAGATCAAAAAAGGGGGTTGTATTGTTATGAATTGCATAGTTTTAGATTTAAATGTCAATTGTGCCTCAATTCTGACTGATGATGTTAATCTACGAGCTTTATCTGGGTTCTTGGGTTTTATTGTCTGTCTTCTAAGACTCTTTGAATTACTGGGAACAAGTCGCTGACGAGAGAATATTCTGCGTCTGCAGTAAGACTAGCGTGTGGCACAATATGGCCTAGCTGCTGCTGTACCTGTAGCTTCAACATATCTACTCAGGTAGATCTTATTGTGCCATAAGCCCTTTTAATAAGTATGAGAGAAACCCTATTTTTCCTGAATGGTTTGTGTCTATCATTTTGTTTTACTGAAGACATTTAAATGAATGTTATCATTTAAGTGAATAATAGCCAAAAGAAATCACAAAGTGGCCATATTCTGTCTGTAGCACTGTAAACGGGGAAAAGTGGCTTTGAAAAAGGATCCACTGTCAAGTCTGTTTGCTCCGCTCCGCTCCACCTCATTCATGCATATAATGTGATTTCAATGGTACGACAGGCTGTTTCAGCAGTGGATTTACTTGCAAGCAGACAAGCTTGCTTACCATTTTTGGCATCTTGGCTCTGAAAGTGATTGAACTGTGAGGTAGGACTGCTGCAGGCCATATTGGGAACTGCAAAAGATCTGGGAAGGCACTGCTCACATAAAATCACAGAGCTGGAAAAAATCCCAGAGACTATCTAGTCCAACGTATATATTGCTTTTCTCCCACTGTTTCGTCCAGCCAAACAGGTTTTGCAAATTTTCAAAATGACATGAAAAGAAAAATTTATTATTATTATTATTATTATTATTATTATTATTATTTATTACACTTATATACCGCCCCATAGCCGAAGCTCTCTGGGTGGTTTACAAAAATTAAAAGATTGAACCCTAAAAAGACAATATACAAAATTTAAAACCATAAACATAAAACAACTGACATTTAAAACATTTAAAACTGTTAAGCCTGGCCACAATGTCAATCAAAACCTCAACTTAAGCTGTTAAAATGCCTGGGAGAAAAGAAAAGTTTTGACCTGGCGCTGAAAAGATAACAGTGTTGGCGCCAGGCGGGCCTCATCGCGGAGATCAATTGGGGGGCCACCACTGAGAAGGCCCTCTCCGCTGTTGCCGTCCTCCGAGCTTCCCTTGGAGTAGGCACCCGGAGGAGGACCTTTGATGTTGAGCGTAGTGTATGGGTAGGTTCATGTCGGGAAAGGCGTTCCATCAGGTATTGGGGTCCCAAACTGTGTAAGGCTTTATAGGTTAAAACCAGCACCTTGAATTGGGCTCAGAAACATACAGGCAGCCAATGCGAGTGGGCCAGAATCGGTCTTATATGTTCCAATCTTCTGGTCCCTGTTACCAATCTGGCCACTGCATTCTGCACAAGCTGAGCTTCCGAACCATCTTCAAAGGCAACCCCACGTAGAGCGCATTGCAGTAATCTAACTTGGAGGCTACCAGAGCATAGACAACTGAAGCCAGGTTATCCCTGTCCAGATAGGGGCGTAGCTGGGCCACCAGTCGAAGTTGGTAGAAGGCACTCCATGCCACCGAGGCCACCTGAGCCTCAAGTGACAGAGATGGTTCTAGAAGAACCCCCAAGCTACGAACCTGCTCCTCCTTCAGGGGGAGTGCAACCCCATCCAGAACAGGTTGAACACCCTCCATCCGGTCAGAGGACCACCCCCCCCGCTAACAGCATCTCAGTTTTGTCTGGATTGAGTTTCAGTTTATTAGCTCTCATCCAGTCCATTGTCGCAGCCAAGCACTGGTTCAACACATCCACAGTCTCACCTGATGAAGATGAAAAGGAGAAGTAGAGTTGTGTGTCATCAGCATACTGATGACAACGCACTCCAAAACTCCGGATGACCACACCCAACGGTTTCATGTAGATGTTGAACAGCATGGGGGCAAAACTGACCCCTGCGGAACCCTATACTGGAGAATCCACAGGGTTGAGCAATGTCTCCCAAGCACCACCTTCTGAAGCCGACCTGTCAAGTAGGAGCGGAACCACTGTAATGCAGTGCCTCCCACTTCCAACTCAGCCAGTCGTGCCAGAAGGATACATGGTCGGTGGTATCGAAAGCCGCTGAGAGATCAAGGAGAATCAACAGACTCACACTCCCCCTGTCCCTCTCCCGACATAGGTCATCATACAGGGCAACCAAGGCTGTTTCCGTGCCAAAACCAGGCCTGAAACCCTACTGAAATGGATCCAGATAATCAGTCTCATCCAAGAGTGTCTGGAGCTGGCCAGCAACCACCTGCTCAAGGACCTTGCCCAGGAATGGAACGTTTGCCACTGGCCTAAAGTTATTAAGATTTTCTGGGCAGCTCCTAGACCAAATCCAGAGCCTGGAAAAAACCCCCTAACAAGTCAAAAGCTCTATAAGTACACTAATGGGTTCACACTAAAGAAAGAGAAACATTAGGAAATCCCACTAGATTCGGAATCTCAAGGTTGGGTGCTGACAATTCAGATATCCAAAAATAACAATCCAGAGGCTCCTGACTCATGCTTCTGCCTCTGATTGTCAGGTTCATATTTTCTTTCTTTTAAATGAGTGGGAAGACTGCCCTACCCCAAAGCCCCTGAGAATGGAAATTTACAGCAAGTTCACATTTTTCTTTTGCCAGTGGCTCTGGGGTGGGGAAGTCAATACATTTCAGAGCTAGAAAAGCAATATAGCCCCGGGCGGGATTATATTCTTTAATATCGTTCGGAAGACACATCAACCAAAGAGAAGGCAAATGTATTGATGCAATAGCGTCTCCTGTATGGGTAAGTCTGCAGAGTTCTTCCCAATATATTAATTCTGCCGATGGCAAGTTCCTATATTCTATGGAAAGTGCAGGACTTTCCAAGGAATGAACTGTTGGAAATTACCCTGGGACAGATAAGTCATCCTAAAGCCTAGCCTTCCCCCCCCCGCCCCCCACTGAACCCCACAGTGGCAGCTAAGTGAGGTATCTCTGATGAGCATATATCTATTAACTGAACAAGTTCAGTTCGTGGCACACACTTTACCCATAACTTTAATCTCCATTGAATGGATAATCACATTGTGGATCCCGGGTATTGCTGAACCAGGTAGGATGTGTGTGCGCGCACACCAAAGGAAATACGTGGGTGTTGAATTCTGTGTGTGTGGTTGGCTGGCTGGAGCGCAACCCTACATGGGAATGCTAGCTACATAGGACGAGAGAATCTATTCTGGCTCATTGAAGCCAGTCTACTGAAGTAATTTACTGTTACTGCTAGGCAGAATACCTGGAAGGGTAGTAAAATGCACCACCACTTAGATGATGTCCTTGCATACCTCCTGTTAGAGAAAGACAGGTTGCTCACCTGTAACTGCAGTTCTTCAGGTGGTCATCTGTGCATTCACATGAGCTCTGCACCTGTATGGAGCCTTGTTCAGGAAACTTCTATAACTGAGGCGCTCTGGGTGGGACACCCCTCCCCCACTGCGTACTGCGCATGTCCAACGGGGTTCCCCCCCATTCTCTTCAGTTGCCTGAGACCATCATCGTGGCCTCTTCGGTATATCAACATCGACACTGACGAGGGGTGGTGGGTGGGTTGTGTGAATGTACAGATGACCACTCAAAGAACTATAGTTACAGGTTGTGGTCCCTCTGCATCACACATATGGGCAGTTAATAAGCTGACTTACCGGAGGTGAGGTGGTGTCTATGTCAGTATAGATGACAAAACTGCTCTTTCAAATGAACAATCAGCTCGTGCCCTGACATCCAGTAGATTGTGTCTCACCAGCGTCGATGGTGTCAGCCAGCTCGCTGCTTGGCATAGAGCTGGGATACTTACACCCCTGTTGAAAGCTGCTGAATCTGTCTGAGAGAGTCCCGCTATATCATATGCAAGAGTAATATTCTTAGCTATCCAGGCTGCTAACCGTTGAGAGGATACAGGCAGCCCCTTTCGCTGTCCTGAGTAACACATAAACAAACGTGGGGACTTTCGAAAAGAGCGTGCCCTCTCCTTGTAAAAAGACAGTGTCCTGCGGACATCCAGTGCATGCAAAGTAGTCTCTAAACCCAATGAGGGCGACGGAAAGAAGGCAGGTAGAACAATGTCCTGATTCAAATTAAAACCAGAGATAACCTTAGAGAGAAAAGTGATATATGGATGCAGGAGTACCTTCTCCTTGTCGAAGATCAGGTACAGTGCGTCAACCAGCATGCTGAAGTAATTGCTATCAAAAAAGGCTGTCTTCCACGATAGCGAGAGAAGGTCCATGCGTGCTAAGGGTTCAAAGGGATGAGTTGTCAACGTCTTTAAAACCAACAAGCTCCATGCAGGTACTGTTGAGCGAATTGGAGGTGCTAGATTCTTAATTCCCTTAAGAAATCTCTTTGCCAATGGGTGAGAGAAGACCGTAAAACCCTCGACAGGGGAATGAACTGATGAAATTGCTGATGGATAAACTTTAACAGAAGAAAAATGTAACCCCCTTTCAAACAAATTGAGCAAAAACAACAGAATTTGCTGCAAGGAGGCTGAATCAGGCTCAAAACTATTGAGCGCAGCAAACTTAGAAAAGGTCAACCACTTTCTGCCATAAGATCTCTTTGTAGACAGTTTCCTCGAGGCATCTAATTTTTTTTTTTGTATAGGGGCAGAGAACTGCAGAGAATGGATCCTCAGATTCTCCAGGCAGTCATCCTGAGCACTGCCAAGTCTGTGTGCCTGATCTGTCTGCAATGTTGTGTGAGCAACATAGGGATGTGTGGCAATTTCCAATATTTGCCATCCGACATTCTCAGCAGATGAGCGAACCATACTTGCCACGCCACCAAGGAGTTATGAGAATGCACGATGTTCTGTTGGCAGTGATCTTTGCTAACACCCGCATTATCAGTGGAAACGGGAAATACATAGTATAGGGCGTTTGTCCAATGGATGGTAAAGGCATCCCCCATCCCTTCCCCCGGCCTCTTGACTACAGAAGTGGGGTAGGTTGCGGTTGACCATGGGTGACCCCCACCGACGAAAGCTTTGCCAGAATTGTCCTGTGCAATTTCCACTCGTGCAACCCCTGTCGAGTCCTGCAGAGGTGGTCCGCTAGCTTGTTGTCGACTTTGGCAACATGTACAGCGATACGTGGCTCTGACGTGAGGTGCACCAGTCTAGAATCTCTAGAGTCAGGTTTAGTAGAGGTTTGGACCTCATTCCTCCTTGCTTGTTCAAGTAGGTGATTGTTGTGGTGTTGTCTGACGCTACTTGAACAACCCTCCCTGATAGGTGTGACTTGAAAGTTCTGAGTACTTTCTGCACAGCTTGCAGTTCTAGGAGGTTGATGGGTTCTGACAATTCCGCAATGGCCGTGGACTGTCAACCCAGCATAGTGGGCACCCCACCCTTCAGGGATGTATCTGTGGTGAGAATCCCTGATGGGACTGGTTGCTGAAATGGGACACCCATCAAGTTGTCTAGTATGGTCCACCAAGTGAGTGAAGCCTTGACACGGGACAGTATGAACAGATTGAGTGCGATGGGCATTCTTCCTGACATCGAAGTTCAGAAGAAACTAGGATTGCAGGGGCTGCATTCTGAGCCTTGCGTCTTGTACAACTGCTGTGGTCAATGTCATCAGACCTAGCATCCTCTGTATCACAAATGCTGTGGTGACCATACGGCATCGAAGAGCAGTAGCAAGACCTCTGATTTTTAAGTAGCGATCTCTGGGCAAGAATGCCCAAGCCACAGTGAAATCCAGAACTCCCCCGATGAACTGGATATTTGCTGTGGGGAGAGATAAGATTTCTCATAATTGACGTAAAGACGGAGACTCTCTAGGAGGTTGCAGGTAAATTCCACCGACTCCTGCAAAAGCTGTCTTGTTGACACCACTAGAAGCCAACATCAAGGTATGGATAAACCTTGACGCCATGTAATCTCAGATTGGCACACACTACAGCCATGCGTTTTGAGAAAACCCTTAGAGTGGTTGCAAGGCCAAACGAGAGAGTCGTGTACTGATAAATGGTGTTGCCGATGATAAAGCAGAGGTATCTGCGGTGTGAGTGATTGATCGATATGTGGAAATAAACATCACACAGGTCGATGGAAGTGAACCAGACCCCCCCCCCCCCTTTAATAACAGTGGAAGGATGGAAGTGAGCGAAACCATGTGAAACTTCTTCGGCGTGAGTTAAGTATTGAGAAGCCGAAGATCCAAGATAGGTTGAAGTGCTCCGTCCTTTTTCTGCACCATGAAATATCTAAAATAAAAAACGTGGTGCTGGTTCCAAGAGGCTGGTTCTATTGCTTCCTTGTTGAGTAACAGATCCACATCCCCTTGCAGGGTAGGGCTTTATGATGTTATTCTCATGGTGGCGAGAGGAGAGAGGACATCGAATTCTATCCTATAACCCTTTTGGATAATGGATAACACTCACTTGTCTGTTGTAATCGTGGTCCATGTTGGCAGAAAAAGGGTCAAACGCTCATCGAAAACAAGAGGCAGAAGTGGGCGCATGCAGGTGAGAGAGTCAAAGGCGACGGTGAGTGGAACCCTCAGTCTTTCGGAAGGAACCCCTGTTCTTGGAAGAGGGATATTGCATGCTCTGCTGTTGCTGTTGTTGCTGCTGTTGACTCTGTGAGAAATTGAATTGAGGACACGACCAACTGCGTTGCAACTGATGTGGGGTGTGTGTGAAAGAAGCCAATCTTCCGAGCTGTAGCCTGATCCTTTTGTACAGGATCCAGTGCATCATCTTATCACTGAATAAGCCTAAGCCATCAAAAGGCAGATTCTCGATTCTGGAGGGTGCCTCTTGTGACAGGCCTTCCGATCACAACCAAGTGTGTCTCCTTAAAGCGATCGCTCCAACTAGGGCCTCCAAATTACAGTTCACTTGATGTCTGGAGGTGCGGATCTGCTGTCTGGACAATTTAACTGCTTCATTATGAAACATGTGAGCCAAATTTCGTTTCTTCTCTGGGAGATGTTCCATCAACTTGCCCATCTTCTCCCACAACAAAAGTTGATAGCCAGATATAGTTGCCTGATAATTAGAAACTCTAAGGCAAAGGGCTGCCAACAACAAGTAGAGTCTACACCTGAGAAGATCCAGGCGGTGGCCCTCCTTATCAGTAGGGGATGAGTGTTGGCACCTCGTTTTTCCCTGCTTCTACGATCACCATGTTAGGTGCAGGATGTTGAAAAAGAAAATTAGTGTTCTCTTGCTGCACCTTATATAATTCCTCCAACCTTCTAGAGGTGGGAGGCATCAAAGATGGGATTTTCAGGCCTGTTTTATTGCATCTAGAAAGGCCGGCAACATCGGTATCGACGCAGGGCACACCGCATCGGTCACCACCAAGTCAAAGACAGGATGGCTGCCTCCTCCACAATGTTCACAGTTTCACCTGCCTGCTAGGATGCACCCTGGGGTATAGCCATGTGACGTCCAAGTTGGTGGGCCACCTTGCCTCATTCCCAACCAGATCAGGTGGCGGGGAGGTGACAGAAAAATGCAGCTCAAATAGTGACGCTCACCAGCCTCTTTTGGGTTTCGCACTGGCTGCTTTCTTGCTCTGCGTGAGAGAAGAAGCCAAACTGAGGAAGCTGTGCCAGGAGTGGAAGGCTGCCTCTCCTCAGGAACAGTCTTCTCTCCTCCGCGGCACTCTTTTTCTCAGATCTTGGGTGTCAGAGCACAACTAAGCATGGTCCAAGCCCCTTACCTTAAAGCATGGATCAATCCCACAAGTGTTGCAAGGGCTCAGCTATGAGCCCTGCTAGAAACCTGCTACCTGCTAGCCAGACAGGGCTGATCTGGGAGCTGAGGGGCAGCTCCTCCACTTGGTGCCATTTCTTTCTGGACCCTTGTATGCTAACCAGGGGGAGGCCCTTCCCCAAACACATAAGACTGTCCTACCCTGGAATCACTGGAGAATCCTGCAAACGCTGCTTATCAAAATGAGATGATTAGACACACTATTCTGGTCCACCCTAATTGAAAGTAAGGTGTCAAAAATTCTAAGAACATGGCACACCCTCTTCAGCATGTTTCTAACATAGGGGTTCTCAAACTGTAAGACACCTTAAGGTGGGCACAAAGCTTTCAAGAGAGAGACAGGACCCTGAAGCAGGTGGAACCTTCAAACACCTGAAACGGTTGAATGCCCCATGGAAGAAGACACTCCATATTAGGGTTTGGATCCAGACTTCATTATGCTTAGAGTAGACCTGCTGAAATAAATGGTATAGGTAAGTCATGACTAACAAAAGCCATATTACTTTCAATGGCTCTCCTCTAAGTACAACTAAAGCTGGATCCAACCTTAGATTTGCTGGGATGACTTCATCCTCATTGCCCCATTATCCCAGCCTGCTTTGCAAAGAAGGGAGTTCAGAACAAGACATTTGTTTAGTTCCAAAGACAGTTTCCTCTGTGTAGTTTTAGGAGGGGAGCGAGATGTTCCGTCCTATCCCTTTTCTCATGCTAATGTTGGAGAAGGACCTCAATCTACAGATCCTTGCCTACAGCGGCAGGAAGCTGTGGGCAACTGTGCATGAGAACCTCTGGATGTCAACATGCAAAAGAGATTATTGGGGTGGAGTGGGAAAGGGAAGGAGGTGGATTAAGTTATGAAGGTAGGAGAGAAGCCAAGTTCCAAAACTCTGAAAAACACTGTCCTAATGGATTGCTTCCACATGTGTGCATGGACATGGTCTACAAATCACATTAATTTTCAAGGCCATGTTGCATGTCAAAGCAGTGATATTATGAACAATATAGCAGAAGCCCCTATTCTGCCCCTACATGCAAGGGAGGCAATCGGTCAGCATCTTTTGTAAAACCAAATCCTTACCAAACTCCATACCTTTGTTTTCTGTAAAGTTGCGTATACTGAGAATATCATTGAGCTCCTGATAATGATTCTGCTTAATATATGTTGTCTTCTCAGGTGTGTCCTGAAGCTGCATCGTGACTTCTTCTAAAGTTTTGTCCAGCTGTTAAACAAAAAGCATTTTACAAGGGGTATTGAAGCATTTTCATATTTAGCCTTCATTATCCTTCCTTGCAATCTCTTAATGGACCAATAATTTTTTCCTCTTACATATGTATAGTGTTCCCTCCCAATCATACATAAAGGTACACATGTAAAGAAAGGGCTAAAATTGCACTATTTCGCTCAGACAGCAAAACACATCCTCTGTATTTCATTTGTATGGTGTCCGCAGATGTGTAACTGTAGCTTCTGCATGCATAGTGGAATGTACCACACATTCAACCGTGTTCCCCCTCCTGATCTGGCATATAAAAAATCATGCAACATAACCTTTTGATTGTGAGAATAAATTAGAGAGGGAAGGGAGGGAGGGAAACTAGGTTCATACACTAGGCAAGCAGTTAACAATTCACGGTGGCTTGTTAATGATGCTACAGGTGCCAGTTGTGTGCTGAGGTGATTTGCATAATTACCCGCAGCAACACGACTTGTTGCGTCATGTAAACCCAGTCAGGGTGGCTTTTTGCTATGGATAACAAGCCACCCAGTATCCATGGATCTGGTTCACGCGTCACAACAACCCCCAGCAGGTTGTCAGCCTTGTTTGTTTCAAAGTGGCTTGCAGTGTTGTCCGAACCCGGCATGGTGGCTTAAGCAGGGATTGTTAACCACACATAAGCCACTCTGAGAACCCATGGCTTATTGCTGGGTTGTTCAGAGTAGCCTGTTTTCAGAGTAGCTTGTCATGACGTGTGAACCCAGCATGATGGCTTGTGCATAGCTCGTTTGAAAGGGCTATGGAGATGCCTCACAAATTTGTGTATTTGTTTGTGACTTACCTCTGGGTAAGTGCATGAGGCTCAAACTTGGGAGGGGGGAGATTTAAGCTTTCCCCCCTATTGTTTTCATGCCAAAATCCCCTTCCCATGGAATTAAAAAAAGTCTAATTTTTAAGCCCCTTCATGGGGGGGGGGGGGCAGGGATTTCAGCATGAAAATTACCAAGGAAGCTTAAATTCTGAACTGGGGCACAGGCGCTTATCCAAAGTCAAGACAATCATGCATCCTCAAATAGCTTTGTTAGGAAAAGGAATGTCACTTCTCCCCAGCTGCAAGGAGCAGCCAAGGAGGCTTATTTTTAAAACCCTCAGCCTAAAAAGTAAGGTACCCCCACCCATCTCCACTCCAAAGATATGGCTTCACAGGCAAGAAGGTGGGAGGGGGATCTCATCACAGTAGGAGTAGAGATAAGTTGTGCTGCAAAGGCCCCTGGGATATGTGCTGGGAGCAGGCGGGAGGAGAAATCGTGGCCAGCAATGCTGGCTAGGTTCAAATGCCATTGGACAATCCCCTGGAGAATGTGACCAGCACATGCAGCATAGTTAACAAGCCACCGTGGCTTGTTAATTGCCAGATTGTACAAACCGGGCCAGTATGTGTACAGTCTGTGTGTGTGAGACTGGGTTTGGATGACATGCTGTAGCTTGCCTTGGGTTATTTCACCTATGATGAGCCATGTTGCTTGTACTTGCAGGCGGCAAATTGAATATGCGTTCCCCACTCATGGGTTGCCATCTTGTGCAAATCTGGCAAGTGTTGTTATGGGAGGGTTAGAAACGCTCACATAACCCTAGAACAGACAATGGGTCATGCAAGGGTTGTTTAACCTTTGCACAAACCATGCTCGTTGGGTTCGCACAACACAATAACCCCCAAGCAGGGGTTGCTTATTCAAAATAGTGGCTGCACACACACACTGCATGCACCACAGCCTCATCATGGGTTAAATGACCCACAGTGGCTGTTGTGTACTGCTAACAGTAAACTGCGTATGTGTATGTGTTAAACTTACCATCAAATCTAAATACATCGTCAGCCTGTGGACATCAAAGCAATAACTCTATATGATGCTTGTAGATGTTATTCCCTCCTAATTTCATTTCCCATGTGTCATGCTTTATTATATTGTAAGCTTACAGGTAGGGACTCTTTAAATGTTTGCAGGTGAGTTCTAGGTTTGGCCCATTTATGCAGCTATAATTTCTGACAGCTGCTCTGGAGAACCTTCTTCCAGTGTTCCTGCTCATTTGTTCACCCTTCTACAGTGGCCAGCTTCTAGCAGCAGCAAAAAGAATCAAGAAAATAAATGTGGACAACAGTGTTAAGAGAGGACTGAAAGCATTCAGAGATGACTGCCGGTGGTTGTGGCAGCTGGCAGAACTGATAGCTGCTTCAGATACTCAAAGACTTTTGATCACATGGAGGCTCCATTTGGGAGTCATATGTGAACCAGAGTAAATAGATATGTTCTTTGCATTTTGAATATAGCCACTCTAAGAGTCAAGTCTTTAAAAGAAAACAACTTAATCAAAAATCTCTCTGCGTTCTCTTTTATTCTGCTCTGAAAATTCTGCCAAGTGCATAGGCAGATACATTTATAGCTGTGATGCTACCGAGTACCTCTCCCAATTGCTCCTTGTTGTGAGAAAAATATCACATTTCTTCTTATTTTTTTGAAAGTATCTTCACTCATCAAGTCCTATATTCTGCCGCTTCAACCTCACAACAGAGGGGAGCAGGGTTAATTCTATGCTCTCTCTGAAGAAAAATAAAATAGAATGATATTCTATGCTTAGAAATCCTTCAACACACAGCCTCTATAAGCTGCCTTCTGTTCTGTTCACTTGGTTGGATCCACAGTTAGTAAACAGTTTTTTGTAAACCGCCCAGAGAGCTTCGGCTATGGGGCGGTATATAAATGCAATTATTATTATAATTATCATTACTATTATCATTATTATTATTATCATTATTATAATGGAAGTATACCCATTGAAATTAATGGGACTTAAGTCTCACTGACTAGCTTAAGCACCATTGATGTCAATGGGTCTACTCTATGTATGACTAGGTTTTCTCCAGCTTTCCTATGAAGAGACAGAGCTCCCAGCAGCGGTCATTACTCACTCCCATGTTCAACCTCAAGTTGGCTCCAACAACATTCTATGACACAGCATTCTCCTTGAAGCCATTTGAATGGAGGAAAAAGTGGCATTTGGATATGTGCCTTTGAAGTCAGATGAAAGGGAGCATTTTGCATTTAGGTTTTCAAAGCCCCTTGTTCGATACAATCTAATTGTCATCAAAAAGACAGACTATTTTGATGGAGAAAGTTTAGAGGAAAACTGACTGTTAAAAATTCAATCATTGCCTCCTTAAGAAAATGTGTCGCAGATGGATTTGGTCATTTGAAATCGCTCATGATGACACTCTTCCTACAGTTCCTCAAGTCATTAATAATATACAGGCTAATTGATGGTTTGCAGGTGAGTATTAAGACCTCTGACGTTTTCACACATGAGGACTGAAGTTGTATCAGTCACATTTGTAATGCAATTGTAAAGCCTAAAGTCAGAACATTCATTTACATTATGCTCTCTCTCTTCAGCATGAACAAGAATGCATGAACAGTGATAATTAGAAATTAACGTAAGTAGAACAAGAAAAGCTCAAATGCAACGCAAGCCTCTCATGCAAAAACTAGTTAAGATTTTAATACCAAGAAGTCACTTCTGACATAGCTACACTTTTTGACCTATTTGGGTCAAAAATATTAGCATTCAAGAAGAAGGACTTTTAGCAGACACAATGACCAATAAAGGAAAACAACCATTTCCCCTCCAGTGTGGAATAAGTAATCACAGAAGTTGTTTGTCAAAGTGAATCAATTTTAAGTCAGCGGATATATACTTTCAAATCAAAGTACAGGCCCAATGTCAACTGTCATCATGGCTGGGCAGAGGCCATGGCTCACCACCAACTGGAAGCCCCTGCTCCTCCTCCTTTTTGCTGCTGCTGTGTGCTCAACCACCCTTTGTCATGGGGTGTCCAGGAGCAATTGAAGTGCCAGTGGTGATTATCTGAGGTGGAGTGGCTTAAAAATGTGAGCACCCCAGCTCAAATTATTTGAGTGGCCCAAGTTTGAGCTGGCCCCTACTCAACTTGAGACGTTCACCCACCACCACCACCACCATTTATTGTCAGAGAGATTGTGGGTCCAGAGATCAAGCCCCACAATTTCTAGCTACAAATGACACTTCTGCCAGTTGCCATCCACAACTTGTTACAGCTCCAGCTGCCCTGTTCCCCAAGAAAAGGCAAGGGCCTTTTAAAATGAAAGAAGCAGGCTGGACTAGCGGCAGGGAAGCAGAGAAGGCTGGGAGACTTGGGTTGTTCAAAAATATGCTCAACTTGAACGCATTAGCAGCCAGCGCTGCTGAAATAGCTCACTTCCATAAAGGGATAAATAAAGGAGATATCCTTTGCATATAAGAATAAGAAGAAGAAATACATATCGAACATACTTTAAAAGAGGCCAGGTCTAATTAAAAATAATTCAGAATCTAAGATGAAAGGGGCCAAGCCAAAGAATCCCATTTCTTTGAACAGTGCTTTGAACTAGAGGCCTCTCTAAATGAGCAATTTGTGAAGGTGAAAAGATCCAAGACCTATTCCCCACCCCCAATGTAGAGAAACTCTAAGTATCATAAAAGTCTGAGCTATGCCTCAGGAGGTCCATGCTTCAATTCTCGCTTCTGCCATGAACTCGCTAAATGAATTTAGGAAAACCATGATATCTCAGCCCTGCTCTCCAATTTGGGGATGATGATGATGATGTCCTGCTACCTTACGGGATTGTTGTGAGGAGTGAGTTAATGAGCTTCTTCAGAGGAGCGTTTTAAAGCATGCTTGTGACTGGCCATTCACGGATCTTCGTGGGTCATGTTGATGACGATGTGTTCCTTCTGTGCATCTCCTGCTTGTCTCCCATTCCGTCCACCATTTTTTTTCGTAATCTTCATTAACCACGACTCTTCTGAGCTATAACGTTATTTGTCATGATTTCCTGCCATGTGCTGGAGAGGTTTTGCTACAAAATGCCCACAAGAGGGCGCTGTCCCACTAAACCGAATGGGCCACATTGTTGCTTCTCTTCTTGCTCTCTTCCTCTGTGCAACTGCAGCTCGTTGCAGATGCGGAAGGGATGCAGCTTCAGAGCCAACGGTAAGGGAATGTGATTCCTCTCCCCCCCCCTGTCTGAAGGAGCTCAACGATACTCCAAAGCACCATATAAATGCAACATACCCCAGCTGTTGCACCTGGCTCCTCCCTCTCTAACCTTGGACAGTGAAAAGATCTGAAAACTTGGCGGGGAAGTACAGAGTGAGTAGCCAGGCAACAGACCACCACCATCGGGACAGTGAGCTGAATGAAAGGTGGAAGGAACAGCCACAACAACCTAATGAGAACTGAGCTATCTGAGAGGTAGATGGAAGGAGACAGAAACTGTACTTATATTTATGATGATAATGTTTGTACCCCACTCTTCAGCTAAAAAATCCTCCAAGAGTGATATACAAATCTGACACAGTCTCAACCCTCAGACTTTTAATCTAAAAGACATGACACAACAACAAAAAAGGGCCTGGGAGCGAAGAAATTGCACAATGTTGCATTTTCTGTAAGTAGTCTTGGAGATCTTAGATTGAAAGCAGGATAGAGAACCAATCAAACAAATATTGTTACCATCAAAAATCCGAGAATGTGCTGCTAATAGCAACATGAGGTGGGTGTACTTATATCAAAGGGGGAGTTAAACTCTCCCCTCTCACAGCCCTATTGTCTCAATTCAATTTCCCCCCCCACCGCATATTACAGCTGCTTTTAAGTTAAAAGTACCACAGTGAAATCCAGCTGTGGAACTCCTGTGCCGCATCTGTTATGCCTCTTGGGTTTCAGATTGGTTCATGGCTCTACAACACCGAGAAAAAATGCAATGTCCACAGAACAACGGTCTAACCAGAGCACACGGTTAGTAATACCTCAGTTATTTTCATTCTCAGCTGGTGGTTTTCTGACTGTAGACCTTCTAACCTAGATGTGCTAGCTTGGTTGACACTGGTGACCGATGTCGACGTTTTTGAGTCATCTTTCTTCTGGTTTTGAGTGAACTGGAGCCCTCTGTTCCGAGTGGCAGCGTCTGGATTTGTTCTCAGTGTGATTAACTGAAAGTTTTAATAGCATTGAGAAAAATCTGAAGAATATATTTTTAAAAATTATTTTTTGTATTTATGCCAAAAGGAAAAGTTACAAAACATACGTTAAATGTGAAATGTTGTATTCTGAGGCAAAGTCTTTCGCAATAGCTAGCCAATTTTAGAATACATGTTAGTTAACTAATGTCAGAAGCCCGGCATATGCAAGGAGCTGGTGATGCAACTCCTTCCCATTCCCTGTCACATCTCTAAGAACCTGGAAGCACACTCTGAACTCCTCCCATAGGACTGGAGACTTCTGACATTACTGGAGCTCTGCATGAAGAACGCTTCTGTTTCCATACCTCCAAGGGAAGGATGAAGGGCCCTCTCAACAGCCCACTTTTTTTTTAAAGTTCTAGTTCTCCTTTTAGAAGTTATTTCTTTAGAATTTGCATTATTCGCTAGACTGGCTAGAGGCACTGGAAAATTACATTCACATAGTAATGTGGATAAGGGTTTTAACCCAATGTAGGTGGACTAGGCTGACCATATGAAAAGGAGGACAGGGCTCATGTAACTTTAACAGTTGAAGAGAAAAGGGAATTTCAGCCAATGTCATTTGTATGCAATTAGTTCCTGGTGAAATTCCCTTTTCTCTACAACTGTTAAAGTTACATGAGCCCTGTCCTCCTTTTCATATGGTCAGCCTAAGGTAGATTCCACAGAAAACTATGACTGTTCGGCGCTCACGAGGATCTGAAATGCTAACATTCACCTTCAAGGGATTTCTCCACCCATGCATGAAATATAACCAAATTCAAAAAGCTTACGACAGTATTACAGATAATTGTGAGAATCTGTCCCTTCGTAATCTAGTGGAGGAAGCCACCATTTCTTAGGCCTCGTTCTCCCCAAGCTGTTGCTGAACTCTGCAGGTGGGAGCTCACATCACTGTATGCTCCTCCAATTAAACACAATAGCAGTCTCCATATAAAAAATTAGCATGTTAGCAAGAAGGGCAGGCCTGAAGTCTCTCTTTCTCTGACATCTAGTTTTCTATGTGGGGGGATATTTTTGTATAGAGGACCAATTAATCATTGGACCTTCACCTACACTCTGAACTGGTACTGTCAGGCCAGCCTTCCCCCCACCTGATGCCTTCCAGATGTGTTCGTCTACATGTTGCAGTCCAACACATCTGGAGGGCTCCAGGTGGGGGAAGATTGGCCTTATTTATTTATTTATTTATTTCCCTGTCTAATCAAGACATGGTCAGGGCAACTATCCTGGAAAAATGTCTGCACATTTCTAGGAAGGACCACCCAATTTATTTAATATGTTTATATCCAATGTGTCCTAGTGGGAGCTGGAGCTGAAGAAGGCATGCATAATCATCGTCCGTCCCCCCCACCCAATGTATCCTTAAAACAACATTGTGCGGTAGGTCAGGATGAGAGATACAAGGACAGCTAACAACGTTCATGTTTGAGTGGAGGATTTGAACCCAAGACTTCCCAGCCCTAGCCCAGCACACTCACCACTACACAACACTGGCTCTCAACTTACATTTTAAAAACCATGGACATAATCCAGTGAGCCAACCATGTTCTTGTGCGGTTCCTATTCATTTCAATGGGGCTTGTGCAGGTGAGCTTCCCAATGGATTCTAGCAGAAGTGAATTTAATTGTCCTACAAAAATTATATGCAAATAATAAGATCCATCATAAATCAATTTGCTTACCTTAGGTACAAAGACTAAGCAGAGTGTAATAGTACTACAAAATATAATGACCAGTGCCACAATGCAGAATTGTACGTTGGGCTGGTCTCGTGTGAGAAAGGAAACAGCAGCTCCAATAATGCACATGATGCCTACATTATAAACACTCATGCCAATGTATTTACTGTCGTTCAGAGCAGGAATGCTCACATTCCGAGTCTCCCAAGCCAAAAAGCAACCAAATAGCTGAAATCAGAAAAAAAGGAAGTAATGATTATAACACAATTAGCACTGTTATAGATCTGTATACAAGACATCAAGAGAGCTCTGCTTATACCTGTACAATGCTTTAAGCAGCTGTTGCTAGCAAATTTGGACATGAGCCAGCCAAATTCCACTGACTGATCCCATAGACAATGGCACTTAAAGTTCCTTAACTTTGACTGGGTCGTGACTATTGGTATTTAATTTAATGGAGCAAGTTAGTGTGGTACATAAATACATGATCTACACTTAACCACATGGGTGAAACCTGCAGATGTTATCTGGATGTAATCTCAGTGACACAAGAGATTAAGGAGTACATAATGATCTCAGAGTAGTGCATGGCCCCCTCCACAAGGATGCGCTTTTGCGCCCGGTTCCGCGATTATGCGCATTATCGCGGAGGCGCTTTTACTCCTAATCCCTCTGCACCGGAGGCGGCGAGAGACGGCGAAGCACATTAATTCATGTCCAAAAAGCGCTTTACAAGCAGTTAATGCACGTAATCGCTTGTTCACACCGCGAAAATGCGCTTTAACGGCCGGAGCAAAATAAAAGTCGCTATTTAACACGCGTTCGAAAATGCGCATTATCGGGGAGATAACGCGCCTGTACGCCCGTTTTGCGCTCCGTGCTTGTGGAGGTAAATTTTTTAATGAGCCTTCAAGGCTCATTAAACGTCTCGTGTGGAGGAGGCCCATGTCTCTCTTCCTCACCTTACCCTCCATGCAATCCTAACAACTCTGTGAGGTAGCTTAGGCTGAGAGACAGAGAGAGAGTGGCTGACCTAGTGAGGTTCATGGATGAGTAGGGATTTGAACTCAGGTCTCACCAGTCCAACATTCTGATCTTTACCCCATACTGGCTATGAGCTACACTTACCATTAGACTTACCATGAGTAGGCCTTTGTAGGCATAAACAATGCCAAGCCAAATGGTCATATGAGTGTTTTCACAGTGCTCCAAAATAGGAAGAATAGAAATATCCCGGCCTGCAGGGTCAGGCTGCAAGTGGATAGAAGAGAAGAAAAGAAAGGACTGTATTTGATATGGGTGAAAAATACTGTGGCTGGGCCGCAGACTACTAAAGCGAGAAACATTCCAAGAAATGCAGATGAACTGGAAGCTGGCTCTTGGGTCCATGATTCACTGCTCAAATAAAATACAAAGCGGAATGTAGATCTGTTAGTCACATCATGGTAATTCACCCTTTTCTAACCTGTCCCTCCAGATATATTGGACTACAGCTCCCATCACCCCCAGCCAGCATGGCCAATGGAGGGCACCAGCCTGGGGAAGATTGCTGTGAGTCATTTGAAGGTCACACAAGTTGGTCATACGTTATATTTAGTCAGCTACAATGCTGGAGAAGGCACTAGTAATATTTAGCATTTATATAGTACTTTTACAATGCTCACAGCACTTTATCTGCATGATTATATACCCCTTACAAGAGTCCTGCAAGGCCTAGACCGTTATCCTCTTATTACAGAGGGGTAGGGTGACGGGGTTGAGACCATTCCCATTTTCATTACTGCAGGATTTCAAATTCAGTCAATTCAGGCTTGATTCGATCCCCACGGCTGGGGACTCAACTGTAATAAGCGGATCCTGGCACACTGAAAAATTGGCAAGAGCAGCAGCTTCACTGATTTGGTTTCACACAAGTAGCCCCATTAAACATAACACACACACAAAAGCCACCTAAACCGGGAGAGAGCGGGTCCTTCATGTTTGAAGCAGCCATGGGGAAGGAGATGATGGTTGAGAATCTGAGATTGGGGGCTTGGAACTGGAGGTTGAGGGTCATGAATGGGAAAGATCAAAGTAGCCCCCATCTCAAATGAAGGAATGGGCCTACACCTCCACTGCTCGCTGTGCTTTTGACGAAGGTTCCCAAACTGGGGAGTGCCAATTGCTGAAGCAGGGAAACTGGAGAGGGGTAGTGTGGGTGCTCTTCTATACTTCCTGCAAATCTGTGATCAAACAATAAAAGAATCAAGTGTGTCTGGGCCTGGTAAGTGATTTCCTCTGCGGTCCACAAATGGTGGGTGTGGATTGCTATTATGACACAGAAGGTGACATGAATGGAAAGCTAGCAAAAAATAGGCTGACCATATGAAAAGGAGGACAGGGCTCCTGTAACTTTAACAGTTGTAGAGAAAAGGGAATTTCAGCCAGTGCCATTTGTATACAATTAGTTCCTGGTGAAATTCCCTCTTCATCACCACAGTTAAAGTTGCAGGGGCCCTGCCTTCTTTTGTATATGGTCACTTTAGTATAGTGCCTGCACCTTTAACTGTGGTGATGAAGAGGGAATTTCACCAGGAACTAATTGCATACAAATGGCACTGGCTGAAATTCCCTTTTCTCTACAACTGTTAAAGTTACAGGAGCCCTGTCCTCCTTTTCATATGGTCAGCCTAGCAAAAAATCAAAATGCCAAATGGCAACACTGAGCTACCCTTTTGCTATCCTGTAATGGTTCTTCTTACTGTGCGTACAACAATGTGCGCTGTTAAAGGCAGTTGGGGTAAGGAATCCTTGCTCAAGTGACCTTAAATACATATGCTGGTTTGATGGATAAACTCAGACCATGTGTTTGAAGACTAATATGTATCAGGGAAAATGACCTATATGCCTCCTCCTTGAAACGTTGAGACTCTCCTGACATCTGATGAGGATGACGCTTCCTCAGCCCCACTGGAACTTAACACTATCTCTGACACTGGCAGCAGATCCTGCAGTGTGCTTTCAGCAGCTCAGCGTGTGAGTGGATTCATGTTAGTCTGCCATTCCCAATACAATGCTTACGCCAATAAGCATTTCCCTCCACATCTGCTGAGTCTTGAGAAGCCTTTCAGTTGTCAGTCCCATGGGATTTATCACAGCCCTTTTTGTACATCTACAATAATATTCAATGTAGCATGGACGATATCCCCCCCCCCCCATTTTGGTTAGCTCAAACTGTCCTCTATAAATTATTTCCAGATTATGTGCCTAAATGTTTTTACATCCCATCCTGTACAAACAGATCTTCACAATTACATGGGGGGAATAGCATTTCCGCCCCCGCTCCCAAGTAGCATTTAACAATCTTCTTTAATTTTGAGACAATGCTGGAGGGAACCATGTTAAAAAACGGAGTCCACAATTGGGGGAGAGCCCAGAAAGACTGTATCTGGTGGAACATGGAAGGGTCAAGGCACAGAACCGATGAGACCAGGGCAGCTACCTTTACTGAACTGACGCTTATCCATTTAATAGCAGCATAACACAGAGAAATTAAGCAAGCAAAGTGCTTCTTGGCATGGAGATTGAAGCGATGGGGAAAGGGTGAGCTTCTTACATTTCTGCGTATTAGGCTGATGTTAAAAGCACAGGAGCAGGGCAGCAAAAAAGGTGGTTACTCTAGGTTGGACAAATCCAGCTTGCAGATCATGGTTTCCCATGCTTCCCTACCCCTTCCCTTTGTGGGTTGCCCCTCGTTGCAACCTGGAGAATTTTAAACCTCTAAGGGCACAATCCTATGCATGTTTAGACAGAAGAAGTCCTACAGGACCTAGCATTTCCCAGCCAGCCATGCTGGATGGGGCAAGCTGGGAGTTTTCTGTCCAAATGCACATCAGATTGCACACCAACTGATGTAGTAACAAGATCTATCTCAAGAAATTGAGCAGGAGGTACTGTAGCAGCAACATCTCTTTGGCAGCAGGGGAATTAAAGGTTAAAAATGAATTTTCCTACAATCTGGCAACAGTAGGGAAACAGTGGTTCCCCAAACTTCAGATCCACTTGATGGCAGCACCGAATTGCTCTGTTGTTCGTTTTCACAGGAAGGCTTTGCTTTTAAACAGCCAAAACAGGAACTTTAGGTTTCCACATCTATGCTGCTCCAGCAGGGCCTTAAAACATTAAATACCTTTCAGTTGTCAGTTTCCCAGAGGAAATCCACTTGGCTTAGAACTTTCAAATCCTCAGGGCTAAGAAATATTTTAGCTACTAGCATTCATCCACACCCAACTGGGATCCTATCCTTTAATATCCAGTTATCTGATATTATCCTGCAATGATATCTGATGGAAAGAACAGAACTGTGTTTGTAGACTAAAGCGACATTTATCTTCCTGGGCAATGATGTCAGGATGTTTGGAAATCTACAAATGTAGAAAATACAGCCAATTTCATCTTAATATGATTTTTAAAGAACAATAAGCTTAAATGGGGTATAGCTTGCCTGACCTAGATATTTCACATCACTGAGAAGGCTGCTGCAAAAGCATATGGTATCTTACCCAATTTTTTGATTCAAGGAAGAAAGTGTATTGTCATCCACAAATGTTGGGAAACATATTTTCCCCCCCAAAAAGAGGGAAGTTCTGAACTAGCCACTTCACCTCAACAATTTATCCACACATTTATCTTGGAAACAGAACTGCCACATCTTTTCTGTTTGTGTCTCTATTCAAACAACTTCTTAAGAAGAAGCATTCTTGGCTGAGATTCGGAGATGAGACAATGCTGTTAGAACTATTTATAGATTCACCTCATGTGGATGCATATTCTCCCTACTGTCACCACTAACCAAGAAAACAGAATATATCCATAATTTATCGTTTTCTCTTGTGTGGGCTTTTGTTTAAAAGACACTGATTTTTATAAGGCTGATGTATCTGGAGAGAAGCAATTCCTTGATTCTATGCTGCCGTCACACCTTCCTAACTTAACCACCGAGTTTTGCTTTAATTAGAGAATGCTAGATCTGGCAAAAAAAAAAAAAGATTTAAAATTCCATTTAATTCATCATGTTTTGTAATGGTGAAAGCGGGTGGCATGTGTTTCTGGAATTCTTATGTTATACTGGTACTCAGTACATGTTCATTCCAACCCAGAGGGCAGGTTTTGAGCTCAGCCCAATGGGGTCCAGGGAAGATGTGCTTTAAAGCTTCTTTGCTTTGGGCCATGGAACTATGCCATTCTGTATTAAAGAAATGCATTCCATAATTTTTGGGACACTCTTGCTATGGAGTTTAAACCTGCCTCCGTTCTATCCCTGACACCCTAAGTTCAACATGGGGCAAGAAACAGGTCTGTTTTTCCAAGACAAAGTCTTTAATTTCTCCCATCAAACTGCATGAAAACAATTCCATAGAGAAATTAAAATAATATATCCCTGAATAAATATAAGCCAATCACTGATATGGACATCCTGTTCATATATGTATACAGGGAGAGGCAGGAACCATGCAGGCAATGCATCTACACACGTTCCTCAACCACAGAGACATGGCTTCCACCATCTTATTATTCCAATTGCCCTTCCACACTGGGCAATCAAACGATAGAAGTGCAGAATTGGCTGTTATATGTATGGCTAGTAAAAAGCTCATAATTATGATGGATAGTACGTGCTTGTGTGAGTGAAATGAGGATTTGCGTACTGCAAGGTTTCCTGTTATATGTGTGTGTGTGTGTGTGTGTGTGTGCAATGTCCTTCTCTGCACTCTGTGCAGAGAGACATTTTACCTCCCTGTCAGATCCCAAGGCCATCATGTCTAGTAGCTGGGATGAAGGTCAAGCCTTGCCCTTGTAACAGTAGTATCCCCAGGCACAGTACTTTATTCTCCCCATAGGTATGGAAGCCATTTATTTCCATGGAAGGAAAGACAGGGATACACACTTGAGGAAATCACTGGGGTAGAGTCCAAACGTCCCCTCTGCCCTGGTGAGCCAACCATTAAGAATCAAGCCTACTCTTATTGGTTGAGCCTCATCCTGGGTTGTGTTTCTTGGGGTGCTCCAGGTGGGTGGCTCCTAGTGTTGGCAATCAAAAGGCACCGGTAAGAAAAAAGCAGCGGGTTGTAACAAGAGAGGGGTGTGTGTGTGTGTGTGTGTGTGAGAGAGAGAGAGAGAGAAGCTGATAAGCTGGTTTCACTGGGTAGCTACAAAGATGATAAACTAAGATCCATGGACTAAAAAAATTGGGTAGCAGTTTGGAGTGGAGTCCCCACCCCCATTGCCATTCTACATTCCTAAGCTACTAATCATGCTCAGTCTTCATTGGATTGATTTGGGGTGGAATCCCACCCCCCCCGGTTTCCGTTTAGGTTTTCTTTTTTAAAAAGATTTTTTGTTCCGTCAAGCATGCTGATATTTCCTCTTGCTTCTCAGTAGCCCCCATTTTAGTCACAACCTTGCTAACACTCACTGTTTGGGCAGTATCCAATGGAATGTTGTCTTCCATTTGTAACCCTCCCATGTTTTCTAACTGCTTCTTCTGTCTTTTCTTTTATCACAGAAAATCAGTGAAGAGGGATACTGCAAACCTAAATAGCACTAGTGGCGCTCCGCCAAATCTTTCCATTGTGCAAGTGGTTCTGCATCAATCCTACTGCGCAACACTTGCACGAATGTAACTTTAGTTACATTGTGCTAGGGGAAACTAGTTTGAACTCTTGCACATTGTTTGGAACCTCATTTCCCCTGGCACAGTGTCATTTGCTTTCCAGCCCTCCAGTGTTCCCCAGGTGGCCAAGCCCCCCTTCCCATGGCCCCCCTCCCCTTCCTCCAACCATCGATCTTTCCAGCTTTCGTGCCGTTTTTTCCTGTTCTAAAAGGCTGAAATGCCTCTCCGAAGGGTGGCTGGTGGCTTTGTGTGTGTGTGTGTTTGCCTCTAGCCCTGCCCCCTTTGTCTTCACAGCCCTGCCCACCACTGAAATTGAACCCCCAAGAGGTTTTCCCACATCGAATTTGGCCCTCGGACTGAAAGAGGTTCCCCACCCCTGCCGTAAGTCAATTGAAAGAATTACTGAAATAATGTATTGAAGCACTCTGAATGCTTGAAGTCCGCTATATAAATGTTACGTCGTCTAACCTCAGTTCTCCATATATTTCATAACCATTTTGAATGCTAGTTCTGTCTTTTCGAAGCATCCTCTCAATCAAGCTCTATATAGCTGTGGAAACACTTGCTCTCAGATCTGAGGATGATACTGCTCCATGCTCTGTACTACTAGGAGGTACGGTCCACCCGGCACAAAGCAGGGTGTTTTTCATAGTGACACCCCACCCTGCTGAGCTGTTTTCCAAAGGAGACTCTTCAATCGCCACTACTGTCTATGTTCCACAAGAGGTGAGAAGACCTTTTGTTCTTAAAATGCTATGCTTTTCCTATCTTTTTTAAAAAATCAGTTCTTGCTTTTAATAGTGACTATTTTTATTGCTGCCCCTTGTTTTTTTTATCATATTATTTTGGACTGCCTGGATTTCTGTGAACTCATAAGTCTCTTCCCTTAGAGAGCAAAGCCTCTCTGAGCATTCTCCAAGGGACGGGGGAAGATCCTTTGTTCTGCTACAGACCATCCTCTTGTCTAAGGAAGCATTATTATCATTATCATTATTATTATCTGCATTTATATACCGCCCCATAGCCGAAGCTCTCTGGGCGGTTTACAAAAATTAAAAACACTGAACATTAAAAAACCGATATACAAAATTTAAAACCATACAAAGCCTAAAAACAGGTTATAAATACAATATCCATTTAAAAACAACTATTCTGGGTCAAACCACAACAACAGCATGGAAAGCAGCTGTGAGAAGGAGAGCAAGTTGCACGCTGGGTGGGTGTCATGGTTGGCATTTCTGGTCATCTGCCTTCTCCACACATGCAAACAGTAACAAGGGCAAGGAGATGAAGCAGTAGCCTTCACTCGTCTTGCAGTCCCTTTCTGGGTAGTTCAGATTAGGGATGAGAGGGCAAGTGATCAAGCAGTGGTGACCCACTCAGAGAAGGAGGCAATGAGCGTATCTTGCTCAAGCCTCCTTTTCCCCAAGCACACAGATGGGCACTCAAAGGACATCAGTTACAAGTAAATCCCTGGTTCATTCACAGCAATCAGGAGAGACCAACTCCTAACAACAGAATAAAAAAGAACAAAAAATTGCCACACAGCCATGGCATTAGAAGGCGGCATGACACTGATTGTCAGGGGCTGGTACTGAAGAAGTCAGTATGGTGCCCTGAACACCTGGAACAAAAGCAACTGGAAAGGTACGCTAAACAAACTTTGCATTACCTGCAAAGTTGTAAATATACTCTTTCACCCAAATCACAGGGGAAAACAGTTTTGGCTTAAGACCTGGAAATATCCTTGTTCCAATTTGACAGTGAATCATTAATGAGTAATAAGCTGGGGGTGACTTTTCAACAGTTTGGGCAATCCCCCAACAGTAATTCTGTCTACCTCATAATGCCCTTATTGTGTTTATATATGCATGGCATGTGGCATTTCACCAAATGTTTTACGAAAATCAAGATATATTACACAGACTTTGTCTCCCAGCCTACTAGATCAGCTATATTATTAAGGAATGGACATGCTTCTCTCTAGGAGTTCACAAATTGATTTATGATCTGTTCTAGCTACTTGGAAGTTGCTGACAAGCTGCTACCTGCTCTTTAGTACTCTGGGATTACCTTATTCACACTGTTGAATATATAATCCTGTTTGCCCTTTCTCCAGTCCTCCAAGGCTTTGTCGGTTCTTCCATGAATTTTAAGGCAACTTGATTTCTGTAATATCTGAATTTCATTTCATTGGCCCTTCCAATTTAAAAGCAGATAAGGCCTTTCCTTCCTATTTGGACAGACACCCTTCTTTGATTCTCATTAATATTAAATATCTTTCATCATCAAGTTCCAATTTGCCTTCTCGGATGAAAAAAAAACAAGCCCAGAGCATTTCTGTTTCCTTATGAAGGATCAACAACTGCTTCCTCACTCTGGCTCTTGGCATTTGGTAAGGCATTTGCAAAGACCTGCTAAATAGGAGGTATTGCAAGGATTTTAAGTCTGTATGCTAATAACTATATAGGGGTATCTACGACTCAGATGAACTGGTTCACTAACTCACTTTTTTCAGAGAACCCTGGAAACTGCAGCAGTGGACAAAGCTAAAATACAAACCCACTATCCAACCTTCCATCAAGATATTTTATGTATTATATCAGGAGTCCTCAATGCGGTGCCCATGGGGACTCAAACGGCGCCCTCAAAGTTCTCCACTTCCTGCCCCCTTCAAAACGTTCCCCACTCCCTGCGCCCTTTTAATTAAAAAAAAAAACCTTGAGAAATGTTAGGGCACCAGGTTCTCTTTCTGTTCCTGAACCTGCTGCTGATCAGCAAGCAGGAAGAATAAGAAAGAGTTGTTTCCTGGCCCCATGCAACCTTTTCCCATCCACAGACCTTTGCCCTCTCTCTTACCTCTGCTCTCCTAGAGTTTAGCTTTTCTATTTCTCTTTATCAACACCTTTCCTAGCTATTTCTCTCCCTTCCCTAGCTGTCTTTTTCCTCTCCCTTCCTAGCCTCTACTCTTGCTCTTTCACTCCCTTCTACCCTTTGCCTTGCTATTTCCCCCCCCCCCACCACTTTCCAGATTCTAGTCTCACTATTTCTCACTCACACACCTCTTTTGATGAGCCAGCCGCCACTAGCCACATCCTCCATGGGAGCCATTTTGCTGTGGTATCCACAGCAATTTTTCAAATCCAAAAAGGTTTTGGTGGGGGACACACAGCTCTGTATTATATTTTTATTCTGTCCTTCCAACAATAAACTCAGGCTAGCATACATGGTACACTCCTCTGCGATTATACTCTCACTACAACCCTATGGGAGCTGGATTAGGCTTGGAGATAATGGCTGAATTTGGACGACACAATAAGCAACTGGGGAGGGGGGAACAATCATCAGTTGTATTGACTATCGTGTCGTCCGAATGCTGCCATAGTCAACTCAGCGCTGATCCTAATCCACACCACAGTTGATTATTTATTACCATGTTGTGTGGGGAGTACCCCCTAGATGAACAACTGTAAAGTTGATTATTACCCCACCATTGACTATCATGTTGTCTGAATTCAGCCAATGACTAGCCCAATGTCACCAAATTAGCTGTATGGCTGTATAAGGAGTACCAGAGGGCTGGTGGTGGTGAGGAAGGCAAAGGCCTCCTGGATGAAGACTTAACTCTTAGGAAAGCAATACCTAGGAGTGCTTAGGATGGTTATATTGATCTATAAAATAGATCAATATAGCCATCCTAAGCATTCCTAGTCATCACTTACCTAAAAATTAAAAGAAAATATAATCCAGATAGAAATGTTAATGTGAATTATTATTTTTCTCCAGAACTCTTAACATGTGAGATAAAGCTCACTTCTGGAAAACACCCTTTGCCCTTTCTGTGCCTGTTCCACCCAAAATATGTCGAAGGTGACCAACTGTCAGGACTTCCCCGGATTTGTCCTGGTTTTTGTTCTATTTTGGGTGTCAGGGGGGATTTTTTTGTAATTTTCTGTAATATGCTGGAATGACACGATTTCCCTTTTAAGGCCACCATTAGCTTTCTGGATTGTGTCATCCCCCTTCTCCAATTGGGGCCTTAAAAGGGAAAGATTGTCGCTCCCGGACATTATAGAAAAGGCCCCAATTGGAGCAGTGGGGTGGGTGGGAGGAATGACATGCTTTCTCCTAAAGGCCCCGATTGGAGCAGAGGAGGGGAACACAGCTGCCATTAGCGTAGCGGGGGAATGACGCACTTTCCAGAGGCCTTGGAAAGCATGCTTTCCCATCAGCCCTGCACTGCTCCAATTGCGGCCTTGTGGGGGTAGGTGGGAATGATACGCTTTCCCCTTTCTGCTCCAACTGGGGCCTTTAAGGTGGTGAGGGGGGGATGACATGCTTTCCAGCCGGAAAGCTGCTTCTCCACCCCAAGTGTCTTCTTTTTTGGTTTTCCAAATATGGTCCCCCTACAAATTGTTCTCTCCTCCATTTTCCCCCCTGCTGGGTACAGCTAGCTGCTATTTTGCTAATCATGTGTTCCTACACCTGTGCTTGCCAAGATAATGGGAGTGTGAAGGCAAGGCCCTTAAAAGGGAGAATTGATGGGTAAATAAAGCACTTCAGCCCTCCTGCACCAACAGAGGTCCCCTCTACAAGGATTCGCTTTTGCGCCTGGTTAGGCGATTATGCGCATAATCGCAGAAGCACATTTACGCCTAATCCCTCTGCACGAGAGGCAGCGAAGCGCATTAACAGATGTCCAAAATGCGCTTTACAAGTAGTTAATGCGCATAAGCGCTTATTCACACAGTCAAAATGCGCTTTAACGGATGGAGCAAAACAGAACTCGCGATTTAACGCGCATTCGATAATGCGCATAATCGGGGAGATAACGTGCCTCTATGCCCGATTTGCGCTCCGTTCTTGTAGAGGTAATTTTTTAAATGCGCCTTGAAAGAGCTTTAAATGCCTCTTGTAGAGGCACCCAGAGTCTCCTCTGCAACCACCACCTCCCAAGTCATTTCCCCCTCAGCTAGGCTTGTCCAAGTTTTGGGCTGGATATATAAAATGTTATCCTATTTCCTAATGATCAAAGTATGCACACATTGATTTTGAGACTAATCAATAAAAAACAAAGATCTAGACACAAAGGCTATCCTTTTTGACCCATTAGTAATGGCCCAAAGAGGAAACAAAAACCTAAATGGGTTACATTCCTCATAGCTGCGCACAATTTAAGATCCATATATGGAACGTGTAGTTTTCAGTGTGAGAATATTCAGACAACTAGTTTTTTTCCACCCTTGAGTAAATAAAGTTGCATAATACTGTTAGAATCTTTAACATTTGACAACAACAATAACAACAAACCCAACTCTGATATTTTCAATGATCTCTATAGTTGCAAACAACAAAAAGGAATCTAGAGGAATCTCACCTGCGCAACACAGAAGTGGCTTAAAGCTAACAGACATGGACAGTGTATAGAGTGAATGCAATTATTTTAAACAAACAGTGCTATGCACTATTTAAACATGATTTCAGCATTCATTAGTATTATTTGCCAGATTATTTGCCATAAAAGCCTCTGATTTGTTGTAAGAGTATTTTATACAATTGAGTTTGTAAAATTGGTATATAGAAAAAGCAATCATTGGCATTCTTACTTTCCTATTGCTTTACATTTATGCATTAAATCTACTGCAGCTTTGTTTTGTTTTAAACAAAGCAAATCTTTGCATTGCAACTTCAGGATAAAACAACAGTTTAGAAATACCTAAACTGAGAAATATTGTAAGGCTCCAATTCCATACACACTTAACTAGGAGTAAGTCCCATTGAACTCAATGGGATATACTTCTCCGTAGACATGCATAGGATTGCATTGCAAAACAGGTAGTCTAGCCCCATGTGTTCTGCTCACATCAGTGAATCCTTTATGCAGAATTTTCCTTAAATAATTTAGTTTTTTCCACAGCAGATGTCATACCAGATTCCATTTAGCATAGTTCTACCAGATGTATTTTCACACTGACTACTCATAACTGTCATATAAAAGAGAATATTGCTAAGATATTATTTGATTCCCCACTCCTTAAAGAAAGAGGAAAAAAGAAATATCTGAAATTGGCATTAATAAACAGTGAAATAAGTGGAAATTGTTAGCTTGGGAGACAAGCAGGAAATGGATGTTTTCAAGCCATGGGTTTTCGCCATGGCTCCAGTGACGATCAGTCGTAAAAACCAGATCTATTTATGCTCCACTTGTTAGAGAATGGCTAAGAAGAAGCATTCACTCTGATCGATGTTATGCATTAATGCAGCTGCACACGGGAGATGCTGTCATGGACCAGGGAGCCAGCCATTGTACAATTATAAAAGTCTCAATTTCTAAGCTAGAAAATGGGACAAAAATGAGACAAATTTTACCGTTATCCAGGCTGTCCTTGGAGATTCACCACACTGTATTCTCACATTTCATATAACCTTGCTTCTGGCTCTCAGTTCATTGTCAGTTATAGTAGGGTGACCAGATAACAGTTGTAGAGAAAAGGGAATTTCAGCCAGTGTCATTTGTATGCAATTAGTTCCTGGTGAAATTCCCTCTTCATCACAACAGTTAAAGGTGCATACACTATACTAGAGTGACCATATACAAAAGAAGGCAGGGCCCTTGCAACTTTAACTGTTGTGATGAAGAGGGAATATCACCAGGAACTAATTGCATACAAATGACCCTGGCTGAAATTCCCTTTTCTCTACAACTGTTAAAGTGACATGAGCCCTGACCTGGATTTTATCTGGTCAGCCTAAGTTATAGCAAGGCTGGAGAAGAGTAAGTTTTATTTACCGATCTTGGATCCACACCTGACAACCCAGGGCCTAAATTAGGCTGACCATATGAAAAGGAGGACAGGGCTCCTGTAACTTTAACAGTTGTAGAGAAAAGGGAATTTCAGCCAGTGCCATTTGTATGCAATTAGTTCCTGGTGAAATTCCCTCTTCATCACCACAGTTAAAGGTGCAGGCACTATACTAAAGTGACCATATACAAAAGAAGGCAGGGCTCCTGCAACTTTAACTGTGGTGATGAAGAGGGAATTTCACCAGGAACTAATTGTATACAAATGGCACTGGCTGAAATTCCCTTTTCTCTACAACTGTTAAAGTTACAGGAGCCCTGTCCTCCTTTTCATATGGTCAGCCTACCTAAATGCCTAAGTGGCTGAGTATTGATTTTGGGCGTGCCTCTGGATTGCAATCATCAAGTGATTGTTCTAGCAAAATCTTGCAAATCAGGTCACAAAAGTTACTTGCCCACAAAAACCTACTAGCCTACTTGTTCATACACTGCTGGGCTGAAAAAAAAGAGGTAGCAACAGCAACAACAACTAGCTGTTGTGACTTACAAATAATTCCTTTTTCTGATGGCTTGGATATGATTCTAATTGACTATAGGCAACCAGGGGGATAAACTACATGGCAACAGAATCAGAAGCGTTTCCTGTTTATGTCTGGATTTGCTTGAATTCACTTTGGTCTGTCTGCGGCACATGAAGCAATAAAAGCGGACTATAAAGGACTTGAAACTTTGGGGTTGGGTGGGCGGCGTCAGGGAGGGAGCTGAATTCTTCGTTACAGGATTATTGGAAGGATTACTCAAATAATGTATATGAAGCTAATTATAGTTATTATTTTTTAGCACTCTGACCACTCAATGCTTACAAATTTTGGGAATGAAATCGTGTTAACCACCATTCACTTAACAATTCTTGCAGCTGAAGTTTGTACACGTTAGAAATTCACTAGAAACTGGCCATTATGGTTGGGGACTCTAAATATTATTTTCTGACAACCTTTTATATTGCTTCATATAATAATAGTTTATTTAATATAAGAACCAATTAGAAATACAATGCAGTAGTTTTTAAAAGGTGTAGTACCTTCTTTAGAGCTAGTAGTACTTAACTACTTTCTCTCCCAACTTGCCTACTCTCTAGTAGTAACTTATTTGGTATGCAAGAATTACTGCATCTTTGTAGAGTTTTGCTATTTGGTACAAATGTTACCAGGACAATAGTCAATTGCCCAATATTTAAATTCTTTTTGCACATGAGATAAACAAGAATCCTTATGCTAGTGGTCTTTGAGCTTTTTGCACTGGTGGGCAAATTTGAAATGCTGACAGCATGTTGTGGGTGCTCTCACAAAATCGTTGTCATAAAGGGTCCTTCCCATTCACAAAATGGCTATCATGTTGGAGTGTTCAGTCACAAAAGACCCACTTTCCAGAAGGCAAACTGATGAGACTAAAAGACCAAGAATCTAAGTATAAGACAGAAGTGAGTTCTGAATCTCACAAAACCATTCTTTTGAACTCACAGTTTTGTGCTGCAACAACCATTACAGCCCCCCTCTAGAAGGATTCGCTTTAGCGCCTGGCTGCCCTATTATGCGCATATTCGCAGACGCACATTTACTCCTAATACCTCTGTACGAGAGGCGGTGAAGCGCATTACAGGACGACCGAAACGCGCTTTAAACTTGCTGACATGCGGAGAATCGCATGTTTACACGGCGGTAAGGCGCTTTAACTGCCGCCGCAAATTAAAACTCGCAGTTTAACGCGCATTCGATAATGCGCATAATCCGAGGTTTAAAGCGTCTCAGCCCCCAATTTGCGCTCCTCTCTTGTAGAGGTAAAAATTTTAATCAGCCTTGAAAGAGCTTTAAACCTCTCTTGTAGAGGCAGCCTCACAGAGGTGGGAACTAAGTCCCAAATATCAAGTCACATATTTACCCCTACAAAGAACAAAATACCCATCTCACAGAAGGCAAACTGGTGATGCTCAGAGAACATCCCCCCTCCAGTGGCAAAACACTCAGCCACACCACACACCCACACCTAAAAACAAACAAAAACCAAGCAAAAACAACATGTACTACACACACACACAAAACCAGGTAACCCTTTCCCACAAACCCCAAGCAAAACACACACCGCACCCAAAATGGAAACAACCGCAGACAAAGCACAGACACTCCCATATATATATAACACACACACACAGAGCAACTAACATATATAACATCAAAAAAACCAGGCTAACCTCCCACAACAAAGGCAAAACACCCCCTGTCCCAAAACCTCTTTTGCCCCATGTCCACGCTCTCTAGCCCCATCGAATGCTCCATACCATCACCTCCCCAGCTTACATTTTTCTTTTGGGGGGCAGGCCGCTGGGCACACTTCAAAACATTGTACTGGGCTGCAGCCACCCACCATTTTTATTTTCTAAGACTGTCACGGGGGCCCTTTATTCTTGGACATAAAAGATGAAGCAATGCTGGAGGCTGATACTTCGCTTTGTAGCATGGTGGCTTCCCTGTTTTGTTTTGTTTTACTTTAAAAACTTTTTAAAATTGAGGAGGGGCAGGGAGCTTGATGCAACCCAAGGGAGAATCCTTTAGGTACACTGGTGCCCATGAGCAGTATATTGGGGACCTCAGCTTTAAGATAAAGTAAGCATTCAAAAAGTTGTATTTTTAATAGAATGTAACATTTTTGTCTTTTGCTGTTGTGATCCTCCATATTAATGCATGGGAATCTCCACAAGCAGGTTGTCATGGCAGAATTTGGCTCCTTTTCACTCTCCTTCATGAATACCTGTCAGAATTAAAATGGGATAACTCATTGCAAATCTGCCAGTTTTGCTTTCCTTTTCCGACACCTATTATTTGCAGAAACAGATATGACATTTCTGTTTGGCTGGTCGTTTTTCAAATGATGAAATATAGAAAGTTTTTTTTTTTTTTTGGTGTTACAGAAAATTGTCATGCTGAGTTACATTAGAACGGCCTGCCCACATTTTGACCCACAAAACTAAATACAAGATACCAGTCCATTATGTGTGGCTTGACGCCACCCCCTTCCCTAACTTTTGCAGTCCCAGCCAGGTTCTACGCTACTGTTTTATAACCGTTTATAATAGTCTTGACAACTGTTGAGGCCCATGACACATTCCATATACCGTTTTCAAGCCGTCTCAAAGTGTTATGTCCTGTTTGGTGTAGATCTGGCCCCAGTCAGGCAGTAAAACAGGTTTAACCTAAGCACTTGTGGGTCCAATCCGTGGACTGTGCTTGGCTTGGTGGGTTGTGCCTGCCTGCATTAGCAGTACGTCAAGCTTCTAGGGGTAATACCTGCATGCAGTGTGGTCCCTACCATTAGGGAGAGAAAAGTGGCTGCCATAGGCAGCAGATGCTGGGAGGTGGCAGGACCTCCCAGGACCTCCCAGGGTTGGAGGGCAGTGTGTGTGTGCCCTTTGGCTGGCCTGCCTCCTTAGGCTAACCTGTTGCTCTCAGGTGCAATAGAGGACATCTTCCCATTGCCAGTGTTGAAGTAGAAGATTCAACTGCCAGTCCAGCCAGTTTCTGTACATAGAATGGAAGGATGCCAACTTGTCCTTCATCTCAGTCAGCAAAACGTTTTGCACTGGCCTTGAGAAGACTACATTTCAGTTTTGAGATTCAGATTTTAATAAATAATGTATTTAAAATGACAACATTTGGGGACAGGAGGCCAACTTGTGACTCTGCAAATGTTCTGGCTTACAACTCCATCAGCCCTAACCAGCATACCCATTGGTGAAGGATGATGGGAGTTGTAGGGCAAAACATCTGGAATATCAGAAGTTACCTACCCCCATTTTAGAGGACAGCAGGGCCATTCAGAGTCTAAGGAATTCTCTCCTTTGAAACGTCACTATACCAGGAAAGGTCTTATGCATGTTTAGACAGAAAAAAAGTCCTACAACTCCCATTAATGTTGTGATTGGTTTGAACTGGAATTACTTATTGGGTAGTTTTTATTTATTGGGTAGTGCATTGATTTTATTTTGTGAGCAGATCTGAGGGTTTATTTGGCCATAGATGATGATACAAATTTTAAAAAAACCACAATAATAAAATCAGTAATAGTGTCATCTCAGACAAAACACTACAGATGCACTAGCCGGAAATGTGGAAGCTAAGGGGCAATGTGGGCTACATTAATTTACCAGTACATAAAAATCTAGTGTAAACAGACTGACATTGAGTTCATTATTATTATTATTATTATTATTATTATTATTTATTACATTTATATACTGCCCCATAGCCGAAGCTCTCTGGGCGGTTTACAAAAATTAAAAGATTGAACATTAAAAAGTCAATATACAAAATTTAAAACCATAAAACATAAAACAGCTGATATTTAAAACATTTAAAACTTTTTAAGCCTGGCTACAAAGTCAGTTAAAACCTCAACTTAAGCTGTTAAAATGCCTGGGAGAAAAGAAATTACTTCTTCATGAATTACTCGTTAAAATAATTATGCAATGAAGCAAATTACTAGAATTCACAAACAAATGGTCATCTTTTGTACCACCTGGAGTCCTTCTATATATATATATATATATATATATATATATATATTATTGTCACAGCTGAAAAAGAAGACACAATTCTCTTGTAGACCAAAAAACATGTCACACACGATGTAATGGCCTTATGGGAAAGATGGAGTAACAATGATAAGATGTTCAAAACGAAGAAATAAAGTGGTGGGGAGCGGTGGGGGAGCCCAAACATATACAAGAAAACAGAACAAAAACATTTCTCAGGGGCAATCTAGTTGTGATGATGGCAGACCTCTGCGTCAGGATTGTGTTACTACTGAAGTCCTATAAAGCAGGGAGGTGGAGAGGGGAGATTTAAAGTGCCACATGAGTGGGTGGGAGTGAGGAGAAGAATCCACTTCCCTCTTCAAAGCCCAGTGGGCTCTGTGGCTGGAAGTAAAACCCACCAGGAGGAAAATGGAACATTAAAAAAGAGTTGCTCCTTGGCGAAAAGTGCAGATGAAAGGAGGTTGCCCTTCTCCCCTATTACTGTGCTGAAAATCTCCCTTGCCAACCTCTCTGCACTGAAGGGATCTGGTAAAATAATGTCACTTCCGGTTCAACATCAGATACTTAATCTTCACCCCTGTTCCCTTAAGTCGATCAGTTAAACGACCCAGTTAAACTTTGGAATCAAAATCACCTAGCAGGAAATCTCTGTCAATAACCAACAGATTTCTGCTAGAGAACTGAGGTGATATATTTCAACCCCCGTCTTCTACTTAGATTCTCTGGGGAAAGTTCAGACCACAGCAGTATCGGTGACTGATTAATCATTAATCCTTGGCTTTGTCAGAATGACTTCTGAATGACTTTTTAAAAGACTATTATCATAAAACCGCCACAGGGTGTAGTCATGTCGTTTCATTTTTAAAAAGCAAATAACACATTGGCTGAATTCGGACAACACAATAAGCAACTGGGGGGAAAACAATCGTCAGTTGTATTGATTATCGTGTTGCCGAATGCTGCCATAGTCAACTCAGCGCTGATCCTAATCCACACCACAGTTGATTATTTATTACCATGTTGTGTGGGGAGTGCCCCCTAGGTAAACAACTGTAAAGTTGATTATTACCCCACCATTGACTATCTGTTGTCTGAATTCAGCCATTGAGGCAATAAGACATGCTGAGGAGATAGAAAGACAGCTATAAAGTATCTAGCCTCAGATATGGCTCAGTTTCTCCTTGGAACCACTAGATGGCATCAGACTATAAGACAACCGATTCTGCTAATTTAACAAATACCCTGTTTCTTATTAGCAGCAAAATTATGTTCATAATGATAGGCATGGTGTGAATGCAACAAGGAATTGGTATATTAGAAAGACCTCTAAGGTGCTTGTGTGTGCAACCCTTCAGGTTGCGGAACCCAACATGTGTGCAAGCTCTGATATATCTATCTATCTATCTATCTCAGGGGAAGATTCATTTTGCACAACGGCTGGCTAAATGACAAATATGACAAAAATGGCCACTGCACACTGGGCTCAAACCACTCTGCAACTGCTGCCTGGCAGTTTTTATATGTGCTTTTAAATAAAAGAAGGGAATTTGTGTTTTACAGTTGAAAACAAAATAAACAACCAACGATAGTGCAGCCAGTTTATAAATTTATAGATTTTTTTTTTTTTTTACAGATTTTACAATGTGAAACATTTTGGCATAAAATACCTGATTCAGTAGCTGAAGCTCGCATGTTATGCCAAAATGTTTCATATTTTAATATTTGTTTGTATTTTTTAAAATCTTTAAATTTATCAATGGGATGCGCTATCGCTGGTCATTTGTTTTGTTTTTGCGTATCACAGCACCCACATATCAGTTTTACAGTTTATGTAACATACTTAGAATGCCTGATAATCTCTGAATAATACAATTCCATTTACTAGTTTTGTGAATTTTCTCTCTGTGATTCTTCCTGGCTGATATCATTTCATATCATACAGTCCCAACATATGGAAAGTTCCCCTCTCTGGAAATGAAGTGTAACACTTGTCAACATTCTGAAAAGCTGGGCTTCAGTAGCGCTCCTTTCTATTGCTTCCAGTTCATTCAGTTCTTCAAAGGACAGGTGGTAAAGTTTATATAGTCTGGAATGAAACTCAAACATGGAATACATGAGCACATGGCTGGTTTAGGCAAGGAAGTAGTTTTAGTGTTGTTTGTTTAATGTTACTTCTCTGGAGCATTCAAAGTGAATAAAGTTTTCATTAAGGGTTAGGGTTAATAGAATAAATGGGAATGGAATTGTATGGGTGTTACATTACTGTTCCTGTGCTTGGGTTAGTGAATGGAAAGTGGGAGCCTGCAATAAAATGTTGCAGCATATTTTCAGCCCCTTGTAAGAATGTAGCTAAACAGAAGTAGCACGATTATGCCTCTTATTTATTTAGAAATTATCTTTATTTTTGGTTGGTCCCATTTCGTTTCCAAACTGTTAGGCATTTGATCACCCATATTCGTTCTTCGATAGAATATTGAACTGATAAGGAAGTACAGATGAGCCTAATACCACCCAAAGTTTCTTGGTTTAAGGCCATCAACATTTCATAGAGGAACAATGGATCACACTTGTATACTAAACATCCCTCTTATCTGACTAAGGATCATTGGTGAACACCACCATATCCTGTATTATTTACTCTCGGCTGACCATATGAAAAGGAGGACAGGGCTCATGTAACTTTAACAGTTGTAGAGAAAAGGGAATTTCAGCCAGCGTCATTTGTATGCAATTAGTACCTGGTGAAATCCCCTCTTCATCACAGCAATTAAAGTTGCATGTACTATACTAGAGTGACCAGATACAAAATAGGGCAGGGCCCCTGCAGCTTTAACTGTTGTAACAAAGAGGGAATTTCATCAGGTACGAATTGTATACAAATGACGCTGGCTGAACTTCCCTTTTCTCTGCAACTGTTAAAGTTACATGAGCCCTGTCCTCCTTTTCATATGGTCAGCCTAATTTACTCTGCAATAGCTTGTCTTTTAGTGGCTTCCAAAGTACTGACCATAATACTTAGCATTTAAACACACACACAGTATTTGACAGAATGTTAATTCTCAAATGTGGTTAAACTTGAAGCTAGCACACTCTAGTAGACACTGGAACATTCCCTAGTTTGTTAGGACAGTTAAAGTATATAATACTATTCTATATGCCTAGCTTTCCTGAAAATGTGAGTGTGAGGTCTAAATATATCCACATATCTTTTTATTATATATAGTTTCTGCTTCCCTTCAAAGCATGTATCAGTTTATTCCAGCATGTAAAGCAGTGGCTTTCCACTAATGGCCACCACAATTATTTCTGGTTGACTTGAGAAAGAGGGGAAAGCAAACACACACACATCTACACACAGTGAGCCAGGCATTTAGCAATATTTGATGAGCCTGGGTCTGTTTTGTTTTTAGGCTTATAGCTTTTAAAGTTATTACCGTGGTTTTAAATGTATATGTATATTGTATATTTTTGCAGTTTTAATTGTTGTACATTGTTTTTAAGTATTTTAATCGTATGTAAACCGCACAGAGGGCTTCGGCTATGGGGCATATACAAATGTAATAATAATAATAATAATAATAATAATAATAATAATAATAATATAGCGTGATAAAGCTCATTCTCCAAAGCGCACAATTCTTTCAGGGATGTAATCTCTCACATAAGACCAAAGTTGAAAGCAACATTTTTTGAAGTTACTGTGCCTCTGTGGTTAAAATTAGAACACAAGGAGTTCAAGCTTGGTTTCTAATGAAGCAAAGCTGTTACTCCAACTTTTTGAAAGCCACTTAGTTAGGATTTTCTAAACGGGACAGCAGCATTCTTATGTCACTTCCTCACTGTGTCTTTATATCTGTTTTAATTTTTGATAACATCATTCAGATTTATTCTATGGTTTTGAACCAAAATTCATCATGGCTGTGGTGGCCAATTTGAGCATTATTGCATCTACTGTCCTTAGGTAATTCAAAATAAGTATAGATGAAATTACTTTGCTAGTCTGGTGCCTTCCTCCAGACATTTGGGACTTCAACTCCCATCAGCCTCAGCATGGCCAATGGTCAGGAATCCTGAGAGCTGCCAAAAACATCTGGAGGGCACCAAGTTTGGGAAAGCTGGATTGTGCTATAAACAGGATAAAAACTTCCAAAAGCATACATATCCTCCAGAACAAGAAAATATTTTCTTTCTAAGTAGCATTTGAGTTTTCTGCATGTCTTTGATGTCATTACAGAGGAGCAAAGAACAATTGCAGAAAGGTGTAGAATTCAATTTCTGGATATTTCAATATAGATTTTAAAAGATATGTCTCACTAAGATGGCAGCACAGCTAGGAATGAAGGTATGTGTGGGCATTACCTGGTGAAATATTCAAAGCCAGAAGAGGGTTTTTCTGGTGCTCAGTGCCCTGCATAGCTCGTTATCCTAACTAGCAAAATTAGCATACATTATGCAAAATCATGAAAATATATTCAAGCTGCATAATTTATAAAAGTTGCAAAATTTGGCTTTTTATTTGGCACGGAATTGCCTGGGTCCAGAACTGGGTACACAGACACCCCTGCTCATTGAGATGTTAATATAATTCTTCCCTTGATGGGAGCTTTTAAAAGCCTTTCTGAGAACAAAGTTTATGGGAAAGGAGAAATATGATCTCACTTGTAAATCCATTCATTTCATTTCATTTATTATATTTCTATATCACCCCCATAACAGAAGCTCTCTGGGCAGTTCACAAAAATTTAAAACCATTACAACACATCATACAAGATACAAAAAGAAAGACATTACATAAACCCTATAAACAGATAACACAGAGAAAGAGATAAAATATAATCTTATTCATATATCTTGAGCAACATACATTCTTGTCCTCAGTAATGCTGCGATGAGGGAGTCATGACTGATGGGACAGAATCTCCTCCTGGTCAGCAGGAAATGCCATCACAAGCGCAACCTCCACCCTCTTCAAATGCATATTTATTTAGAGGAGGTAGAATGGGGTCAGGGGAGATGTTTATCTTCCTTAGGGACTACCACTCAATGGTAAAGCTTATGGTTTGCATGGAGAAGATCCTGGGTTCAATTTCCAGCATCTCCATCTAAAAGGATCTCAGGGTGCCTCTACAAGAGTGATTGAAAGCTCTTTCAAGGCACATTACCAAATTTACCTCTACAAGAGCGGAGCACAAATCAGGGTCCAGGTGATTATTTGCATTTGTGTTAAATAGCGACTTTTAATTTACCGCGGAAGCGTGCCTTATGTCCATGTAAACAACTTTCTGAGGAGGTGCATTAAAGATCAGAGTGGGCAGACTGTGGTCCTGATGTCATGCATAGAACTGCCCCTTTGCTGGGAAAACCTCCCACTTTTTCGTTTAGTTTTATTTCCTGTCGCCTGCTTGCAACTTCCTCCTTGTTCTCCGTCTCTCTGGATGGAAGCTCCAGGAAGAAGTGACCCAATGTGAACTGAAAATAAAGTTTATTTATGGAGACACGGGGCCAGATGGAGATGGTTTCACGAGAAGTAAAGGAAGGAAGGATGTGCGGATGTACACATAATTAGCGATCAGCTGAGACATATCGTCCCCTCGCTTCTTGCTGGGTTCCTGACATGAGCTCTGTGTGTGCGTGCATGTGTATGTTTTACAATGGTTGAGCTCGCTGGGAAGAGGAGGGGGAAGGAACGAAGCAGCATCCCCCTGTCTGTTTTGGGGGGGGGTGCGAGGCACATTCCCATTTACTCCTGATCAGTTCACTTCAAATGGCAATCGGGCGAAGGGGGGGGGAGAGATAGCCAAACAGGTTACCCAGGTCATTCCTGGCAGGTAACCTAGGTAACCAAAGGCAGGAGATTCTGGTGGGCAGGGAGAATAAAGGGTGGGAAACCTGTTTGGCCAGTTTCCCAAGACAAAGCGTATTGCTTTCAGCAACATTTGCATGCGATTCTCTGCATGTAAACAACTTTAAAGCGCGTTTCATACAGCCAGTAATGCACTTCAGTGCCTCTCGTATATAGGTATTAGGCATAAAAGCGATTGTCAGGAGATGCGCATAATTGGGTAACCGGACGTCAAAGCGAAATATTGTAGAGGGGCCTCAGATAGTGTGGCTGAAAACACTCCTTAGACACATCCTGCTAATCTTGATGAAAGGTGGGATATAAATGTGCAAGATGATGATGATAATAATAATAATAATAATAATAATAATAATAATAATAATAGGACTAATGACAGTATAAGGTAGTTTTATGTGTTCGTCTATAAATGTCTTATCTGGAGGCAAAATGTGTCTAACCATTGGACAAATTCCCTTGATGAAGATCAGCAAAACACGTCAGGAATGATTAATTAAATATCTACCACACTTCATTAGCTTTGCATGCTTTTCAGCTGAGAATAAGACCCTGTCCTAGACTGCCCAATGCAGGCATCACTGAGCATGGGGGTAGAATAGTCTTGACAGGAAGATGTAGAAAAGCATCCCTTGGGTTTGAGGAAAACTACTTTACATTATTTTCTGCAGTGGTTTTCTGCTTCATGCATTGGCAGAAGAGAGCAAGTCAACACAGTGATGCTTAGTGAAAGCATGAACTGACTTTACAGACAGATTGAATGGATGGGCAGTGGAAATGAGTTGCTGCACCAATGTACCCCCCCCCCCCTAAAAAGCCATGATGCCATTTAGTGGAATCAAACTCCATGTCTCAAGTCCAATATTCAGATTCCAAGTCAAACACCTTAATATAGCAATAACAGAAAACATCAGTAGTAAATCAGGCATCAACCAGGGAATGCTTGGTAAATTAAAATAAAAGTTTGCACTTGCAAACTCAGACCGGGGGGGGGGGATAACTGCGTTTCCTCCCATTGCTTTGAATCGTGCTTCTGCCCCACAATAAGGACAAGCACTTCTTCTTTCGTCAGAAGGAGGAGGAGGTAGTAGTAACAGGAAGTAAACAAAGACAACGTGACCCATTCAGTGGGTGTTTTTTTGCGCTGCTTTTCCTGCACACAGCAGGAAATGGTGACATGTTTTGCTAGAGGGGGGGAAATGGATTTTGCTGGGTCTTTTTTTGAGAAGGGAAAATGATCAGAAGGAGCAGGAGACGCACAGGAGGCGGATGGAGTTGTGAATAGGACCCCCGAAAATCCGTGAGTGTCCAGTAACAAGCATGTTATAAAACGCTCATCTGATGACGCTGAAAGAGACATGTCAAAGTACTGGTGCCACCTCTGAAGCACTGAAATTCCATTCCACGCTTTAAACTTTTTTAAAGTTTGAGAAGTTGATGCATGGGGCTAGTTGGTTGGAGCTGGTGCACCATTTAGTCATGTTATGGATACCTTTTGGTTTGTCTGTCCTAGTTTGTGAAATCTGCCAGAGTTCGGCTGGGTACCTGGAACTCAGAGGTGATGAGCGCCTTCTTGGGAGACGGTGAGGGTCCTGCAGCATTGAAAAAATCTGTGGTGAAGCCCTTTTTGCTGGAGTATGTGATTGCCTCACAACTCCAAGCAGTGTTGGATGATACTGATTATTTAGATCCATTCCAATCAGATTTCAGACCTCGTTATGGGAAATAGCCTTGGTTGCCCTTGTTGATGGATCGTGGGGGGGGGGGGAGTGCAACCCTGTTGATTCTTCTGGACCAATGTCAGCTCTCAGAGGCTTTTGATACCATTGACCATGGTATCCTTCTGGATCATTTATCTGGATTTGGCTTGGGAGGCATGGTTTTAAAGTAGTCCCAGTACTTTCTGGAGAAGGGGTCTTAGAAGGTGGCGCTGGGGAACTTTGTTCTACCCCATGGCCATTAACCTGTAGGGTGCTGCAAGGGTCCATCCTGCCTCCCATGCTTTTTATTCCCTGGCTGGGAGAAGTCATCAGGAGGTTTGTGCTGAAGGGTCATCAGTATGTGGATGATACTCAGCTGTACCTCTTGTTTCCATCTACACATCCCAAGCTGTTTTGTCTGCAAGCTATTTTGGGGTGGATGAGGGTAAATCAGCTGAAACTTAATCCAGGCAAGGTGGAGGTACTGTGGGTTGGGAAACCAATTACTCTGGATGGAAGTTTACAACTGGTCTTAGAAAGGGCTGCACTCCCTGTAGAAGACTGGACTACTGTAATGTACTGTACATCGGGCTTCCTTCTGCTGGTGCAGAATGCAGCCACCCTAGTGTTGGTGGGGGTGAAGCAATTAGATCATGTAACATCTACTGTAACACCTACTGGTGTGTTTCTGAGCACAATTGAAAGTGCTGGTTTTAATCTTTAAAGTTTCAAGGCTTGAAGGAGTGCCTTCACCCATGTCAACCTGCTCACACTTTAAGATCAGCAAGAGAGGCCCTGCCCACCTGTGAGAGCAGTTAGGCAATTAACCACATGAGAGAAGGCCTTTTCCGTAGTGCCCCACCACCTCTAGAATAAGTTGCCATCAGGGGTCCACCAAGCCCTAATTTCAGGTTTTTAAGAAGGCCCTGAAAACTTACTTGGCCCCTCTCCTGATCATATTTTATCAGACTTGGTAGTATCTGTAATTGTCTGTTTATTTTATGCTGGTGTTTTTATTATCACATCACATTTTATTGTGTTTTATTGTTGTACACTGCCCTGAAAGGGCTCCTACCTGAAAGGCGGCCAAGAATTTTTTAAAATAAATAAAAGTAACAAGCAGGTGTCAACTCTAGAGTAGAAGCTAGAATTCTGTACCGCTGTAAACTTCATCTCTACAGTGGGATTAGATATGTCATTGTACAAATACAATAGATACCAAAAAAGAAAAGAGCAGGAGCCATTTTCATTAATGATTCATTAACGATCATAGTTAATGAGGGTGTGTGTGATGGGAGGTCTTTCCAAATCAATCTAAGAAGCAACACAACATTTCCCTAAGACCTATCCTGAATTACTGTGCAACATTAATACCGATACTGGAGAAGATGCCCTACAACAGAAGCTGAAATTGTATGCAGGAGTAAGTCCAACTGAAAACTGGAAATGACTTCCAAGTAAATATGCACATTCCTCTACAATTCTGTCATTTTCTCCTTAGCATGGAACACCATGCTTTATTTCCAATGTGATAATGGCAACTGCCACTTGACTACCTGAGTAAGTTAAACTGCTATCACAGATCAACTCTTATAATTTATTCTCTCTTAACACTTTCCTCTGACAATGGTAAGCTAGGAGGGTAACAAACCTGTTAAATGCTGTCTATCGCTTAAAACAATTGAGTGAACTAACTTTTAGAGACTTCCCTTCCCTTGGGAACCACAGCATGAACCATCTCAGGAATTGTTTGTATGAGGAATGCATTTTAAAAAGTAAAGTTCTTCTTCCTAAGAGGGCCTGTACTTTTATTATTTCCTGGGCCTTGTCTGAATTTCATCTGGCCACTCTACTACTGCCTCAGATAGGACAGGAATAAAATAACCAACTTCTAGGGTTGCCCACAAAGCTGCCACAGAGAAAGGTACTCATTAAAAGACAATCCAAACTGGCAGATGTCACAGAAATCAGGCAGTGCTTTGCCTTTACACAGCTGAGCAAAGACAGGCGCTGAAATCAACCAGCTGGGCTTTTTTGCTCTCTGCTGGCATAGCTATGATGAATTGCTATGCCGCCATTATCAGCACAGAACTTACTTAATTTTTCAATGACATCTCATATGAGAAGACCAGTCTCAATTTAGGAGATACAACTTGTTTATATTACAAGCATGTATATTTGCCTAAAGGTCTGAGTTCCCCATACTAGCCTTCAATGCTCTCTTCTTCTGTAAAGACTGCACACATCACAACTCAAACATTGTAGCACAGCCCTCTCCATCCAAGTCTGTCCAAGGCAGAGTACTCCCACCCAGTATTAATGTCTATCCCCTACATGATTTAAGGCTGGTCAATAAAGCAATTTTATAATCTCAGAATGGGTGGGCTTCTAGAAAGAGCACCCATGCTCAGCTGACTACATAATGCCACTTTCAGTACAATCATTTTGATCAACTATAAAAAAGTGAAGTTCTTTAGCAATTCTATACTACAGAATGTCCCATTAAAGTTCTAACAAGCTACTGCTGCATGCAGAACCTGGAAAACTTAAATAGTAATGGATTAACTGCATGTTAATTCATTCAAATGTATGAAAATTTGAAGCCAGTCATCAAATACCCAGCTTTCTTTTAAAACCAAATGACCTGGTGACAATTCTCTGGCTGGGTAATACTTATATTATAGACAGCTGTGCTGCATTTTAAAAGCCAATGCTTTTTGCGCCCATTTATTTATTTATAATATTTTTAATCATTTATTTTCAATATTTATATGCAGCAGGTTAAGTTATCACTTCCAGTACTGTACAAGAAAAAGAGTTTAAAAAATCGGAACATCCCCAAACAATCTATGATATACAAATATAATAAAACCCAAGAATCTCCAACATACAACAAACAATAATGGTTGGCATCACAAGCCATCAAATACTGAGGTGAAGCTCTGTGGGCTGTACCTGCACATGGGCTGGGTATTCCCCATGCATAGTTTACATGATCGGCTGTCCTCCAATAATAAACAATGAATGGCTTTTTATTTGTTTATATGTTCAAGGTGGGAACATTAAATCAAAAGGATCCTTGGTACGATGAGGAGTTCCCAACTAACCTCTGTTCATCGTGGGGTAAACCATATAAACCAGTGACATTCAAACTATCTGCCTTCAGGGAACTCTTTTCCCATCAGCTTGTCTACTAAGGGTATACAGATGCCTCCCATGCAACTTTTGGTTATTGCAAACATTTCTGGGACATGTTCTAGCCTAAGGTATATACCTAGTTCATAAAGGGTATTGCCTAGTTGGGAATCACTGTCACTCCACATGAACTGGCTTAGAACACATCCACCCCATCCTTGTAGCTGCACCTCATAGGGGAAGGTCAGTAAAATTGGACAGCTGCCTTTCATGTATAAATGACCCTAGACTCTCAGAGAGAGCTGAAACATTTTGGAATTATTTTTTGTGTATACAGGGTTACACAAAACTCACAGAATAACAATCCTGAGATAACAACTTTAATAATATTAAAGAGCCCTGGCCCAATCCAAATGGCAGGTTTTACCTTGCACAGTTCTGCTAGGCCCACTCAACTGCCATTGGGTTAATTCTACAGTATTTGCTGTCTCCAGCTGGTATAGCTAATTCCCCTTTGGAAAGAAATTCTACAGAACAATCAGTCAAACTCCTTAAAAGAACAACAGATTACACAACTCACAGGGACTATTAACGTACTAGTTGAAGGCCTCAGTCCTAGAAACATTGACCCATTGCTGCAGAAGAGTCAATGTTCCTCGGGGCTTTTAAGATTATCAGCCTAAAGCTTTTTATTAGGAAGTAACCCAATCTTTAGGGGGCCATGACTGATAACAGAACTAGCAATTATAGTAAGACCAACTCAAAAGCCCTGATTTCGGCTTGGTACTATGAATTACCGCTGGTCGATTTAGAAATTAAGCCTTTGGTTTAACCCATTAGTTCTCAACTCCAGCTGAAATGAAACCTAAGAACATTTGCTAATGTTCATCTCTTGTTACCTCCCCCTCCCCCTTTCCTTTCTTGTTTTCAGTTGGAGGATGGATTTTTGAAAGTTATTCTGAAAAGCACTGTGGAAACTCATAACCAATAAATGAATAAATAATTCCTTCTGTATGCACATCCAATCTCACAATAACTTCACTGCCAGAGGTATATGGATATGGTTGTCAGAAGCAAGTTTACATTTAATTCTGGCCTCTCCTTTCCCCTCTCCAAAAATCCAGCATTAAGTGACAGAACCTGTGGTTCAATCGCATCTAAATGTAATTACATGTACTGCTTCTCCTCCTCCAGTTTCTTTTCAAAAATTGATTTAAAGTAGCCATCCATGCTGCAGTCTTCAGTGGGTTCTGTAATGGGATGGAGGAGAAGAATTGTAATCTTAATGCTTTCCCCTGAGAAGGCAAAAAAACAAAATGAACAAAAAACCTCTAGCAAAGTGTAAAGGATTAAGTTGCCCTCCATCTCAGCTGCTCTTCCATTGGTGGTTGAAGCTTGAGCAGCTACTTTAGAAGGGAAAACTGCATGTGATTAACGTCATGCGTAGTTTGTTTGTTTTCTATCACAGAAAACTCAAATGGAAAGGGGAATCTCTCATTTAGAGAAGAGAGGGGAAGAATTTAATCTCTCTTTCAGGGCCCATGCATGGGGTGGGGAGGTATCCTTTATTGGGGCCTCGGAATCCAGTGGGGTGGGGGGAGGCAGCCCAGTCTGCAACCCTATTACCATAACAGAAAAAATGAATCTAAATTATACATCATGTTTGAGGATATGTATGGAAACTCCCCCGCCCTTCCGTATCAATGTACCTACTGTCCAGGATTTGTGAGATCAGAAAAAGCAACTTTCTAGAACAGAGAAAGAGTGTTTGTGTAGTTAAACTAGGACCTGTAGTTCGAAAGCTAGAGATTTGTGCTTCTCTGTGTGACATGTTCTCTCAAGAACTACCTGTCCCTGTGCACAGATAGGATGGACAGACAGGTGGTGAGATGGGCAAAGTGCCATAATAATCAGGGATGTCGATCCCAGGGACAGCGGGAGCCAGTGCTGCTGATATCTAGTCCCCAAATATATGTGAATAAATGTCTAGTGCTGCACATGTTCACACCATCCCCAATAATGTCTGGCTATAAACAAAAACCGGGCAGCAAGAAATCTAAGGAGGTTAAATAAAGAGAACTAAAAGAAGCAAAAGGACACCAATCAATCCACCAGATTTTTTAAAAATACAGCCAAGACCTTTCTGCAGTCCGGCTCAGACAATACATTAACTAGGATCAACCAAAAAGTTACAAAATAGTCAGCAAGCTTTGTAGAACTTATCTTCAGGCTGGATGTTACGTGAAACAAAAATAGCAAAATGCTGCCGTTCGGGCCATGGTGTAATTTCAGAAATGTAGAAAATGTAATTTCAGAATTAAAATAGAAAATGTATTTTTATGACTCATGAGATGGTAGGTATGGGATGGGACTCTGGAACGTGTGTGGGAGGAGGCTCATATCACATGTTTGTATTGGGCCCTCAAAACTTATGCTTGAGGCTTGCTTAGAGAAAAGCAGAACTAATGAGAGTCTGCTCCTTTGGAATAATCTAAAATGCCTATACAAATGCAAGAATAATTGGGAAAAGCACATTAATATGAAAGCTTCCTTCCAACTTTTCTTTTTCTTTTTTAAAAATGAGCTTTTACACTAGATTTAAGTATATGTTTACTCACAGGTCTCATTAATAGAAGTTATAGATCAATAAAAGCAAGATGGTATTCTTCCCTTTAGCAAAACACTAAATATACAGTTTGTTCAAGATTTAGTTGTACTTGGAGTATACCCATTGAAATAAATGGGATTTAAGATTAATTATGACTAACTTCCCTTTTATTTCAATGGGTCTACTCTAAGTATGACTAAATTTGGGCCATCCATAGAATCCTAAAACAACGTTTCATATAAATAGCAGAATAAAACAACAACATTGGTGAAATATTTTTTTGTAATGAACGAACAGTAGCTTGTTATCGATCATATTCATGTTCATTATCTAACGCAAATGGTGAACTTGCCTAAAAAGGTGCCTGACAGAATGTCCAAGTAAATATTTAACTGGGCATGGATTTGCGTCACTGCAACAAATAAAAGGTGATCAGGTTACAAGGAACTCACTTTTCTTTTTCTTCCCTGGTGCCATTTTTCATTTAACTGGAAATTCCAGATTTTCACCTGCCAAGGTTGAATCATTAGCACACTGAAAGATTTGCCATTTTAAGGCAATCATGCTCTTGGCTGCAATTAATAAATACTAGATCATGACCCTTTTTGAGACTACATTCTCTGCCTATTTCTAATAATTTAAAAGGGCCATTGCTATGCCACGTCAATGTAGGATATATGACCAATTATTAGATTCAGTAGTCATGTCCATTTGACTGCCTCAATAGGAGGGGACAAGAGAACAAAGCACATAGGGTCAGCTAGGATCAACGGCCATTTTGGCACTTCCTCTTACAGATCTGTCTCCTCAGCAGCCATTCAAGATGGTCTCTATACTAGGGTGATCAGATAAAATCCAGGTCTGGGCTCATGTAACTTTAACAGTTGTAGAGAAAAGGGAATTTCAGCCAGTGTCATTTGTATGCAATTAGTTCCTGGTGAAATTCCCTCTTCATCACAACAGTTAAAGTTGCAGGGGCCCTGCCTTCTTTTGTATATGGTCACTCTAGTATAGTGCCTGCACCTTTAACTGTTGTGATGAAGAGGGAATTTCACCAGGAACTAATTGCATACAAATGACACTGGCTGAAATTCCCTTTCTCTACAACTGTTAAAGTTACATGAGCCCTGACCTGGATTTTATCTGGTCACCCTACTCTATACAATCAGTTATGTAGCTTTAAGAACTGGCATCTGAATTAGCTCCCCATTCCTATTCCCCTTTTGTATTGTCTTTATTAATTTGTAAGCCTGCAGGCAGGGACTATCGTGTCTTTAATCTCCGTACTGCAATTTTTGCTACAATAACTGATAAATATTGTTATTATTTTTATGAATTCATTTGATTAAGATTCCTTGTTAAGTAACTTAATATCATCCTTAAGCAAAGGGAATTGTACCTTTGGCATGAATAGCTGGCATACAGACCTATTTTATTGTTTACAGTAGCCAATGTGTAAACAGAGTGAACTAGCCAGAGATACAAATGCTCCTGAGGAATAAATCACAAGAGGAAGGACTGATTCCTATGCATCAGTGTTGCTACATACACATTGCAAAAATCAATTTCAGTCCTGCTAAGCAAACAAAAAGTAATAAGAAAATGCACCTTTCATACCTATAACTAAGCAAACAGAGAACTCTCTAGAAGGAAGAAGGTAATTATTCAGGCTGCTCTGCTTAAGATTTAAAGACTCCACATCACCATCCTTATTAGGACACCTAGGTCTTTTCACTCTTCTCATTCTTACTGTTCTTCCCAAATAGAGAGCATTTGCAGGATGTATTCTGGTTTATACAATTTGGATTCCTTCGTTGCAGAATCTGACACAAGAGTAGGCCTTATGTGGTGCAGTGATCATGAATCAAAACACAAATTTAAATTTCTGGATATCAGAAATGGAGTCTGTCATCAACTGCACTGGAGCGCAAGCATTATATTCAGTGAAGTGACCCCCCTAGAATCTGCCTTGCTGGTGCTGAAATTAAATGCTTTATTGAAAAGAGGCTATAACTAAATTGCCTGCTCAACCTGATCACTGAAATATGTGTCTGGCTGGCTGACTGGCTAGCAGGACTTAACTGGTGATCTTTCAGAGGCAATGGGAAACTAATGAAGCAGTTGTAATTCCTCCTGATTTCCCACTAAGTCAAGAACGTTAATTATTCCACAGATGGCAGGATGGCGAATGGGACTGATGCAGCCAGCTTGCCTAGAAAGCAGAATTTTTTTCACAACATATGCGGTGAAATGAGACAGAAAGAAAAAGTTGGCAAAAATACATTTCAGTTTCCGCAACGATTGAGACAAGAAGGTCAGAAATAAATCCGTGACCGTGGCATATTCTGACATATGCCAACAACTTCATGTAAAATATTTTATCCTGTGGGTTAAGAAGATGCAATTTCACATAGAGAATAAAAATAGAGCTTTGGGTGATGAAAAGACCATTACCCATTATAATTTCTCTCTTTCTCAACCACTTTAATCAGAGTTGGATCGATTGAAACAAGCTCTAGGGTTCTCAGCTACCACATTCTACTCTCGATGATAACGAATAACATCATTATCATTATTAATGGAGGCACAGCCGTGCCTCCATTGTTAAGGGCCGTCAGTAAAAAACACATTCCGCCATGTTAAAGTGATAATTGGGGGGGGGTCATTCTAACAGCCATAAAATCAAAAATGTTGCATCGACCTTTCTGAAATTTACAGGTGCCAGAAAGAAATGTTTGTTTTACATTACCTGAAAAATTCAAGAAGATTGGTGAAAGATTGAGGGAAGGAGAGCAGTTTAAGGTAGAAAAGGAATACAAACCTGTCTCCCTGCTTTTGTAAAATTTACTTCCGGGTTGCTACTTTTTGTGCTCACAATTTGCATAATTTCTAGAGCCTTATTAATTAATCCAGTGCTTGGGTCTTCTTCCTCCTTGACTGTAGTTGATGGAAAGCTTTTCGTTTTTTAAAAATTCCCTTCGGTTGACTTTTAAGGACTATTTTAACCTCTCATTCAAGTCAATGAGGCGGCCATCTTCCCTCATAACGCGACACTGACACACGCTCAGTAGTGTCGCTCTCCCCCTCCCTCCTGCCTTAGAATGTGGGGTGGGTGAGTGAAATGGCCGCTGCCTCTATAGCACAGACCTTTTGAGTGAAGAAGAAGAGTTTCTCTTTTCTCTTCTGGAACATGCATTCCTTTGGTTCTGAGAGTATTTTGGGCTATCTTCGTAAGGCCAGTTTGCTCTTTTGCTCCCTGGTGAAGCAGGGTGTGGCTCCTCTGGATCCATGATAACCTGGTCTTCAGATCTCTCCTGGGAATAGGGAGCTCTATACATCCCTTTTTATCCATCCCCACCCCAAACACACACACAGTGTGCTCCTCCCCTCTTTTCTAAGAGTTTGGTCCATACTGCTATAAAGTTGAAAGCTTCAAACACTTCATTTAATTAGTTTGGGCTGGTGTTAAGTTTTAAGTACAAGGTTGAAACCTTTCAAAGTGCTTCGGGGCCTACAACGTTGGTTTCGTTGTAGGCCCCTGTTTTTCTAATAAGGTTTAGAAACAGTTGAGCTGTCGTTTATTTTGCATAGTGTACACACATGGATTTTCTTTCTAATCCTTGCAGTCTACACTGGCTCCCTCCTTGATGTGTTTTTGGATGCAGACAAACCCTTTTTTGTTCCAGCAGGCCTTTGGCAAATCATCTGGACCTCTGTCTATACCTTTGACTTTTAAATTGTTATGCATTTAAAATGTTTAAAATGCTTTAATATTGAAAAGTATTTAATTATATTTTTAACTTTTGTATATTTAGGCTGACAATATGAAAAGGAGGACAGGGCTCATGTAACTTTAACAGTTGTAGAGAAAAGGGAATTTCAGCCAGTGTCATTTGTATGCAATTAGTCCCTGGTGAAATTCCCTCTTCATCACAACAGTTAAAGTTGCAGGCACTATACTAGAGTGACCATATACAAAAGAAGGCTTGGCGGCGGCTACTATCCGATTTCCGATCCAACAGCTAGATCCGCCGATCCAGTCCGAACCGATCCGAAAAGGGTCTGAACCGGTTCGGCGGATCGGCGGATCGGCGGGTGCCCACTGGCGCCCACCGCCGCTTCCATTGGCGGGCGCCAGCGGGCGCCCGCCGATGAGAGTGGACAGCGGGGGGGGGAGGAGGGGGCCCTTACCTTCCCGGCCCGTCCGCTCCCGTCCGGCGCCAGCGGCTGCTACCAGCAGGCTCCGTGGCCTGCTCCAGGGTGGCGCGCCGGGTGATGTCATCACCCGGCGCGCTACTCGAGAGCAGGCCGCGGAGCCCGCTGGTAGTAGCCGCCGGCGCCGGACGGGAGCGGACAGGCCGGGAAGGTAAGCAGGGGGTGCGTGGAGGGGAGGAGGGGGCGCGCGGAGGGGGGGGAGGGGGGCCCTTACCTTTCCGGCCCGTCCGCTCCCTTCCGGCGCCGGCGGCTACTACCAGCGGGCTCCGCGGCCTGCTCCAGGGTGGCGCGCCGGGTGATCACCCGGCGCGCTACTCGAGAGCAAGCCGCAAAGCCGGCTGGCGGTAGCCGCCGGCACCGGATGGGAGCGAACGGCCCTAAAAGGTAAGCAGTGGTGGGGAAGGGGGCTTACCCCCCCGGAGCCATCCGCTTCTATCCGCTGGCGCCCGCGGGCGCCAGCGGATGGAAGCGGACGGCCCCAGGGGGGTAGGGAGCGCGGGGGAGGGGGCTTACCTGCCGGGGCCGTCCACAGCGGACGGCCCCGGGGGGGAGGGAGTTAGGCCCCCCCTCACCCACCCGCCGCCATTTTTTCCTCATAGACTTGCATTGCAATGCAAGTCTATGGGGAAAAAAATGGCGGCCGATCCAAAAATTTCCGATTTTTGGATCGGGATCGTACTTGATCCAGTCCGGGGGGCCTCCGATTTTGTCCGAACCGATCCGTGACAAAATTGGAGGTGCCGATCCGGGTCCCGATCCGATCCGGGGGGTCCGTGCACACCCCTAATAATTACCTCTCTTGAGAAAGTTCCCTCTCTTGAGAAGGGATTGGAACATTCTTTTCTGATTCATATCTAGGACTACTCTCATTGTCATGGAAGCAAGGAACTTGTCTTCAAATTTAGGATGAATTTGCAATCCCTTATGCAACCATCAGACTGGATATCCTTCCAAGGCAGCACCAAGGATTGTGACCTGATTAGTATGTCATTCTGATAAAAGAAGACTGCTGTTCCTAGCATCCAAAGACAAGCTATCAGGGCTACTAGAGTCTTGGCAAACACACTGGAAGTTGATATTAAGCTGAAAAGTAAAGTCCTCCCTTGATAAGAGTTTTCTCTTGTATGCAAAGCACAGAAAACATCTATGAGGGTCCACATCCCAGCATCTGAGTTTCTCTAAAGCCTAGAAAAGAGGGAGCTGGTGGCTGACACTTGCAAAGCCAATGCTGAAACCTCAGAGTACCTTCTTTTTTCACATGCATCCTTCAAGACACCAATTTCCCTCAGCTGGCAGGACTGCTGTGGAAGTAAAGGCTGCCATGGAGCATTAGCCTGTAGGACTTCTAGGCAGTCCATAATTTTGTCAGACAGAAGGTATTAATACTTCTTGGCTTATTAGCTGCCTTGGCTCTCAGCAAATTCATTCAGTTTGTCAAAAAAATTCAGGATAAGGTACTGGAGGTGTCTTTGGGGCCCATTTGGGAGTGGGGGAAACTGCTGGGTCCCGTTAGCCAGAGGAATAGAAGCAGCATCCATTGGACCATCCCCGCTACCCTGCTGGCCTATTTTAGGATAGCTCAAGAGTGTGGATGAGTAATCAAATCTCATGGGGAAAGATTACCCCACTTTAAGTTGAACTCAGCAGATTCATCTGCCATTTTGTCTCATATTCAGCTACAAGGGGAGAAGACTCCACAGAAGAAGAATTTCAAATATTGATGTTAGACTTTTTTTTAACCACACAGCTTCGACAAAAAGCCCTGCAGTGGCTGTGAGTCGGAGACTGTGTCGTATAGCTGACCCAGCACCACTACGCAGCCACTGTGGGGCTTAGAAGATGTATAGACAGGCCCCTGGTCAATCTCTGGAACAGGGAAATAGCTTGGGCATTTGACATGATAGCTTCTGAGTGCCTTCACCCCCTAAGTAGAGCCAAATGAACTCCCTGCTTCTCTTGGTAGCTTAGGGTGATGAAATGAGTGGGACAAAAGCTAGGGTGATGTTGGGGGAAAAACTTGGGATGGATTTGACCAAATATGGGCTACAGCCTGCTGGAGTCTATTCAAAGGCAGTGCTGGCAGAGAAGAAATATTCCCTCATTGATGAGCTACTTCCCTTCCTAATGGCCTATCGCCAATAAGCATCCCCTTTATATTTAAACAAGTATTTGGCCTACTGTAAGCTGACCATCTGAAAAGGAGGACAGGGCTCCTGTAACTTTAACAGTTGTAGAGAAAAGGGAATTTCAGCCAGTGCCATTTGTATACAATTAGTTCCTGGTGAAATTCACCACAGTTAAAGTTGCAGGGGCCCTGCTTTCTTTTGTATATGGTCACTTTAGTATAGTTCCTGCACCTTTAACTGTGGTGATGAAGAGGGAATTTCACCAGGAACTAATTGCATACAAATGGCACTGGCTGAAATTCCCTTTTCTCTACAACTGTTAAAGTTACAGGAGCCCTGTCCTCCTTTTCAGATGGTCAGCCTAGCCTACTGGGCTGATCTGTATTCTCTGCTGCTGTGTGTTTTAAACTGTATTTGCAATTTAATCACGTTTTTAGCTGGCTGCAATTTTTAATTTGACCATATCTGATTCTATTGCGATATTTTACTTCAGAGGTGTAAAACCTCAGATCCAGGGGCCAAATCCAGCCTGCTCAGGCTCCCAATTCAGCTCTCTGGAGTTTCCCAGATGGACATGCCCACTTCCCATGGCCTCATCTCTTCCCTAAAACCACAAATCTTTTGGTGATTTCCCAGCTGTTGTGTGTGTGCTTTCCACCCCTAGTCTAAAAGGTTTAAAACTCTCTCACAAGGTTTACTTACTGGCAGTAAGTGCTTGAAGATCAAATATTCTGGTATATTTGGCCTCACCTATTTTGCCTTTGGCCCTACCCACTGCTGTAATGTAGCCCCGAGAACTTCTCTGGAAATTTGGCCCCTTGTGCTAAAAGAGATTCTCCACCCCCATTTTACTTATTTGTGGATTGCCTGCCTTTCATTGTGGATTTTATCGTTAGCTAATTTGAGCGCTTTTTATGGAAAGGTGAAATGTAAATGGAACAAATAATTAAATAAACGAGCTACTCTCTTTAAGCAAGCAATTAGATTTGTTGGGGCCACTTGCCGCACAGGCTGCTTGCTTTAAGGCGTAATCCTTTCTTGCATTACCTATACTTTTGTCTGTCAAACCCCATTTCTTGAATGGACTATGGGCAGCCATACCTAAGTCTAGACCTTAGATGAGATTTTTTCATCTGCTGCTCTCTGTTGCTGGAAGTGGGGCTGTCCAACTGAGAAGCTTCATGATGCCTGCCAATTGCAAGGGCCAATGTTGCACCTTCCCGTATTCCCTCTGTATATGAAGAGAGCTCTGAAGTCTAAGCATCCACAGCAGAAGGCAGTTCACTAAGCTAAGTCCCATCTTCAGCCTCTGGAGTCCCTGACACCGAATCTGCCTATTACGTGCTCCCTGTCAAGCCTTCCTTTTTCCTTCTGCCTCTGCCACCCCTTCAATTTGTTGCCAACAGACGGTTCTGTTGTTATTTTTCATCCCTCCCCCTTACACAATTCTGCATCAAAACGCATCTCGCAGTATCCCTCCACGTCACACTCTGTAACGCCAGCTGCACATTACACACTGGCAGACTAACATTCTTCTTCACTCCATGTCACAGAAAGAGGCATCAATGGAAAAGCAGCTCTTAACATGCCTGGAAGCTCTTGGGTGTTGCACGCAGCTTTGTGATGGCCCTTATTATAGATTGTGCTTAAATGACAATCTAGCCTAAATAATTAGCTCTGTGCTCTGATGTTTGTATTTTTAGCGTGTAATTTCCCTTAATTAACTATGAAAGAGGATGTTAATTACTGTTGTCATTTTGTTTTAAGCCAGTCAAATCAATTTCAAAATGGACATCAATTAATGCTGTTTAAAATACATTTCAAAACCAATCAGATGACATAGACAAAAGCATTTCAAAACGAACGCCATTCAAAAAGGTCTTCTTTGAAGCAGGTAGAAGAATAGCTTTGGTCTGCTTGCTTGGATTTCATGTGTCATGTTAGCATTAGGCGCTGCTTTTGTGGCAAGGAGATTAACATGTACACACTTGCTATAATTTTCCACTTTACTAGTATTTTTTGCAATAGACACAGACACCACATGAGGAGGGAAGTCAAGGAAGGGAGGTGCAGTTCTGGTCAGGAGCATGTTCCTTCCAGAATATTTGAGCATTTTTTCTCTTTTACAAGCCTGTTCATTTTCTTATCTGCATTTTGCAGAAGGCTAGGAGACATTAATGAGAGATTTCATGTTCATACCAATTACTTCAAATATTTAACATCCCTCTTAAGGTGCATTTACACTTCAAAGAAATGACTCACTCTAAATATTTCGCAAGGCTACAAGAGGGAGGGGGCAGCTTATCCATGTTTGGTACCATTAGAGAAAACATATTTTCTCTTATAGCTAAAGTCTTGTTATCACATTAACTTTTAACCCTCTACTTTTAGCAAAAAGGTGTTCTGGCCAGTTTCCAGTTTTATATATTTGTGGGCTTGTATCAATATTCACAATTGCTGAGTGCCAATTAAACCTATTCCACATGTGTGTTCTGCATTGGTGCGTTCTGCTTAGCAAGAACCAATTCTCTGGCTCCAGTTGTTTAAACAAGTACTGAAGAAACTCCAAGGGCTTTTGAAAGTACTACTATTCTTAAAAGTTTACACCAAACTGAGTAGCAGCTTCTGTTAGGCTGCAATCCTGTGCTCACTCACCTGGAAGCAAGTTCCACTGAACTTGTTAGGACTTACTTCTCAGTAGACATATATAGGATTGCACTGTAAAAATCCAAGGGCTATCACAAAGGATGGTTTCACACAATCATGGAGGGAAAATAAGTCATGGTGGCTTATTTCCCCTCCCTGCATGTGCTGGTTGCGAGCTACCTAAGTAGCATTATTACCCTTGCTGGCGACGGGTTGTTGTGATGTCTGAACCCGGTGTGGGTGGCTGGGGTGGTTTACAAACCACCCTGAAATCCTATAACAAGCCATGGGTTTCAGGGTGGTTGGTAAACCATCCTAGCAACCCATCCTTGCTGGGTTCAACCATCATGACAACCTGCATTCAGCAGCTTGCCACTGACATGCGTAGGGAGGGGAAATAAGCCACTGTGGTTTATTTTCCCTCCTGGTCATGTGAACCCAGTCAAAGAGTAAGAATAGTGGTAGAGGTAGGTTCAAAATTTTAGGTTCTAAATATCCTGTACCTAGCAATGCTTCGGCATTAACACAGCAATTTCAGCAACAACTGGAACCTTAATTATCATCGTTGTCTGAATCGATGCCACATTCTAGTAATGTGCTAATAGATTTTTTTGTGGCAAATAAAATATATTTTGCATTAAGGATTTATTACTCCCTGAAAATAATCTTCACAACCATTCCAAATTAAAGTTAACACATCAAATTTAAGTCTAATTCCTGTTATTTGAAACTAATCCCTATTACTTCTATCTAATACATGTAGACATGTATTTCTGGGGCATAGGAGCATTCAGTATGTATACCCCCACACACCTACAGTGCGGTACAGATGAAGAAAAACTTTGTCACTAGATTACTGTATAAACTCTCCCTGTCTTATCTGCTCACAGAAATGTGGATGAGATATGTGGAATTACGTTGAGCTATGTCTGAAAGGGATAATTCATGGTTCTTAAAATCTCCAACTCTAGAGAGTCAGTCTCTTAAGAGGCATATGGAACTCTTCCATCTAGCACTGAATATAAAACCAATATTCTGTTACTCATAGCTAATATTTTATTATACAATGAGTTTTCAGGAAAAGAAGGCTATTTTTATTTTTTAAATTCTGATTTGCATCCTATTAAGAGCAAACTCCACCCGCAGCAGCCATCTGTCTATACGCGTCACAGCTCTGTTTTCTTTAATTCAAGCTGTCATAGCAAAAGTTCAATTCCTCTCATTTTTCTGTTGCTTTAAATTTTTTATTTTAAGAGCTCTCATTCTGAAAGAAATGAGGCAATTTGTACATTACTTCATCCTGGGAAGGCATTTTGATGGCTACAAAACGAAGCTGAACATGTAGACATAAGCAGGTGCAAATATAGGTGCAGCTGTGGTTCAACAGACTCTTCAGTGGGGCATAACAGGAGAGAACTATGGGGGTAATGTTAACTGTAATGTCCTGCACCAAGTGATGAGGAGAATTTTACCACTCATCGGCAGCTGATAGGAAATTTAGGAGATGTAAGAGCACATTAAAATTCTCCTCACGACCCAACAGAGAATTACATATGGCAGGCTTACAAAGCACTTTGGTAAACTGCCACTTAGGAAAGGCCATTAAATTCCAAGTTTACATCTTGCCTTATCTATGAAGGCACTAGATGTCCTTAAACAAGTGGCTGTCTTTCAGCCTCAGCTCCTCCCTATCACTTGCAATATGGAAATAATGATACTCCCCCCAACAAAGGTTACTGAAATAATATGTGTGAAGAACTTTATGGCATCAATCTTCTAGATAGGATCTCTGAGCTGGAAGGATAGAGTTTCTGCTTGTGCTTGGAGGACAAATTTAAGAAGCTGATCCTGCGGGACTGCTATTCAACCCTATGGCACTTACGCTGTGGGGTTGTGCAAAATTGTATCTTATCCTTCATGTTCTTTAATATGTACATGGAATTACTGGGAGAGGTCATTTGATGATCTGGAGTGAAATGTCACCAGTATGCAGATGACACCCAGCTCTACTTCTCCTTTTCATCTAATTCAAGAGAGTCAGTAGAAGTGCTGAACTGAGGTCAACAAAGGCCTGAATGAGGGCTAATAAATTGAATTCCCAAAAAAGATGGGAATGCTGCAAGTAGTTTGTTTGCCCAGGTCGATGGTGTTCAACCAGTTCTGGATGGGATTGCAATCCCCATAAAGGATCAGGTTTTCAATCTGTGGAAGCTCCTAGATCCAGCACTATCTGCAGGCACAAGTAGCCTCAGTGGTGTGGTGTATTCTTTATCAGCTGGCATGTCAGCTGCAGGCTCTCCTGGACACAGCTATTCAGTCCACAGTAATTCATGCTCTGATCACATCCAAACTGATCACTATTATGATTATACAAGGACTAGCTTGGAAGACTGCCTGGAAGCTACACTTGGTTAATAATACAGCTACTAGGTTTGTACTGGGACCAGACATTAAGAAATATTATCTGAGTGCTTATGGCGCAGCACTAATTGCTGGACCATTTCAGAGAACAATCAAAGATTTTGGTGATTACCTTCAAAACTCTAGATCAGGGGTGGGCGGAAGGTAGATCTCCAGATGTTTGGACCTCAACTCCCATAAGCCCCTGCCAGCATGGCTAATGGTCAGGAATGCTGGGAGTTGGAAATCCAAAACATCTGGAGATCTATGTTCTGCCCACCCCTGATCAAGATGTTTGCAACCTGGGAGCTTGATGGAACTGCTGTTCTGATATAAACTTGCCTATAAGTTGAGAATATCCAGTGAGGCTCTCTTCCAGGTTCCTCCACCATCTGAGGTGAGGTGGGTGGTGACTAGGAAGAAGGCTTTTTCAGTGGTGGCACCGTTTATAAAATTATCTCCCCAGAAAATATCACGTGGTGCCTTCTTTGTCACCTTTCTAGGGCCAGGAAAGACCCTTTTAACAGGCTTTTCAAGTTCTGAGCATTTACTTGCTGAATGATACTGTTGTTTTATCATATGATTTTACATTGATTTGTTTTGATGTTATTGTATTTTATGTTGTGAACCACACTGAAAACCATTGGTTGATGGGCAGTATACAAACATATCAAATCATCATCATCAAATATACTGGGACAGAACAATTCATACCAACAAGACAATACCTTGCAACTGACCAGACATAATGGTCATAGACAAAACAGAAAAACACACGTACCTCATTGACATAGCAATACCTAACAACAAAGCTGTTGTAGAAAAGGAAGAGGAAAAGAGAGAGAAAAATACACCACTGGCCATGGAAGTCAAAGAACTATGGCAACAGGAAAATGTCACAATTATTCTGTTAGTCACCTCAGTCACCGGCATCACATAAAAAAACTATACAGAAAACCTTCAGAAACTGGGCCTACCAAAAGACATCCACACCAACATCCAGAAAGCAGTCATAATTAAAACATGCTCAATTGTCAGGAAATTCCTGAATCTGTAAAAGACAGCATGACTTGGCAAAGCCCGTCATATCCGTCTAGAAAAACCGCCAGGAGTGAGAAAGAGATATAATAATAATAATCATAATAACAACAACTAAAAAACAAACTCCAGATACATACCATCTGTAAAGTTCACTGATTATGCTATCAGTCTGTCACAAGAAAATAACTTGATTTAAGGAAATATTTAGTAAAACAATGTAGTAGCTTAGGTAGGTGAACTAAAATATATTTTATATGGGAAGCTTTTCCCATCCCATTCCTTGCTTTCTTCTCAGGATTAGTAGTACAGAAGTTCGTTCATAATTCCAATTCAGATGAACTGGCTCAATTGGTACACAGAACAAATCCTCATATGATATTGAAACAGATATGAACACAGACATGATGACTATTTAAACATTTACTGTGTTGCCATTCCAGCCATGCGGACAGACATGCTTGTTTGTAGATTTCATCCATGCTCTAACCATGTCATCTGACTGCAACCACTTAGAATTCTAGGAAAGTAGGATTTATGCTGGATTTATCATGTACTCAGAAGAAACAGACAATAGCCTCCCTTCGTGGCTAGAGTGCTCACACTGTTAAGGTTTTAACTGCTCACACTATGGTTCACAGCCTTTTGTTTCCACCCACGGAATAAGTACACAGTGGAAGCAGAAATTGGGCTCATATTTTTGGCTGAAGCACTTAATTTTCAGGCTCAGATCAAATTAAGTATTGCAGACTAAAGTATATTGAACACAAGCCCAATATGGGATGATATCTTAGATTTTACCCCCAACTTTAAAACATTTTACACTGTTTCGTTCTTTTGAGTGTGGGGAGGATGGTCTAGGAAAAGGAATCTGTTGAATACGAGGAATGAACAGGAAGAGCAGAAAAGCCTGGTTAAACACAGCAGGTCTCCAACTGCAATTAATTTATCATGCATGATATTTGCTAAGTTCCTGTGTTTACCAGCTTAAACCCATGGCTCTCTCTAAGGAGGTATGTGCAGTTGCTAAGGAAAGCACATGACCTTTCCTAATTCCATTTTTATTAGCGAGAAAGAAATTCCATTTTAATTTTTTGATTGTTCCATTTTTAAATTATTATTATTATTATTATTATTATTAAAAACCACTGCCTTTCCAAAGACTATCTCAACTGAAGGTAGCATACAATTTTTTTAAAAGTACAAAATACAACAAGACAACCTAATGAACAGGAGTCATAAAATACAGCAGAGAACATTTTTTTTAAAAAAAATCTGCAACTGAAAAGCTAGCCAAGAAATAAACATTTTCACTTGCCTCTTTTGGGAAGATCTTTGGTCTGTTACAAAAAAACGCAGGTAAACATTTTGAGGGATAGAATTGGTACATAGTGTTTTCACAGACAAAAGCAACAGATTTCAGTTGAGGAAATCCATTCGTGATTCAGAATCTACTCTGTTCCATTACTTACATCATACACAGCCTAATTTAGGCCCTGGATGATGTCACTCATACATTTTTGTAATCATATAGCTGTCTAAACAGTTGTTCTTGTGCATTATATTTTTCTCAAGATCGTACTTCATCATGTATTTGGTCTTAAAAGTCCCTGCTCTTCTGACTCAGATTGAAAAATAAATGGTAAGAACTAAATTTTAAATGCATCTTGGTTGAAACGTAATTTTGCAACTCTGGCCTATGAACACCAAAAAATAAATAAAATACATACACAGAAATTAAAGGAGGCATTCAGGACACAAAATATCACAAGAACACAACTATCAAAATAATACATAAAATTTGGCACTAAAAACTGTAACACTGAAACCTCTTAGATGAATCTTCAGTGCTTTCACTGAGCAGTATCCAATGCTGCTGCTGCTACTCTGCCTTTGCTATTGACATAGTGCTGGTATAATTCACCTCTAGCACCATACCAACGGCATAAGCTGCCGTGATGGGTTTTTTGTGGAAACCTGTCACACCAGCTTATGCCAATAGTAAAGCGCTAGAGGTCGCTCACATCAATGATGCAAGCGGAGTGGTAGCATTGGAAATTGCACAGTGAAAACCTTCAGGATTTGAGAGAGGCTGTCTGAATTTGTGGAATATTCTAACTTGACAGCAAGGCCAGCCCTACAATTATGCAAGACGATGCAGGCATATCAGGCAGCGCAGAATGGGAATTTGCCGCTCTAGCCACCCAAAGGAACCTTCACTATTTGCCTAGCTGGCTGGCCAGCTACTATCTTTCTTTCCCCCATCTTGCACCACCTCTGGCATCAATCCGCCTCTCTGTTTTACTGGCCAGCCTCTTGACCAACCCCTTTGACCTTTTTCCCCAGCCGCAGGGGCTTCCTGGCAGAGTCAGCCAAATATTACCAATGTCAAGGCCTGTCATGACATTTCAGCCGGCTCTCCACCACGAGACCCTGCAGCTGGGGAATAAGGGAGGGAGTGGAGGAACAGCGGCTGCCGCCTTCTCCAGTGAACGTATGCCTGCCTCTCCGCTTGCCACTACCTTCTTCCCCAGCCACTGGGGGCTCCTGAGAGAGTCAGCTGAAATATCACGAGAGGAGATGAGCAGGTGCCAGAGGCAGCACAACATGGGAGAAATCAAGGTAGGGAGAGGAAGAGGAGCCACCACTGAACCCATCTCTATGCTTTCCAGTTGGCCTACTAGCCACCCCCCCCCCACTTCTATCTTCTTCTCCAGCTGCAGGGGCCTCCTGGCAGAGTCGGCCAAAATATCACAAGAGATCCCGACTGCTCTTGTGGCTGGGACTAGAGATGGAAAAAATTGAACCCCCCCCCATCCTTCCCCCAATGGAAAAATTGGGGGGAGGATGAAGAAAAACTGGATCATGGAATGTTTTATTTTAGGATGACGGATAAAATGTTTAAGACAAGATGTTCATATATTTACTTTTCCAAATGGTTTGTAAAAACTTTTATGGGAATAGGTGTTTTATGTCTGCTTGACACTGTGGAGGACTAGCAGAAACATACGTAATTTTCTTTGATACTAATGTTGATGGTTTCTTCTGTTGTTGCTTTTTAATTATTTTTTGCCTGCTCCTCATGAATCGGCAAAAACAAAGAGGTTCCTTACAGTTCAGGAGTTTGTAGCTTCATTTGTTACCCTCCCCCCCAGTAAAATTTTTAAAAAGTAAGTTCAATTTGTAAAAATCGTTTGAATACTCTGTACTTTTAATATACCGAATGTGATACTTTTATGCCAAACCAACTTGTACATAATTACATTTTATGTTCCTAAAGTAACAAAGTGACTTTCAATCTATACAAAGTGCTAATACTGCATTTCCCCCCCAATTTTTCCAAAAATGTTTCCCCCCCCCCCCCCCCGAAAAAAACTGGGAAAAAATTTTTTCCTCACGTTTTCAAAATTTCCGGAGATTTTAGATCTCTAACTGGGACCTCTCGTAACATTTCAGCTGACTCTCTTCCGGGAGGGCCCAGAAGCCAGCAAGGAGGGAGGCAGGGAGGAGGAGCCACTGCCGTCCTCTAGAAGGAACGGGGCAGCAGCCGCTGCGCCAGGGGCGGCACTGCCTCCTCGCTTGAGGCAGCAGGATGCCTTGGGCCAGCCTGCTTGAAGGAACCATATAATTCCACTCGAAGGGCAGTATCTAATGCTGCCTGTGCAACTCCGTTCATTCTGTTGTACCCACAGGACCAACCACCAACAGTAAACTAGTGCTTCCTAAAGCAACCCTAGAAACAAGCTGAAGCTCTCGTTTCTGGAACATTTGCTTTGTTTCTGGTTGCTTTAGGAACTGCTAGCTTCCTGTTGTGCTATTTGTGGTTCCTGCTGGAATGCGGGCAGCTTTGGATACTGCCCACATTGTGCTATGGACAAATTTTTGGCACCGAACATAATTTTATCAGTGCTCTAGAATAAAGCATTGGTATTCTGCCTGCCTTCACCTATTTCTATCAGAGTCTGGACTGTTTACAGAGCCTGGATTTACAAGAGTCTGGATTGGTTATCTGTTAATCTTTCATTGTGCTAGCTAAACAGTACAGTGGGCCATGCCTATTTTTTATTATTCTTTTTTTAAAAAAAACATAGATATTTCCTTCAAGAACTTTAAAAACACTGCAGATCAGCACCACTTTCTCCATCCATTTAATGGTAACCCATCTACTTTCAGAATTGGGAGAAGAATGACAGTTGGAGAAAGCACCCTTCTTTTAACTGAGCTACATGCTGCTCAAACTGTCTAGGGATGTCTACACAGTAAAGTCTGAAAAACCCTGATCTAACTTTAATAAAGGTAAATTGCCCAGATGCTGCTACCTCATTGTAAGCTTGGTGACCTCTACTCTGGTGCATATTTCTTGTGGACAAGAAGAATTTAGAAGATATCATCTTGTCTGACGATTTCCCCAGACTCTCTCATCTTAACATTCTTAGTAAACAGCCTGCCACTAGAGTTTTCCCAATAGATGTTGCCTTGCAACATAAAGCCTTAGAGTTCCCTTCCTCCGGGAGTATTTTGACATACTCACCATTACTTCAAAGTGGGTATTCTTCCACCTTCACTGCGTCTCTAGTGAATCCATATATATATATATATATATATATATATATCAAGGTACTTCAAAGTGGGAAATTCTCTTGCACATCTAACAGTGCTTCTACTAGCTTCTTAATGAAGAGGAAATTGCAGAATCAAATGAGTTCGGAAAAAGGCCAGCAGCTCAAATACTGTTTGTATATTACTAAGGCCCTGGAAACCATACTACGTGGGCATATTTCTGTAAGCTTAGAGGACCTGCAGGTTTAGTAGGGCAGGACTTAGACAAAAGATGCTAAAGAAGAAGAACCCAAACATGTGTCAAAGGAAAACAATTCGCTTCAAATTAGGAGTGTTTAAAGGCCAGTATACACTGCTGCCGGTGTTGCCTTTTCCCACTTTTGGCTGAGCACATATTTAGGCATTCTTCACACACAGATACTGAATTATGCAGGAGCTGCTCCCTGTGGAGTTATTCCACCCAGTTGCAAAGTGATTTAAATACTGCAAGTATGCTGGCAGGACTGGTCTTTACCATCTAATTGTCATCCTGCTAGAAGGAAGAATGCAAAGTGGGTGGGAAAGCTCCACACACTCATTATACTCACTGATATGCCTATGATATGCACACACTCCCTGCTGGCATAGGATTGCATGTCTCTGGGTGTGTAGAGGGGGCTCTATAGATAGCTTCATCAGATGAGGGTTTTATTTCACGCTTGCTACTGCCCACTTATGGGTGTGCGCGTGTCCTTTAGATGATGACGTCCACCTCCCATGCGCCTCCCACTCCTTCTGCTCATTTTCCCGTCGCAAAATAGACCCCTTTTAATCTGATTTTTTTAAAAACGGAATGTGCTGCAATCTCCTGCTGTGTGCGGGAGAAGCGGCGCAATAAAAACAGCCCCTGAATGGGCCACGTGGTTTTTGTTTACTTCCTCTCTGGAAAGAAAGAGGAAGTAATGAGGGACAAAAGCGGGGGTGGAGAAGTGATGGTAAGGAAATATGATTCTGTGTGATGATGCTCTATATATACTTGATGGCAGGATTTGTGTCTGCAATCTCCCTCCAAACACAGCATGACTGCCACATGTGTACAGCACTTGTTTTCTGTCTAACAGTTCATACAGAGTATCACTACATGTAAGAAAAAAGGGCAGATGATAGAGACAAGTTTGCTGAAATTGCTCTAAGCTGTCTGAAGACCTTGGGGTGAGACTAGTGGTGGCTAAAAATATAATTAATAAATAATGATAGGGATGTATAAAAAACAGAGGAGGAATTCTGTTTTATGATAGCATATTACACCTCTCCTCCTACATGTTGGCTTTCCATGGCAATTCAGCTGGTTCTGTACAGGCTTGATTTTTAACTGTTCATTTTAAATTAAAACCCCATATTGTTTTGCACTCCCCTCTTGTAGCGCACTGCAGTATACATTTTATAGTATAATATTAAGGATAAATTGTTTAGTATTTTTCACACAAGCATGTTTTAATCTATGAGCCTATCAACACACGCAGGATATGACACTTTGAAAACATTTTGAAAACTGCATATGGAGTGTGTCCTGGGCCCCAACAGTTGTCACTACTGTTTTAAACCATTTTAAACCGTTTTAAAGCAGTAGTGTAGATGGGCTCAATGTCTTGTTGAGAGAAGTCTTTCCGGCTGAAGGAGAGGGAAGAGCCGTCTTCCATTCTACACCCTCCTCAAATTTAGGGAGCCTAAAACTGGTTGTATAAAAGCAATGATTGTATATTGTCAGATGACTGGCCCTGTTAAGATGCAACTTGGGGGAAGGATGGTTAGGCTAAGCAAGGTGCATGGTGGTTAGCATTAAACATGCCAAATGTTCTTGCCACATGCGCACGGAACCACGGTCAGCAGCGTGGTCACCCTAACCACTCACCACCCTGCTTAACCACCCCCCAACCTAACCAGACTTCTTGAGCATGTGTAGCTTCTCCTTGTACTGCTGCAAGGTGTGGGAGTAGCCACTCTTCTGCAACTACTTTCGAGAACTATGGGAAGAGCTTTTCATGCCTGACGGTGTTGAGGATGCCCTGGGCAGTTTGAGGCACGGATGCTATTGTTCAGCCATCGGCCAGGCGGATGAAGATGTTTTTGCTTTACAAGGCAGGTACAGGTGTTTGTGCCTGGGAGTGTGCAGCGTTCAAGGTCGCTGTGCCAGACCGGGGTCCGCAAACCCTCACCATTGCCTGTCCCTGCTTGCCATGCTTGGAAGGCTCAGCGAGCACCTGAGGAGTGCAGCATGGCCGCCCGTCCCCTTAGCAAGCTGCCATCATGTATAAAAATGGCAGTTCATTGTTCTGTGCAAATGAGAAATGGCGGCCATATAGGCATGAATGGTCGCCTCTAATCTTGTGTAAATGGCGGATATACAGCTACCATTTCCGTAAAAGACCTTTTACGCAGAATAACAAGCTACCATTCTTACGCCTAATGGTGGCTCACTAAGGGGACAGGCAACCATGCAGTGCTCCCTGAGTACTCACTGAGCCATGTGGCGAGTAGGGGTGGGCTGCAGCAAGGGTTCCAATTGCATACTGCGGGTGGAGATGGAGTGCAAAGAGTCTAGCTCTTGGCTGCTGCATCATGTGTTGCTAGATAGATTTCGACCATGGAGATCTCACTTGTTGGCAGGAGTGGCAGGGCTGTTTTCGGGCACTCTTGCTCCAGTGCTCTATGGCAGCGCTTGCTTAACCACAGGGTTAACCACGGGGGCCTGACAGACAACACGCTAAGCCATGATTAGGGCTGCTAATTCTTTTGCAGCATGTGATTAGTGTGGGTGGTTAAACTGTGGTTATGTAGCCACCATGGTTAGGAAAAAGAGCCTACACACGACACGCTAAGCCACCATGGTTAGTGAAACATGCCTAACTGTTATGGCTTAGTGTTATGTCTGAACAGGGCCATTGTCTAAAATATATATTCAATAAAATATTAAATATTGCCCTGTAGAATCAGTATGGGCTAACTAGGTGCAAAATATGGAATAAGCCTTTTGTAGACTAGTTTTGTATCCTGTAGTTACTTTCACCTCATTTTTGTCTTCAAACTGGAGTGGCATTTGGTACAATTTCAGCTCCAGTTATTCTTCAGCAGTGTTGTAGAATAGGTAACAGTGGAGGTAATGGAGAAAAGAGGAGTCACATGCTACAGTTGTGACAGAGGCTCCAAAAATCTCTTAACTGCTAGCGATTTGGAAAAAAATGGATGAAATCTGAAAAAAGTTGGTTTTTAAAAGTGTATTATGGGAGACTCTCTTAAATAATTCATTTTCATTTGGAGCTGCTTCCACTGAACTAATTCTCCTCTAGCATATATTAACATTGACAATTTTTGAGTCACTGTGAAAGGTTTTGTATATTTTTAAAAAATATATAATTACAAAAGTCTAGTTCAATATAGTGTTGCCTACTTAGCCCACATTTTATAGGCACCTGCCTCTTGTACCTGTTGCAGTAAAAATGTTTGCAAACTTTGGACATTTGGAGATTAAAAAAGGGCAAATTATCCCATTAAACTCCTGGCAGAAGGTAGATATTCCAGTTAAAAATAATAACACTTAGGATTTATACAGCATACACATTATCTCAGTAATCCTTACAACAATGCTGTTGTAAGGATTACAATTCCATGTTACTATCCTTATATTGCAGATGCGGGTGCTGAGATGGTGGTGGTGGTGATTCCGGTTTGCCTAAGATCGCAAAGCAAGTGCAATGCCAAGGCAAGAATTGAACCAGAGGTGCCTTGGCTCACAGCTCATGTATTTCTTAGCCACTACACCACACCGCACAAGCTTAAATCCTCTGTACACCTTGGAAACAAGATTTAAGCAACACACAGCGAGCGCAATGTCAAATGAAAGTATTATAGAGATAATGGCGATGCTGCAAAGGAACAGATTGGCAATGATTTGTTGTACTCTTTATATCCTCGTGGTTCTGACATTCTTCCTCCCCACTCCCCAACTCAATGAAGTAGGCAAAGCTCCATGTTTGATTTTTTACCCCATTTCCCATGCTCAGTTACTCAGTCCCTCAAGAAACTACATGTAAGCTTCACTGCTTGGATTTCCCCCCCATGCTTCTCTGGCTCCTGCACCACAGCAACACAAGTACAATTAGCATTAGAGAAGAAGTTCTAGGTAGCCTGAGCTTGTATCCTTGGAAAACTCACCTTTGGAAGAGGGCATTATTATGGACCTGTAGTCTAGTGAAACAACCACCTTTGCCCATAGTCATTTGTGGCTGCTAGTGAAATACGTTGGCAGGCAAGAGCGCAGCAATTCTTGCACACCAGTACTTATTTAGCAAGCAAAGCTCACACCATATCTAAAACAATGGCTTCAGAGCTAGCCATGGTTGAAAACTTTTGGCAATAATTAGGGATTCTTATATCACGGGAATTGTAGCCTAGCACATTCGGAGGGCACCAGATTGGGGAAGGCTGCCTTAAGAGATTTTGCTCCTTGAGTGGCCTCCTATGACTATGGCCCTGGTTATTTTGAGAACTAGCATTATTAATTTATGGGGATTTTAACCACCCTTCCGTGAGTTACCAGAACAGCTTACAAAGAATCAAAATTGCGATCAAAACAATCTTACTCATTCGTTTCAATCGCACCGTATAATTTCTATTTCACCATCATGAACAATTAAGAAGTGCTTCTGCATATATGCCTCCAGGGGGTTCTCTTTCAATCCATATCCACCATTTGTTTCAAGCAAATCATTCACCTCAATTCCTCCACTCTTAACCAAGTTTAAGAGTGTCTCTACATTAAGGAAAAAACCCACACCCTTACCAGGCTTTCTCCTTCCGGGATCTTTCCACGTTTACTACGGCTCCTTTAGACAGCAACCAATGGCAACCACGTGATTTGTAATTGAAAACTTCCCCTCTCCATAAAGTTCAACGAAACACCCCCATCTAGAGGCTGTATTACAGCACAACACCGACTTTACACACTGAAGATAGCCCACGATAATTTTAAATAGTACGTTATCTTTTTAAAAGCGAGATTACCGGGAGAAGACGAGTGAGATATTCTGGAGGTTGATAGCGTCATTTAAAGGACCAGCAAACTTCCGTGAGTGGCCAATCATGAACATGCAATAAATTGTTCATGTATAGAAGCTTTAAGTCTGTGGTAGGAATTTTCCCTCTAACTCTCACAGTACTGGGCAAGTCATGTTTGTTTCAAAAAGGTGTGCTAGTGGAATACTTTTAGGATCATGCACTCTGTAACACCAAAGCAAACATTTCCTCATACAGAATGTGATGCGGCCCACCCATGTGATCAAAACCTCCATATGTCATTAACATGACCTGGAGAGGGAGGAGCATGGGGGTATGTATGTGTACATCTGATGAGTACCATGCAACTGTAGTAACATTTTAATAGAACATTAATAGACTCTAAATGTGACTCTATTAAGCTTCAAACTGTTGCGACTAGCCCAGTTTAGAAAGCAATCTGACTTCCATTTATCAAGCTCTTTGTCCACCGCAGTTTTGCTCACTCCTCCATTTCTTAGTAGATTGTTTGCTAATTAGCTGTTTTCCTTTTCTTTAAAGAGAATTACTAGTGCTGAGAATCTACTCAAAACATTCCAACTTTATCCCTTATTGCTGAGGCATAACAATCAACCAGCTGTTAATCCATTTTAACACAATGCTGCAAAGATTACTCAAAATAACGTTATATCAAAGCTTAACATAATAAACTTATATTGTCATTCCAGATTTTTAAAAATAATAACAATTTGGATGGCCCAGAGAACTACTATGGCAGTTTTTTAGATACCGAAAGCATGCTGGTTTAAAATGTTTTACTCACTGCAACTGCCATGTAATCTCTTTTGTGAGTACATTTGAAATGTCAGATATGACATACAAAAAATAAATTTCTGTTTCTTTCCAAACATAGGACAGAAATATCAAATAGAACAGCCTCTTCTCCATAATATTTCCACACTTTCCAACTTAATAGATGAAATTATGAATTTAACCTGAATTTATGGTATCTATTAAACATCTTAATTTCCTCCAAACCTTATTAGCCAGTAACAGCCATAACACTTCCACCTGTCCGTACTATTTTCCTGCATTTTAAATTATATTGCAATCATTTAATTTGAGTGCTAACACCAGACTACCGTTTCTGTTTCCCTACCTAGATTTCCCATCCAATCGCAAATTGTTCACAAATGCCTTTACTTCCGTCAAATTGCCTTTTTTTTTGGAAGTAGGAAACAGATATAGCAGTAGCAGGGAGAGTGAGTCTCCTCTTTATTTGAAATGATTAATTTAATAAAATCTGGCTCCTGGAATTCAAGAAAACGCAATGAACCATTTTGTATCTGATAAAGTAAAAAAATGAAGCTCCACTTCCTTGCGTGCAGCACAAAACATTTTGTCTGTGGAAAACGTAACCAATTCTGACTGGAACTTTTCAAGGTTTTATAGCGGGTGTTATGAGCCATGATGCACTGCAGGCCCTACATTGAAGTCTTGGCATAAATGTACAGCCATGTCTTTTTCCCTTTCCACTTCTACTAGTCTGCGGAGAAATCCCTGTGTGTCTTCCACAGAGCCCCTGCATATCACAGAGGTGGGCAGAAGGTAGACCTCCAGATGTTTTGGTTTTAAACTCCTGGAAGCCTCTGCTAGTATGGCAAATGATCAGGAATGCTGCGAGTTGAAGTCCTAATCATCCAGAGATTTACTCTCTGCCCACCCCTGCTCTAGGACATGTTATAGAGCTCCTTCACACGGAGCTTATGTTGTGAAATCAAGATTGGTTACTCACTGAAGTTTGCGAGTTCTTTTCACGATGTTGTCATCCTCCGGTGCCTCTCCCACCATTTTTTAGCTTTATTCTGCCATAACTTAACTAGTCGAAAATACAGTAACAAATATACACTGCCATCAAAGAGCTGGGGTATTCTGGGATAGCACAATATTACTGCAATGTTGCAGCACCATCTGCTGGTTGTATAAATGGAAAACGGCCCAAAAAAGGGGGGAGTAAAGGGGGAGGCATGTGCATTGTGCTTATCATAATCCTAGAAAGAATCCACAAGAAGAAAGTCTGGTAAAGGTACGGGATTTTTGCTTTAATGTAGAGAAACCCCTAGACTGCACACTCTTCATACAAAAATTCAACTGGTACAAAACAGAGCAGCCAGACTGTTAACAGGGACTGGCCAACGAGACCACATTATGCCAGTCCTTTTCCAGCTTCACTGGCTGCAGGTCCAGATCCGGGCCCAATTCAAAGTGCTGGTGTTAACATTCAAAGCCCTAAATGGCTTGGGGACAGGTTATCTGAAGGAATGCCTCCTCCCAGATGTACCCACCTGAACCCTAAGATCATCCTAGGGAGTCCTTCTTCATAAGCCCCTGCCAAAGGAAGTGAGACAGGTGGCTACTAGGAGGAGGGTCTTCTCTGTTGTGGCACCCCGGCTGTGGAATGAGCTCCCCAGAGAGGTTCGCCTGGCATCTACATTATACTCCTTTAGACGTCAGGTGAAGACCATTTTATTTTCACAGTGTTTTAACAGATCTTCAGTTTGATTTTTAACCTTGCTGTTGAAATTTGTATTTTAAATCCCTATCAATTTCTGCATGGCTGCTCGGTTTTTATCCTGGTTGTGCTTTTATACTGTACTTTATGTTTTTATACTGTCGTTGTTTTATATTTTGAATGGTTTTTATGGTTTTAATTTTTGTAAACCGCCCAGGGAGCTTCGGCTACTGGGCGGTATAGAAATGCAGAAAATAAATAAATAAATAAATGCTAGTCAGACCTGCTGAGCCTCACTATCACCCTGAAGAACCAATCTGACCAGTAGAACATGCCAAGACAACCCTCCCCAGTGGCTGCACGATAAAAAACAGTGAACAAGCTGTATTTCAGGGATGCATGCCTATTACTGTTGACCCCCTATGATCATCCATAGAATCCCAGACTTCCTTAGTACAAGAACTACAAGCTCTACACAATCTTTGTTCCAATGAAGTCAATGGACTAGAATGGTGCCTAGCATAGAGATGAGCTAATGTAATTTATTGGATAAGAGACTGAGCTGAGCTAGTGCCAGGTTCAAATTTCACTTCTACCATGAACTTAGTAGGTGACCTTGGGCAAAATGTTATCTCTCAACCCACTCAATACAACTTTTTCTGTATTCTGGGAGTAACATTACCAACCTTTCATGGGCTGGCATAATGATTCCTAATGCATATGAAGTGCTCTGTATACTCAAGAATGTGCTACATCAATGCTAAATAGTATTACATTCAGTAATGTTGAAAATGAAGTTGTATTTTTTAAAATATTCATACAGCTGGTGGTAAGTGATTTAATTAAGTCCGCAGAAGGAAGAAACACAGTTATGCCATACTTCATAGAGCATTGGCAAAAGGTTATACAATACTATAATGTAATAGCAGGTTTCTGAAAGCCAGGCCTCCTCCACACGAGATGTTTAATGAGCCTTGAAGGCTCATTAAAAAATTTACCTCCACAAGCACGGAGCGCAAAACGGGCGTACAGGCGCGTTATCTCCCCGATAATGCGCATTTTCGAACACGCGTTAAATAACTACTTTTATTTTGCTCCGGCCGTTAAAGCGCATTTTCGTGGTGTGAACAAGCGATTACGCGCATTAACTGCTTGTAAAGCGCTTTTTGGACATGAATTAATGCGCTTCGCTGCCTCTCGCCGCCTCCGGTGCAGAGGGATTAGGAGTAAAAGCGCCTCCGCGATAATGCGCATAATCGCGGAACCGGGCGCAAAAGCGCATCCTTGTGGAGGGGGCCAAAGTGTGGTGTCTACTGGTTAAGGTGTCAAGACTAGTACTGAGAGAGCGAAGTTCAAAACCCCACTCTGCCTTAAATCTCACTGGGTGACCTTGGGCCAATCACTCTCTCTTTCAGTCTAACCTATCCTACAAGGTTTTGTAGGCTCTCATATCAACTTGAGAAGTCACCAACAAAACACAATAGCAGTGAAATGGAAAAAAAAACTTTTTCAAAATACCTCAGGACAACATTGTAACGAAAGTCTTTGGTGGAACTATTTATTCTCAACACAAATATGAGACACAAACAGGAAGCACCATATTATTATTATTATTATTATTATTATTATTAATAATAATAATAATAATAATGCACACTTAATTTTTTAAGGCTTTGAGCTCTTATTTCTGACAAAAGCATTTAAATACTGAGCCTGTGATTAATAAGAATTGTTCCCAAATAAGACCACATAACTCATGTAAATGGAAGATATTATTGTGTTTTTCAAAGCAACTTTATGTTATAGCTAACAAATGCAGATTAATTAAGGATTTCCCTGACTTTTCAAGCATTTGATGGCTAAAGGCCTTTTGAAAACTCTGACCTATTTTAAAACAGTGATCTTCAGAATGCTTTATTTATACTGTTATGTTCAAAGTATTGGGCTCTGAGGGTTTGGAAATTCTAAATAATTGATGATCTCCTAACCAAAAGGGATGCACATCAAAGCAAGAAGCTACAATTTCTGTTCATTTGAAGGAGTTAGACAAACAAGCAAAACATGTAAGGATGGAAATACTAAAAGAAAAAAGGAAACAAATAGATTTCAGGAACCCAATTCTATTATGACATTTTTCATGGGCTCCTCTGGTCATAAATCTATAAATCATGAATAGATGGTCAAAAGTACACAAAATTCATGAGGCAGCTTTCCCAAGGGTCTCCATTCCAAACACCAACGTTCCGCCCACACCTAGGGTGACCACATGACAGGAAAAACCCATATTTGTCAGGATTTTTGGTAACAAATCCGGGAAGGGGGGAAATTATGAAATTTGATGAAAAATCCAGATTTTCCCATCCTCCCTAGCCAAAGGGCAGCTCTACTTTAATGAGAATTACCAAAAAAGCTTATAGCTCCGCCATTTTTAAAGATAAAGTGATGATACTTGGCACCATGATAGCTTTAAGGAATGGCTTTAGCCATGCCAAATTTGAAGCAGATCCATTCATCCATTGATTTTTAGGAAAAAAAATTAAGTTTGAGGTTTTAAAATATAATTTTTAAAAGAATGGTCATTTTTAAAGGTAAAGAGATGTAATTTGGCATCATGATAGTTCTCGGATAGAGCTTTAGCTTTGCCAAGTTTGAAGCAAATTTGTTCATATGCTGATTTTTAGGGATTTTTAAAGTTTGAGGTTTTTTATATATATATATATATATATATATATATATATATATATATTTAAAAATGTCATTTTTAAAGATAAAGAAGTGAATCCTGGCACCCTGATAGATCTCAGGTAGGGCTTTATCCTTGCCAAGTTTGAAGCAGATCTGTTCATCCGTTGATTTTTAGTAATTTTGTAAAGTTTGAGATTTTAAAATTATTTTTTAAAAAAAACCCACTAGAGCCATATTTTTCAAACTCAGGTTGTCAAACCTCCTCTTTAGGATATTGCACCTTAAGAATTTTCAGCCCTTGGCATCAAGGGAATCTCAAGTTTTTAGCTAAGAAGTGCTGGGCAAGCAGGGCACCTTTCTTGTTGCAGATTTGGTGCGCAGTCGGGCACCTGGAACTCAGCAGAGGCGAGGCATCCACATATCAAAAAGGGGGAATGAAGAGGTCAGTCAAAGAAGCCCACGGGGCAAAACAGAACAGGCCAGAGGGCGATGAAGAACAGGTCATCATGGGTGATGAAGGGTCATCCTTAGAGACAAACTCTCGCGACCAACAGTGAGGTGTCAGTTGAGAGAGAGGCTCTCATTTTTGCAGATGTCCTGTCGATGCAGATGTTGGAACCTGCCATATTGTTGCTTTGCTTTGCTACCCCTTCCCTTCCATTTCACTTTGTTCACTTGTGAGCTAGGCTCTGTCTGCACTGCTGGCATGCAATGCAGAATGTTTGAAGTGCACGTCAGAGAAAAATAGATAGATTTGTGGCTTGGACTGGTTGGCATATCTCTTAGAGACAGAGTTAGACTGAAGACACAACTCAGAGATAGCTGTAGCTGAAGACTGAGAGGCTGGCATGCCACACAGAGCCTTTCAAGAGCATCTCAGAATCAAGTGTTGGTGCAGGAGTTGGCTGGTTGGAGGCATTGGCTGGCATCAGTTTCAGATAGAGTTACAACTCAGAGATGGCTATAGCTTAGCCCTGAGAGGCTGGCGTGCCACACAGAGCCTTTTAAGAGCATCTCAGAGTCCAGTGTTGGTGCAGACAGAGGTGGCTGGTGGCGGAGGTTTTTTTAAAAAAACAAGAGTCACCAGGTGTGACCAAGCTATAAGCTGGCACCCTACCCCCAGCCACAGGGTACAAGTGCACAGCCTGGCTAGACTGTTGGGAGACTTTGGCAGAGAGAGGGAGAGACTGTTTGAGGCTGGAAGCTGGAGACGTCGGCTGGCTGGCATAAAGCAGAGAGAGGCTGAAGGCAACCCAGATTCACCTGTAGCTTGGCCCTGAGAGGCTGACTTGCCACCCAGAGTGTTTTAAGAGTGTATCAGAGTTAAGCAGGTGTGCAGGAGGAGAGGAGGTGGAGGCGGCTGGCGGCGAAGTTTTTTAAAGTAAGAGTCACCAGACATGACCAAACAATAAGCAATACCCCTGGTCACAAGTGTGCGGCCCGGCTGGACCATTGGGAGACTTTGGGAGAGAGAGAGAGAGAGAGAGAGAGAGAGAGAGAGAGAGAGATTGTCTGAGGCTGGAGGCTTTGGTTTGGCTGCAATGACTTAGAGAGAGAGACAACAGAGGCTGCACAGACAACCCAGAGACACCTGTTGTAACTTAGCCCTACGGTGCTGACAGGCAACGCAGGGCTTTAGAAAGAGGGTCTCAGAGTCGTGTGTTTGTGCAGGAAGTAGACAGGAGTTCAAAATCTGTATGTGAGAAGTGGTGTCAATGTGCAAGCCTTGAGAAGCTAATATAAGTGAGAAGTGTGAATGGGCAAAGTAGTGTCTGCCGCCCATAACACCCACCCTAATGTTGAAGTAGAGAAACCTGAGACAATCATACACAAGGTTAAAAAAAATTGAAATTTAATAATAAAAAAGCCAGCCAGCCAGCAGCAAGCCCTGTTAAAAGCAGCAGCAGTTTGCAGCGGAGTGAGGATACAGTCAGAAACGATATTTGAGGGAAGGAGAGAATGTATCACACAGAGTATAGCAAAAGCTTAAAAGTACAGCAAAAGCTACAAAAGTAGGAGTAAGTGAAGTTAATTTCAGATACGTTGTTCTTTATTTCAGTGATTTTAACATTAAGATGTTATGTAGAATAGATTTGTCTTAATTGTGTGCTGTAAAATCAGATATGTGACCAAGGCTATGTTTAGGTGGGCACACCCCCTTGGTGCTGGATGCGCCCCCTGGGGCCAGATAGGTTAGTGGGCATGCCCCCTTGGGAGCCGACCATGTTGTCCTCCTCTTTGGTTTCCAAAATATGGTCACCCTACCACACAGTTACCAAGTATTTTAATGTCCAAGTGTTACTTACAAATATTTTAATAATTAAAGCAGCAAACGTTACCCCAGAAAGATGATCCATAAGGAACAGAAGATATGAGAAACTGTCAATATAGGAAATATGTTCCTTTTCCATTTATAACATCTGTTTAAAATCACAGTTAAATATGGTGGGATCAACTTCTCTACTTCTACCTTTCGAAGTTTAATGCTGGCAACACAGTGGTTTGGCCTATGCTTCTAAATATATAGGCATGTGTTAAAGCAGATAAAACTAGGGCTGAGGGAAAACTACTCATATTTTGGGAACATTTCAGCCGTGTCAAAATAACTTCACTTTTGGGGTGGTCTTTTGGCACTGGGGACAACATTCATTTGTTTATTTGAATTACCCCCACATTCTCTGATTCTCAATTAGCTTCACTTGCTTTTAGTGACATCATCATATGGCCAAATTGGATTGACTACCTAGCATGTGAAGCCATCTTCTTCAATACAAAGATCCTTAATTGGCTGGATCATCCCATGACTAACCTAGGAAGGAGAAAGTAGTACCAGCCAGGGGATTAGTGGGGTAAATGATACTAAAGCAGCAGCAGAGAGTGGAAGCAATAGTCCTGAACAGGATTTAAAAAGCTGAATATGTGCACATCTAGGAGGAGATTTCTATCACAATGTGAGTGAAGTAATTCTGCTGCACCTAGCAAAGAACTTTTTAACATTCTGGATATTGTGAAAGCTGTCAAGACAAAATGCATATGAAGCAGCGAAAGTTAAGCATAGATAATTTCCATTGACTGAGTCAAATATGTGTCTAAGGCTGCCTCTACAAGAGGCATTTAAAGCTCTTTCAAGGTGCATTAAAAATGTACCTCTACAAGAACGGAGCGCAAATCGGGCATAGAGGCGCGTTTTCTCTCTGATTATGCGCATTATCGAATGCGTGTTAAATAGCGAGTTTTATTTTGCTCCGGCCGTTAAAGCGCATTTTGACTATGTGAACAAGTGATTCTCCGCATTAACTGCCTGTAAAGCGCATTTGAAACAACCGGTAAGGTCACCTGTTGAGTGCTCAATTACCTCCTGCATACAAGCATTTCCGATAAAGCACTTCAGCGAATATGCGCATAATCGGCTAACCAGGCGTAAAGCCGAATTCTTGTAGATGAGGCCTAATTCTCCTAGGGTGACCAGATAAAATCCAGGTCAGGGCTCATGTAACTTTAACAGTTGTAGAGAAAAGGGAATTTCAGCCAGTGTCATTTGTATGCAATTAGTTCCTGGTGAAATTCCCTCTTCATCACAACAGTTAAAGGTGCAGGCACTATACTAGAGTGACCATATACAAAAGAAGGCAGGGCCCCTGCAATTTTAACTGTTGTGATGAAGAGGGAATTTCACCAGGAACTAATTGCATACAAATGGCACTGGCTGAAATTCCCTTTTCTCTACAACTGTTAAAGTTACATGAGCCCTGACCTGGATTTTAATCTGGTCAGCCTAAATTCTCCTATTGAAATCAAGATGACCTAGGTGTCCTTAACTTGGTTACATTGGTGCCCAAATTAATCAGGTACTGAAAGTCATGTGTCCAACTTTCAGGCTGCAGTGAAACACATGTGATTCCAAATCCACTGTCAGAATCATGGCATCCTGATTGACTAAATTAGTTTCAAAACATGGATTTTTAAAGAATTCTCTGTATAGAAAGGAGGTGTTTGACCTTAAAGAAACATCAGTGCGTTTTAACATATTATTCAGAGACTTGCCTTCATCATTTTGTTTCAGCAGCTAGCACTATATGGATCATTCCTGATTACTAAGAATCTGTGACTTTCCTCCTTCCCAGAGATAGTACTCCATAATTAGGACACATCCTAATTATGCACAGCAAAACCTGCAATATTAAAGAGTCTTACTGAAATACATCCTTATCCATTTGACAAATTGCCTTTATTAAAAGAACCATAATTAAGGAAAGGCCCCTGGTGTGTTATGGGAGTTATCATTTAAAAATCTACAACAGCTAACTGAGTTCGCTTGGTTTTTTGTCTTTGTTGCTCCTGCAAGACATAGTGTGTGCCTGTGCTCTGTGTGTATGTATAAGTGAACCTATGCACAGTGACACGGGTTTTCTAGGAAACTTTGCAGTGGAAAAAAATTATTTGCAAATTACGGTAATTGCACAGGGAAATTTACATTGGAAAATTTTGAAAATGTGTTGATGCTCCAGAAAGTGATTTAATTTAGCGCATTTATTTTACTTGCATTAAATTTTTTCTAAGGCCGTAGACACTGCTACAACCTCAAGAAGGTGACTCTGTGTTCCAATCCCTTCCCGTGCCCCCTCACAGCCACTGTGGAAAGAACCACAATGGCTGCTTTCCAACGTTGCAAGCAATCTCAGATGATCTCGTAGAGGTTGAAAAGGGGCGTTCCAATGAATGGAAAGGGGCTGAGAGTAGAGGCCAGGACCTGCAGAATCCTATGGCCTCTCTTTCCCTGCCCACTGCTGGTAAGTGAGCTAGACAAATTCAAAGGCCAGTCTAGCTTAGTTTTTGTAGTGGGAGAGGAATAGGAGATGAAGTCCCGTTTGTCCTCCTCCTGCCCGGCTGGCAGGAGCCTGGTAGAGCATAGGACTTTCAAAAGCCTCTGAGCTCAGAGGTTTACATCTAATTGGCGGCAATCCCACAAAACTGTGCCCTAATCAATTTTAGCAACCCAAAGAATTATGCATGATATGTTGACAACCACTTGTTTGTTTCAACAGAGTTCAACTCTTTTTCCCTGAAGTTGCTGGGGCACCTTCAGTTTTGCTGTGACTATTTCCATTTCATACTGAGACGTACATGTATTTTAATTACATTCTTGCTAGGGATAATCTCCTGAAAACAATTATAACTTTGCAATGGCCAAATTTGCCTAATATTGTATTTGCTTTCGGCATCCATTCATTGTTACTAATGAACTTATGAAATGGAAATTTTCCATAGAAAAATAAAGCAGTGGAAAGTTTTCCATTTAGGATTTGTTTTGGTGGAAAATGTTTCCCCCCACATCACTGCCCATGCATAAGAATGTTGCAACATTACTAACATTAACATGTACCAAATATTTCTATAAAATATTATTTTATAGAAAGGCCTAACAAACAAGAGGGCCCTTCTAGGTCAGCTATGATACATATTATATTCAGCAAGAACTACTCTTGGAGATGATCGATCCAATCTAATACGTGGTGGGAATTACATGGCATAATATAATCTGCAGAGAATTCACATAACAATCACTTTCCTGAAACTGTACCATCAGGCTGCAGCAAGTATTCACGCATGTTGTGTGCGTGCGTGTGGAAGGATGCATGCTTAAATGCCTGTATGAACATCAAAATCTCTCTGCCTACGAAAAGTAGAATGTTAAGGAAAGGGCTCTAGCCTGAATCTAGGTGCAAAGGAAATTTTATACGGAGGAGCATTTCAACATGCAGTCCCCCACATTCTGTTTAAAATTGTGTAGTCTCTGAAATTACTGAGCAGCATGTATAGACAAATTCTTTTTTTTTTTTTTTTTTTTTGGCAAGGATGTGTGTGTATGTCAGAACAGGTGTTGTTGAACAACTATTAGCCAGGATATAAATGTAACAAATGAATAAATTACTGCAATGGTGATTAGGTTTGGAGGCTAGTGTACCAGAATTTGAGCCCAAAGTACAAGAGATTCCTTTGTACACTGCTTTACATATATGATTCCCCCGTACTTGTAGTCTGTGGATAGTAATTTATACTCTATTGATCTGGAGAGTAGGCAGCTGAGTAGCCTGGGAAGGCATCCTGTTCAGATGTGCCACAAACTCCTGCCGCCTATGCCATCTGTACCACTTGTGTTGCAGGTTAATAACCCATGCTCTACAGTTCAAAGCAACAACCTCTGGACTCTTCTAGAAAGTGGTCATGTTGATTCCTTGTGGCTTGACAAGTTTGGAACCCTTACCGGCAGCCTCCACCAGGCGATCCCAAAGTGTTTGTTTTCACATTGTTTAACCAACCTGCTTTAATTGGAGCAACACCCTTGTTTGGCTAGAGATCTGGTGGCAGGGAAGTGGCAGCCACGTTGTAGGCTGTAGATTACTGCAGCATGATGTAGCCATTGAAGTTTGACTCAAGTATATCATCTGTCATTTGAAACACAATGTGGCAGAGTGGGTGGGACTTTGGTTTCATCTCTGCCTCTCCACAGTTGCATGAAGGTTAATCATGCTTCCATCAGAACTTGTGCAGCAGAATCAAAATCAAGTTGCTAATGACAACTTCACAAGAGCTGCCAACACTGCATATGGTAATCTTTCAGTCATATTCTTTGGGCTGTTAAGTGCTTATGGGAATAAGGTTCTGACAGGCAGGCATGCTAGTGAGAAAACTAACTCCCTTGGTTGCATTGACATGAGCCAATTCCGGGTGAAATATTCTTGTCACGTCTCATCGGGCTCTGTGTGCTGATTCCTCTGGGAGGTGACTTCAAGGAAGCTCTTGGGGGAAACAAAATTATAATCTACTTTGGAGATGAATAGTGTATGTTGTCTGAAACATCCTGTTTTGGCCAGGATTGGGAAGCACCCCACTTGTCCCAAGGGAGAATCTGGTTTTCCTCGCTCCTCTCCACTGAATCCTTTCCAGAAAAAACTCCATCTTAACAAGTGTCCTATGGGATGCCAAAGAGGGCTGGCCGTCTGGGAAATGTCTGAGAAAATTCAGCCTATGTCCTGCAATTTATTGGGCAAATGACATTGGCTCAATTCGGATGACACGCCCCCTAACCCTAGGGGGCACTCCCCAAACAACATGGTAATAAATAATCAACTGTGGTGTGGATGAGGATCAGCGCTGAGTTGACTATGGCAGCATTCGGATGACACAATAGTCAAAACAACGATTGTTTCCCCCACACCAGTTGTTTATTGTGTCGTCCGAATTGAGCCAATGTGGGGGCTTGGGAAAAAGCTTCTATCTGCCAAACCAAGGAGTGTTCTAACTGGGCAAGGGGAAAGTTTCAGTTTGATTTTTTTAAAAAAAAATGGATATGTGAAAGGCTTTCCGTTGGAGGTATTTAATGGGAACTTTCTTTGATGTGGTTTGAGGCTTGGAAGTAGGGATGGGTATGGGGTGAGGACTCAACTTCTGGAATGGTTTAGCTTTCTTGATTTAAGGCAACCACCAAGGGAGGAGATTATATTATATATGTTTGTGGCTTCCTATGTACCATTTCTGTAAATGCATTTCAATTACAATGAGCTTTTGCAAATATTTATAAAAGAAGTTCAGAATGTTTAAAGTATTAAGCTTTAAGAACTCTCCAATGTGTTAATGAAAATAGTTTAATATACTATCTCCTTAAGCAGAAACCAAAACATGTTTGTAGAAGCAGGGGCAAGGACTATTAGCGTAAGTAACAGGGGGAAAGCAATTTGTTTTTAAAGATACCATTTGTGAATGCTTCTTTGCTGGAAACGGCTTTGTGTACTAAGACTGACTTTCCGCCTAGAACATCTATTCCTTTGCCTCTTTGTACAGCTTTTTTTCAGTGTCAGTTAGAAGCCAGCCACCTGCTCTTTCATTTCTTCAAAGTAGGTCAGCAGTGAGCCAATCAATCTTTCATCTTCATTACTATGAAATCCAAAAGCCAAAGGCAAATGAACCATTTGAAGGAAGATGCAGTAATAGCTGTGGCATTTCTCTTTCCTCTGTGTTAGCCATTTGCATCTGGACATACCAAGCTAGACGGTAATGTTCATCTTTTAGTGAGAAATGGCATCAGGCATCCTATTAATTAGCTTGTACTTCTGCAAATAACATACCGGGCAGCTCATAAAGCTCCATTTATGTATGATTTATGAACAAAAATTAATTGTTTTGGAGCTAGGATCTTAAAAATAGAAAGTTTGCTCTACTTCTCCTCATAAATATTTCATTCAGTACCCAAATGCCAAACTAGATGTGATGTTGGGAGATCTATGGCAGAAATGCCTGTATATTTTTTTTAATGAAGAGCAACCACAGGCCCCCAGTTCAGATTGGGATTGAGGTGCTGAGGGTGTTTAACTTGTCTCCTCATGCTACAATCCTGAAAAAAAAAAAAAATCCCCCCAGAGTTGCTAATTGCCCCAAGGTGGTGGTGGAGATGGGAAATGTAAAGTACCTGTATGTAAGCTGGATATTTTTCCCCCTGCAGCTTCTGATGGGGTGGAAGTGGTTAAACCTCCATCCCCAGTACTATAGCCTCAATCTGAACCCCTCCCCCATGGCTTCTTCTGAACACTGCCCTTGCCAAGTTGATCTTCTATACTCCTCACAGCATGGTTTAGTTCAGAGGTCCCCAACCTTTTTGGACACATGGGCACATTTAGATATTTGAGAGACTGCTGTGGGCACCACCACAAAATGCCTCACCGGTGGGTAGCAACTTTGGCATCTACCTGTTGCATCTATGGATCTTAGGCTGTGCCTTTGTTTCGTGTCTATTGGACACCGCAACATCTTTTTAATAAGGGTTCATCTAATTCATCTAATTGCTGAGGGTAGAATAGAGCTAATGCTTCTTTTAAACAAATGGTTTGGCAATGTCCAGTTGTTGCTTCTTTTGGGGAGGAGGTTATTACACAGATAATTTTGTACTGGAACAGTCTTTAATATTCACTGATGTACACGCTCTTTTAAATTATTTTTGTGCTTCATCGAAATTAACAAATAGTCAGTGTAAAGGGATTCACTGCGCCCTTTTGACAGCTAAAACATTGTTATGACAACACTGGAAGAATAAACACTCACCTTCTATAATGCAATGGATCGATGACCTTACAACACTTTCAACATTTGAATAGATGCCACCTTCAAATGGATACTTATTTAAATATTTAGTCTACTTTTGTTGAAACCCGTGTATAACTGCTAGAAATTTATAGCCATTTCAAACAAATCTATATAGGTATATATATTTTTAAAAGGTGCTCACAGGCACCACATTGGGGATACCTGGCTTAGCCCTTTTCTAGTCTTTCTAAATAAGCTTTTGAAAGCTTTCACCAGTACTATCAGAGAGCTGGGGCGGGTGCAACGGTGCAGCTATGGCTGGAACTCTGGGCCAAAATCCAGGACTCCACAGCCTAGGCCTAAGCCAAATGACTACCTAGGGAGCAGCAGGTAATGGGGGCATTGGCAAACTGGGCTGGTATGGGCATGCCATGGCCCATACAGAGGTTGATGCTCGTTTCTTCTTTCTTATTATTTTTGGAAGCATGTTATCACCAGGGGGCAGCAGCAATATATGTGCATGGTTGCAAATGCTCATGTTATATTCATTCCCAGGAAAAGCATCAGAGCTATAGAATGAAACTGCACTGCATTCCTATAGTCACGGTGGTGCTATGATTTATTAATTGTTATTAGTTTAAAATGCAAAATTGCACATGTTCAGTGTATTTCTTTTTTTTAGAATCAGGGATTTTATCAGGGATTTTTTGCTCCACGTATCAGGATTGTAGAAGCTGTTGCAAATTATGAAATGGCGATAGGGAGGGTGGGGCGAAGGAAGATATTAATTGTGTGCTACATAACTGAAGTAATACACATAGCCATTTAAGCGCACACATACACCGACTATTAAGTCCAGGGCCAACAATTATTTAGCTGCGCCATTGTAGAGGTTTTACGAGAATTCAAGCAACCACCATTGCTCTAATTAACTGTTGGTCTCTCCTGTCTTTGAAGGAGTCACTACTGCCTGATACCCCATCCTGGTACATGATACATTTCTCCCCTTGGGAGTAGTAGGCAACGGAGGGGTGAGGGGCGTGAGACAAGAATCAAGGCAGGGGATCCACATATGTTGAATTGTACCCATCTTGATTCTGCTTGTCTATGAGAAGGCAAACCTACTCAAACTCTCATGATACTCCTCCACCTTGTTGAGAATACTAGAGCTTTGGAATGGTTGTTTGGAGGAAACACTATCTTTGGAGAAGCTACTGATGCATGCTACCCTGTCCTGCCCCTCAAGTAAGCATTTCCCACTTTGGGGATGAGGTATCAGGTAGTGGAAAGAAGTGGGCCCTTGGAGCACTCAAATGGAACACTTGAAGAGCTCAGTTCCTTTTTGGGTGAGCGGTGGGACGTCTGTGCATTTCTAAAGAGGGCCACACAATGTGTTGTAAGCTGATTTGTCGACAGAAAAAACAAACAGTATTTCTTCCTCTACGTTCTACGCTCTGCCAGTATAGAGGAAGTAAGAGCTGTGAACCAGTAAGTCTCTTGTATGTGACTCAGCCACGTACTCGCTCATTTCACTGAGCTCCCACCAGTTGTAATATGGGCAAAAGCATACTGGTTTACCTTGTAGGGCTGGCATAAAGATTGTTGAGATACACTCCCCAATAATCTTAGGGAATGTATGCATTTGCATCCCTGTTGAAGCTGGATTAACTCAAGTATTCTATATTAGGCCCTGTTGAATGATTATTTCCCTCAAATTCCCCTTATTTTCTAGTAGAGTGACCTAGTTGTACCGTCTATGCTGAGTTCCTGTACAATTCCCTTAGCATGTCAGAAATGCAAACTATTGGTGGCCCGCTCTTTAAATCACATCACCAGAAAGGAGAGTTCTGCTATGGAAGTCTTTAATGCTGATCTGATCCACATATTTAGAATAACCATATGGTATGGGCCTCCGGGGACTGTACCATTTCAGGCTGCAGTTGAAGGACTGCATATTTGAATGCACACTCACTGGGGGGCTGCTTTGACAGTGCCGGGTTGCTGCCACTTTTGAGAAAACCCGATGCTATTGCTGCTGCAGGGTGGCGGCGACTAATCCTGATGCAGAAGGCAGCATGGGCTTTCCAGTGGCCATTCAGCTCACTGGGCTTGCCCTCTGCCTAGGCTTCCGTAGAACAATCAGGGGTTGCCATCCACCCGGGAATGTCTCTGCTTCAATGCTGGCGCAAGGACAGATTCCAGAAGGGCTGTAGTCATCTTGCTCCAGCATAAAATGTCAGGGTAAGTCCCCGACTTTTTAAATTTGGAGCTTCGTGGGAAAGCCCCATGGTAGCTTTGAGGTGGCTACTGCATTGCATAATGGATGCAGCCCACTGCACGTCCACCACAGGGCTTTTAACACATATAGACAGCCCCCAGGTTTTTAAAAACCAATGAATTCCCCACATAGAAATCAAGATCCAAACATGCAGTCCCCCACTTGCATTATGAAGTGATACAGTCATCAGCATGGTGCCATGTCATCATTTTGAATGTGATGATTGGCTCTCTGTAAGGGTTACCTTCGTGTTTGATGGCAGTCAAAAATGAAGAGAGCGTACAATATATGAGTCAAGGGATTAGTAGTATACAAGAATAGTTTTCAAAACTGGAACGTCCTGGTTCTATCTTGCAGCTGATCAAGTGACTCCTTATCAAAGCTAGCATCTTTGTCTATTAAAATTAGGTGAAGGACAAACTGCTTACTTGAATGTTATCAGTTCAGTTCAACTCAGCTCAAATTAAAGCAATTAGCTATGATTTCTAAATCAAATTTGTGAAAATAAGCACATGTTCATTTCATAGTAAAGGTCAATTCACTAATTGGGTTTTATTTATATAAACATTGCCTATAATCTCATTTACAGAGGTAATTCAAGTGAGACAATAATGATGGAGGTATATTTGATTAACTATAGCATCACTGCTAACTAGGGTTTATACAGGCAGAAAAAATTCTCTTTAATCCTATGAGGAGAAATGCATCGCATGTAGAATGGGAAATGCATATAGAGTATTTTCCTCTTCATAGATAAGAATTGGAAATCCCTGCACAATATGGTGATCTGGACAGAGCTGAGCTGGACGTTCTTCTTTCCCCACTTTCATACTGCAAAAGTGGGGGCGTTTCAGCAATACTTTGTTGGGGCGGGAAGTAATTCTATTAATTTTCTTGGTTGGGGCTTAATAATAATAATAATAATAATAACAATTTATTTCTTACCCGCCTCTCCGTCTGGATCGAGGCAGGGAACAACAACATGATAAAATACATAAAACTGATTAAAACATGACACATATTATTAAAACTGCATAAAAATCCTAAAACATCCTAAAAACATCCTTAAAACATTCTAAAATTCCACTGGATATGCCTGCCGGAAGAGAACAGTCTTTATGGCTTTCTTAAATTCTAAAAGACTGTTAAGTTGACGAGTCTCCTCCGGCAGGTCATTCCACAGTCTGGGAGCGGCAGAAGAGAAGGTCCTCTGGGTAACGGTTGTCAGCGTAGTCTTGGCCGACTGCAGTAAGTTCTTCCCAGAGGACCTGAGCGTGCGGGGCGGATTGTATGGGAGAAGGCGATCCCACAGGGAACCTGGACCCAAACCATGTAGGGCTTTAAAGGTAATAACCAACACTTTATACTTCGCCCGGAAACTAATTGGCAGCCAGTGGAGCGATTTTAAAGCTGGCGTAATACGGTCACCCCTAGATGTACCGGTGACCAACCTGGCTGCCATATTTTGAACTAGTTGAAGTTTCCGGACTAGGCATAGAGGTAGCCCTATGTACAGCGCATTGCAGAAGTCGAGCTTCGAAGTTACCAGCGCGTGCACCACCATCTTTAGGTGTTCCAACTCTAGGAAGGGGCGCAGCTGGCGTATCAGCCGAAGCTGATAGTAGGCACTCCTGGCCGTCGCATCTATCTGGGCTGTCATTTGGAGCGACGGATCCAGGAGCACCCCCAAGCTGCGAACACAGTCTTTCAAGGGGAGTGTAACCCCATCCAGAACCGGTTGACACACCTCCAAACCCAGGTTGCGGCCTTTGACAGCAAGCACCTCCGTCTTGTCTGGATTCAGCTTCAGTTTGTTTTTCCTCATCCAGCCCATTACCGCCTCCAAGCATTCATTCAGAGGAGACACACTATCCTTAGCTGGCGCTGTTATCAAAGGCATAGAGAAATATATTTGGGTGTCATCAGCATACTGATAGCACCCCGCCCCATGCCTCCGGATGATCTCTCCCAACGGTTTCATATAAATGTTAAACAGCATTGGGGAAAGGATGACACCTTGCGGTACGCCACACAGCAGCTCCTTCTTTGCAGAGCAGCTATCCCCAAGCATCACCATCTGGAACCTGCCCGAGAGGTAGGACCGGAACCACTGAAGCACAGTGCCCCCGATTCCCAATCCCCTGCTGAGAGGTCCAGAAGTACCAACAGGGACACACTCCCCCTGTCAATACTAAGGCGTAGATCATCCACTAAGGCGACCATAGCAGTCTCAACTCCGTATCCCGCCCTGAAGCCAGTTTGAAATGGATCTAGAAAATCAGTGTCATCCAAGACTACTTGGAGTTGAAAGGCAACCGCCCTCTCAATCACCTTGCCCAAGAATGGAAGGTTTGATACCGGTCTGCAGTTATTAAAGTCCAGGGGATCCAGGGAGGGCTTCTTTAGAAGCGGCCGTACCACCGCTTCTTTTAAACATGATGGGAAAGTCCCCTCCCTGAGAGATGCATTAATAATATATTGTAATTGCGATCTAACCGCATTTCCTCCCTGGACGACCAGCCATGAAGGACAGGGATCGAGAGGGCAAGTCGTCGTCCTCACTCGTCCAAGCAGCTTGTCCACGTCCTCGGTACTCACCAACTGAAACTCATCCAGTGTAATTCTACTTGCGGAGTCGCCGGACACTCCATCGTCAGCCTCTGCTATAACGACAGCATCTAAGTCGGCTCTTATCCGAGAGATTTTATCTGTGAAATGATCGTTAAAGGCATCACAGCGAACTGCCGAAGGCTCTAAAATCGGATTCAGGGGGGAAGGTGCCTGAGTTAGACCCCTCACCACCCTGAACAGTTCCGCTGGACGCGAATTTGCAGACGCAATGTGCGCAGAGAAGAAAGCTTTCTTCGCTGCACATATTGCCACCCCATAGGAACGAAGATGTTCTCTATGCCGTGTCTTGTCGGATAGAAGTCGAGTTTTCCGCCATCGGCGCTCCAGTCGTCGTCCTTTCCGCTTCAACTCCCTGAGGTCTTCCGTATAACAGGGCACCCTGTTAGAAGCAGGCCGGAGAGGACGTTTGGGGGCGATCGTGTCGATAGCCCTAGTTAGGTCTTGATTCCATCTATCGACCAGGGCTTCTACAGGATCGTCGACGATACCAGCCATAAAACCCTCCAAGGCTTTCTGAAATCCAGAAGGATCCATCAGCCTTCGAGGGTGGACCATCTTAATAGGTCCGCCACCCCTGCAGGGGTGGGTGGTAGCCATGATACTAACCCTGACCAGAAAATGGTCTGTCCACGACAATGCAGAGGTATTCGTTACCTCTACCCACAGATCTGTCTGTTCGGAGCTGAAGACAGCATCGAGGGTGTGACCTGCTGAATGTGTAGGTCCAGAGACCAATTGGGATAGGCCCATGGTTGTCATGGATGCCATGAACTCCTGAGCTGCACCTGACAAACCAGCCTCGAATGGGGTGTTGAAATCGCCCAGGACCAAAAGCTTGGGCGAATCCAACACCAACTCCGAGACCAGTTCCGTGAGCTCGGCCAGGGAGTCTGATAGGCAGCGGGGTGGCCGGTACACTAACAGAATCCCTAGTCAGTTGCTTAACTTTGGAGCAACTGCCTCTCCCCACCCATTTTGTTTACTCATTACTCAATGGTAAGCAGAGGCAGAGCTGGTGCAATTAGTAGCCTCATGGCTGCCATGTTGCCCCATAATGTCTCTGTGGAAACAATATTCCATCATGATGTAGTGTCATTCCAGAGGAACTGTTGGGAAAAAATATGGCACAATGTCTCTGTATTGCATCCCCATGTTGCTGGAATGGTTCAGCCCCAACATCTCCAGATAGGACTGGGAAAGTCTCCTGGCTGGGGTGGCCAGTTGAGAATCACCAAAAAAGAGGTTACGTATAACCAAGAAAGACAATCCAAGAAGATGATCCATGTGCATATGCTAATTTATATGTATAGATGCAAATTCAGAAATAATTATTGTAATCTAAACAGAAATATAGTACGTCTCACTATAGTGTGGAAGGCTGCGACCACATGACCTGTGTGCCTTGCTCAGTCTATTGTACAAGTGCTGATAATGGGAAACTTCAAGGCCCAGCTTCTGAAGGTGCTTTATCAGTATAACAGACTTGGACTGGACAGCCCTTCAGATGCAGGATGCCTTCAAAATAGAGGGCAGTCCTCTCACAGGCCTTCAAGTAGAGGACTGTCCTCTATAAAAGAAGACACATGGCCATTCTACTTCTGGCTGAAACCCTGAGAGCCACTGCCAGTTGGTGTAGATAAAACTGAGCTAGGTGGACTAACGGTCTGACTCAATATAAGGCAGCTTCCTATGTTCCTAATCCACAAGACAATTTTTTGCTACAAGGACTTAGTCAATGTTGTTCTCAGATGATAAATTAACTCACATACAATTGCTATGAGTGCAAACCTCCACCTGTTAGTGCATGCGAAACTTCCATTGATTTTAATGGAGCAGGATGTCAGCTATGACATTTTACGCAAACCGTCCTCTACAATGACCTAATGCTGGCCATTCTTGGAGAGCATGCCCTGTGCTAGAAAGAGTATGTTTTTAAGCCAATTGCTGAGGGGAAGAAGGAAGTCCAGGTAAATGACTGGGAAAAGATGCCTGTCCGCCCTTCTTAGAACTGTCTGTGTTTTGTAAGTTTATTTATGCCATTTCAAATCTGTTTCCATGGAAACTGAAACAAAACTGGCCACCAGCTGAGTCAGCTTCTACTGTTGGCTTCCAGTTATCACAATGTCATCTGTTTCCCTAGAAACTGATGTAAAGATGATTTAAAAAATAAGGGACACTGATTATTTTTATAGGGATGTAGAACATTTCTCTCAACTGGGTCCAAGCCAGCTTCTATTTAAGCAATTGCAGGTTTTGCAGGGGCTTTGACAGGAGCAAGACCAAACCTTTATTTTCACCCATCACAGAATGGCTGCCAGTAGCCCGCAGGCAGGAGCAGCTGAAACGGACAGCTCTCACTTTCAGCTTCTGGCTGCCTGCCTGCTGGCTGGCTGGCTGGCTGGCTCCCTCCCTCCTGAGCTCTGGAATGGCTGGGTTTGCAAATGAGCTCCACCATACAGACACATTTGACTCCCAAGAGGACTAGAGTGATTCACAAAAGGATTAAACATAAAGTTCAAAACAGACAGAAGAAATGGATGGATGTAACGATATTCAAAGAACAAACTGACTAACAAGCTCTGACCTGCAGTAAGTTGAGCACCCTCAGAAACTACCTCAACCAATTACATGCTTCATTTCATAATGCACTCTCCCTTTGATAAAGTTCTCTTTAATCCAGCTGTTAGCTGATTGAATTGCCTGGCAACTACAATTTAAATATATATACATATGATTAGATTTTATGTTAATTGTTATTTAAATTTTAACCTACGTGCTTTGAAACACATACATACTGGCATTTTTTAAAAAACTGGTTTGCCAAAGCAAGGGTGTGAACCTATATAATCATCTTTAACTGAACACAATATAACTCTGTGCATATAATATGTTGCAGTGGGAAGCCTTTGATAGCAATTGGCTGAGCTGGTCCGATGGCACAAAATGCTATTCATGAAGATTAGAACTACTCAGCAAACAAAGCTGTCAGAATGTCTGCAGTCCAACTTCTGTGATGAGAAAGCTGTCACTTTGGCTGGGAGTAAAGTCTCACACAGTGCCCTACGGACAGGAGTTGCTTTTGGGGACGGTCTTAGAACAGGAAAGACATCTCAGGAAAAGGAAAAGGCAATGGACAGGGAGAGCTCAATACATTTTGCTGCCTGAGACAAAGGACTAGATGGTGCCTCCTCCATTCTATGTATAGAAACTGGCTGGACTTGACTGGCAGTTGAATCTTACTTCAACACTGGCAACGCAACATAGTATCTTTCACCACACCTGAGGACAGTAAGCTAGCTTAGGGGGCAAGGGCAAACTGAGTTCCCCACCCAGCTCTGATCTCACCACCATTCTCAACAGCATCTGCCACCTAAGGCAGCTGCTTCACTCTGTCTAATGCAGTATGGAAATGAGACACACATACATACATACATCTATAGTGTTATCACACTGAGAATGGGGTAAGACAATATTGCCTAATACTGGGGAGGCCCAGGACTCATGGTGGACCAAATGTTTTGCCTGAAAAAGTCTTAGGTTTAGTCTTTGGCAGCTCCAGGTAAAAAGAGATCTCAGCAGGCTTGAGAAATATCACTGCCTAAGACCTTAGCGAGTCACTGCCAGTATGAGTAGACAGCACTGGACCAGATGAACCCATATTCTGATTCAGTTCTGGCGAAGCGTTTTTAGCACTGGCTGTCACTGCAATGCCCTGGCTTCCAAAGTTCAGATGGCTGCAGTCAGCTGTACATAGATTAACTTAGTATAAGAAGAACAAATTGGAGCAAAACAACCAAGGGCTAAAGTGAATGATGGCAATGTTTGCTCCCCTTGAAGAGCCAGTTAATTGGGACTCTGGTGGGGATGAGCAATACAAATTAAAAAGCAGAATGAGTTATTCCTAAAACAGCTATCTATAATTCATAACCGAGGTCTCATGTAGCCATTAATAAAAATACCCTTGGGAGTATCTAAAATTATAAATCACCATTTTCTAAGACAACGTGTGTCTCTTACACAGGGTAAGTATTTTTTTGTCTCATTTAGATGCCTAAATGTGGCAATGGTTTTGCTCATATGATCACGTGAATTCATTGGCTTGATGCTTCAAAGGACTAATGTTTTCCAGTGTTGCAACATTGACTGGGATGTGATACAGACATGTATAGAATCACTGCTAATTCAAGATATATAGAGTTACTGCTAGGTAGCATGAAAAGTAGGGATGGCTCTCCCATGAAGTGGGGTGAATCCCCTCCCTCAGGTGGTAGAGAGGGAGGAACAGCAAGTTACATGCTCAGCTATGGGCACTGCCACCGCCACTAGGTGCCCCCCATGGGCACTGCTGGGGGGTGATGCTGGGAAGGTGGATGCTCTAGAGAGCCCCGCCAAACACTCTCTCATTGTACATTTGCAGAGCCACTCTGGATGCTTTTTATGGGCAAAGCAGCTCATCAGAGAACAGCAGTAACAAAAAATGGTGGCAGCAATGGGGAGGTAGGTGGGAGATGGGAGATGCAGTGGGGAGGAGATGCTGGGGGGCACAGCAGGGGAGGCACAGCACGCAGTAGGGGTGGCAGGTGCTGGGGTAGGGAGATTTGGGGGGGGAGACATGGCAGAGGCATACATGTGGTCTCCCACCTCAGGCAGTGGTAGAGCTTGTACCGGCTCTGACAAAAAGCCACTATTTTATAGCAAGTACAACAGAATATTTTAATGTTTCAGTGTGTGAAACAGTAACTGGGTTTATAAATACATTAAAAATATGGACAATAGCGCAGAGAAAGAAAATGTAGAAGAATTCATCTTCTGTGACTGTAAAGGAGCAAAGCAAAATTTTCACAGTTACCTATGATTTTCTCCCTTACCATTCTAGTTTTACATGTGTAGGGAGTGTTTTATATTGGGAGCATCCAGACATTCACTCACTGCACCTGCTTCAATCTGAAATGTGCAACCCATCAAGATATCTGTCACATGGAGTGTCTGCTTGTCTATTTTTGCTTCAATCCTAAGCATACTTATTAGGAAGACGTTAAGTCAAACTGAATTCAGTGGAAACTTACAGCTCCATCAGATGAGCGTTGTATTGCATGCTCATTACTGGGCACTCATGGATTTTCGTTGGTCCCTCTCATGATGACCTCTGCTTCCCATGCACCTCCCGCCCCTTCTAGCCTTCTTCATGCAACAAAAAAAACACCCCAGTAAAGTCTGACTTATTTTTAAAGATGAAAGTTGCCACTATCTCCTACTGTGTGCAGGAGAAGCAGTGGGATCAAAATGGCCCACTGAATGGGCCATGCGCAGTAATGGAGGACAAACGCGCGGTTGGAGAAGCGACGGTAAGCAAATGTGTGGTTTCCCCTGTGTGATGACGCTGTTTTCAACAGCTGGGCTGATACATTTATTTTCACAGATCCCAGTATACTTAAGGTTTCTCCAGTTGTGTTAACAACATTATCCAGCTTGCCAAGGAGCCCAGATCATCCTGAGTAACTGGCCTTTACAAAGGTATATTTTACAGAAGTATGATTATGTGGGCTTGATACGGTAATAACTAAAGGAAATTAAATTTGTGAACGTTATGCAACACATCAGAAGAGATTATTTCAATGGTCCCTCCTGACCTTAAAATCTGTGCATAAATCAGAACACCAACCTTTCACCATTAATTACCATATCTTGCTCTCCAGTGTCTCCACCAAGTCCCCTTGTACAACAACATACAAGTCATGAAAAATTGGAAGTTTTAAATGATGCTATACAGAACCATCACATACAGCTAACACATCACAAGAACAAACACACTCGCCCCCAGCAAGAATACTGGCAAGGGAGTATCAGCCTGGCATGAAACTGGATTTAAATGCCTCATGTCTTCATTCTGGCATTGTCTAACAGATCTCTCTCCAATACCTTTTCTCTCCACTTCACTTCCTTGGTGTGTCTGGTGTCTTTGTAAGCCTGAGAGAATCCTGTGTCTTTCTTTTTATTTATGTATGGGGTCAAGTTATTGTGAGTCAGCATTACAGGATGATTATTTTTAATAAACATATTGCTTTTTCATCCCACCCGTCTTAGAAGCTGGTAAAAGCAAAGCAAATTTAAATTATGAAACTACAACACCTAATGATAAAATGCCATGAATTTAAACATATACCACAAAAGCACAGTTATTTTTTTTAAAAAAAAAACAATTTCTGTCACCATGGGTTAGCTTTAGCATGAATTGAGTGACATCTTGTTTTTAAGTGCCTGCCCTCCATTTTGTCCACATATACTATCAACAATGTCTGTGTCAACGAGCTAATTCAACCTGCTGTTCAGGATGTTACCAGTGCACCGTGAGGGCTGTCTTCCCACAGTATGGTTCCTATTAAAGAGTAACCACATGAGTGAGAAAAATAACAACAGTTCTTTTCCCTACCAGTGTCACTCACTGGGCTTTCGAGGCTGGTGTGGGAAGGAATGAAATCATTTGGTCAACCCAGGAGACTCCTGTCTAGAAAAGTTATTTTAGCAATGTGTGATCGGAATATGGAGAAGCGGCTCCCACAATTCCAGTAATGTAAGACTCTGACTTGAAGGAGCAACCATGAAGCTCAGCAAACTCCGGAACCCAACTGGCACCATTACTTGGATTTTAAGTAATGTATCGAACATAGCACCCAGGCAGGAGCATACTAAAGTCGAGGGAGATACTTTCATAAGTATCCAACCATAACAATAGTGTCCATGTAATATCTCAAGAATTGGAGGGCTCAATTCCAGACGTGTATTAAATGTGCAGCACTGCAATCAGACTTTGGAACATATATATATATATATATATATATATATATAGTTTTGAATATACATATAGTTGCTACGGAAGCTAAGAATTTCTGAGCCAGCCTGAGCTGCTGGTCTCACGTTTAACAAGACATTATCGGAGATGCATGGCTGCCACCTATTCACATCTTCCCAGTAACATCTAATAAAAAAAATGTGTAACATGATGCTGTTCAATGTATCCCTGAACCTACTTCAATTATAGTAATTGACTGCCACTTAGTTGGGATAATGAATGTGATAATGTTGTGGCATACATATCTTTTACCAGATATTACCAGGGAGATGCATGGGAAAGATGCAGGCCATCAGCAACCACGATCTCCCATAACATCTAGTTAGCCCCTTGTTGCTGGTACTGAAGTCTGCTTAGACTATGTGTCTCACTGACTTCAGCACAACCTGTAAGAATAACAAGTTATGAATATAAAAGAAGTCTTGTTGGTACAGACCAAAAATCAGTTTAGTCCAGCATCTGGCTTCCCATAGTGGCCAAACAAATGCCTCCAAGAAGCCCAAAAGCAGGCCATGAAGAGCAAAGTTGCTCACCAGCTACTAGTATTCAGTAATGCACTGCCTATCAAAGTGAAGTCTTCATATCATCATCACGACTAATATACATAAGCAAACTTAACCCCCATGAATTTGTCTAATCCCCCTTTAAAACCATCTAAGCCAACACAGTTTGTGGCAATAAATTCCATACACTGATTACACATTGTGTGGAGAAGTACTTTCTCGTGTCTGTCCTGAATCTATTACCAATCAGCTTCACTGGATGACCCCCACTTCGAATATTTTGAGAGTGGGAGAATAAAAATTCTCTATCAAAGTTATGCATTTTATAGACCTGTATCATGTCCTTCCCACCTTAGCACATCTGGGGCCTAGAACATTAAGCATACCAATTCCATTCAAGATGAGTTACACATTAGATACCTTGATATAGGAAAATGTATTTTATGCAACACTACCCCTAAACTTAGATTGCCAAACAGCTACTCAGGACAACAACAAAGTGAAAGCTAGAGAAAAGCAAATGAAGGCATGAAAAGAGGAAGGGGGGGGGAAGGTTATCATCAGGACCTCATGTACTCAGGGTTAATAAAATTAAGCACCAACGCAATCTAAATTCTGTGCCCAAAAAGCTGAATTCTTTTAACTGTACAACTGTATGAACATATCTGTAAACTGTATGAACATCTGCATCATAATTATAATTATTATTTAGACTTACACTTGGCATCAAAATCCTGTCACCAGCCACGGGAAATCTACTTCAATGATCTCTCTGGCTTCTGAAATTTCAGAAGGCAATGCCCACACACTTTCAAGCATGTATCTTTGTTGCTTAAAAAAAATGCAAAATAAAAACAAAAAATACAGTACAGGATCTCCGCCTATACCTATATTCCACCTCTTTTCTGAATTCTTGCAGAATCACAGTATATATTCAGTCCTGGGTATAAACCTCCATCTATTTACAGGCTCTAGTCCAGGGATGGGCAACTGCAGGCGGTCCAGGGACCATTTTCACCCCTCAGACACGCCCTCTTCCTATGGACTGCACTGGGAGAGAGGAAAAAATAAAAATCAAATGAAATAAAGATCACTGGTTTGCCACCAAACTTTGGAGGCAAACCACTCCATAATGCCCAGAAGCACTAAAACAGTTACATTTGTTTATTTTAATTGTCCATAATGTACGGAGTGCTAAATGGACAAATCTAGCTTCCATCTAGGCTAAATTTGTTCGCTTTAGCACTCCACAGCTGCTAAAATGAACTTCTGCACTTCTGTTGTTTTTGTTTTGTTTTTTGTTCGGGGTGTTTTGGGGCTGCATGCAGCCTGTGGGCCAAATGTTGCCTACCCCTGCCCTAGTCAATTGTCTTGTATGCCTAAGACTGCATTCAGACAACACGATAGTCAATGGTGGGGTAATAATCAACTTTACAGTTGTTCGTCTAGGGGGTACTCCCTACACAACATGGTAATAAATAATCAACTGTGGTGTGGATTAGGATCAGCACTGAGTTGACTATGGCAGCATTCGGCCGACACGATAGTCAATACAACTGACGATTGTTCCCCCCCCCCCCCCCCGGTTGATTATTGTGTTGTCCGAATGCAGCCTATGTGTAGGACTTGTAGAGTGATAATTTTTAACCAGTGTTGTTTTTGTAGTTAGTTTATATCCTTAACTTAAGAATCCCCAGGTGTCCTTCCATCTAGGCACTGACCGGACTCAGACCTGATTAGCTTTAAAAAGGTTGCTACTTCACGCTGGTCCCAGAGCATGAGACCAGCCTGCTAACTCATACAGACAAGCCATCAAAGGCAGAGCTAATTTATATCAAGGAAGAGTTAAAAGAAACCAAGGTGTACTAATAACGTATGCTCTCATTTCCAAAAAAGACATCTTGTACGCGCAGAAGAGAGTTGCAAGAACACAAACAGATCCACAAATATGTGTGCTGTCAAAGCAAAGCAAGGTGGAAAGAGAAACACTGGAAACGGGCAGGTAAAACAGCAGCTGGGAGACAGGTAATAAGTGCAGAAAGGATTAAAAGAAGAAAGTCATTCAGAAATTTGAAACACGCTTCCGTTGGCACGCAGCAGTAGCACTGATAAATGGATGTAAAAGCCATGTTCAAAACACAGTTTGGTTAATATGCCTGAACAGGAATGATGACACTTTTGTGAACATTTTTAGTTGTGTTGAAACACACCTCATTTTTAAATTATTTTTATGCATGTCTGGCAAAAATGTTTGCCCATTCGTTTAGATCAACATCTCTTGCTTTCACTCTTCGCTGAATTCACCGTAGTTAAAACTGGGAGAGACCCACTCATGTCAACACTACATATGCATTTCAAAGCTCTTTACTGTCTAAGTAGCGTCCACTGCATGAGCTGTTTGCCTAGGAAATGCATTGATGGCCATGTACACAACAATTGTAACAGGGGGACTGTACATGTAGGTCGGGCTTCTCAAATCGAACGTTGGCATGAATAAGAGCTTTCCTGCAGTGTTCGCAAAGGATAATGCCTAAATTGATGCTTACATGACAGATTTTCAGTTTCTGAAGAGATGCTAGTCTTATTTGTTTATTTATTTAAGATGTTTATATGCCACTTTTCTTTCATAAAAACTCCAAATCAGCTTAACAAATCAAAGCAAAAAAATTAAAATCTAAGTTGATATCAAAGATAAAACAAAAACCCCAATAAAAGAAAGAGCAATGAAAGAATCAATCCGTCAGATCAAGTACCAAGTGGACAACAGAGTCAATGCCATGAGTGATTGTGAGGAAGCCATTTTATAAATATGATGTCACTCTATTCTTGGTAGCCCCTCATCTAACCCCTGAAGATGTAAGCAACTGGAAAGCATCTCTGAGGTTGGCTATAAGGAGCAGGCAGTCCTTCAGTTATACGGTCCAGGGCTGTTTAGAGTTTTTTTGTTTGTTTGTTTGTTTGTTTACCTCCCTTCCCAACCAATTTCAGGAGGTGAGATCAGTGTGATTAACAGGTGGTTAAATCCAACATTGCATGAGCAGGTTTCCACCTATGCAATGGGACTTCCCCTTGCTCTCTTCCGCCTGCAGACCCCCTTCCCCAATCTGCTTAAGAGGTTTCCCCAACCCTCCAGAGCAGATTTTGGGGACACGGGGGGGGGGAACTGCAGGGGAATGGAAAATTCATTCTGCCACTGGTTTCTGTTCTGCTGACAGAAGGCCAGCATGGCATACAGCCCATGATTTTTAAAAAGTCGCTGTTGCATTAAAAAAAAGTGGGAAACTTGTACTTTACGTTTTGTGAGTGACCTTTTCTCCTCGCTTGCCATAACTTGCATAGTTTACTTTCCTCAATTCCATATATACAGAATCCTGTATAATGCCAGAACAGAAAAAGAAAACCTGCTTGGGCTCATGATTATTAGCATTATGAGTATTTCAAGGGAAGACATAGATTTCCTTTTGAACGTTTTGATTTGTACAACAAGTTCACGTCACAGCTTTACAATGAAAGACAGAGATTACATTAGATTCTAACAGATCATGGGCATTATAAGAGAAGGTTCCTCTCCCTCTAGTGAATGGAAAAGATTAGAATATCATTCACAGCCCAGTTCTTATAATGGACTCAAATCACCATAAGCAGCTGGTGACTGTTGGGCACCAACAGTAGGGTTGAAAGAGAAATTCATTCATATTTCCCAGTCCAATTCGCAGAATCAGTGCAGTTATCCTTCTGTATCAACACTTATCTGAATGTTTGGAGGCAGTTCTCCAATCCAAAAATGCATACATAAATGTATGTATTAGAGAAAAGTGCACACAAAATGCATATATTCACGAAAATAACATAAAAAGGCACTATATTTGGGGAAATGGCTTGCAAAAGTGCATATATTGGGCAAAATTCCATACAAAAATGTATCTATTAGGAGAAATGATCATGTACATGAGAATATCTGTGTGAACAAAATCACAAACTGATTCAGTAATAGGATGGAAAGAACTAAAGACTGGAAAAATGAGCAATGGGAGAGAAATTGAAATTGATAGATTCAGCCATCCCTTATCAACAGCTGTGGTTTCTCTTATTCTAGTTCTCTTACCTTAAAAGATGGAGAAAACACAACATGGCCAGGAAGTGTTGCACCAAGAAAAGGAAAAAAATACCGTCTAAAAAGTAACAATTTCAAAAAACACATGGAAAAATTATCCTCCTACTATTAACATGGGTAATAATTCCCACCAAGAGTTCTTAAAGTAAAAAATTATTTACAATATGAATTTTACATCCAATGGCTTGCCTTGATTAATTGCCCATTATTTTCTATATTTTTATTTTGAGTTGTTAATGATTTATGATTTATTTTGTAATCTACTGAGAATAATATTCACACATTGACACTTTTCTGAAGATGTACACTAAAGTGATTGTAATAACATTTTAAATAATGAAATTGATTATTCTCAGAATATTCAGAATAACTAACTTGCTTTTTAAAATTATTTATTTATTTATTTATTGCATTTTTATAAGCACCCAATAGCTGAAGCTCTCTGGGCAGTTTACCAAAATTAAAACCATAAAAACCATTCAAAATATAAACAAATTAAGTACAATTAGTTAGTTTTAGGCTGCAATCTAATACCTGCTTACCAGGGAGTATGCCCCACTGAAATCAAAGGATCTTACTTCTGTGTAGAAATTTATAGGTTTGTGCTGTTAGATGTACTATAAGAACATTTCCTGATTACCCAAAAGTTGGAAATCCAAATGTTATTTTCTTAAAAAACAACAACAATCCAAATTGAGCTTGTTAGCTTTGATTGTAAGCTTATTATCTTATTAATTGTCCATTTTTCCCACCCAGAAGCTTCACCCATGCTTGATATTGATGTATAAAATATGCTTGTATCACTGAATGTATTTGCAACTACATTTTATCAAGGATATTATGACTTCTCCAATGCAGTATATTTTCCCTCTCCAGCACAGTTATCTTAACAGATCTTGGCTATTTATAGATTTGCAGACATCTACAAATCCACTCCATAAGTGAAGAGGGCCAAGTGTCCTCAGCCCTGTGGCAAGCAGGACACCTGGCACCACAAATCTTTTACACTACAGTTTTTGAGCAAGTAAGAAACAGCAAGAGTCCCTTCTGAGCAGCAGAAGAGGCTTCCGCTGTTTCTTACCTTTGCCATACCTGCACAGATGAGAGAAGTTCTTAACTCTCTCCCATCCCCTCTCTCGATGCCAGAGGATGTGGGGAAGGCAATTAATGGTGACCACAAATAAGGGCTGGCTAGTAAGCCAACCCAACATTTGTAGACCCCTGGTCTTCCATCTGTTAGGATCCAGAACCACTTGAATGTCTTAAGGGAGCCCTTGTTTAGAGCAAACTTATAAGGGCTGGCCTTACCACTAAGTAATTTGAAGCATTAACTTAGGGCAGAATCTAGAAGTCTTTAGGTTTCCCAGCATTGCTCTGGCTCATGTTTAGAGCTGTTAAAATTGATATGAAACTGCTGGGAGAGATAATACAGTGATTGGGAGTATAGTATGACACCCAACTTTCTCTGTTTTCCATTTCAGTCCAGGGAAACCATGGAAATCCTGATTGATGTTCGAGAGGTTAACAAACTGAAGCTTGAAACAAATGAGACAAAGGTGCTATTATGGCTAGCAGAAGGATTTTAATCTGTTTGGATGGGTTTGTTCTCCCTTTAGAAATGAAATTTGCAGTTTCAGGATGCAAGTTGTGAAATGCCATTGTCTGAAATACAGCTGTTTGGAACACGAGAGAGGCCTTCTCTGTAGCTACGCCTAGACTTTGGAACTCCCTGATGTCTTTTCATCTGAAGATATTTTTGTTCCAGCAAGGCTTTGACCTGCTGGATATTTAATCTGATTTTTTATTCTCTTGCTTGTTTTATGTCTGACAGGGAGGAAAGAAGGGTAGAGGTCCCCTTATGTCAGGGTCAGCATAAGGTAGATCACCAGATGTTTTGACTGCACTATGGCCAATGGTCAGGAATGCTGGCAATGGAAGTTCAAAACATCTGGAATCTATATTCTGCCCGCTCCTGTCCTGTATTAAAGGAGGCTAGCAAAACTTGAGATCAATGAAGCCAAATATAGGCCATTAAGCCATGTACAGCAGGCTTACCTGAAACTTATTAAAGCTCCTGCATTAGTTGCATGCCTGGGACTGCATATCAGTAGGTTGTCAAGCACCTGACAGGCCACTATAAGTAGCTGGGGAACTTCTGAACAGATTTGGTGTGTCATCAATTGTGAAGGCCAGAGTTATAGAGATGTAAGGAAGGATCAAGCAAAAGATTCTACACAATCACCAGCTGCAGCTGCCATGCATAATAAGGGTCTAATGACGCAGACAAAAGCCTGTTGGGGTTGGGGACAAGTCATGAATTGAAGCGCGCGTTTACAGGGCTGGCTGCAGGTGATGGGTTGGAAAGCTACTTTATCAGGACCTGATCAACTATATTGCCAGTTGGGATGCAAAAGGTATGCCAAGATGAGGAGCTCAAGCATCTAGTTGAGATGAGGAGCATTTTAGTATTTCATCTAGGACACCAAAGACCAGATTTGGAAGTGACTGACTGATATAGGCTGAAACCATTGCACTGTTATAAAGAAACATATATGACTGTATATATAGAACTGCTCTAAATACAAATGAAATAAATGGAGGAACTTATGTTGTAATATATGTTCTAGTAAAGGCTGTCCTCATTGAGAACTGAAGGACAACATTATGCTCAACAATAAAACATAATGACCCTATTCAGATGAGACGCTAAGCCATGGTGGTTAAGCGTTTTGAGCTAAACATTATGGTTTAGTGTGTCATGTGAACCATGACTTAGCATGTTGTATGAACCATTCCTAACCATGGTGGCTACATAACTACAGTTTAAACACATTCACTAACAATGTGCTGCAAAAGGGTTAGCAGCCTAACCATGGCTTAGTATGCTGTCTGAACAGGCTCAATGTGGACAGTCCTACCAGGGAGTTAAATTTTGGAATATTTACAAGATCACTGCAATGGTTCAAATCCCTATTAAGACATTAATATACTGGGTAGACTTGGAAATCACTGTTAACATGTCCACAACACTTCACTATAAAGAGATAGAAATAGTAACTTATGTCCCAATATTAATGTGAAATCAAACAAGATCAATGTAATGAACGGGTGTCCAAGGCGTAGGAGCTTGGGTAACATTATTTAGAACAGAGATGTCCAACTAATAGCCCACAGGCTAGATTTATTATTTAAGTAAAGCCATTACCCGAATAAATGAATGTAGGAACTTAATTTATATACAGAATCTGAATAATGGCTTCTGATACTGAATACTGTGTCTGATACTGGAAGTAGACTACAGACATAAGGACTAGTAGCCGCTGATAGCCTTATCATCCATGAGCCTTTCTAACCAGCTTTTAAAGTCATACAAATTGGTGACCATCACTACATGGTGTGGTAATAAATTCCATAGTTTAACTATGTGCTGTGTGAAGAAGTAGCTCCTTTTATCTGTCCTGAATCTCCCATCATGGGTTGATTCTGTGTTCTAGTATTATGAGAAAGAGAGAAAAACGCCTCTCTATTAATTTTCCCCACACTGTGCATAATTTTGTACACCTCTATCATGTCTCCCCTCACTTGCCTTTTCTCTAAGCTAAACAAACAATCCCAGGTGTTGTAACCCCTCTTTACAGGTGAGTTGCTCCAGCCCCTTGATCATTTTAGTTGCCATTTTATGCACTTTCCTTAACTCTACAATGTCCTTTTTTATGTGCAGTAGCCAGAACTATACTATGGCCACACCATAGATTTGTATAAGGGGAGTATGATCTTGGCAGTTTTATTTTCAGTTCCTTTCCTAATTACGCTGAACATGGAAGATTTCTTTTTCACAACAGCTGCATAGTAGGTCAAGATTTTCAACAAGTATTGTACTAAATGATGTCTTATCCAGATTGGCAATAGCTCTCCAAGATTTCTGGCTATTGAGCTATTGCCTACAAGTTTGTCTGACCCCATGTTGCCTTACCAAACACTTGCCCAACGTTTTGATCATAAACAAAAGAAAAAATGTTTTCAAGTTGCAAAAGATAGCAATAGACCACATTTTAATGTTAAATCTCTCTTCAGTTCTTTGTGTAACCTTCCAGCTATACCTGGGTGTATGTATCCTATGAATGTGCAGTCCTTACTGTTAGAAGGTTTCAGCTTTATTACAGTGTCTGCGCATCTCTCAGGAGGCAGTATTGTGCAGTGAAAGCCCCAAGGACCATGACTGGAGAAGTGACCCACAAGAACACATCTCTGACTTAGACAAATAGTGCATGACTCAATGATATGCAATAGGAACAGGCAAGTACAACTTATCATAAGTATCTGATTTCCTTCCCAACCATAGAAAATGATTTAGAATCATATCTCACACATCTCTCACTCTCAAGTCAACAATATGAGCTGCCATTCAGAGAATATTGTGTAGATTCTCAGATTATGTGATAGCCTCTTCCAAGCACTGAAACAGCCATCATCTCCCATAACATGTACTAGAAGCTCTCGAAACCTACCAGGCACACCTGAAACCTTAGAAAATTCTGCTGCTTCAATGTATGTTTTGATTCTAAATTAAATTCACCAAACAGGAATTATGATATACCAGATCAGACGATACAGGAAGAATAGGTAGCTGGCATTTACATTAATGAAAAAGTATTTTTCTTACCAGTAGACAAACAATGTGTAACAGAAATTTCATTATAAATGAATGTATTCAACATATTTCACTTTGATGCAAATACCTTAGGTTATCCAAAAATTGTATACAGAGAACTGCTTTTACTAAACAATGTGGCCATTTCTCCTGCTTTCAATATGTTCTACTTCATGAAGACTTTCTTTCTAGAAAAGGTATCAGACTCAACTGGGAAGTCTGATTAGCCAAACAGCATACTATGAGTCCTGTCATTCTTGACCTTTATATTTCCAGGATGACCTTTTTTGGAATGTCATTAAAGCAGGACGAGTCATTATGCGTAAATGAACTAGGCTGAGTAAAATAATAGATATTGGAATTACAATACCTAAAGATTTGCAATAGCAATGAAAACTTAGCTCTGGATATAGTGATCTTTTGAGCAGATTACTTTATTTTAACTTTTTATAATGTTTAGCTTGCATCAATTCCTCATGAATACTGCTAATGGGGTCTGAAAATCTATTATTTATTGCAACACCATCTCTTATAGACTCTCAGCAGAGAACTCCCCTGTGTTTACAACATTACTGCATCTAAAACCTCTTAAGCATGGCAGAGATGCAGGACTGTATTTACATTGTAGATGCAATTTTCTTTTGTCACGAATAGTTTTCCCCCCTCTCTATTCCACTCAAAAAGTCATCCCTGACCCCTACTAATATACTTTAATTAATTACCTTGCATTACAATCTCCAAAAGCAAATGGGAACATAGTAGCAGTTGCTGTGACATACCTCCATGTTATATTTTTCCACTGTCCTCCTCAGGGGATCAACAATTTGCCAGCAAATCAAGATGCAAAGATCTATCAGCAGCATCCCTCCAACTATCACCATCAATTTTTGGTCCTTAATGATCTAGGAAGAGAGAAAAGAGTGCATAGGAGGGTATTCCCATATATCTGAGATTCCTGTGGAGCCTTTCTTAACGGCCATAAATAAAGCTATGTACCACTGCTAACGAGGCTTTTCAATTATGCATAGCAAAGATCTTTGTGATACTGGAAGACAAGAAAAGGTCATCCTGCAAGTTACATTTGCTTGCTTTCCTGCTTGCCTGCCCTGTCTGAGAAGCACAAACATCTAAATCATACAGAACTAAGACAATTGAACAAATAATAATATTCGGAATGTAAAAATATTCTGCACATACATAAAACCTGTCAGATGCTTTTGATGCTCATGTTCATGCTGAAATACATTCAGGACTGTTACCAGCCAAAACTATCGTTAAAAGTAACAGTTCAACTTCCTTTATTTACAGATGACAATAACTGAAAGGCAGAAAAAAATATCTAGAGACACCATCCAGTTCCATCTCCATGAATTGAAGCACGATCTTCATTTTTTTTAAAAAAAGCAAAATAAGGGACCACATCATTGCCTCACTCACATTCTTTGTCACATAGAGAGCTTGGAGTACGGGGAGATCTCTCACTTGTGTCAGGGGTTTGGTATAATGTGAGACATTGTTCACCCCATCTCCAATGAGACCTCAGCGACAGACAAGTGTTCAAGCGGGTCAAGCCTTGCTTGGCACTGGATGTTAGGAAGGTCTGATGCAAAGTAGTGTCACATGCATTGTCTCCTGATACTCTGGGGTGTCCTGCACAAAGAAGAAAACTATTGTGTTTGTGACATGGGGGCAGAGGAGGCTTGGAACTGCCTGGGCATCAGCAAGTCCAGCTTCAACAACCTCTTGTACCAGCCATAGGACTAAGGTGAAACAAGCAAAGGCCAGAGAGAAGGTTGCTGTAATCTTTGAAGGAGATTTCTGAGCATCAATCTAAACTTTAGTTAAAGGGGGTGGAGAGGAAAAGCTCAGTTGTTGCAAAGTTGAATAGGAGAAAAAACAACAGACTATGGGCTTCAGAGTCATAAAAATTAGATTTTCGCTTGCCAACTTTTCAAGGAAAATTTAAGAAGCAGAATAAGTAGGCTTCACTGTGACAATGATAAGAAAAAGATGAAACAGTGCCATGAAGGAAAGGTGTCATACAAATAAAACATATTCTCTAGGAATTTAAACAGAAAAAAGCAGAAGCCTGCTGATTTAAAACAGGGATGGGGAATCTTTTTTCCTGGGGAGGGCCACATTGCCCTGGGGGTCATATCCTGGTGGTGTGCGAGGCTGAAGCTGGTGGTAAGATCGCTATTTATGCATCACAGAAAATGATACAACTTTGCATAAAACTTGCATGTGCTAATTTATGCTTAGAGATTCAATGTTAAAAAAAAATTATATAAATGCATTTTATTTTCTCCCTAGGGCTCATAATGGGAAACTGTGATCAGGTGACCTCTGTACCTGCTCAGTCTGCTGTTGACATACAATTTAAAAGCCTCCCTTCTGCCATCTTATGGTTCTTTATCTTTAAAACTGACCCGGAATGGACAGCCCTTGATGGCTTCAAATATAGGACTCTTCTTTGACAGCCCTTCAAATAGAGGACTCTTCTCTGTAAAGTAGAACATATGGCCATGCTTGCCAGCTGTCAGAAGCCTCCCTTGACACCTTCTTTCTCTCCCTCCCTTTCCCCCTGCCCCATTGAAGAAGGGACAGATCACTCTACCCAGAGATCTCAACAGTTTGATTGCGGAGGGCTTTGGAAATTAGACCAAGAGTTGCACAAAATTAGGTCAAGGGCTGTAGGTTGCCAACCTCTGTTTTAAAAGGTTGCATTTTACTTTCTCCCTAGATCCCATTTAATGAAGTGTACAGATATAGTGTTGGATACAGAGTAAGTTAGCTGCACTTAGGTCCCACTGAAATCAATGGGGCAAATTAGTAATTACTCAACTTATATTCCATTGATTTAAATGGGAACTAACTGCAAGTAACTTACAATGTAACTCTTTACATGCCTATTCAGAAATAAGACCCAGTGACTTGAAGACCCAGTGACTTGAAGACCCAGTGATCTCATTCTGATTCCAATGTATCTTATCCCACTTGATAATAAAATGTTGAAGGTTACGTTAAAAACGCATTATCATATTAAAGAAAATAAAGTAACTTTATCTTATTATTTGCTCCAGAAACTAAAATGCATCTTCACTAAGCAATATACTGCAGGTCACAGTTACTATGGAAATTCAGCCAAATTCACGTATTATAATTTTAAGTAGCAGGTTCCTATTTTTTCTCATTTTGAAGTAAGCTCTACAATACTGGAAAGAATTGAAATGTAAATTGCCATATGTTGGTTCATTTTCAACAGGTGGTCTCTTAATAGTGCATTTGGGGGGGTGCTTACTTTATTCAACACGGAGATTTTTACTTCTATAAATTCATCCCCAATCCACCTCAATATGCATTAGAAAATCAGACATACCTGTGAAGAACATCTAGTATTTTCCATAAGCATAAAGTGAGTGGTTTCAGTGTACTGGGGGTGTGTACTTATAAAAAGCCCATGTAGGCCATAGCAAACCTAGAGGCCTCCGGATAGGTAAAGTGATTGGAAAAACTACCACAGAATTGGTGAATACCCTAAATTTCATTTGTTCAGGCTTCTGTCTCACACCTAAGGCTTTAGCTTACAACTGCAATTTCTGTAAAATGGATCCTGAACAGAGTTTGTACTGATTAAAAAGACAATCTCAGCAGTTGTCAATCACTTGTCTATTGTGTGCAGCCAGGCTGCTTTGACTTCATTGGCTCAATTGAAGGCATCACATTTCTGAATTCTTCAAACCATGGTTTGAAGATCAGGAAATGCAGATTGCTTACCTGTAACCGTAGTTCTTCAAGTGGTCATCTGTGCATTCACACATATGGGCTCTACGCCTGCGTGGAGCCTGTCTCGGAAACTTCTATAGCTAAGGCAAATGTTTTTGGCGGGAAACCCTCCCCCACTGTCTACTGACTCCATGTTCCCGCCTTTCTCCTCAGTTCCAAGAGACCAACTTGCTGGCCCCATAACTAGGAGAGAAACCGCTCGGTATCGACAGTACATTTACTTCGACACCAAAGCGGGGACGGTGGGTGGGTTGTGTTAATGCACAGATGACCACTTGAAGAACTACGGTTACAGGTAAGCAACCTGCATTTCTTCTTCGTGGTCTCTGTGCATCACACATATGGGTGATTAACAAGCTAAATTCCTGTTGGAGGGTAGGTGTAGATCAATGTTCCCTCACGAGACAAAGAAATTGCTTGCCCCAAATTGCAGTTTCTCCTGGTACAAACAATCAAGTGGTAGCATGTAATTAAAGGACTTATACTAAATAGCTGCCTTACATAAGTCCAGGATCGGCAATCCCCTGCTAAAGATACGGACTTCAATGCACTGTGCATCGACTTAGCTGTTACCGGACCAACGAGTTGCAAGCCTTTCAACTCGTAGGGCAGTTTAATAGCATGTACAATCCACTCCGCAAGTCATTGCGACTCTTGTGTCTTATGAAATTTGTCAGTTCTAGCCCTGTGTGGAAGCCCAGGTAGGGTGCATCAATACTGAGGCAGCTAATTCACTCGATCTGCGTAGTGTTGATATAGCCATCAGAAACCAACTTTCTAAGAAAATTTATGTGATATCTGAAGGTGCCATTGGTTTAACTGGTTTCAATGTCAGAGATTGTGGCATGACAGAGAAACTCCATGCCAGAATGAAACTCCTAATTAGAGGAGCCAGATTCGTAATGCCCAGAGGAACCCCCTAACAACAGGGTTGGTGCAAAAATAGGTAAAGCAGTCAAATACCCACATATCGACAACTATTTTAGCCCTATAGTGTATAGGGGGTGTAAAGTATAAGGACATCGTTAAGGAGGCTGAATGGGTCTTGAGGCCCTGAAAATCCATGTATTTAGAAAATAATCCCATTGTGCAGTATATGACTTCTTCGTTGCCAGGCTACAGACTGGATGAAAAAATGGAATCGACCTCATGTCGAAAGTAGTTATGGTATTGGGATACCCCATACCATGGGTCTGAGCATATGCAGGGGCGTAAACTATGGGGGGAGGGGGGCAATGTCCCCACCAGGATTTCCCAAAGGGGGCAATGCCTGACTGACTGATTCCTCAGTCAGTCTCCAGTTGTCTGTATTCTTATGCGTTTGGAGGCAGTCTAAATTACATCCAAGCACATCCTGCTTCCTCATCAGCTGCCCAGCAGATCTCCTTGCAAGACAAAAGCCACTCTCATGTTGTGTCAGGGTCAGGCTTCCCCAGATTCATTTTCTTCTACCCACTCAGGCGTTGTAAGACAAAAGATTGCCCATTTAGGAATTACAGTCTGGGTACATCTTGACGAGAGTTTTGCCCCAGGCTGGGATGCATCTGGAGTGGCAGCAGGTCATCTATATGATGCAGCTGGCATCCCGAAGCCATCCAGGAGCAAATCCCTGAAGCTCCGATTTTAAAAAGTCAGGTACTTACCATGACTTTTTTATCTTTGGAGCTGCAGCAGAGCTGATGGTAACCCGATTGGTCGCCATTGGCTGATATCTTCAGAAGTAGAGGAAGCCACACCTGTCTTAGCCACCAAGGGGTGACTATCATACCACAGTACTCATGGAATGAGAGGAAAAATGAGGGCTGCAAATACATTCCCAGTTGAACAGGAAAGTGTTTGTATGAGGACTTGAGATGGGGGAGGAAGTGGGAAAACGCATGCCCTGTAGCAAATAGTCTGTGCAAGTACACCAATGTAGGGTTGTTAGATCCAGAGTGAGTCTGGATTCTGTGTTCACTATGAGGCCCAAAGAGCTCAATATATTGAGTAGTCACCCTGCCTTTGATAGCATTTCCTTCGAGGATGCCACCAGAAGCTAGTTGTCTAAATATGGGTAGATTTCTACCCCTTGAAGGCAAATGAACGGAAGGACCAGTGCCATACATTTTGTAAATATTCTGGGGAAGGGCTTTATGTGTCATCAGAAATTTGTGGTTCTGATGTATGTATGGAGCCATCTCAAATCCAGAACAGGTTGAAGAGATCTGTAGAGGAGTGGACCAAATATTAAATCAGCTATACAGCTATCCCATCAACAGGCGATGCAGAAGAGAACAATGTTGGGTCTGACTGAGAGCTCTCTAAGGATTGAGGGGAATCAGGTTTAGTTCTATGATTTAACCCATCTTCTCCAAGCTGAACTTTTTGACACCCCACAGAGTGGGGCTGGAAAGGAGAAGAGCTAGGTGGATGTACTGACGCATTCACGAGTCAGTATGGTTGAGCCCTGTGGACAGGTCACAATGACAGTGATCTCGGTAGAGCTAGAGGGAGTTGCGAGTAAACTTCCTCCAGTGGCAACTGTGATACCGATGGAACTGCTCAGTATGGAGAAAGGCATATGTACCAATATAGGGGTTGGTATTGATGCCTGGTACAGGAGTTACGGGTCCATTGCAAGAGGTGTCCCTCTCATAATTGATGCCAATCTCTGTACTGGTATGGCATTCTCGGGAGAGGCAACCCAGTTGAAGTTCTGTCCCTCTTTTTTTTCTTCTTTTTTTTCTTTTTTTTTTAACAGGGACCCGAGAATGATGCCCCTAGACATCACAGGCATAAAAACTCTCTCTGTTGAAATCATAGCATTCCAATTGTAGCATCTCTAGGGAGCAGCCCTGTAATTGGCAGCTAGCCTGTAATGGCTGTGCTAATTAACTTGGTGGAGAGATGTCTACTTCAAGCTGCATGTTAGACGTCTCTTCTTGGTACCAAGAGATTGGTACCAAAAGAGGCAGTTGAGTCTCACCCTTTGATGTCGATTCTGCCTGCTAGACATCTCATCTTGACGTCAAAGCTGCATGTTAGACATCTCATTTTGGTACCAAGAGCTCTGCACCGAGGAGCTTGGTACCAAGGAGCTCGGCACCAAGGAGCTCGGCACCAAGGAGCTCTGCACCATGGAGCTCGGCACCATGGAGCTCGGCACCAAGGAGCTCGGCACCATGGAGCTCGGCACCACGGCGCTCGGCACCACGGCGCTCGGTACCACGGCGCTCGGTATCACGGTGCTCGGCACCATGGAGCTCGGCACCATGGAGCAAGGAGCTCGGTACCAAGGAGCTCGGTATCAAGGAGCTCGGCACCATGGAGCTCGGTACCGAAGGAGGCAGTTGAGTCTCACCCTGTGATGTTGATTCTGCCTGCTAGACATCTCATCTTGACATCGAAGATGCATGTTAGAAGCTCCAGTATCGAGAGCTTAAACCTTCGGTACCGAAGGAGCCAGTTAAGTCATCGCCGCCAAAGGGGCCACCCTCGGTATCGGGGGGGGGGCCCTAACAGCTGCAGAGGAGTTGGAACCTGGTCTCTCTCTAGCTGTAGAAACACAGGTAGAGAGTATCCAGATGTTGGAAGATTGGAATGACCTATGGTTACGGTGGGGGTCCGAAGACACTGAGGGGCTCCCATCCATAGAATCGCTTCAAGCGATCAGTCTCCAGAAGTCCTATGTAACCTGGCCTTCTTAGATATTCCTTTCACTGTAGAGACAGCTAGGGAGCGTCCAAACATTGGACGATCGGAATGATCCATGGTCAGAGTCAGTGTCCGAGGACGCAGAGGGGCTCTCCTCCGTAGAATCGCTCCATGCAATCAGCCCCAGAAGGCTCCAGCCTTCTTAGATATCCCTCTTGCTGTAGCTACAGCCTGGGGAGTGTCCACATGTTGGAAGATCGGAATGACCCTTGGCCAGAGTCAGGGTCCGAGGACGCAGAGGGGCTCTCCTCCGTAGAATCGCTCCATGCGATCAGCCCCAGAAGGCTCCTGCCTTCTTAGATATCCCTCTTGCTGTAGCTACAGCTAGGGAGTGTCCACATGTTGGAAGATCGGATGAGGCATGAAGCGGCCATGTCTCCAGTAGATCGAGGAGCCTGTGCCATAAGTGTAACAATTGTCTGGAAGAAACCATGGCTTCTAGAGCGTTTATCCACAGACCTGGCGCCAACACGGTTATCTTTTCAGCGCCAGGTCAAAACTTTTCTTCCAGGCATTTCAACATCTTAAGTTGAGGTTTGAACTGACTTTGTAGCCAGGCTTAACAGTTTAAAATGTTTTAAATGTCAGCTGTCTTACGTTTATGGTTCTAAATTTTGTAAACCACCCAGAAAGCTTCGGCTATGGGATGGTATATAAATGTAATTAATAATAATAATAATAATAATAATAATAATAATAATAATACAGTAGCAACAGGTTTTGATGACCTGAGCCTCTCCCAAAACAAATTAAACAGAGAAAAGTCTGTCTGCTGGGGAAGCTTGCTGATGCACTTAACACATTTTGAAAAGGGGCCTTAATGGCTGTGCGATCCCCCTCAACGCGATCCAAGATCGCTGGAGAATAAAATATCTAAGAATATAATAATAATAAATAATATTGTTTTAAATGTATGTGTGTACGTTGTATGTTTTTGTATATTGTTTTTAATTGTTTTAATCGCATGTAAACCACCCAGAGAGCTTCGGCTATGTATACTAATGTAATAAATAAATAAATAAAGACTAAAAATGAACTAAAAACAAAGTAAAATAACTAAAAACCTTAGCACTCTAAAGCTTTCTCCTCAGGAGAAAGACAGAAGTTCCCAACAAGACACCCTTTCAGCAAGGCGGTCGAAAAAGAACTGAGGAGAAAGGCGGGAACATGGAGTCAATAGACAGTGGGGGAGGGGTTCCCGCCAAAAACATTTGCCTTAGCTACAGAAGTTTCCGAGACAGGCTCCATGCAGGCGCAGAGCCCATATGTGTGATGCACAGAGACCAAGAAGAAGAACATGGTGTGGGCTTCTACTTGCAAGCTTCGGGCAGAATCTGCCGATTCTATTACGCTCTGCCAATTCCATTTTGCAAGCGGTCCCACCACGCAGAACATTAATTAAGCGCTTCTGGGGCAACCCAAAAGGAGCAGAAAAACTCATTTCTGGAAAAAGGCAAGTTAGCAGAGCTTGCATAAGGGAGCTCCAAAAAAAGGAGAGAGAATCAGTTCTTGGAATGCTGAAATGCTTTAATGTTATATGTCCAACGTGTTTCGGCTTGAAAGGTTTTATTGTGGTCCCCTCTACAAGGATTCGCTTTTGCACCCGGTTAGGCGATTATGCGCATAATCACTGAAGCGCATTTACACCTAATCCCTCTGCACGAGAGGCGCCGAGAGGCGCCGAACCGCATTAACGGATGACCAAAATGCGCTTTACAAGTAGTTAATGCGCATAAGCGCTTGTTCACATAGTCAAAATGCGCTTTAACGGCCGGAGCAAAATAAAACTCGCGATTTAACACACATTTGATAATGCGCATAATCGGAGAGATAACGCGCCTCTACGCCCGATTTGCGCTCCGTTCTTGTAGAGGTAATTTTTTAAAAGCGCCTTGAAAGAGCTTTAAACCTCTCTTGTAGAGGCAGCCTTAGAAAGCCTTCATCAGGGGGTTGATAAGATAGGTCTGCAGAAGTTTCTTAACAAAATGATAGTCTTTCGTGATGTTCCTCAGTTAGGTTAGACTAACATTGGGTACAATTCTCTGTAAACATCAGCTGGATGAAGGAATGGTTCAATTTTTTTCCATTTGGGTCAACTGCTAGAGCAGATGAGCAGGAGAGTGAGAACGGAGAATGAACTCAAAGATCACCCAAACAAACTGGCTGGCAGTATTTAAGACAGACAAAAGAAAATATTTAATCACATGGCACATAATTAACATAAGGAATGCACTGCCATGTGACAGCAAGTGATGATGGCCACTAGCTTAGATTACATTTAAAGGATTAGACAAATTCATGCAGAATAAGTCTATCAATTACTATTACATTAAAGTTTGATGGAGTCTCCATGTTCCAAACAAGTATACCTCTGAACACTAGGTGCCAGGGAGAAACAACAGGAGAGAGCTTTTGAGTTTCATGCCTGAGTTGTGAACATCCCAGATGCAGCCAACTGGGCGACTGTTGTAGATGGATCTGATCCAGGCCAGCAGGGCTCTTCTCATGTTCTTAGGCAACATGAGCCATGGAAGGTAGAAGCCCTCTTGCTTAGAGAATCTTTTATTATCTCTTTGCCCCATTCTACTGAGCCCAAAAGGAAAACACAGGATGAACATACTCAATTGCACATTTACTTGTCAAGCAGTATGTGTGTGGAACACTAAAAGGCAGAGAAAGCTTAGAAGGGAAGCCTAAGCTTCAGAAGTTCGAGGGAGAATAGTAGAGTGAAATGAAAAGGACTACAGCACAGTATTCCTGTCTCACAAGGAAATGGATCTGCTGCTTGTCTTTTATGTTTTAATGTAATTGTGTTATATTGAATGGTTTTAGTTGTGGGTTATATTTCACGTGCTTTGTTTGTTTGTTTGTTTTTAATTGAGAACTGCTCTGTGAAGGCTTTCAGCTCTAAAAAGCAGTATATAAATATTTAAATAAGTAATAAATATTTAAGTAATAAAAGTCTCTGGAACTTTCTACTGCTTGGAGAAGTCCGGGAACAGCTGAACAATATATATGACTGGCATTAACATCTGCTAGGTTGTGTCTGCATCAGTTGATATATGTCTCTCCAGAACACAGCAGTGAAATACTCTTTCCCTTTCATGCTTCCTTTATGGCAGATTGTGCAAGAGGACAGTGCCGCTCTTGCAGGGATGGCAGCAATGGTGGTGGGGACGGCTGCAATAGCGCCGAGAAGAGACCACTGGTGGTGGCAAGGGCACATCTAGCCTCTGCTCCTGGGCCCCAGTAAGTACAGCCCTCCCAGCCACTGCATGCTGGGAGGTGTTGGCTGTACGGGGGCCTAGGGCTTTGAAAGAAAATGGCGGATCCATCCCAAAATGGCCACCAAGATCCAATCTTTGGATTCAGAGCTCGGACCTTGCACACCCCCTTTTGCTCTGGTCAGAAATCCTATGTCACTATCAAAATTATCAGGTTCGCACAATCAACATGGCTTAAACAAACTTGTTTAAACCACAGTGAATGCTTTTGCATGGCAGGTGCCATTTGTCTACCTGGGCGCAGCTTATTGTGTCATCTGAACCTATTTGACAAGCTAAAGTTACAATTACAGGTAAGCAACCCCTCCTTCTTTTTCATAGTATCTGTGCATCACACATATGGTTGAGTAGCAAGATGACTTACTGGAGATGGGTTCAGTGTCCTATGGAAAATGGCTGATTGCCAAAGAACAGTCAGCTCAAGCCCAAACATCCAGCTTGTAGTGTCTGGTGAATGTCAATGCCTTGGACCACGCTACTGCCTGGCACATGTCTGGAAGAGGAACGCCTTTGGTAAATGCCACTGACATAGCCACCACTCAAGGGTCCCCTCTACAAGATTTCGCTTTGACGCCCGGTTGCCCAATTATGCGCATATACGGATAAGCGCATTTACTCCTAATACCTATTCACGAGAGGCGGTGAAGCACATTACAGGCTGTATGAAATTCGCTTTAAAGTTGTTTACATGCGGAGAATCACATGTTTACATGGCCATAAGGCGCTTTAACTCCCGTGGTAAATTTTAAGTCGCTATTTAACACACATTCGATATTGTGCATAAGCGGAGATAAAAAGTGCCTCAACCCGATTTGCGCTCCGCTCTTGTAGAGGTAAAATCTGTAATGCACCTTGAAAGAGCTTTAAATTGCTCTTGTAGAGGCACCGAAGTAGAATGAGCTCAAACAGTCTGAAAACAGGATTCCTGCTAACTCATAAGCCAGCTTTATGGTGCTCGCCACCCAGGAGGAAAGTCTCTGAGATTACACTGGCAAGCCCTGTCACTTGTTTCCATAACATAGGAACAGTCGCTGTGACTTGCAAAACCTCTCCGTCTGGGATTTGTAAAATGCCAGAGCATGCCATACATCTGAAGTATATAGAGTGGATTCAATAGATGTTAAGGCAATGGGGAAAAAATGCTGGCAGAGAGACAACTTTAGGCAGAAAGCACCACTCTGTCATGATGAAACGATAGATAAGGTGGATCAACTTGCGAAGTACAACGTTCATTAGACCTCCGCACCAAAATAATTGCCACTAGGAAAGCATTCTTCCAGGAAAGTAGTAGGAGGTCTAGTATAGCTAGGAGTTTGAATGGCCTGGTAGTCAAAGTCTGTAGAACAAGATTCTATGGTGGAATCGGGCACTGGATCAGAAGAGTGAGATTATGCACTCCCAAAAGAAATTGCTTGACCTGATGGTGTGAGAAGACCTACACTCCATCCACCAGACGATGAAAAGCAGAAATCGCCACTAAATAAGCCCTTAGAGAAGACAACAATAACCCCTTCTCGTGAAGGGATAACATAAATTGCAATGGTCACTGTATGGAACCAATGGGAGTTTGCAAAGTTACACAAAGATGCCCATTGACTGGTGCAAAACCTCCTTGTAGGTGGTTTATGTGCTGTATCAAGGATACACTGAACCACCTCCAGAACAATCCCATGGGAGTGACGAGATTCTCCATCCTGTCAGGCAGAGTGTGAGCAGATCTGGATGGTGGATTTTGCTTTGGTCCCATATCAGTAGTTCAGGATTGAGGGGAGGCAAATGTACTCTCCATGACAGAAGAAAGGCAGACCAAGCCTGTCTCAGCCACCACGGAGTGAGGCGGATGCTGTTTGACTGTCCATTCTGATTTTTGCCATGACCTTGGTGAGGCGAGGGGAAAGTAGAAAGTGGTACAAAAATGGACATGTCCACTAGCGTCATGCCTAGCCTTGGAGACTCAGCATCATAAGAGGAACCAACAGAGGAGATGCAGGAGGCACCCTTCCAGACTGAGTGAACAACCAGGGCCATCTTGCATTTCACCAGAGAGTTCAGAGTCTGAACAGGAGCAGGGCACTCCCATAACTCTCCAGGAGAAACACTGATTGAAGAGGTTTACTCAGCTGCTTCTGTTCAGGCGCTGTTCTTGGCTGCAGTCAAGGTCTTCTCAGGAAGAGGGCGTCTGAAGGTCCTTGACTGATTGCAGCTGGGGGCTGGGTGGACTCAGGAACATACAGCCTTGAAAAGCCTTGCAAAGATGTGACACCTTTGCTAGAAATAATAATCTGTGCCTAGCTCTGTTTCTTTGCCGGCTTGTTTCCTTGCTTCTTCTGGAATTCCTCATTTATGACCCAGACCTGCTACGACCTCACTTAATTGCCTGCTCTCTGTTATTGTTCAAGCACTTATGTCTTCTCACACTTTTGGCACGCTTCTCTCGACCATACTACTGATACCTCCTAGGCTTTGTAATTCCAATCTCCATGTTAACTGACCCTTCATTTGTCTTCTTTGTCCTCTTCTGTCAGCAACCAGCACACAGCTGACGGGAGCACCTCTCAAACAACCTCAGTCCCGGAAGAGCAGTTCCAGAGTAGAACAATTAGTACAGAAATGCATTCCCTAATGATCCTGAGTCCACTCCCGCCCTGCTTGCAAATATGCCTGCACTTGGTGTTCACTGCTCATACAAACAGATCTATATCCACAGTGCCCCATCTATGAAAGAGATTGGAGATTACCGATGGAGCCACCCTCCACTCATGAAACATGGAGTAATTTCTGCCAAGGATGTCTGAGGCAGTTGTCTACGTTCACTATATGTACTGCTATCAGCCTGATACAGCGAGTAAAAGGTTGTGGTGTTGACGGATACCAAGTTCCCTCTCATAGTTCATTTTGAACAACCTCACGGTTTTCTCGATAGCCAAGAGTTCTAAGAGGCTGATAGCCTCTGACTTGGTCCATCTGTGTTGAACCCTCAGGGGTCCACAGTGTGCACCCCATACCAATAGGGGAGTGTCTGTTGTCAACATCCAAAATGGGAAGGTAGAGAGGAAGTGATGCCTTGGAGAAGATTGTAGGCATCTGTCCATCAAGGCAGCATTGCAGCCATCTCCTTGGGGAAATGCTGGCGTGTTCAACAGGTGTCCCAGATCAGGCTGAATGTGTGGATGAACCAATTTTGTAAGGGTCTCATCTGTAACCGTGCCAGTGCCACCGCTGCAGTTGTGGCTGTCATCCAGCAGTCTCTGTGCCGTGAAACAATGCTGACGCTGGGATGCCTTGCATAAGACTGGGAGAAGGAACGCATGGCCCCAAGTGCAGTCCACTATTGCTCTGATAATCTACACTGCCTTGTCATCAAATGAGATGTAGAGACCTAGATCCTGCAGAAGAGGGTAGGTGATGGACATGGCCCTGAGGATCCCTGATCTCACAGACAGAACCAATGAACACAGAACCAATGGACAATCAATCATACACTGACATAGGTACTACCACTACTGTAGGGATAGGAACTGGGGCCATGGGTGACTTAGTCGAGGACACTTTCTTTTTCTTTGGCTCCAACTGTAGCCTTTTCGGGCATTTTTTTGGCCATAGCAACATTTAATGGTTGGCCTAGTGTCAGCAGGTTGGTACTCCCAACATCAGAAGTGGCTGGAGACAAGGAGAACTTCAATCCTGGAGCTATCAAAGAGTCCCCAAGTAGGTGGGGTAGGATCTTTGATCCCCCAATGAGGGCATGTGTCTTTCGACGCCTCTGACATGTTATCTCTGCCAGCTCTTCTGCTTGTAAGGTTTTCTCCCTGAGCACAGCTCGAAGTCTTGCAGATTGATTATGCCTCACTTGCTTCATGAAGTCTTGACAGAAAGAACAAGAATCCACTTTATGTCCTTCTCCCAAACAAAAAACCACAGAGAGGGAGGGAGTTTACTGCCATATTGGGCGCATTTATAAAATGGACCCAAAGGCCCATACGTCCAACAGGTGATCTCGAACGAAAATAAAAATGCAAAATCAAATGCAAGAGTTGAAAAATAAGAAGATAGAAAGAAGAGAAAGAAAGAAAACAATAATTAAACTCAGCAACTTCTAATTTGCATCAGGAAGAAGCAAACCAACGTAGAAGATTCTCTATTAGGCTGCCACAATAGGTGAGAACCTGCTACGGACATGCACACTGGGGTGGTGGGAGAGGATTCCTGCCAAAGAATCCTCAAATAGAGAAGGTTCCCAATTGAGGCTCCGGGCATGCACAGAGACCACAAAGAAGAACTAGTTATGAGAATGCTGGAACCATGGCAGGAAGATGCTGCCGGGAAGGGACTTAGATGAAAAAGGAACAGAGTCAAGTTAGGGTAGCTGAATACATTTGTCCATTATATTTTATTACCGTATTGCTCTTATGGTTTTTGTGTGTTGTATGATTATATCCATTTGGAGATAAAAACTTTCATATTAACATTTTTTTCCTGGGTTACTCACGCCACATCTAATAGCCAACTTCAACCCTACCTAAAAGTGGATACTTGAGACCCAAAGAATTTTAAGGCTAGTTTGGTGGAGGCAGCTAGAGGAAAAATATATTTCTACCTGGTGGCAGTGGAAAAGGCCAAACAAAGAGAAAGGAAAAAATATTTTGCCCGAGTTCCCTTCCACACATGGAACAGGGCATCATTGGTCTGTGAAAGGGATTTTTAGCTTCGAAAAAAGCTAATATGGGGAGACATAATAGAGGGGTGCACAATTATGCATGATGTGGAAAAAGCAGACGGGGAGACATTTTCTCCCTCATTCATAATGCTAAAACCCAGGGTCATCACATGAAGTTGAATGGTGGGAGATTCAGAACAGATGAAAGAAAGTACTTCTTCACACAGCACACAATTGAACTATGGAATTCACTATCACAAGATGTACTGGAAGCCACCAAGGGGGTGTCTTTACAGCGGCACTTTGGCCACTCATTCCGTAAAATCCCCGTGGCATTGCAGCTGCGGGGTGGGAACAGTTAATCCCCACGGCAGGAGGTAGCGTGGGCTTTCCGGCAGCCATTAGGCTTTTGGAGCATGCCCCCTGCCCCCTGCCCTCTGTCCTGTGCTCCAAGCAAGCTACCATGGGCCTCGATCTGCTCCCAGAACACCCCAGCTCAACCTGAATTGAGGTCAACACCGACAGACCTCGCAATAGGGGGGAAAGTCAGAGTAAGTCCGTGACTTTTTAAATGCGCAGTTTCAGAGAAAAGCCCTGCAGTGGCTGCGAGTTGGCTGCTGTATCATATAACCAAAGTAGCACCATTGTGCAGCCACCTCATGGTAAATAGGGCATATAGACAGCCCCCCAATTTGGACAGTTTAAAAAGACAAATTCATGGAGAATAAGGCTATCAATGGCTATTAATCATGATGGCTATATATTACTTCCAGTATCGAAGGCAGCACACCTCCTCTGTATATAGTTCCTAGGGAACATGAGTAAGAAGGTGCTATTGCACCCATGTCTTGGTTGGTCACTGTGTGAACAAAATGCTGGATTAGATAGGGCTTTGGTCTGATCCAGCATGGTTCTTCTTATGTTGTTAAATGACAAATGGCAGATGAAAGGAAGAAATGCTCCTTGCTTCTTTCTTTGAAATATGCCCCATCTTGGGTCTTCCATCACTTCAGGACTTTGCATCACCAGTATCCACCAGAGATGAATCTGCAGTTCTTTAAACTGTGACCTGGCTAGGACACCAAAGGTATCATTTTGACAAAAGGCCAAATGTTCTCAATGCCATGCATACAAAAGGTATGCTAACCAGTGAAGTGAAAAGAGACAAAGGCTCTTGGCCACCCATATATCAGGTTTTGCCTCAGAGTAGATTGGCAGCTAGATGAAAAAAATGAGGACAATGGCAATATGCCCAGGGCCAAGCTACAAAGCATCAGTCATACACCACAACCACACTGGCAGAACATCATAATTGCACGTCACATCCTGACCCCAATGCTTCTAAACTAAAATGCTACATAACTCAGCTGGCTGCCCCATCCAATGGGATATAATCTGAGAATGCAACTGTCACTATCAACCTAAACAGAGGAAGGAGAACCTCAGGAATGTTTTGGCTGGGGTCCCAAAAGTATTTTTGACTACTGGAGTAAAATCTGCTTTGTCATGTCTGCATCAGCTGATCCTCCCCCTCCCCACACCTAACTAGCTACGGAGGTGGTGGGCTCTCCGTTGCTGGAGGTAATCAAGCAGAGACTGTCAGTGATGCCCCTCCAACTCTATGACTCTATGATTTTGAAGGGGAAAGCCTGATACAATGGCCACGTTTGCATGCAATGACAAGCTAGAATTGCAGAGAACCCTAGCTTATCGTTCTCAAGCAGGATGCTGACGCATGCAGCTCTTTTGCTACTGCTTCACTCCCCTGCCAAGGGAAGAGCTAAACCAAGGTTGTTAACCCTTTCTCGGCTCAAGGGCTGAATCCATATTGGAAATGCTCTCAGGGGCTGCATTCTGGTGGTGGGTAGATAGAAAGCAAAAGGGGAAAGGCAAAGGCAAATAGGGTGTTGCGAAGATACCCAACATACTAGCATATTTTAGTTTAAAGCTCTTATTTCTGGTCACTAAGCCTTAGGAGAGGCATCTCAACTTTTTAGAATGGGGGAAAACTGCACAAAATCTAGGAAACCACCAAACAATCAGTGGACATGGAAATGGGGGTAGGGTCCGGGGAAGGAGACATGGTCAGCTGGGGAACCCAGACCTGAAGTTCTGCACCTCTGAGCTAAGTAGTGAAAGCTTGGCAAGATGTCTGGTGTGTTGCTCCCCCTAACGTGCCACTCACCTTTTTCTTCATTTTTACATTTTTGAAAATTGCATGGACTCTCCATGTTTTTGCAAACATTGCCCCAAATGCAGTTGTGTAGCCCACTGTAAGAATCCATGTCCGGACCTGAAACAAAGAAGAGACTCAGCTTTTCTCATAACTAGCGTTAATAACATGTCAGCTGCAAGCATATATTAAGGTAAGGCTAACTCCTTCTCCTCCTTAACACATACCCTAGGTGGCAATTTTTATATCAAATATATGTTTATACCAAATTAATGTATGTTCTTATGCATCAAGCTCACAGTCCCAAAGTTTGAGTAATGTCACCTCCCTTTTTTAAACACACGTCATACTTACAAGGCTGCTGAAAAAGTATGAACTGTATATATGAACCCGACATGAGCTATAGGCTCAATTCGGATGACACGATAGTCAATGGTGGGGTAATAATCAACTTTACAGTTGTTCAACTAGGGGGTACTCCCCACACAACACGGTAATAAATAATCAACTGTGGTGTGGATTAGGATCAGTGCTGAGTTGACTATGGCAGCATTTGGATGACACAATAGTAAAAACAATTTATGATTGTTTCCCCCACACCAGTTGTTTATTGTGTCGTCCGAATTGAGCCATAGAGTTACAAACCAGAGTGGGTAACAATGGATGTGCCTATATTTCTGCTCAAAAAAACGGGTACCAATCCAGGCAAGTTTAGGTATTCCTAAATTCCATTAAAATTAAAGGAACTGAAATACAAAGTTAAATTCTTAATTTCTACTGATTTCAATTGGATTTGTAAAAGGAAAGCGTTTAAGATGATGAAAGAAGAAGAACCACATAAAAGAAAGCATATATGCATTATACAATGGGAGGAAAAAAGAAGGAAAGAAAATCTCAGCGCAATGAAACTACTATGCTTTTTGTTCCAGCTATTCTGAATGTGGGACTGAGTGTTCAGCTGGCAATGTTGATGATGCAGTTTTTTAAAAAATCTGCATCATTAGCATTTATGCTGCAGTTTTGTGCTCCATTTTTCACCAGACATATTAGCACAAGCAACTGTATTGTTCCAAGTGAAAAAGCTAGGCAACATAAAAACATTACATATAAACATTAAGAGTCAAACACAAACAAACATATTAATTGATTTAATAAAAGCAAACTCTTTAATCTTGAGGAGGGGATATGTTCACAAAAGCTAACACATGTATTCAGATGTTTTCAGTCCAGTTGAGGAAGTTTTACTTAGGCATTTGCAATCACATTATATTTCTTCTCTTTGGATCTGGCCTAACATCTTGTAATTAGAAAATACAATCGTTTCTTAAATTTAAGAATAGGGTTATAAACACAGGGCCAAGTACCTTGACACAAATCAGAAAGAGGCTACATTTTGTCTTGCTTCATTATGCTTGAAATAATTGTAAAATGTCTGGAAATGAATTCCAAACAGCACAATTAGTGCAAAAGGGGGAAAAAAGAAGAAACCAGGAAGTCAAGTGAGAGAGATAATACCTAACCTTACACAATGATTTCCTATGCATGTTTACTAAAAACAAAAATAAGCCCCACTTTGTTCAGTAGGGCTTACTTCCCATATGAGTATGCATGTGACTGTAGCCTAAATAGACTGATTTCTTCTCATCTAGCAGAGTACTAAGCGTGCAATCTGACGCATGTTTAGACCATCCTACAACTCCCAGCATTACCCAGCCAGCATTTCCCAGCTAACAAACATAGGATTGTGACCTAACTTACTATCGCAATATAATTGGAACCCACCTAGGGCTACTGGTATTGAACATGACTAATTACACAAAAGTAGAGCTGGATTTGGGGCCCTGTGTGGCAACTTCAAATAGCTGATTCTGGAATTTCTTAATACAATAACATATTTAGAAATCACTTTCTTCTTACTCTGAGGCTATAATCCTGCACCCAATTTAATCTGCAAGGTTCATCCACGTTTGTTGAGATATTGAGATAGTGAATTCGGTATTTTCACCTGTTGATTCAGCCTTGTGCTCCTTGTCATATTTTTTGACAAAACCCTGGAGTTTTCATGAAAATGCTAATACTTCTTTCTCAGTTGCCCTGTTTTGGCCACATAACTGTCATAGTTACGCCCTTTTCTTGTTTTTGTTGTTACAGCTTTTAGATCTTAAGCCTTTTTTAAAAACTTTAATTTTATATGTTGTAATGTTTTTATTATTTGCTGCAGGTTTTATCTTGGTTTTGTTGTGTGCTGTTTTTACTCTTTACTTTATTGTTTGTATTTTATGCTTTTAATGTATTGCACACACCACCCAGGGAACCCTTTTAAAAGGGCAATAAATAAATGAACTCAGCAACTGAATTCACTCTTAGCGTGACTACAACATTCAGCTTTCCCTGAATTTGAATGTTTGAGTACATAACGTATACAAAACAACCCTGGCCATAAGAAACAAAGCAAGCAGACTGCCATAAGGAGAAAGTCAAAATACGGCCAAGTGTCTCAGTAGACATTATTTCACAAAGGCAGACATATCAAAAGACATATATAATCAAGGGCAAAAAACTCCATCTTCAAGTGCTGTACTAAGGTTAAGGTTAAGAAAGCTGAAATGCCCAAAAGCAAGAGAATGCAGATTGGCAATTCATTACCTCAGCAGCTAGCACTTAACTATGTGCATGAAGTCGCAGAGGTTCCAAAACCCATTAATTCACTGTACACCACATTTGAAGTTCACAGCCAATTTTATAATAAAAAAGTAAGTTTACAAGTATAGGATCTCAAATTTTCTAGTCCCTTCTTACCGACAATATTAAGTATACTTGCCTCATTTTAACATTTTCGTTCTGTCTTGATTGTTAGGCCTGTGTCCTCTTTGAAATCTGTAGTTCTCAGTTCCTTTTGGAACCTCATGTCACACTCTATAGTTAAGGCCACTGAGGGCATTAATTGCTCCACTTTGACATTTGGATATTTACTTTTCCTTGGCACTTCAAGTGTGCTAACCTTTTAACTCTGCACTTAATGGGTTTGTTCCATGAATATTTTTTTAAGATACTAATGGCAGATGGGTACACTGAAGTCATGTATTGCTCAGTAATGTATGCTAGAAGAGTTGCACTGGACCAATATTCTATCAGTTGAGATAGACTTTTTATATTTTCCATACCTTCTATGATGCCCTTCACTTTCCCTCCTTGACTGCTCTTGATGCCCTTGATTATGTATGTCCTCTGATATACTACTGCCTTCCAGGAAACTCTTTTTTTTTTATAAGTATCATTTACAAGAAAAAACTCTCAGGCAATCTGCCTGTCCTTATATCTATCTCAACCCCTGTGAAAGGACACTCAGAAACTTTTTTCCTTAGACAAAGTCAAACGTCTCAATATATTCTTGGGGGTGGGGTGGGGAGGGTAGGAGGGAGCAGGAGAGAGAGAAAAAGAGAGACAGAGAGAAAGAGAGAGAGAGCATGCACCCTCAAACCACTAGTTAATACTGCCCAATTCTGCTTCTATACTTAGTATATAATCTATACATTTCCAGTTTTCCTAACGTCAGAACAATCACAACTTTTCTTTACTTCTGCTATCTATTTTAAAGGGGACCCATGAGTTTTGATTAATGCTAGAGAGAAATTTGAAGAAGTGCTGGCTTTAGGATTTTCAAAGGGTGAGCGGCTGCTTTGTCTTATCCTTGCATGTTTTGGTGCAACCTAAGGTCTTTTGCACTGGGCACAATTTAATTACTTGCAAAGAGCTTACTGAATCACCATTTTAAGACCCCAAGTAAGAGTTCTGTGAAACTCACAAGCTACTTCACTGCTTTGTGATTTTTAGATCTTTTTTAATAAAGGTATTACGACTGAAATTTCTAGATGTCTGCAATGTGTTTCTTAGACTTCAAGTTGATCTACAAAGCACTGGTAACAATTAATTGTCTGATTGACCTTAATTATACACTGACTACTGCCACTGAATACGTCTTATCAATTATATGTAACATTTCAAAATGCAGCAATATGGTTATATTCAGCCTTAATGAAGGTTTAGCTTAATAAACTGCATTATGCAAACCCCTTGAGAAACGGCAGCAGCAGTAAGAGGGATCTTACACTTACCCAAGAACACACTTTAGTCATGGCTATAGTTATACTCAAGATTTTCACCAAAATATATTGGTCCACAGAATTAAAATCCACTGACAGGATGAGGAGAACCAGCACAGAGACAGATCAATTCCACATTTCCATCTATCTCAAGATTAGGGCAGTCTACTGGGCCCTTTGTTGTTGCCTAATTCCTGAAACCAGGATGTAAGCCACTCTGAAAAAGTGTGGAAGGATTTTTAAACAAGGAAAGTCTGGAACTGGGCTGCCACACCAGCTTTCTGCTCAATCTAATGCTTAATTGACTTCCCCAATATAATAAATTAGAGAATGGTCAGAGACTAGGTCACTGCAGCACAGAGATGGGTCCTTGAGAAGAGATCTGATTTCCATCCCCTTGAGACAAGCACCTTTCCCTCCCTTAACACCACATTTAAGACTAAACTTTAACTGAAAGTTGATACAAGTGTTCCACTTTTCAGACTTCAAATGGTTGTGGATAAAAGTACCAAAACCTCTACACAAAGCTGCAGCATAATATGTGGAATGGCTTATTTTATGCAAAACAGAAAGAGCATCTCTATTAAAATGGTTCAGAGTTACTTACAGTACAAAGGGTCTCAAATGTCTTTTCAGAGACAAAAGAGCCATCAAGGCCAAAAAGGAATATAGATGCATAGGACAGCATCCCCCCAAGAATAATGAGATTGTTCATGTAGGGACTGGACATCTTTATCAACCTATGGAGAGAAGACCAGAAAATAGTCATTCGAATAAGGGTGCTTTCAGATGGCAGCTCTTTCACAAACCAGAGCACCAACAGGGGAGATCAACAGAAAGGCTCTCAAAGAAAAGGAACTCAAGGCAGGTCACTCACACAGAAATGAATGGTACCTTTCTATATACAACCACATAAAGCCAAAGACCTACAATGAAATAAGAGTACCAGCAAGAGCAATTCAGTTCACTAATAAAATTACTTAAGCCAAAATAACAAAAATCTTTACTCTTTCCCTAAAGAACTAAGGGAAACAAGGCTAAGACAGGCTTTGCTTGGGGGAAATTATTTATTTAGGGCACAATCCCACAGCCTCTAGGAAAGTGTCTCAGGGACATGGAATTTTTTTGGATTCCCCCTCCTGAATAATAATAATAATAATAATAATAATAATAATAATAATAACATATTGATTGATTTATTACCCGCCTCTCCTCAGGATCGAGGCGGGGAACAACATCAATACAAATGACATAAAATACATAAAACTAATTAAAACATATAAAATTAATACATTATTAATACTGCTATGACTTCAGGAGGGGGATTTCAAGATCTGATCCCTTCCCAGACCCCTCGCGGCTGCCATGGAAAGAACAGCAGTGCCTGCTTTCCGGGGTCAAAATGGAGGTGTTCCAGTGGGTGAGGAGGGGAAAGAAGCTGCTGTCTGCAATATTCCGATGCCCTCTCCAGCCTTGGCAGTGTAACTACTCAATGGGCTCAGAGGCCCATCTACAATAAGGATTAAAAACAGTAACGGAGGATGGAGAGGCGAAAATTGCCTATGTTGCTCCTCCCGCTCTGCTATTAGCAGCTTCCAAGATCAGATGCTTCTCTAGAGGTGGCAACCTGATAGGGATGCACTCTTATTTATTTCAGTTTCAGGTTGTGTAGGTGGAGGACAATTTATTAAAAACATAAAATACAAACAATCAAAATGTGAATAAAAACAGCAAATACCCTCCCCCCCAAGTATAGCCAGCAGCAAAGAGTAAAAATGTATGGCACATAAACCAGAGTAAAATCAACAGCAAAATAAAACTGTAATGATCTAAAAGCATGAAAAACAGCTCTTAAAATACCTGAGAGAATAAAAAGATCTTCACTTGATGTTGAAAAGACCATAACATTGGCAATGGTCAAGCCACTCTGGGGAGGGCATTCCACAATCGGGGTGCCACCACAAAAAAGACTGCCTCTTTTGTAGTTACCCACTTCTACTCATTTGGTAGGGGCACCCAGAGGAGGGCCTCCGATATTGACCTTAGCGTCCACATAGGTAAATACGGGAAGAGATGCTCCTTCAGGTAACCTGGCCCCAAGCTGTTTATGGCTTTAAAAGATAACAACATCACTCTGAATTTCGCCCAGAAATGGACTGACAGTAAAGGCAGCTGAAGAAGCACAGGCGTAATATGATTACATGGGACAGTCTCAGTTAGCAGTCTAGCCACCCTATTTTGGATTAACTGAAGTTTAGGGACCATTTTCAAAGGCAGCCCCTCATATAACACATTGCAATAATCCAGCTCTGGTAATTCTCTCTCACCCACTGAGGCAAAGTCAGAACCTCATTTTCATTAGCGACCGGTCTATAGTTGTTTTCATCCTCTGGGTCCAGGTTTCTTCAGGCGCAGCCTGCCTACTACTTCCTAACTTCCTAACCCAATTAGACATCTCCTCCCTGCTGGATGTAATAAGCGAAGGAGGCAAGACATAATAATAAAAATGGGTGGTTGAACATGATGAAGTACCTTCTACGCATCCTTAGCCCTGAACTACTAAAATTAATCCAATACAACTGAATTAGATGGTGTTCGGGACATTTCAACTATTATTTATTTTATTTATTTCATTTCTATACCACCCAATAGCTGAAGCTCTCTGAGCAATTCACAAAAATTAAAAACATTAAGGTACAGCGTAAACACTAAAATATGGAAACTTAAAACTACAGTTTTACAATATAAAGGAACAACCAGAATAAAACCAAACTGCAACGCAGAGATTTAAAATACAGATTTAAAACAGCAGAGTTAACAGACTACGATGGATGAATGCTAAAATTCTGGGGAAATAAAAATGTTTTCACCTGGCACTGGAAAGAGTACAACGTAGGTGTGAACCTCTCTAGGAGCTCATTTTACAGCTGGAGTGCCACAGCAGAAAAGGCCCTCCTCCAGGTAACTACCCGCCTCACTTTCTTTTGGTAGGGGCTCATGCAAAAGGCACCCTGAAGATGATCTTAGGGTCCAGGCAGGTACATATGGGAGAAGGTTATCCTTCAGATAACCTGACCTCAAGCTGTTTAGGGCTTTAAATGTTCATACCAGCATTTTGAATCAGGTCCAGACATGGACTAGCAGCTAGTACAGCTGGAAAGTACTTGGTCAGTCCCCATTACCAGTCTTGCTGCACTGTTTTGGACTAGCTGAAGTTTCCAGACAGTTTTCAAAGGCAGCACCACATATAACACATTGCAGTAATCCAGACAAGAGGTTATCAGAGCATGGATAACTGCAGCTAGGTCACCTCTGTTCAGGTAGGGTGACCAGATAAAATCCAGGTCAGGGCTCCTGTAACTTTAACAGTTGTAGAGAAAAGGGAATTTCAGCCAGGGTCATTTGTATGCAATTAGTTCCTGGTGAAATTCCCTCTTCATCACAACAGTTAAAGTTGCAGAGGCCCTGCCTTCTTTTGTATATGGCCACTCTACTATAGTGCCTGCACCTTTAACTGTTGTGATGAAGAGGGAATATCACCAGGAACTAATTGCATACAAATGACACTGGCTGAAATTCCCTTTTCTCTACAACTGTTACAGTTACAGGAGCCCTGACCTGGATTTTATCTGGTCAGCCTATGTTCAGGTAAGGATGTAGTTGGTACAGCAGCCTAAACTGATAAAAGGTGCTCGGTGCCACCAAGTCCACCTGTACCTCAAGTGACAGTTCTGGATTCAAGAGCACCCCCAAACTATGAACCCTATCCTTTAGGAGGAGTACAACCCCCTCCAGAACAGGTTGAATACCACCTAGCTGGGCAGATGAACCACCAAAGTACCTCCGTCTTCTTTGGACCGAGTCTTAGTTTGTTGGCCCTCATGCAGTCCACTACGTGCTACTGTCTCAACTTGATTTGATGAAAAAGAAGTAGAGTTTGGGTATCATCCACATATTGATGACACCTCAACCCTACCTCTGGATAACCTCTCCTAGCAGTTTCATGTACATGTTGAAAGGTATAGGCCCTATGGAACCCCATGGCCTGGTTGCCATTACACAGAGCAACAATCCCCCAGTACCATCTTCTGGAATCGGCCATCCAAGTTGGACAGAAACACTGCAGCACACTGCCTCTATCTCCCAGCCCAGACAACCCATCTAGAAGGATACCATATAGTAGGATACCAACTACTGGGATTGCACTAATTGTGAAGTCCCAGAGCCTCTGGAATCCATTAGTTTTCAAGGGTGGATCATTTTAATAGATCTCCCACTCTTGTGGGGAGGAAAAGCTACTGAAAGTCTAAACTTCAACAGGAAATGAGGAGGGAACAGATGTTAAATCCCCACCTCCAGGTCACTATCCTCTTGCCCGAATGCAAACCCCACATCTAGAGTGTATCCTGCCACATGCATTGGGCTGATAACATGTTGGGACAACTCCATGGTTATCATGGCAGGCATGAAGTTCTGACCTGCCCCAGATCCAATGGCCTTGGTATATATGTTAAAGTGTCCCGGAACATCACACTAGGAGTCAACACTAAATCGGAGACCGTCTCCATCAATTCAGTTTGGATGGAATATCAGTAGAATCCCTTATCTATCCTGAGTGCCCAAGACAAGATACAAACACTCAAGACTGTCACATAAATGGATGGGAAGCATAGAGAGGGAGGTGGAATCTCTATAGACTACAGTGACCCTCCACTCTCTATACCTCAAATCTAAGTTGGTGCTGCATCAAATACCCAGCTGGACACAACTGGGAGAGACTAACTCCTCCTATTTCCCCACCCGAGTCTTGGTAATACATATTAGGCCAGCCCCCTCATCCATAATCAAATCATGGATGAGAGACATTTTATTCTGGATCGACCTGGCATTCAGCACCAAAGACGAGAAGGCAAGCTGGTAAGGTAACCAGGAAACTTTCAGCTGGGGGAAAAAGACAGAAGAGGGAACGGGTGTAAGATGCCTCATCACTATTCTCTTAACTGGTCTGTTAATTCTCCAATGCCATACCTCCCGCTACCTATGGCCAACTGATAGGGACACCCCCATCCCTCCCCAGGTTAACTAACAAATCCCAGAGCAGAATAACACACATCCATTAACTAGAGGCCCTAGACCCAACAACCAGCACACCACAATTAAGTCAATGAGCAACTGAAACATCACACATTCAAGATAAAAATAATAATAATAACAGCCAGGTCTCTTTTATCCACAGGTAAAAACAGAATCCAGGAAAAAAACCATCCTCCTGCCCTGATAAGCCATATCAGTGACCTATAATGATAACAAAAATGAATATCCATCATTTAAAAAACGGTGTACTTTAAAAACATAAAAAGTAGAAGAAGATAAGTGTATTCATGATCTGAAACCCAGGCTCATATATTGAAGTTAAAATATATGCACAATAAAAAACCAACTAAAGGATTGCTGGGATATATACACAGAGAGATCTGAATCAGAAAAAAAACAAAATGTGAGGGCTACCTAGATTGTTCCTATGTGCCATTTCAGCACTCCGACACTTGGAAATAGTTTTGTTTGGAAGCAACCTAAGCAGGATCATTGAAGCAGCTTTATTTGCAGAATTGTAGAAATATGCAAATATATGTGCATGCTTTATAAATAAGTTTAGATTAGCATTATTATGGTTAAATGTCTTTGATCTCCTATACTAAAAGCAACTCCTTATGTTACACAGTGGTTTAATTAGCTGGGGATTATGCTAATAATACACAGTGGAAAACACTAATTTTGATCTAACAGAATAAAAGGATTTAATAAAATGTTCCAACACAAAGATAGTATACAGTAACATCAATTAAGTGGAATATTTTAAAAAAAATATTGGGCACAATCTAGCCAAAGTTAAGCACTTTTAAGACACATTTGTTTCACTGGGAGAGATTTGAGTATGTGCTTAATTCTTCCACTGAAAGCAAACAGAAACGCAGTCCTATCCAATGTATATTTACTCCCTGAGTCCAGTTAATGTGTATTCTTCCCCCGATGAAAGTACATAACTGAAGTGATCAACGTTGGACCATGCCCACTGCCTTTACAAATTGGCACCACATGATCTCTTTAGTGCTAACCATACTAATTTATAGGACTTACAAAGGGGGAGGGGAGCAGAATAAATGTATTCATCTAAACATGGAAGGACAATCTGCTGTAGCCCTCAGACTAATTTCAAAAGCCCCTCTTCAAGCGATCAGTTCAGACCTTTGGTGAGAGCAGCCTGGGTGGGGAGGAAGAGGGGAGGAGAGAGAAAAGGGGGTGGCAGAAAGAGAGAGGTAAAGAGGTGGCCCTGCCTATGTTGGCTCTGTCCCCTCCTACTGCCAGCACGCAGCCCCCAAGAGGTTGCCTTGAGAGAATGCATCCCTCAACAGAAAAAATAATAATAATCCCACCCCTGATCTAATGCGTGCAGCTTACTTCTGATTTCGGTTTTTGATGTTAAAGAACAAAAAGGCGCTGGCCATGATCATTCCCAAGATAGTGAGTGCAGAAAGTATACTGTAGAGAGGCAGGGAGATTTTGCGAAGTTGCTTTTGAATAATTGTTCTGTCCTTTGGTGGTTCTTTTCCTAAAACATCAGAAAGAAAGAAAATGGGTTAACATACAGATAAAATAAGAAACCACCGACAACAAAACTACTACTGCCCTGCTTCTATACATTTATTCTTGTTCAAGTTTTCACTTTCCACAGAATTACAAATAAGGCATAAATTACAAGGAGCTGTTCTATCCTGAAGACAATGGTTCTTGGAGTCCAGTACTGCCTATCTTGATGGGCAGTGCCTCCTTGAGGTCTTAGGCAGAAGTTCCGGGATACTTTTTTTTAAAATAAATAAATAAATGTGTTTATTAAAGTCATTTGGTTTTACAAAACAATATAAAATATAGCAACACAGCTTCTGCTGTATGTTATTTATATACAGATAAAGCATATGTCTCTCCACCTGGGATCCTTTAACTAGAGATGTCAGCGATGTATCCTAGATATTCTGGATAGTTTATGGACATACATGCATTTCATTTTTTTAAAAAACCATTCAGAGGCTGAGAATTGCTATGGCTCTTAAATATAACCCCTTTTCAGCAAAGGTCAAAGTTAAATAAATATCGTATTTATTCTAATGAGATCATGTACTCCATCACTTGATTTATTAACTGGCAATGAAAGCTGAAAACCATTCCCAAGCATTAGGGCCAGACTCTCAAATGCCAAATTTCAAGACCAGATGCACCATTCATATTTGAATAGAAAGGAGAGTTTTGCCAGTATAGCTCCTTCCAGTCCTGCCATGGCTAAAGAAGCTGCACCTACTAAAAGTCTAGTTTCTATGCAACTATCAAAAACAGGAACTTTGCCCCTGGGCAAGTGTTATTGTGAACCAGGAAGACTCTCATTCAGATTTTGCTTCTGCAAGTTTCCCATGTGCAACATGGTGAGGGGTGATGGTAATAATACTAAACTACCATACAGGGTAAGAAAATCAGGCTAATCCTTGTACGAATTACTGAGCGAATGTATGCAAAGCACTCTACACACTTTAAAGTGCTATATAAATGTTAAGCACTTCTTACATTATTGGAAATGGCAGTACTAAGCAAAGTCTAGCTTACAGTACCCGGCTGCTGTCAAAAGGCCATGAATTGATGCTCTCGCAAGAGCTGCATCATTTGGAATTCAGTGGCCTAAACTCTTAGCCAAAACATAGTAAGTTCTGGTTGCATAAGTCACAAGATGATGACACAGCTTTTTTAAATGAGGCTACATATGTTCTGGTTTAAGAATGCCCCAGGGGAAAGAGTTATGAACTACATTCAAATAATGCTGAAGGCCTTACTTGAACAAAATACAGTAAATTCAAAGGAATGTACGTAGCATGGGTTCCTTTGTTATCCTATCACATCCTATGCTTGCACCATTCTGTAATGTGGACCTCGACCTAAACACAAGCGTTATCAACAAATATGGATATACCAAGTGCTTCTTTGCCTGGAATACGGGATTGAATTCTGCAATTGCCTAAGAGCTGGTTTGCAAGTTACAGAGAATAAGGTGTTGGATTTGGGATGCTATCACTTCAGCCTGTAGGTGGGGGAGACATGCCATATTTTAATGCTACTTTACATAAAAAGCTTCCTACATGTATTAAACTAGCACATCATGGGTGTAAACCTAAGCTACACCTTTCTCACTGATGTGCTCAGGAAGGTTTATTTTTCTTTGTAAACGGAGAAACAATTCAAAATATCACACACGCATACAAACCTGCTACCTGAAGTGGTGCAGTCTAGAACCTATAATCTTATTCTGTATAGACCAGCTCTAACTTCGACTTGAGTCCCTCATTATCTCTGTGACAGGACTACCACTAAAGAAACTTTTGCAATGTCAGTCCCTTCCTCCCATTTTATACCCTTGAATCCTGCGGCGTTTTTAATAAAGGTGGTGGTGGGGAGTTGAATTGTATCTTTTCTCACACACAAATCCAAGCACTACTCAAGAGAGCCAACAGCTATGAATCTCACCCCAACTAAAACACATGTGAAAAACAGTACTTTAAAAAGGCAAATGTGAGAGAACACATGCCCTGCTTGCAGAAAGTCTCAGGTTAGATCCCTGTGCCAGGGCAGGGAGATTGAGCTAGACGGGCCAGTATGACACTTTCATGTGAAATATTCAATGAATTCAGATCACTGAATTCTGCAGTCCATACACAACTACAACTATTTTAACTGAGGTTTGGTGGAGAAGTCCAGCACGCAGCAAATTTCAATGTCAATCAGGGGTGGATTACTAATTTACTGACTCCAAGATCAGAGGAAGATCAGGGAGGAGCAAAGCTAACTCAGCTACAGCCTCAAACAGCAGCCCTTGAGCCATGGCTCAGTGGGAAGCCACTCTCCTGCCCTCTCTCTCTTCTCTGAGGGGGCGAAACTTTGGGGAAGGGTCTCTCTGGAGGCCTTCATGGACCAGATAGGGAGGCCTGGCAGGCCAAATTTAGCAGGCCCAAAGTTCCCAGTCTGTGCTGTAGGGCACTTACAATTGTTCTTTGAAGGTTGGACGCTAGCATGAAGAAATTTACTATGCCCAATAGTAGATATTCCTGGCGGACAGCAAATTGGTGGTGGAAATTCCTACTGCTATAGCTGGCATCTCAAAGCCTTAACCATATACTAGGGGAATGAGACTGGAAAGGAAAAGCTAGAAGAAGTAAAATAAAAATAAAAATGGATTTAAAACTCTGCTGAAGATAGAATTCTGAGGAGCTCTAAGAAAACCTACATGGAACACCTTGCCTTCTGACCAGGAGGTGGATGCTATCCCAGATTTACAAATTGCACTCTGGATCTCTGGGAAAGTACAGGAATAGTTAAAGGAGAAGGTCTACAGTACCAAGATATTGTACCTAGAGAAGCTCCCCCTACTTATACCACTGATGTACATGAACAATGTTTCTGCCCACTTATATCACAGGGAAAGCTGGGGTGCACAAAATTTTGTTCTAAAGAAGCCCTTATTCATCTCTCACTGCAAGCTAGAGTGAATGGATTATTTGAGTCACTTTTGCCTGCTCCCCACCCCCAGTAGTACTGCTGAAACATCTCTATTTCTGCATTGCATGCGCCCTAAATATTATACAGAAATCTATTCCATTCCTGTGCCCTCGTCTGTATTCCTCCCTTACCGTGGAATTTGATGGAGTTGTTGATGATTTCCAGTGAATCAAGTATAGCATTATATTCTCCCACCTTCACTTCCTTTTTGTCTGCAGAGAAACAAACAAATGCGATTGTTTATGTCAGTTCACATGTTCTTCATTTCTAGTAGCTGCTATATTTACCTTTCTGCCTCTCCTGTTGTTGCTATACTTACAGTCAAGGTAGCATATGAAATGACTCAGAGAAGCTAAATGGAACCTGAGTTGTGGCAAGATTTAAAATCATCACTGGTACCATATTGTACTGCTACTACAATGCAAACCATTACAGGGCTTAAATTGTCCCCAAACATTATCTAAAATTACTCCAACTACGAATTAATACTTTTCCCATTGTCAGGGGAATGCTGTCAGGACTCAACACAAGAGCCATGGACTGGAGTGTGTCCCAGAAACAAGGGCCTCCATCAAAGGATTCCAGCCTGCAACCAAGTCAGGTGCAGAACTCCCAAGTAGCAGTCTTGGCAACAAATTCAGCTCTCCAAGATGAGGTTTCCAAGAAGGTTAGTCAAACAAAGAGGCAGGGTTCTAAAGTAGCAAGAAGGAATAAAGAGCAAAACGAACAGTCAAAGATAGCCTGGAAGGTGAGCCAGCAGCCCCACCACCTGAAGGACAAGAATTCAGAGATGCCTTCCCCAACCTGGTGCCCTACAACTATTCCAACTCCGATCAGCCACAGCCACAATGTCATATGAACAGGAATGCTGGGAGTTATCGTCCCAAACATCTGGAGGGCACCAACTTAGGGAAGGCTGATTTAGAGAAACCCATTTGGAGAATACAGGCACTCCTGAGTACATGTTAAACCTTCCCCATTTTTCTCTTAGGGTGACTATGTATCCTACATTATAGAGGACAGTCCTCTACTTTGAGGTCTGTCAGAGATCAGTCTTCTATTTGAAGGCATCCTCTGATTAAAGGACTGTCTAGTCCATGTCAAGTTTAAAGATAAAGAAGGGATAGCAGAAGCCTTGGTTGATCATGAACAGTTAGCACTTGGGACAGTTTTAAACTGGTTAATAACGGTTATTAACCGGTTTAAAACTGTTATAAACCATTTTAAAGCAGTAGTGTAGATAGGCTCTAAGTAGGCATGCAGGTCATCTGATCACTCTCTCTCTCTCACTATGATGAGATGTATTTCTTTTTAAACTATAGTATTTCTGAATTTGCTTCTATACATATAAAATAGCACATGCAAATCTCATGGAAATCTATGTCCCCCTTTCTCCTCTTTTGGGGATATGCATTTCCTCTTTTTTGGCCACCCTATTTTATCTCTGACTTGAACTCTTTGTGCTGCATTTGAATGAATTCCTGAAGGTTTCAGGTCTAGCTACACAAGGGTTGCAGTCTCTATGATACAAGCACAACTGCACATTTGGAAGCACTGAATACGTCTCCAGCTTTCATACAATTTCTTTATTTTGGTAGCAAATCTACTTAAATGTATACAAAGGTATTATTCAAAGGAACGGAGAATGAAAAAATATAGCTTCTGAGAAGCAGGATAGTTAACAGTAATTGTAAACTTGATATTAGAAAATGGGGTCATTTCCACACTAAGGGCTTTAGGGCACAGTCCTATTGGATTCGCCCTTGAGACTCATAAACCTTATGAATATACAAAGAAGACCGGGAGGCATGCAATGCCTCTCGCTCTACAATTTAGCTAGATGGGCATTTTCACCCATCTAGCTGAGGTGTTGGAGAGGGGGAGGGATGGAGGATGGGGAAGGCTAAGGATCCCTGTTTCCCCTGTCACTTCCCTTCAGTGCCCCCTTTGTCTTCTCTCCGATACCACATCTCCAAGCTCATAGAGGCAGCTGACACGGTTCTCTCAGGATGAGAGGGGGAGGGGAGCTTGGACTCTTGGGTTCAAGGTCAGAGCAGTCTGTCTGACCCCGGATCCAGGAATCCAAAGTATCCTGTGGCCACCCAGACATTGTTTAGGTTGCTTTCTTAGTGGGTTTCACAGTCATTCTCTCTTCTTAAAGATACTCAAGAATCATAGTTCTGTGAGAAGTGGGGTGGGAGAAGGAATGTGTAACACAGGATTCTCCTCATCTCATCAAACTTCTATTCCCAGGATTTCTTGCAGCAATCCATCACTACTAAAAGGGTATAAAACCTATGTAGTATGGATTCGGCAGTTATTCCCAGATTGTGTGCTGACCCATACCACTGTATTAGCAAGAGAACTGCTAATATGCCGTAGGAATTTAATTAATTAAAAAGTTACAGTGAGCCAATAGCATCTGCCCAAAGAATAGGCTGCATGTTTGTCTCTGTGACTCACAGTGCTCTGGTTTTGCCTTCTTCAAATCAGGGGTGGGTTCAATATAAAGATGGGGCAGAAGGCTGCACATTGTTTCTCTGCATGAATCACTGCTCTGGGCATGCCTTCTTCCAATCAAGAGGCATATTCAAAACAGTGACTACAGCACATGGGCTCCTCTGAGGACAGGTTATCCTTACTGTTTCATACTAAATGTAGGCCTTTGCAGGTATAAAAAGGTGAAGTGTCCAGTTTTAATTCAAAGAAAAAAGTGCTCTTCAGTTATGAGTTGTGAGGAGCAAGAATATAGGCTAACAAGTGGGGACCTGTTACAAAATGCTGCAGTGTATCCCCAGCCCCTAATAGGGATGTTCCTGTGCAGGGCTCCAGCCCAGCACAGAGGCCTTGTAGTGCTGTCAGGGGCTTATAAGGACACCTATTTTTCAGCCTTGTAGTGCTGTCAGGGCCTTGCAGGGACACCTATTTTTCATTCACATCCTTTTGAATCCGTGTCCTTGTGTTAAAAGTCCTGAGCATTTTATTGATATACAGGATAGGGAGGGAAGGTGTTTGTTTGTTTTTAACATCAAGGTGCAAATCCCCCCTCCCTTCCAACTGTAATGCAATACAGTATAACCCCTTTCCCATTTTTCTTTGTTTTTACCCAACTGACACCTTGAAACATTCCATGGCTCAATTGCCCTTCAATGTAGAATTAATCACTAAACTTACAATTTATTCTCAACTTCCAGTTCCTACAGAATCCTCTTTTTTCTTTTTCCAGGGCAGAAGTGAGAGCTCCCATAGAAAATAATGGAGAAATCCAGGATTTTAGCATGTTAGAGCAGCAGCATGTGCATATTGATTGCCTCAAACAAGATAGCAACAAAAGCAGCAAAGCCCGGAGCTCCTATTTTTTTGCGTTCAATGTGAAGTGCCCTCTCCAGACAATGAGATGAGTTATGCTAGTTTTTTTTATATCTCTATGACCCCACAGTGTTCTGTAATTCTTAGCAGCTTAAAAGGTCATTTTGTAGTGAGGGGGTGTGTCAAATGTTCTTCTTTTAATTTACAAACATATACTGTATATTCAGGGAGCCCCCAAGTATGCAGCAACCACTAACTTTTTTGGGGGGGATGACCTTGTTATGTTGCCAAATGCCAACATCGATGATGATGGTGATGGTGATGATGATGATGGGAAGAGAAGAGACTTTTATTGTGTTGCAGGAAATATGTACGTTAACTGGCATTGTTCTACAATGAAGACCAGGAACCACAGGAGAGTGGGAAAAGTTTAACTCATTTGCAGGGCTATGATTATTCTTCAGGATAATAAAACTTAGACTTAACAGATGTTATTAATACCTTCAATCGCTCTGACTAAGAAAAAAAATCCTAAGTAATGTATAAATATTCCTACAAAGGGAGAAAAGTTATAAACGATTAAAAAATAGGTAAAATTGCACTTCCTAACTGCCAGACAACTGATAAGAGGAATTAAATATATCAATGAGCCATCTGTGGCCAACAGAGTAAAGAATGATAAGAAAGTTTTAAAGTATATCAAGACTAAATAAAGTTCTTTCAGGAGCCAGTTACTGTCAATCATCACACGGGGGGGGGGGGGGGGAGGCAAGAACTAAGTATTTCTGCTTAATATTTTAGCAAAAAGCTTAATGCACTCATTCTTACTGTATTTAACTATCTGTAATTAAGTATTTCCTAGCATACCTGAGGGGGGGGAATTAACCACCCCCTGAGGCTTTATATTGGAATCCCATTACCATATTGAAAGGCATATGTGAATTTTCACTTTAAATGCATGGCCACAGTTTAGCCAAAATTAAGCACGTTTGAGACCCATTGATTTCAGTTGGAAATATCAGACACAAATATTTTTGTTAGTTGGCTTAGGCAACCTTACAGATTGTAAAGCCTTTCCTTCAGTAAAGGACAGTATCCTTGAACGAGTTGCTCCTCTCACTGGATCCAAAATGCAGGGCTTATGCAACTTAGACTTGCATGTACTTTCTTGTGTGGGAGAGGACCCCCCCCACTCCCAGTTCGAGTCCTGACTAGTTCCAGTGAATAGGCTGTTGCTGGAGCTCCGCCATAGTTCTTATTTTTTCAACTTCAGAAAGAGAGTCACTTAAAAAAAAAAAGTGGAGGAGATTCAGAGCAGACCGTGGACACTGCAACCGCAATGTTCACTGTTCGAGCAGGAAAGGCCAGCCCAGTACTATCACCAGTTTCCTTGGAGGACCTTTCTGAGAAGGGCTGGGGCAGGTGGCAAACCTACCCCTAGCAGTACGCCTTTCTCCTCATTAGCCAGGGGTCCGTTTCCCAGAGGCCCAGGGTCTCAAGTCCATGACTGTGGTGCAACTGTTTATTCCTTATCTGGAAACATGGTCAATTCCTGTGAGATATGCCCACATGACACTGACCCCAGCGAAGCAGGTTGGTCATTGTGGGCAGGCACAAATCTAATCCATCTGGGAATGAAAGGGTGCCAAAGGATGAAGCTGTAGAGGTAATTGTGGAAGTCCACCAGAGAGGGGCAGGGATCCTTTTCAACCTCCCATTATCAATGGGAAAGCCCTATACATGGATTTTATTATTAGATATGCCAGGTTATGACCAATGAAAACCTCCACTTCACTGTTATTTCATAGGCTTCTACACTGGAGACAGTCCACACCAATGCATGGCCACTGTCAGGTTTGGCTCCTACAAGTTTAAATAAACAACGAACAGCATTTTATTGCAGCAAGTCAGCTACACAACCAGAGTTCATGGCACAGTTCTTCGCAGAATTCACAGTCTTTAAGAAAGAGCAATACAGTCCAATGGGAAGTGCTAAAGCAAATAGAGCTCAGAGTCAAAGACAGATAGTTGTTCCAAGTCAGAGTGTCCAAAGGGACAGGATGTGAGGCAGACAAGAATTCTGGATCAGTCCAGGCAAGGAGGTTTTCTGAGCAGTGAATATGTTTTCAGCCAAGGCTCTGTTTCTTTTAAACAGAGGTGGGGTTCTTAAGAATTTTTTGTTAGTCTACAGGAAGATCTCATCTGTGGGCATGAACTTTGCCTCACGGGGAGTTCCCACATGAAAACTTTCAGGCTGTTGCAAAACTGGGTCCTCCCTGGTTGTGGCTGATAAGGAGTATCATCCAGCTCTGCTGGGAAAAGAACCAGAAATGAGTTCCCAGCTTCCTGACAGTCTGCAGCTTCAGCAGGTTCTAAATCATCCTGATTCTTCTCTGAATCTTACTCTTCAGGCACAGGGCCCACAGCACCTGGGCTAGGCCTGACAGGCATCTGGGACAAGGGCCACAGTACGCCCAATGCTAAGGGTGGGACTAGCAGTGTGTTTGTGCTTCCATTCATTGCATGATGTCCCCCTTTCAGATGATTTACATATGAAGAGGCTTGTATTTTATTTTTTTTGCTGTTGCATCGTATGACTTATCTACACCAGCAGGCATTTCATTTATTTGGTTAGATTGCAAGGAAAAATCTTAACTTCTCATATACGCTGATAGGAGCTGAGCTGGTAAGTAACTGCCAAGGAAAGGGATCTTAGGTCATGGGTAGCTCCATGAAAACATCAACTTCATTGCTATGGTAATTTTTGTAGAATTGCCATAAATTTAACTAAAAATGTGTGTGTGTGTGTGTGTGTGTGTGTGTGTGATGTTTTACTGTTTATTGCCAATTTATGTAATGTAAATATTTGCAATGTGTTCAAGATATTTGCTGTTCAGGAAGTAAGTGCTGTGTGGACTTCAAATACCAGATTGGTAAATGGTTAAATCTGGTGGGAGGGGGAGAGAGTGAATAGAATGTGAAGTGAATGCTGATTGGCTGGCGGTTCAAAGGTCTGGACTGGCAGTTAGCCGAGAGGGGGAGGAATTAAGAGAGGCAGTAAGGATTGTATGTGGAGAAAGAGAGAGTTGGAATCTGGGTTTGTCTGTGGAAGGGTCTAGTGAGAGTGTAGGAACAACGTTTTTACTTATTTTGGGAACAGAGTGAATGAGAGGAGAGAGTGTAGTTTAGGGGGTAGCGTAGGCAGGATTGCAGTTGAAAGAGATTTGAAACAAACAAATATTGAAACTGATGAAACCATAAGCTTTGTAAACTGCATAACCGTTACGTTATTGTTACTTAAAAGTTCTTTCTGTGTCATAAACTGGAGTGGATTCTTGGAGTACCTGAGATAGGTTACAGTATTCAGTGGTGGCAGTGGTGAAGGAGAAGGGGAAATATAGAGTGCTGGGCTGGTTGCTGTGAGGCCAAAAAGGGTCAGTGAGTCACAGAGTCAGTGAGCAGCATTGTGATGCACATTCCATAGTTGGGATCCTTTGATTTAATAGGAGTAATAAAGGAAGACCAAAAGGGGCAGCGTCACAGGGGTTTGGTAGGAGTCCAATAATTTTAGTTAAATAAAATGTTCACCCGATGTGTGGCAGTTGTGAGAAGGGTGAATTCCATGTTGGGGATCATTAGGAAAGGGATCAAAACAAAAAACGTCCAACGTAATAATGCCTTCATTCAAATACTGTTTACTGTACAAAATACTGTATATCAAATACTGTGTATAGTTCTGATCATGACACCTCAAAAAAGATATTGTAGTGCTGGAAAAGGTGCAGAAAAGGGCAACCAAAATGATCGGGACACTGGAGCAGCTCCCCTGTAAAGTGAAGTTATACCGTTTGGGCTTTCTTAATTTTTTTAAAAAAAAATCTTATTTATTATTTATTTATTTATTACTCAAATCTATATACTGCTTTCCACAGAGGTTTCAAAGGGGTAAGCATAAAATGCAGCAGCATCAGAACAACAATAAAATATAACAATAGAACACACAGCACAAAATTAATCAAGAGTAAAATAGCAAACTTTACTGTGTGCTACAAACAATAGCTGGCTGGGTCATGCCTCAAGAAAAGCCTGTGTGAAGCAATGAGTTTTAAGATGACGTGGGGGCCTGTCTAATATCACCACAAAATGTGGTGTTGGCTGCTAACGTAGATGGCTTTAAAAGGGGATTAGACAAATTAATGGAAGATAAGGCTTTCACAATGGCAATTAATCATGATGTCTACTCCAGAATCAGAAACAGCCTACCTCTGAACTCCGGTTGCTGGGGAACAACAGCAGGAGAAGGCAATGGCAGAATCATCTGTTTGGCCAATGTGAGAAACAAGATGCTGGACCAGACCAGCCTTTAGTCTGATCCAGCAAGGCTCTCCTTATGTTCGTATGGACTATAGCGAAGAGATAAGTGTTTCAGATGCAATAGGTTATTGTCCTTTTTGGCAAATACTTCCCTATAAAACGAATTAAACACTAATATAATGGAACATTGTTATCTTTTTGGCGCCAGGTCAAGACTTTCCTCTTCTCCCAGGCATTTAACAGCATATACTGAGTTTTTAATTGACCACAGAACTTTATTTAGGCCTGGCTGAGAGTTCGTAGCTGTTTTAAATGTACACTGTTTTTATAAGTTGTCTATTTTTATGTTTTTGAATTTTGTATTATCAATTTTTAATGTCCAAAGATTTAATTTTTGTAAACCGCCCAGAGAGCTTCGACTATGGGGCGGAATTTAAATGTAATAAATTAATCATCATCATCATCATCATCTAAGTAAAGAACGGATGCAACTTATTATAATGTTAAGGAACACACAGAGCCAGTGTGGTGTAGTGGCTAAAGTGTTGGACTGGGAGTTGGGAGATCTGGGTTCTAATCCCGATTCCGCCATGGAAACCCACTGGATGACTTTGGGCCAGTCACAGACTCTCAGCCCAACCTACCTCACAGAGTGGTTGTTGTGAGGATAAAATGGAGAGGAGGAGGATTATGTACGTTGCCTTGAGTTCCTTGGAGGTAAAAAGGCGGGATATAAATGCAATAATAAAAATAAATAAACAAACTTGAGTTTCCAAGTCTGCAAGTTTTCTGCTGCCTGGTTTAGGATCATCATCAATCTCAGAGGTGCTTTTTTGACAGCAAAAAGCTCCTTCAGGTTATTCCCAAGTTAAAAATTGTAACTTTTCCCACCTGCTTCTACATGCAAATCACACACAAGCATGCTGCTGACAATTCTAGAACTTGAATTTTGAACACAGAAGAATAATTGAAATCTTGTTGCTTTAAGACAGCCTTCCCTAACCTGGTGCCCTTCAGCTCTTATCATCCTCAGGCAGCATGGGCAAATTTCAGGAATGCTGGGCAATGCAGACCAAAACATCCAGAGGGCACCAGGCTCGGGAGGGCTACTTTAGGAACATTTAGGAACAGCCATTCTGTTCCTAAAGTTACTTTATGTACAGCTTACTTTGCTTATAAAATTATCATGATATTCTTTCTAAAAAAGTAAACTCTGTTAGTAAATTTGTAATTAAGGTCTGAATAGATTAGAACTATTTTAGGTGACTGCTACAGCATCAGAAACACAGGACTCTATAGAACAAAAACCAAACTGTCAATAATGCATTTGTAAATAACATTATTGAATGCCATAAGTCTCTCATGACCTAGGGTGAGTATAACAATATGTACACCCATGAATTTTAGTCTTTCAGCCAAGGCAGGCTAGTCCTAGAATTAATTGCCAAACAAGCTCAATTTTCCCTTTTTAAAAAGGGGATTGTAGCTAGCAGCTCCATCAAAGTGGCAGATTGATCTTGCTGCAGATTGCAATTTCCTTTAGCTATGGCAGTCATTCTTTGTTCCAAACACTGCTGAGTTATATACCTTATTCTCATTGCTAAGTTGTTGGGTATTTCACAATAAACAACCTCAAGAAACTAAGCAGACACACTTGGATCCAAATAGCTCTGGCATAAACCAATGCACCACCCACAAACAGCTACTCTTTTGGCTTTATTTGACAATTTTGGAACATAAATGCACATCTTTCTACTCAAAGTTCTCTGTAAACATCACTGATCTAGCTCACAGAGTCCTACAAAACAGTAATGTACACATACATGCAGTTTTACACTGCCGTCTAAAAATTCTACACTAATAAGGGCACAATCCTATGAATATTTAGAGAGAGAAAAGTCCTACAAGTCCCAGCATTCTCTAGCCAACATGGGATTGCATCTTGAACAACTTCTAATATACATGAATACAGAATTTCCTGGAGTAATCTTTGCTATTGATGGGAGAACAAAGGGGAATTTTCAACAACGTTTGCCTCTGAATCAATGACATACGCTAGCCTCACACCAGAGTTTAATTTCGAAGCAACACGAAAAAAGGCTTTAAAAGTGCAAAAAAATGGAAAGGTATGTTAAAGACTTAAAAACTGTAGACTTATCTCAACCAATCATGTATCTGTTGTCTTTCCACGATTCAATAGCTTTACCTAATACAGATCTTTTTATCTATAAATAAAATTAGCTACTCTAACAGCAACTTAGCTATTGTTGATTTCCCACTAATATCAAAGATTAAATAAGGGCAGATGACGGATTTAGAAGAGAAGATTCTTGTGATCAAAAGGATTAGTTATGAGATGGTGTTTGATGGATGAGCAGCAGCAGACAGAAACATTCCGCTGCAGAACTATTTCTGGCTCTAGCCAACTGGATTAAGGAATTTACAATATGCAAAAATCAGGAACAAAGTAGCTTTCCATCACTTGTCTTAACAGGCAAGAGGGGAGAGTTGCATATGTCTGCTGCTATGATTTCCATAATGACATTATCCCCACAAGACATAATGGGATCCCACCACCCCTACCACATGCACAAATTTTATCTGCTCAAATAAGATTGAAAAGCTTCTGGATTCTCAGGGGCCTTTCCGAGTTTATAGCCAGAGGCCTGGAGTATTTGCTACACAAACTGAATCCCTAGCGGCTTCAGGTAGACGTTGCAAAGATTGCTATCTGACACTATGGAGAGCTGATGCCAGTCAGTGTAGATACTAACAAAACAAAACAATGATTTGACATTGTGTTTCTACATTCCTAAAGTAGAGATCTTATGTTTTACAATCGTCTTGCTTTTTGCTATGATAACCCATGCCATGGGAATAGTAGATTTGGATAAATAAGAATATAAAACTCACTAAAAAGACACATATAAAACATTTAAGCAAAACATTCCCAGGTTTCTTCCAGGGCTCTACGTTTACAGCACAGAGAAGAAACACTTTTGTAATTCAGCGTAATGCTTACTGTTTGGAGCACTTTGCACTCAACAGTAAAGCTAATTGCCTACAGCCACAAAGATTTAATTTTGATCATCATGCTGTCAGAAAATGCCAGGATGCTTGCCTGCAAGCATGATATATTATATAAGGAAAGGATTCCTTGCCAAGCTGATTAAAATTTAAGAAGTAGAATTGTGTTCTTTTCCCTCTTGGGATGGAAGATCTTAACAGGCTCAATATTCCTAGGGTTGAATAGGTTGATCAGGTGTCTTACTTTGCAGAACAGTTCTTCTTTGAAGGGCTGTCAGAGGACAGTCCTCTGTTTGAAGGTATCCCATGTTTGAAGGGCTGTCCAGTCCAAGCCTGATTTACCAATAAAGAACCATAAGAAGAGACATAAGGGGCCCTGAAGTTGCCCATCAACAGTTAGTACCTGTCTGATGAACACAGAATGAGCAGTCACACAGGTTACTTTGTCACCATCTTCCTCACTATGGTGAGATAACTGTATTCTGTTTAAATTATAGTAATTATTTTCACATTATTAGCCATACAATATTTATTTTCTTGTGAAATTAGCTATCACACAGCACATCATTTGTAGCGCGTTATTCTAACCTCAAAGTTGCATGGTATGGCATGTTTCAGTCAGCTGAATAACGGATATCCAACAGCCAGCACTCTGAATATGTGAGTCCCAGCAGATAAAAAAATACAGAAACTTGAGTGTCATAAGAGAAAGATAAGCCAGGTTCCTGCTCCCAAGGAACTTACAACTGAATCTAGACAATGGGAAAGACAACAGAGGGTGTGACTGAGATAGAAGAGTGGTAAATTATAATTGCAAATAGTAAGGAATTATACATCATATTTTTGTAGTTAATTCTTTTAAAATATGTATGACATATGGCATATGTATGGCATACAACTATTTTTTAAACATATGTAGATATATCAGAAGCCAATGGATCCAAAGAGCTACTTTAGATGCATGGAACTTATGACTTTTCCCATTTGTGTGGCAGACTCTTCCCAGGCAGTATGACACATTCCTAATGAAATTCCACTCTGTTTCAAAAAACGATTTGCCATGTGGCATGGGACAGGGTGGTGGTGGTTCTGTTTGAGAAACAACATAAATTTAAACCTTCTTTGGCTATACTTTTTGGAGAAAAGGTCATACTTGTATCTGCCAGAGATCTGGATGAAGCCAGACTCTCTGCCCACAAGCTATTGCAGGACAATCTCTAAGTATCTAACGTTGTTAGCTTACATTCATGGTAATGCTGCATGTATTTATGTGTAACCAGTTGAGATTGAATATGGATTGGGATGCGCTTTCAGGCTACAAGCCTATCTGAGAATAAGCCTCATTGAACTCAATGGCATTTATTTTTGAGTAGACTTTTATAGGACTGCACTGTCAGGCAACTAAAGCTGGACTAGGGCCTCAATTCATAAAAGCTACTATTGCTGGAAGACACATGTTCGTTTTAATTTTTTTTAAAAACTAATAAATTCAATTTGAAATGGTTCAGTTTCCTGCCCTTCCTTACAGAAACGACTGTATCTCTTTAGTCCTTTTGCAATTTCTCTGTTTACTTAAATGCAAAATTGCATGATACCGAAATCGAAATAATATGCATTTTAATTATCTAACTTCAACTTCAAACAAATACATAGCATTAGCTATACACTGTACTCGAGAACATATTAATTAAAACTTCATAGGCAACTGTATAATCAATTAATTGAAGAATTCTTGATTTGAATTCTCGTAAGAGGGTTTCCATGAGAGCCATCTGTTTGATTAATATACAGCACAAAGAACAAATAAAGGGAACTTTTCTTACTGTGAATTCCTGTTCTTGGTATCTTCTGGAGGGCATTCCACATCATTCGGTTAGCCCATCCCTCTGGTTGATGGGCAGGGTCTAATCAAGATGATCTCCTCCAGGGGGAAGGGCTACCCTAGTCTCTCACATCAGAACTGGAAGGGCTAAAACAACCCCTCACTGCTTAGGTCAGGGATCCTCAGTCCTCTTAAGAATTGTTAACTTTAAACCTGGAACTAATTAAAATTAACCGTAAGCAAGCATGAAAAAAAAGAAAGAAAATAAAAGAAAACCTACTCGGATGGGGAGAAATTAACCCAGGAGAATCCGACTTCGTGCCACATGTAGGACGAAGGCAAAACGCCTTAAGAGAGGGCCGCAATGCACTGCAGGAAGAGTGGTGAGCAGAATGCCATCCAGAAGATACTGAAAACTTCCCTTTCTCCTGTATCTTCTGGAGGGCATTCCACATCATCAGGATGTAAAAGAGCAGTCCTAATGAAGGGCAGTCCTGCAGTGATGGCATCTATTCTACCAGAACCCTCTGAAGAACCCTTCTACCAAAGGCTGAATCAGCAGGAGCAAAGATATTGATCTTACAATACTTGGAAAATGTATGCAGAGAAGCCCACATTGCAGTCCTGCATATTTCCTCTATAGAAGCTTTAGCTCGAAAGGCCACAGTGGCAACCGTACTCCTGAGAGAATGTGCCTTCATCCCTAAAGGAGATGATTTTCCCACAGACTGGTATGCCAAGGCAATGCCATTCTTCATTCATCTAGAAATAGTGGAGACAGACAATTCCTTATCTACGGAAGATTCTTGATGAGACACGAACAAAGCATCTGTCCTCCTAATGTCCACTGTCCTATCCATATAGGACCTAAGGGCTCTTCTAATGTCCAATGTACACCAAGCCCCTTCCCACAGATGCACAGGCTTGGGGCAGAAGGAAGGCAACACAATCCTTTGGGAGCTATGGAAGATTTCACTGACTTTAAGTAGAAAGGCCAGATCCATTTGTAAAACCACCTTATTCTGACGAAAAATACACAGTTGGAGACCTGCCGACAAAGCCCCTAACTCAGAGATTGCCTCACAGAAGTCATGGCCACCAAGACCACCATCTTAAGGATAGCAAAGCTTAAGGAACAAGCCACCATAGGTTCAAAGGGAGCAGCCATAAAGGCCTACCAGATCGAAAGTCGAGCCTATAGTGCGAAGGTTGTTGGCTTTGCCCATGTAGCAGCATGGCAGAAGTCCTGGAGTGGGACACCCTTCCCAAATGTGGTTGACAAGGAGATGCCTCTTGTTGAGTGCGCTCATATTGAATTGGATAGGTCCAACTTTGCCAGACTGTAAGCCAACCTGATAATGTCCGCTACCCATGAAGCAAATCTTTGAGAAGAGACAGAATGGCCCTTCTTCTTTCCACCATAGCACAGGCGCGGTGATTGATGAAAGTGTTGAGTTTGAGAGTGCTCTTCTGACATCTAGAGCATGAAAGGATCATTCTAGAGATGAAGAAAAGGGTCTTGGAAGAAGGCAGACAACACCACATCCTGATTAACATGAAAATCTGAGAGGACTTTAGGTAAAAAGGGTTGGTACAGGGCACACTTTGTTCCTATGGAAAATAAGGTATGGTGGGTCAATGCGCAGCGCGCATAGTTTCAATTCTCAACCTTGCCGTCATGATTTCCACCAAAAAGACTACTTTGAAGGATAGCAGTCTAATGTCAATGGTGGCTCAAATGGTTTGGACATTAAAGCTGTCAAAACAACCAAAAGACTCCATTGGGGAACAAAATTACAAACAGGAAGAATGAGGTTCTTGAGGCCTCTCATAAACTGTCTCACCAATAGATGAGTAAAAACTGAAAAACTTTGAACTGGGCTATGCGAGGCAGAAATTGCCGCCAGATAAACTCTTATTGAAGAATGTTACAAAGCTTTTTTGAACAGGGAATGGAGAATGGCCAAAACGTCAGCCATAGGGCTGTTAACGGGATCAAATCCAGTTTCTTTCATGAAGGAGACAAATAGCTGCCTCTTATTGGCATATGATCTCCATGTCGATAGTCGGCGTACTGCTGTCAGGACCATATGTATGACTTTTAACATCGAGGGTAAGATGGTCTGTTGTGAATTCTCAAAGCCATTAATTGGAGCATCGGGATATTGGGGTGGAATGTTTGACCCTTGTCCTTGGAGAAGAGGTTGGGTTGTGGGGGCAGGCGTAGGAAGGTCTCCTGGGTCAACCTGAGTAGCAGCGCAAACTATGCTTCATGGGGCCACCATGGACCGATGACAATTAAGTCCACATTTTCTGCCCTGATCTTTGCAATCACCCTTGGGGAGGAGGGGAAAGAGCAGGAAGAAGTATGTGAAATACCCCTTTTCATGACTGAAGGAAGGCATCTCCCAACGAGTTGTGGCCTCGTCCGGATCTGGAGCAGAATCTGGGGAGTATTGCTGACTCAGTCGATGTCAACAGATTGATGGTTGGTCTCCCCCAGAGATCGAAGAGGTGATTTAGGGCTTTATGGGAGAGCTGCCATTTGTGAATGTTGGATGGCGTCTGACTTAAAGTGTTGGCTAGGTGATTGTCTTTGCCCAAGATATGGGCTGCAGAAAGAGTAATGTATCTTGTGATTGCCCAGATGAAGATTTCTATAGTGAGAAAAGCAAGGCCTCAAAAGATTGGAGGGCTGCCTTGACTGCAAGAAGCTCCAAGTAATTTATATGTTGCATAGAATTGGTGGTCGACCAACAGCTTTGCACTGTTAAGGTCCCGGAGTGAGTGCCCCAGCCCGATCGAGAGGCATCTGTGTTTGGTGTCTGAGAGGGTTCTGGCTAAAGGAATGGGAGACCTTTTAGGAGGTTGTTTTGCTCTGTCCACCAGAGTAGTGACTGGGCTACTAAGGTGGGGATGGAAAGCATAACTCTCTGGGCATTGTTGTTCCTGGACAACGGTCAGATGAACCAGGTTTGCAGAGTCTGCATTCGCAACCGAGCCCATAAGTCTGAGCAGGCGCTGAACGGAGACAGCTGATGTTTGTCTCCGAAAGAGGAGCTTGAGTGCCGCGATGGCTAGGACTGTAGCTCATTGTTTCAGTAAATATGCCCTTCCTTTAAGGCATCTAAAATGACTCCTATAAAGGGAATTGACTGTGTTGGGCAGAGTCTTGATTTCTCTAGGTTGATGACCAGCCCTAACTCCTTTAGGAGGGTGCAAACAGTTGACGCAGCTGTCATTGCTTCTGGTTGAGATGGAGCTGTGATCAGCCAATCATCGAGGTATGGGTATACCTTGACTGTGAGCATCTGAAGGTGTCCACATACTGCTGCCATGCATTTCGTGAACACCCTTGAAGCTGTGGCCAGGCCAAACGGAAGGACCTTGAACTCAAAGATTTCATCTCTGATTATGAAGCGAAAGTATTTGTAATGGGAGGGGTGAATGGCTATGTGAAAATATGCATCCTTTAAGTCCACCATTGTAAACCAGAGGCTCATCCTCAACAGCAGAAGTAAGGTGGAGAATATTGTCATTTGAAATTTTCTTGGTTTTATATACAGGTTGAGATCACGTAGATCCAAATTGGACGCAAATCCTCCATCCCTCTTCAGCACCATGAAATAGCGGGAGAAAAAAAACTGGTGATGCTCTGAGGACTTCGGATGAAGGACTGATTTTCATGGTGCCAAGGAGAGTACATCGAATTCTATCCTATATCCGGAGTGGACAATTCTAAGGATCCAAGCGTCTGTCGTGATGTGCGTCCAAGCTTGGTAATATGGCCTCAGATGCAGACGAGTAAATCTTTCTTCCCAAGACTTTAAGGTGATGACCCTTTTTATCAACAGGTGCGGTGTGTATCTTTTGTGACCTGGATTGAGAAGATTCCACAATTATGGAGTTTGGTTTCGGGTGAAGAAACAAGAAATCTGCATTTTTCTTCTGAACCTGGTATAATGCTTCGAGCCGCTTGGAGGTAGGGTTCATCAATGATGGGGCAGACCAGGACTGTTTTATTGTCTGCAGCAAAGTGGGCAGAAATGGAATCGAAACTGGGGTGGAGGGCTCAGTGTACATGGTGTCGAAGACTGGGTCTTGGATGCGCTCTGTAGACTGCCGCATGTCAATGTCCAAGGCTTGGGCCATTCTAAGAATTTGGTCGGTAAATTGGGCTGTATCCTTTGACAGGGAGGCCCTATCAGGAGCATTGACAATATCATCCCGTGATGACACCAACAGTGATACTGATGAATATGAAGATTACTCAGATTGGTAATCCTCTGACTGCGGAGAAGAGTCTCGACGTGGAGATGGTGATTGCATAGCCACTTGAAGAGCTCTATCCTGATGGTTTTCAGGGGACTGAGCTCATTGAGAATGCAGGGAGGTCAACCTCTGAGGGGCAGCTGGAGGTGGACAAAGTTCCTCCTCCATGGAGGGCAGGATAAGGATGCTGATGGTGATGGTCGGTATGGAGGAGGGATGACTCAAATATACCTCTCCCCATCCCAATAGACCTCAGGATCTCTACAGCATTCATCGTAAAAGTATTGTTGGCGAGGAGACAGTGACCATCTGAAGCGGCATCCCAGTTCTGAACAGGTGACCGAGCTCTATCATGTCGGTCACGGCGGAAGTCAGTAGCTCTGTTCGATGCTGCCGAATAAACTGATTCAAAGGATCTTTGCACCCGAGATGAGGCACGAGGAGTAGCTGGCCTCAATAGTTGGGGATCTTCATTGGGCAAAGAGTCCCTTATCTCCCCTTCGGAAGCAGACGTTGTGTGCTTTGGTGTTGACCTCAGTATCGATGCCAAGTGTGTCAGTACTAAGGGAGCTACCAACTCAGGTCGCATCAGTGTCGGTGAGGTCAGAAGTGGTGGCGGAGGTGGTAATGATGTTGGCAAGGCTCGTTTAGGTTTGGACAAGTCCTTCTTCCTTTTCTTCTTATGCGTATCAGGAACAGTCTGCTGTTCCTGATACGCAACTGCTTTACAGCCCATTCCCTCTGTAACATTAGAAACTGTCCCTTGTCCCTATTATCTTTCACCCTGTTAGCTTTCGCTACTGCAGTGGAGGTTGAGGGGCTGAGGGTGAGGACCCCTTAGAGGAGCAGGTGGAGCAACCAGAAGAAGGGGACCTATGTCTTTTGGACTTTGGGGGCCAAGGCCTGTATATAAGCCCTGTATATAAGATAAGAATTTAAAGAATTTAAAGGAATTATATCAGAGGAAGAAAGTATTTCTCCTCATTTTTTTATATGGAATAATAAAAAATCTATACTAAATCAACATACCTCAATAATATTGGTCTCTATTCAGCTCTTTTCCAGCTTAAGAAAAAAACAGTTTGCTAAAATCAAAAGCCACTTCAATTTGGATTAGCAATGGCATTCTGGAAAGAGTGCCATGTGTCTTACTTCACAGAGCACAGTACTCTATTTGAAGGGCTAACCAGTCCAAGTCCAGTTTAAAGATAAAGATCCGGAAGAAAGGAGAGAAACAACCTTGAAGTTGCCCATTAACAGGACAGCAAACTAAGCAAGCACATGGGTCAACTTGTCATAGTCTTTCCCACTATGGTGAGACGTGTTATATTTTAATTTACATTACAGTAATTATTTTAAATTTGCATCAATACATATAAATTGTCATCTTTCTCAGTGATGCATTTCCTTCTTTTTGGTAGCCATCCTAGAATGTGGAAAAGGGGAGGAAAGAGCAATTCTGGATATTTGAACGCATGCCTAAATCCGGGGCCACCCTGGTTGTTAAGGCTGGGTTTGTATTCTGAGAGGGCAATTTCAATTTTTTACATTCCCTTTATTTCAACTGGAGAGCTTAAGCATATGTGTAAATCTGTTCCTCTAAAATGAACAGGACCTAAAAGCAGGGCCTGACCTGCCATGAAGAAATTTGCTTTGGGCATCAGATTCCCAAAGTAATCTCCCATTTTCCTTCCTCGTGTCTATATCTAAGTGTTGTCTAAAAAAATAAGCATGAGTTGAGGATTGGTAGGGACGGCAATGTAAACATTATTATTTACTTCAAGTGCAAACATTTCTACAGCCAGCAGTGTTAAACAGGGCTTAACTTTGGATCTTGAGTAGCTATCTATGTGTGTATCCATCTATCTACATACTAATATGTGTGTAACTCTACCTCTATATATGCATACTACCTCTCCACAAACATTCTTGGGTTTTTTGAAGTTTTCTGCAAATCCTTTAACATTTATTGTATGCAGAATTACAACAAGACAAATAATTATATTCAGAATCTGTACTCAAATAGGCACTTCACAATATTATTCAAATCAATGACTTTATTAGGTCTTTTATGAGATATGAAACTATGATCCTCATCAGATCAGACCATAAAACGATTACAGATTGCAATTAAAGAGCGTACCTCTATGAACTAGTACTTAATGACCATTTTTACATACACTTGGGTACTTCAGCATAGTATGGGTTGTCACTGATTAAAATTGGTAAGCTGGTTTTAAAACCTTGGGTACTCATTAAAACAAATGACTGGGCAGGATTCCCAAAGGCCTGACTCACTTCCGAATCATGATGACCCATTTTGCTGTGATTATTTTCTTAAGTACCATTTGCAGCTGTTGATTAAATCTGAGCTACCTAATAGAACAGCTATCAATTTTAAAAGGGAATGCTTGCTTCATGAGGTCACATGGCTGGAAAGGGACAACACTATTGCCTTAGGTGGGAAGTCAGAGAGAATTCCTGGCTCCAGTTGCCACAGGGGGCTAACTTGACCCATCTCTCCAATGCCAGATGTTCTCTCTAAGCAGAAGACCAGATGGTCACAGGGAAAGAAAAAATGTTACACATTGCTTCCTTCACAGGAAGACTATACAAAGAGTGAAATGGGGGCTATGGGAAATGGGGGGGGGGAGGTTGAGTAGAGGAAGCAGAATGTAGGCTAATGAGGATTATCTTGCTCACATGTCTCTTAAGAGGCCTAGGCAAGTCAGAAGGGCTATCCTGTTTCATAACCTAAATCAGGTATTGGTGATGGTCACCCACTCAGATAGCTTTAAAGAGAGATTAGACAATTCAAGGAGGATAAGGGAATCAATGGCTTCTAGTCATAGTGGCTATATGCTACCTCCAGGATCAGAGGCAGAACAACAGCAGGAGAGGACTATTGCCCTCATGTCCTGCTTTTCAGCTTCCCAGAGGCATCTGGTTACACACTACGGGAAGCAAGATGCTGGACTAGATAGGCCTTTAATCTGATCCAGCAGGGCTCTCATGTTCCGATGACTGCCAACTTCTGCATTTTGGGGAAGGGGAATATACTCATTCTCCAGATAGTAGCCATGAGATTGGAAGTATATTTTAATTCTACCGTTATGAAAGTGTGTGTATGTGTGATATATGCAGAAACAAAACTCTATAGGAGTCAGTGCCACTTAGCTATAGAGCTTCATAGCAACTGAGCACATGTTTTTAGGAATGACTGCTGCACTATACAGTATACACAGCTGAAAGAGCGATCTGCCATTAAACTAATTATTCCACCCTCTATATATGTGTGATATTTACATACTGCTAAATATAATCAAACCCACTATTTTGAGACTATAGTTCCCCCCCCTTCACAATGATTACATTTGGTAGGGCCTCTGGGGACAGATTAAAAAAAACACAGGGAAGATTCGGCCTTTGGCTCACAGTTGGCCAGCGCTGATCTAAATGTCTATTAAAAGTTAATTATTTATTTTTGATATAATCCAAATATCTTCTTCAGTTTGAGTTACTGTACTGTCTTTTCTCTTCAGCACATTTTTTGGAAGTGGGATTCAATGATTAGTAACTTTGGGTAAGATCCAGCCCTATTTGATTTTAGTGGAGGAGCTTTTAGTCTGTGCTTAAGTCTCCCTCTGAAACCATGGGGATTTTAAAAAGTGCTTATCTTTGACTGGATCATGCCTCTTGACTTTTAGAAAGTCCTTGCTGCACTTTTATCTTTTACCATTATTATTATTTATTATTATTTATTACATTTATATACCGCCCCATAGCTGAAGCTCTCTGGGCGGTTTACAAAAATTAAACGATTGAACACTAAAAAGACAATATACAAAATTTAAAACCATAAACATAAAACAACTGACATTTTAAACATTTTAAACTGTTAAGCCTGGCCACACTGTCAATCAAAACCTCAACTTGAGCTGTTAAAATGCCTGGGAGAAAAGAAAAGTTTTGACCTGGCGCCGAAAAGATAACAGTGTTGGCGCCAGGCGGGCCTCATCAGGGAGATCATTCCATAATTGGGGGGCCATCACAGAGAACGCCCTCTCCCTTGTTGCCATCCTCCGAGCTTCCCTTGGAGTAGGCACCCAGAGGAGGACCTTTGATGTAGAGCATAGTGTACAGGTAGGTTCATGTCGGGAAAGGTGTTCCATCAGGTATTGTGGTCCCAAACTGTGTAAGGCTTTATAGGTTAAAACCAGCACTTCAATCGGGCTCGGAAACATGCAGGCAGCCAATGCAAGGGGGCCAGAATCGGTCTTATATGTTCGAACCTTCTGGTCCCTGTTACCAATCTGGCCGCTGCATTCTGCACAAGCTTCAAAGGCAGCCCCACGTAGAGCACCAGAGCATAGACAACTGAAGCCAGGTTATCCCTGTCCAGATAGGAGCGTAGCTAGGCCACAAGCCGAAGTTGGTAGAAGGCACTCCGTGCCACCGAGGCCACCTGAGCCTCAAGTGACAGAGTTGGTTCTAGAAGAACCCCCAAGCTACGAACCTGCTCCTTCAGGGGGAGTGCAACCCCATCCAGAACAGGTTGAACACCCTCCATCCAGTCAGAGGAACCCCCCACTAACAGCATCTCAGTTTTGTCTGGATTGAGTTTCAGTTTATTAGCTCTCATCCAGTCCATTGTCGCAGCCAAGCACCGGTTCAACACATCCACAGCCGAACCTGATGAAGATGAAAAGGAGAAGTAGAGTTGCGTGTCATCAGCGTACTGATGACAACGCACTCCAAAACTCCGGATGACCGCACCCAACGGTTTCATGTAGATGTTGAACAGCATGGGGGACAAGACTGACCCCTGCGGAACCCCATACTGGAGAATCCATGGGGCCGAGCAATGTTCCCCAAGCACCACCTTCTGGAGCCGACCTGTCAAGTAGGAGCGGAACCACCGCAATCCAGTGCCTCCCACTCCCAACTCAGCCAGTCGTCCCAGAAGGATACCATGGTCGATGGTATTGAAAGCCACTGAGAGATCAAGGAGAATCAACAGAGTCACACTCCCCCTGTCCCTCTCCTGACAGAGGTCATCATACAGGGCGACCAAGGCTGTTTCCGTGCCAAAACCAGGCCTGAAACCCGACTGAAATGGATCCAGATAATCAGTCTCATTCAAGAGTGTCTGGAGCTGGCCAGCAACCACCCGCTCAAGGACCTTGCCCAGGAATGCTGCTAGATTAAACAACTGCATTTGTTTTGGCTCTCCCTCTCTCCCCATCCAATGGGAGATGCCCCAAGGGCAGAATCTCCTTTACCCTTCAACCACCCAGCTCTTGGGACAGCTCACTGGAACCAAGTTATTGTCAAGCTAATATTTATGGAAAGTTTTCTTAGATGGAGAATTTGACAGACACTTCTTGCCAGGTGGAACTGCCGTTGAAGAAAAGAATGAAATGTCAGCTGGTCCTGAAGTGTTAATGAATTTGCTAGTTCCAGCTATTTCTACTTGAGTTGTTCCCTAGTCAGATGCCTGAGAGGAAGAAAAAGAAGGAATTAAATTGATAGAGACAAGGCTTGCTTCTGTTTTGTAACTGTTGTAAATATGTTGAATGAAGGAAAGCTATCATAATTAAATTATAAACCATTTGAGGATTGGGGGGTCTTAATGAACTGTCACGATAGGTTGCTGACTATTAGCAGCGTTAACACCTGTTGGTGCACATTCTGATAGCAGGATGCTCTGATCTGGAATCAGTCTAACAGCCACTAAATACTTTAATGCTTGGTAGTAGCATTATTATTATTATTATTATTATTATTATTATTATTTATTACATTTATATACCGCCGCATAGCCGAAGCTCTCTGGGCGGTTTAATACTAACATCTTCTGGCTGACAAACCACCTATTGCCTTTAATGTTTGATACCAAACCTTCTCTCTCTATTGGTTGTTACCTTCTTATCTGCATTCTAATAGACACTCTCTGCACAGTAGCCCCAAATATGGAGCATCTACCCATCCCCCTCATTGGACACAGATGCTCAAGTGAATGCCAAATAGCCTGGCACCTCTTCCTGCCTTCCTAACTATAAAGATTTTTGTATCATTAAATGTCTCACTAAGAAAACCAATGCTGGGTTTGTAACCAAACCTTAACACATCTCATAGGCCAGATCCTTACAGGGAAAAATAAGTTCTAACAACTATATACAACTGGTGGGGACAACTTTCCAGAGCGTTTTCCAGAATAGAAATTCATGGGCAAAAATAAATTACCCATTTTCTGTAACTGTTCTGGAGATTAGGCATGAAGATAAGGTATTTCGTACTAGTGCTTTGTAAAGTCAGAAACCTGATCCCAAATCCCTTGAGACACTTTGAGAGCAAAAGCCTACTTAGCCAATAGATAAAGATGGGTTTTGTAGTGACTGCCGAATGTGTGATCTCTTCACACAAATACATGGTATAGTGAATTTGACACCGCAACAACTGGCGAGTAGTCAGATCTGAATTGACACACTGACCTATATGCTGTTTGAATGCATAGAGACATATGTAGCTTAACATAGTGAATAGATTTTTAGCTAACCAAGGTAGGCCCCTTATATAACAGGCATCTTTTCAGTGGGCCTCTTACATGCTAATTAGTATCAAGCAAGTACAATAATACATTTCTTAGCCTTGCCTGGTTCTAAAATTCTGGTGTAATATCTCACCCCTGAGCTGAGAGACTCCCCACTCCTTTGTTGGAGCTTCTCATTAAAAAAATAATAATTACCAGGCTTCAAGCACCTTCTAGAATATGAGAGAGGGCTATATAAGCATAGCACAAAGTGAACCAATTTGATTTCGTTCCAAAAGGGAATAAGGATGCTACCAGCATGGAAGAACTTGCAGGTTCTAGGGGAACCTCTTGTATGCTGTAAGAACTCCAGATTACAGTCAGCTGTGGCAGATATCTGCTTTGTCAACTAAAAGGACATGAGCTTTCTCTGCATATTCTTTCTGACTCCACTTATCACCTTTACATAATCAATAAACTGTTAAACTGATTCATTTGTGACTTGCCTCACTTTAACATATACAAATCTGGTTTAATTAAAATCTAAACAAGTCAAGATTCCAAAATCAATACGCCTCACCAACAGGAAATAACTCCTTTTGCCTTGTAGGCTTCAGTAGTGAAAACTCATATAACCAGACTGCTTTGGTAGAGGCCCTACAATCTCGCTGCCATTTTTACAGCAGACAAAGGCTAGAACTCTTCCTCAACTCTATAGTGCTATGTGATGGACTCTAAAGCTTCTACACATACCCATGGTTTGCCACAACACTGTGTCTACACCAGCTTAGGATAAATAGTCAAAATAACAATTGCCTGCTCTCTGTAAACAAAAGGATTCATCTTTGGTACAAGATCAGGATCCAGGTAAAGGATTATTTTATCTGAAAAAAATGTGTAAGTGTCTCCACTGGCAGCAAAGACAGAAACATCTGTGTGCTGAGAAGAGATGCAGAGCCAAAGTCTGGGCCAAAGTTTAAGGGCTTGTTGAAGGCAGTCTCAAAATATGCAAATTTAACTTTTTCTATATTTGTATATGAAGGAGCATAGAGTGCAGTTAAACACCAATGATAATGGAAAGTGGGGTTGGGGTAGCATACAGTTTCCTTTATATCTTCTGAAAGCAGTAGCTACTAATCATGCTGACTTTAGCTATGAGAAACTAGCAGTGCAGGGAAGGGGCACTGAAAACCAACTGATTTCTCCAGGTATAATAGTGTCTGTGACTCTTTGAACAGCGAAGACATGCAATGTAGTGGAAGCAAGAACTATCCTGTAGAGTGCTGACTCCTGCAAGATAGCTAGAGAAGGCAACAAGTGGATTTGTTCAGACCGGCAACATGCATTTATAGAAGGTCAGAGTTTTGCCTAGTGCAAAAAGCCTAAAGCCAATTCCATGGGTAAAATTCAGTCTGACAACCTATTTAAAGCATGGCTGTATTCCATGTGGAGGTTTCCACTGAATAAACCACAACACAGAGCTCCCTCTGTGTAGACAGTTGAAGGACGTTCAAGCTCACAAGGATCCCAGCTACAATTTCTTTCTGCTTAACTATTTATGCAGTCTGAAACCTTTGCCATATTCTTTGAAATTAACAACACTTTAGATACACGCTCATGAAGCTGGGAAAACCTTACCCACCCAGTTACCATGGTTCATAAAAATGTGAGGCTGGTGCCAAATAATTATTTTTCCACTAGACGTTATGGATTCTAGAGACCAGACTTACATGGCAACTGCATATGTGCTTTATAAATTAAAAGTATAAATTAATATCCTTTCAGGGTAAGAATTCCTACTCCTGTTATCTTCTACAGGTTAAGGCTGCACAGAAGCCATCCCCGTTTAATGATGTGCTAGCTGAAAATCTGATATCAACCCAGATCTGATCCAAAGCCCCTGGCTGTTTTAAACCAGCAAATCTAGCTGAATTATATTTTCTTCTCTTTCGTTCTCAAGAAGGAACTAGTCATAGGTTTGTGCCATGCATGCAATAGCTTAGTCTCTCTCTCTCTCTCTCTCTCTCTCTCTCTCATATTTTGGCACATGATGCCATAAAGACTTAACAATAAGATTCTGCTTTTCATACATTCATTCATTTTATACTGCACCTTTCTGCACTAACTAAGCCCCCACGGTGACTAACAAAAATAATATACAAATATAATATAAAAGCAAATATTTAAAAACAACCAAACCACAATTTAAAACAAGAATAAATAAAAGCAAGAACAGCTTAAAAAAAACCCAGCAATCAGAGCAAATTAAAAATAGAAACTAATAAAAAATCTGCAACATTCAAAATAATCAGGTGGTGAGCTTATAGGTTAGAAAATAAAGGATGAAAGCCTTCAATTAATATTTTTCATCTGTATGTGAAGAAAGGTAATACTAACTTCAGTAACATCTGCCTAGATGAAGGTAAATCCTTGACTCCTTTGAATGCCAGCCTTATGTAGCCTGGCATGGTACTCAGTAACACTTTCACACATCTGTGTGTGTGTGTGTGTGTGTACCAGGAGGGTATTCCCTTGTAGACCTGGCAATGCAAAAACTGTAGCAACAGGGATGGGGAGAGGATTTTTTTACATTATTACTTCCTGCCAGCACTGCCAACAGCCTTCTTCACCAAGAGCCAGGACCAAGATGGAACCTACCAAGACTGCAGATGAAATTGTCATGAACATTTTAGAATGAAAATGCTTTAGGATATTTATTTATTTATTACATTTTTTTATACTGTCCACTAGATGAAGCTCTCTGGTCACCCCATCTAACTGTGTAAACTGTTTTGAGAACTTTTTATTGAAAGGAGTTTTATAAATATTCCAAATAAGTAAATAAACAAAAAAATATCATTTCTGTTGTTGTTGTTGTTGTAGTTTTAACCCAATGCTAAAACATGATAAAGAAGAAAAAGGCATGCTTTAAACAACTTGCTTTACAGCCCTGGTCAATTCTGAGGAGTAGATGATGGCCAGAGTTCAATACATATCCCAGAAGGGTCCGCTATCCAATCCCATAAACTTGGTAGATAACTTGGGGGCTCATGAGATCTCTCAAATACTATAAAATATTGCCCTGTGGCCACCAGTTTTACAGTAATTGCTCTTATGCAATTAACCTATAGTACTGCAGCTAGACAAACACGTGTTAAATCAGCAGGACATGTCCACATGCGACTAAAAGGAAGACCATGTGGCTTTTTATCCCAGGCTGCAACTGCTAAAGCAAAGGAACTGGATTCAAACTATTTTATCCCCACTAAATGGAGAATCCAACATCAATTGGGTTGTGGCTTGAGGTGATAATATTTGAAATGTACATATATTGGATTGAACTTTTTCTTCTCAACATTTGGGTGAGAAAATAGTCTGGGTAGTCTGTGAATGGCTTCCTTTTCACAGCCAGACCACATGCTATTTGTTAATGCTAGACAATGTTAGCCTGCTGTCACATCATACTGGCACAACCTTGCTTCAAATGTCACATTAGCAAAGTCAGACAAGAACTGCTTTGTATTAGAACATTTTTATGCTGACCTTTTGAATGACCAAATTGACAGGAAAAGCTCCCACCCCCTACAGCTCTGCATAGAGAGTCCACATTTTTACAATGTAACAAGCCTTAATTTTGGATGACTACAAAAATGCTCAATACTAAGTAATAATAATAATAATAATAATAACAGCAACAACAACCCACAACACATGCATATACACAACAAAAAATAAAATTAAGCACTCTAGGCTGTAATCCTATACACACTTACCTGGGAATTTGCCCCATAAAATGTAAAAGGGATTACTTCTGAGTAGACATGCATAGAATTGCACTGTTAATGGTAGTAGGGTATTACTCTGTTTACCACAAACTGGAGTGTTGTGTTTCAAGGCAGTGCATTCTCACTCAAAATTATACCTTAGATTTGTATTTTAAATCATACAATCTGTCTTCTACATGGTTTGCAAAGTTTAAATGGGAAACATAAGGGCCATAATGACTTAATGCCATCCAGTATATTTGACTAGTAAGGAAGAGTCCATAGGATATGCCTCCTAACTCATTTGGGCAATCAATCTAGTCACTTGTATTGTCAGGTGAGCACAGTGGATCATCAAGCAAGTGAACTTGTAGAAATTCTAGTAGCAGCTTCCCTGAGTAAAGTATTCTGTTGAGGCAGAAATCTCCACTCACAGAAACTGCCCCTGTGATTTCCATAACTCACTATGTTTATCAGTGCTACGTTGTGAACAATTATTTCCCTAAATGAGAATGCAGACAGAACCTCACAAATAAGCTTTCAATTTGCTAACAACAAATACTTTGAAAATCTACTGACCAATTCTGTAAACTGTTTAATCATTTACATTTGAAAATATATCACAGTGTTTGTTCATTTGAACCTATTTTAACAAAACAACTTTATTGGACTCGTTATGAATATTAATGTGCCAATAGTGAATCTGTGATGGCACTTCTAATCTTTGATGTTGAACTTTTATTAATCCAATGAATTGATAAGTATTTGATTCTGTGTAATATATGCACCTTGACTCTTTTTCTTTATATCAGTAGTTTGAGTTATTGTTGTCCTTTTTGTGCTGCTTTGTTCCTTGGAAACTTATGAAAGATTCTGCAATGCAAGGAAACACTTCCTTGAACACAGTTTGCTCCGCAGTCAATCATCACTGAATTCTTGGGCACAGTAACATTTCACACAGAGCAAAAAAGAAACTCACCAGTGCCCTAACATGAACTATGTCTGCATCCTAGAAAAAAGAGCCAGAATCCTTTCCAGCACAGGAGGATCTACTACAGACATGCAATGAGCCCTCAACTGAGGCCTCATCTACAAGAATTCGGCTTTATGCCTGGTTAGCCGATTATGCGCATATTCGCTGAAGTGCTTTATCGGAAATGCTTGTATACAGGAGGTAATTGAGCACTCAACAGGTGACCTTACCGGTTGTTTCAAATGCGCTTTACAGGTAGTTTATGCAGAGAATCGCTTGTTCACATAGGCAAAATGTGCTTTAACGGAAGGAGCAAAATAAAACTCGCTATTTAACGCGCATTCGATAATGCGCATAATCGGAGAGAAAACGCGCCTCTACGCCTGATTTGCGCTCCGTTCTTGTAGAGGTAAATTTTTTAATGCGCCTTGAAAGAGCTTTAAATGCTTCTTGTAGAGGCAGCCATAGAAAGAGATCACACAAGATAGTTTGAAAGTCACTGACCTAAAACACAGGATAATATCCATAGGAAGTTCACCATGCTGTAGCCCCACTATACCTTGCTTTTGGCTTCAGTCTTACAGATTTATTATAATGTAGTAAAAACAATATATTGTACTTATGCCAGTATTTTGGAAGGCATGGACTAAAGTGAGCGTTGGTACATCAGCTACAATCCAACCCAGAGGCATACACACTTAATGAAATTTATTTCGAGAGGCTAAACCACTCTTAACCGCACTGGACTGTGGTGACAATGTAATGGTAGAAGAACACAGTGAAAACTAGCGGATTTATTTCCTGCTTTCTGGCTTGTTAAAGAAAAAGTAACACACTTTTGTGGGCTGGTGACTGAACAAGAAATCCTTGGAGGCATTTGTTGTGGAGAAGAACTGAGAGATAAAAAAGATAAAACATCTAACAATAATGAGAAGTACTAGGCCTGTACATAACACACTGGCTCAATTTGGACGACACAATAAACAACTGGTGTGGGGGAAACAATCGTCAGTTGTTTTGACTATTGTGTCATCCGAATGCTGCCATAGTCAACTCAGCGCTGATCCTCATCCACACCACAGTTGATTATTTATTACCATGTTGTGTGGGGAGTACCCCCTAGGGTTAGGGTTAGGGTTAGTCAACCCACCATTGACTATCGTGTCATCCGAATTGAGCCACTGAAAAGCTTGAATCAAACCAAGTTTCTCTAAATAGTCTCTAAACAACAACATGGGCCCTTCTAATGACCTACAAAATACTTGTAGGAGCACCTCAAGAGAGTGAAGTAGAGCAATTAAAGTCTGGTTCACACATGTTTCACACCTTCACAATTGCAGCATCAAGTGATGCCCTGCATGTGTGAGAGGGCTATTACAGATTTCAACAACACAAACCAAACTTTCAAGTCGCATCACTCACAATGCTTTTAAATGGAGTTGATTTACATGTTAAGTTGACAGTCAAATGTAGAGAAAGCAAGTTATATCCATGCATGTGTGAAGCAGTTCTCTCTCTATGCTACCTAATTATTTCCAATGCACAGAAATAGTGCTCGATTTCTTCCAGGCAGAATCCGCATAAGACTCTTCCAAATCTTTTGGGTTTTAACTAGCACTAATCAAAGCCCATTCACAATATTTTCATACATCCTATCAAGTTGGCTGTAGGCCCGGAAGGAAAACTGGCTTGAAAAAAATATCTGAGAAGGAAACTGTTAGTAGTGTAACAGGAGGAAGCAATGGATTCTTATGCAGATTTTTAAAATGGTGGGTAGAGAAGCTAATACTAGTAGAGAAGCTAATTGAGCTCAAAGCATTTCAAACAACACAAGTTATTTCACAAAGGCTAAACTACACACTACACTGCAGCTGCTTGTAATATAACTGCAACAGCCATTTCTTTCGTTATCTGCTCTACTTTTAGTTGATCTTATTCTTTATCCTAATAGCAAGGTGTTGCTGGTGGGCAACACCAGCAGATATTGGCCCTCTGGTGTTGCCTCTAATAACAAGCATGAGGCACAGAGTGGGGGAATCATAAGTGTACTGGGCAAGATTCTGATTATCCAGTAATTGATGGTCTTGATATCAGAATGTTGTCATGGTTGGATCACTATCTGATCAAGGCATGGGTTGATCTTGCTACCCATCTCCACAGGTTGATGGAACGGTTAGAATGACCTAAGTCTCCTGGAGACTTATGAACAAACTGGATTCCAAAATATGCTGGGGACAGGGGCAGCCCTACCATGAAGCAGCCTCCATGCTCAACTCCCCCAAAGGGCCCAATGCTTCTTGGTCCTGCTGGCCAACTGCATGGCCGGCCAGCCGACCGACCATGCAGGTGGCCAGCAGGACCAAGAAGTGGCTGCTCGCTTGCCCATTCGCCTCCCGTCCACCAAACCTGCTTGACCAACCATCCAGCTGCCCCCGCCTGCCCAGATTACTTTTTTTTGGCGTGCATACACACGTCTGCCACTGCCATCAGGGGTTTCCACCTTAAGGAGCTGCACAGCACCTTTGAGGTCTGTCATAGCATCGCGAGAGATCCCGGAATTTCTGGGAACTTACAGGACCTATCATGATACTTTAGCTGACCTTGCACAAGTGCGGCTCAGCCCCTGAAGGTGTAAGCCCCTGACAGGCAGTGCTCTGGTGAGGAGGGCACACATATAATAATAATAATAATAATAATAATAATAATAATAATAATACTTACCCGCCTCTCCATATGGATCGAGGCGGGGAACAACAGTAAATATAAAATATGATAAAATACATAAAACTGATTTTAAAAATGGTACACATTATTAAAATAGCAATAAAACATCCTAAAAACATCTTAAAATTCCACTGGATATGCCTTTCTTAAATTCTAAAAGACTGTTGAGTTGACGAGTCTCCTCTGGCAGGTCATTCCACAGTCTGGGAGCAGCAGAAGAAAAGGTCCTCTGGGTAATATCCGTCAACCTAGTTTTTGCTGACTGAAGTAGGTTCTTCCCAAAGGACCTGAGTGTGTGGATTGTATGGGAGAAGGCGATCCCGCAGGTAACCTGGACCCAAACTATGTAGGGCTTTAAAGGTAATAACCAACACTTTGTACTTTGCCCAGAAACTAATTGGCAGCCAGTGAAGAGATTTTAAAATTGGAGTAATATAGTCACCCCTAGGTGTACCGGTGACCAACCTGGCTGCCATATTTTGAACTAGTTGAAGTTTCCGGACTAGGCATAGGAGCTTAACTATGGTTTCCTAGGAGCTGGGTTTTTGAGCACAAGTGCTAGAAATCACAACAATCTGTTTATTAAAAGTAAGCTTAAGAATTACACCAAGACTGTGTATCTACATAAATAGGCTGACAACTATGCCAACTATGCATAGTCAACATCTCCAGGGCACAAGGGGTAGAATCCAACATGTCTGACTTCCCAGAGCCAGGGCACAGTAAAACCTTTTATTGCAGTGATTCCAGTAAGTAGCTATACACCTTTACAGTCCCAATAAAGAGCCACAGTTAACAGATTACAATATAGTTTCCTGACAAGAATAATTTCATGAACATCACAACAAAGGAACCAATCAGCCAATCTGTGGGTTCAGCACAAAGAATAAATCCAAAATAAGTTCATAGTTCCAGTGAAATCAAGGTTACTAAATGGCAGTTCAGGGATTTCTGGGAATCTAATGCTACGTAAATAGTGTCTGTAATGGGGCCATTTATGCAACATTATAGGGACCCACCGCTGGCAAAAGGGAATTCTGCTCAAGTATTCCCACAACATCATGTCCAGTTTGACTGGATGCAGTTTCAGTTTGTTCAGGCTCATTCGTTTGACCATAGTTTCAAAGGACTGGTTAAGGACACAACAGGTCCTGAATGGTTAGAGCTTGGGTGGCCAGAAGGTAGATCTTGATCTACTGCCAGATTTCTGGGTGATCTGCAGTAAATCAGTATGAATAACGGAGTCTCAATTGTTTAACAATAGCTAAAACAAAACAACTTTCCCCCATCCTGCTGAAATGAAGAAAGACTGGGGTAACTGGAAGTGGATATTTGAGTTGAACTGTTAGCTCCTTCTAGCTCTGGTACTCAAATCAAATTCCTGGGCTCAGAATTCTTTAATTTTAAGAGGTTGGTAGATCTTGGAGTTCTAGTAAAAAACAGAGTAGATCCTACAAGGCTGAAGTCTGCCTACTCCTGGCTTAGAGATGCTAAGCTAAAATAGATGCTAAGCTAAAATAGAAGTTTAATAGCAGCAGGGGTGTGCACTATTCAGTTGGGAACATGATACTTTCAGTTTCCTGATTGGTTCCTCCCTCTCTCCAGCAGCTGCTCTTTGCTAGGGTGACCAGATGGCCCGGGGTTTCCCGGTCCTAACCGGGAAATTTGGGGAGATCCGGGCCAACCGGGGGGCGGCGGGGGCAAACCGGGGTGGCAGGGGAGCGACGAGCGGCGGTAAACCCGGCGGCGGTGGCGGCGGAGGAGCCCGGGAAGCGGCCGCCCCAGCAGGTAAGTGCCTTCCCTCCGTCATCACCTGGCGCACTACTGAGAGACAGGCCGCAAACCCTGTTTCTCAGTAGATTCGAGCACCGGAGGGAAGCGGACGCCCCTGCAGGTAAGGAGTGCGAGGCGCGGGGCGTGAGGCGCGAGGCGTGGGGCACTTACCTGCTGGGGCAGCCGGGTCCGCCGCCGCCAGGTCTTCCACTACCGCCATGTCCTTCATCGCCGCTGCCGGGCTCGTGAGGCCAGAGGCCGCGCGGAAGAGACAGGAGAGGGCCGGATCCGGAAGTGACGTAACCGGCCCTCCCCCGCCTCTTCCGCGTGGCCTCTGGCCTCGTCGGGGCTAGTCGCGATGACGACGAGCGAACCCCGAGGAGCCCGGACGCCTGCGCGGAAGAGGCGGGGGAGAGCCGAGTACGTCACTTCCGGATCCAGCCCTCCCCTGCCTCTTCCGTGCGGCCGCTGGCCTTACGAGCCCAGCAGCGGGGGACCCGGCGGCGGCGGCGGAAGACCCGGAGGTGGCGGCGGACCTGGGGGCGGCGGCGGACCCGGCAGGGGCAGCGGCGGAGGACCCGGCAGGGACGGCAGAGGCAGAGGAAGAGAACCCGGTAGGTCCGGGCTGATGTTTTTTGGGGGTGGGTGGCTTGGTGGGGGGGGTGTTTTGGGTGGGGGGTGGCTTGGTGGGGGGGTTGTTTTGGGTGGGTGGGGTGGCTTGGGGGGTTGTTTTGGGTGGGTGGGGTGGCTTGGGGGGTTGTTTTGGGTGGCGGGGGCGACCGGGATTTTGGGTTCCAAAATCTCATCACCCTATCTTTGCTCTTTGGGAGAAAGAGCTTCAAAGAGATGTCCCTTTCTAGTACAGACTCAGTACTCACAGAAGCATTCAAGTTAGATTGAATCTGAGCGACTTTATCAGTAAATAATCAAGCAAAATTATCACAGTGATGAATGGATGTTGGAACCTGGACTAAATATTTGTAATAAATCTCTAGAGCAGCATGCACTCCATCTTGGAGTACAGGGTCCTTGCCACACTGATCTATGAGTCTATAACTTCCAGGCTTAAGAATTGTAATGTATTTTGCATGTGGTTGCTTTTGAAGCTGACTTGGAAGCTTCATTTACTATACAATATTGAAGCAGATCTCCAGTTAAATATCAAGAGACGAAATCATCTGCAGCCTTTGTTCCTCAGCTACACTGGCAGCTGGTTGATGGTGTTCTGGGCACAATTCAAGGTGCTGGGTTTGACCTACAATTCCCTACAAAACTTGGGTCCCCCATACCTATCTCTCTTATCAGCCACTCCCATCCATCATTTTCCTTTGGCAAACCAGGTCCTGCTTCAGTTACCATATCTCTGTGCAATAGGACCATTTGTAGGTCCTTTACAGTTGTGACCTGAGATTGTGGAACAATCTCCTTTTAGAATTCAGGAATTATGAACTCTTTCCAACGCTATTTGGAAAGTGCTACTTTTTTTTGTCTGACCTTTGGGATTTTCCCCTAGAGCAGGGGTAGACAAGACATGGCCCTCCAGCTCCTTTTGTTGTCCCCACCTTCACCTTTGGTGTCATAGCACCAAATTTGCCATTGAAATACTGTGTTGCTATGTTGGCGCTGGCAAAAAAAGCAGTGATTTCTCTTTAATACAAGGGTGCACACCTTGTTTTAAAGCAAAATCATGTTCCATGTAGGCTTCCGAAAGTACGTTTTTGCTTCCCAAATGCCTTGGCTTAAAGTGAAATCGCTGTTTTCTTGCCCTGCCGTGTCACTGAATTTCAGTGATGCGGCAGCAATGGAGCAGGTTGTGGCTCCCAATGGGTTTGGGGAGAGGAGCTGGTCCCCAGACCCCCACCCCTCTGGCAACTCATTACCTTTGAGAGATGCTTTTGACTGACTGTGTGTATGGTTTTATATATACTGTGGTTTTAATATTTACTCTGTTCTAAGTTCTGTTGAAAACATGGTGGGCAAGTAACATATCCATATTTAAAACAAATCAATACATTTACTTTTGTTTAATAGTTGTAAGTGATCTTATATTTTCTTCTAAATCTCAATATAAACACCTATACTGAGGTCTTGGCAACATACAAATGTAATACTCTGAACTGTTTAGTGTATGAATTGAAAGACAAATGATTACAGCTGCAATCCTATTCCCATTTATCTGGAAGTAAGTACCACTGACCTCAGTGGTACTTCCTTTTAAGCAGAATCAACTAAAGATTATTTATTCAATTGAGAGCTCTAATTATTTGATAATGGGTTTAAAAAAATTCAGTACTAAATAGTATGTACTACCTTTCAAACATGCAGTGAGAATATAAGAAAAAATGTAAGCCAGAAATCCAAATTGTATCAACTGCTTCTTTCAAGCAACACTGCTCAACAAGAAAGACATTAGAAAGTTGTCTGATCAAGAATGCAGTGTAATAACCTTCTCTGCAAAGAAAGGATTACGCTGTGTATTTGCTTTTTCTGAGTGTACTCCCTTCCTAGAATTAATCCAAGCCATTGTAGTGCTGCCATTCCTCGTCAATACAAGCTTGACGTTTCCAAATATATTTTCTTTTTTTCCCTTTTTTTTTTTAAAAAAAGGAAAGTTTAAAAAATCTTATTAGAAAAGCTGTTCTAAATTTGTCAATTCTAAATCTATCTCACTTTTCAGCAGGATAAGAGATTAGCACACAGTATTATATTCTGCAATGCTTTTTTCAATATACTTCTCCAATTCTGTTTGTTAGATCACAGGTATGGTTCCATTTATATTTTTAACCAAAGAGCTAAAACTAAGAGTTTCACACAAATGCACCAACAAAAAGAAAGCCCATTATTTCTGGGCACTCTGCCATATTTTATTGCCACATATTCAGTTAATTTCCTTTCAAACTACAGTACAGTGTGAAGCAGCTATTAGGGCAAATGCATCTCCAATCAACATGTTTGGGCTGTCATTTACAACAGCAGCAAGCGAACAACAACAACATGAAGGAATAAATGAATATTCATCACCTACCTTGGAACTGTGTAAATTTGATGGTCCCCATTCTCTCTCCGTTTCTGAACATAACTTGACCCTAAACAAAGTAAATAGATACCTTATAATAAGGTTTATGATTACCTTATAAAAGCTACAGTTTAATCTAAATGAGATTAACTATCTAATATGAACTGTTCCAACTGATTAAAAATATACTTGGAAATATTTGGAAATCAGAGACCTTAATAAACTACGTGAATTATAGGTTCAGAACCCATGCTATAGTATAAGCTAATAGTTGTTCTGTGTAAGAGAGTGCTAGAGCAAATATGTGATGGATATTATATGTACAACTGCTAAGAAAGACAATTAGTCACTTTATAGCTATCCAAAGCCAAGTCTATCACTGTAAAGATGTATCTTTCCCCAAATTGCAGAAGTCAGTATATAAATAAATTATATTCTCCAAGGCTGAGAAGTAATTAACTTAAAATATACATATACACACGGGGAGTGAATCCTTTTACTGATTCCTTTGTGGACAAGGAACCACGGCAGAGACAGGTGTGAATTGCCCACTATTCAATTAAAAACCCTCAAAAAAGGCAGGGCCTTTAGATATAAGCCATAAGGAAAGGTCATTTAAATGTGTGCAAATGAATGTGAGGAATAAGGTGGGAGTGGGTAATGGTCCTCTGGCAGGCTAAGTGCCTGCATTAGAGGAGTAGAGAATAAGTGAATTCAACATGAATCCAACAGAGTTAAAATACACACACAATCATGGATCTTAACTCTACTTCTGTGACAAAACAAAGTTAATATTCATGGATTGGGCCATTGCACCAACTTGTGCCCCCCTAAAATTTTACTCCTGAAACAGGACTGGCCCTACCATTAGGCAGAATGATTCAGCAACGTCAAGCAGCAGATGCTTGGGGGGGGGGGGGGGGGGAGGGGCAGGAAGCAGCAGTGAAGTGTTGGATAACACACCTTCATATGCCACACAGCTTGCCACCCCCCACCCTAAAATAGCCTGCTACTCTCATGTGCAGTGAAGAATCCTACCCCCTCAACAATGTTGGTAAAAGTCGGCTGGCAGTCTTATTCTTCACAACAAAATGTCTTGGGGCAATTTTAGAAAATAAAAGGTATTCTATACCTATAATAACCCCTCCCCCCCCAAAAAAATGAATGTTCATAGCAAAGCTCACAGCAAATACGTTAGGAGCTGGTGGAGAGTGGATTTTGTCAAATTAACTGGTTTATAATATTCCAGTGATGATACTTAACATTTCTATAGTACTTTCAAGCAAGCCTTATCTAGTTGCAATCCTTACAACAACCAGTAAGTCACTATTACTTTCCGCCACGTTACAGGTGGAGAGGAGACAAGGATTGAGCGGCTTTGTCTAAGCTCACCTAGTGAGCTCATGGCAGAGGTAACATTCAAACCAGGAACTTCCTGATTCATAGCACAGCCACTATGCTACACCAGGTATTTGGCAAGTTTCTTACACAAAGTCCTTAGAAAATGCAAAAGCAGTAGCAAGTACTTTTGAAAGATTACATTCCAGAAAGGTCCTTTTACCTCTCCCTGGAGTAGTTTTCCCTTTTCTCATTGTGAAAAACACATTTCTCTTGGGTAAAATTGAACTACGTACTGCCTTCTGCACTTTGGCAATAACACTACTGTCGGTCAGAGCAGAAGGCCTGTAAATGCTGTTCATTTATTCATTTTAAAATGGTATCCCACTTATATTTCAGGTGCAATCAAGACAAAAACTGGAGGCCCCTGACCTATATCCTACAGAGAGAAGGCTGAAACAGTTGCATTACCTATCTATCCATTTAAAAACATTTATAGCCAACCTTGTTTCTGAAGGATTCTAGGTAGCTCACAACAGGTAAATACTTTAACAATCAAAAACATTGTTCTGTAATATAAACAAAAAAACAGCAGCAGAAAGACACAATGCACGGCAACCCAAAAGATTCAAACTATCTTTTTCCTTTTTCATTGTGAATATCAACAAAACATAACAAAAAATACACAGTGAAGAAAAAAACAACCATTACATATATAGGAACATCATCATTTTTTCATCATGTATACTGTTCATTTTTAAAAAGGGGAGAGAGTTATACATAGGTTTCAAGAAAAGCAGACCAAATATCCATATATGTATCCACTTGCAAGTTGTGCCTATATTACACCTGTTCAAAAGTTGATTGTGTTATTAGGTCCTCAATCCATTGCATTATGGGAGGTGAGCATTTGTCCTTCCAACATGATAATAGAAGTCTTTTGGCTGTCACAAGGGCTCTGAAGATCCATCTGTGCTGACCATGTATTAACTTCCAAGAAGCCGGTAGATAATTTAGGAGGACATGCACATTTTTCCATATTATAGACTGTTTCAGTACAAAGTTTATCCTTATTATAACCTCCTCCCAAAAAGGGGCGACTACAGGGCATTGCCAAAACATATGAATAAAAGAAGCATAGGTGCATTACATCTCCAACAATTGTGCAAGTTAGACAGACCCTTATTGAAAAGGCGTTGTGGAGTCCAATAAATCCGAAACAATTTTTTTTTGCTGAATAAGATGCAGCCTAAGGTCCATAGAAGCTTCAGATACAGATGCTAGGGCAACAGTCCATTGATTAGGCAAAATAGGACATCCAATTTGCTATTCCAATCCTGTCTTAAACTATGAGTATCACATCTACTTATGTTACTAAATACTTATATATATGTAAGTATTAGTCAGCTGTTATAAGCGTTTTAAACAGTGCTGGAGGCTCTGAGGCTGTAAAAGCAGCTGGACCAAACCTAGATTCCAGCAGGTGTTGCAATTGCAAGTATTGCCATTGAGCTATAGTAGGTAAATTATATTTAACACACAAGTCTGAAGAGGAGAAAAACTCATCATCTGGACCTATTAGTTGACCCAAAGTAAAAATCATCTTATCCATCCATGTCTTCCACAAAAACGCTTTCTTTCCAATTCTTAAATCTGGGTTTCTGATTCAAAATATTTAAAAGTAGATATTTATTAAAATAACAGGTTAAAATTATCCACTGAAGGCCATCCTAAAAAGGAAGGTTGTTACTTCCTGAAGGTTGTTATTAAGGGACGGAGTTTCAGAACCTAGGTGCAGCCACTGAAAAGGCCCTGCCCTTAGTCCCAACTAAATGTAGCTTTGGTGTTGTTGTGGCATAGAAACAAACCTCCGAAGATAAACTGAGAAAGCAGGCAAGTTTGTATGGGAGAAGGCAGTCTTTTAAATATTCTGGTCCTAAACCATTCAGGGCTTTAGAGGTCATCACCAGAACGTTGAATTGTACCCAACAATAAATTGGAAATCAGTGCAGCTTTTCAACAAGGTAGTTACACGCTCCCTGTACACGGCATCTGTTAACATTCAAGCTGCTACATTCTGGACCAATTATAGTTTCCGGATACTCTTGAAAGGCAACTCTATGTAAAGCACATTACATGATGCAACTAAGGCATGTGTCACCCTGGCCAGATTTGCCAGGAATGGGTGAGGCTGGTTCACCAGCTTCAGCTGTGTAAAGGCACTCAGCAGAGACCTGAGCATCCAAGCTCAAGGTCGAGTCCAGAAGAACACCCAAACTACAAACCTATGTTTTCAAAGGGAGTGCTATCCCATTCAACACAGGTTTAACTGCAATTCCTAGATTAGTAACACTGACCAAGAGCACCCCTGTCTTGTCTGGATTCAGTTTAAATATGCCCACATCCAGTCCATTATTATCTCCAGGCAACAATTCAGGATCTCAGCAGCATCCCTGGAACAAGATGGAAAGGAGAGATAGAAGTGGATGTCATCCACATATTGGTGACACCAAACGCCTAACCACGAATGACCTCCTGCAACTGTCACATGTAGTATGGGGAATAAGACAGATCATTGAGGGACACCTTAGACCCAATGGCCAAAGTGTTGAGCAGATATCCCCCAGCACCACCTTCTAAGACTGGCCTTCCAGGAAGGACTGAAGCCACTATAACACCATGCCCCTAAGTCCCATCCCTGTAAGCCAGTCCAGAAGGATCCTATGGTTAATGGCATTGAAAGCCATTGAGAATTTCAGCAGAATCAAGGGGGATGCATCCCACACCCATCCAGTTCCTGGGGTAGGTCATCCACCAACGTGACCAAGGCTGTCTTGGTCCCAAAAATGTACCTAAAGCTGGATTGAAATGGATCTAGATAATCAATTTCATTAAGAGGAATATGGAACTGAAAATCAACTACGTGTTCAAGCACCTTGTCCAAGAATAGAATATTAGAGACTGGCCAGAAATTCTCCAATACGGTGGGACCAAGCAAGTGTTTTTTTCAATAATAGCCATACCACAGCTTTTTCAGACATGCAGGAACTACCCCTTCCTGCAATCAAGTATGTACTACTCCCACCAACTGCTTGAACAGTCTATATCTGGCCAGTCTTATTAGCCAGGATGAGCAAGGGTTGAGTACACATGTAGTTAGCTTCACCTGTCCAAAAATCCTCTCCATATCTTCAAGCTGTACAAATAGGAATACCTCAAATTTAACTGAACCAGCAGGTGCCAAAGGTACATCTACTGATATAGTTCCAGCTGTAGCAACTTAGCTGAAATGGATATGAGCAACTTTATCTGCAGAATACCTCACAAATTGATCACACTGGGCTACTGAACAGTCCTCTCTTCCACCCTATAAATCATGATGTAAAAGACCTCTACTTGGGACTTCTTTGCTGACATCATTGCCACACAGTAATGTGAACTCTAACCTGTGGTCAATCTTATTTGTCACAATTTTTCAGCCTCTGTTACTCTAGCTGTCTTCTCTGCCACATAACTGCTGTCAGCTCTTCAGACCATCAAGGAGATAACGCAGGGATACGATGTTCAAGAGCACTGGTGTCAACTGCCCGGACCATTTCCTCATTCCAAAGGTCAACCAAGGCTTCAACAGGATTGCCATCTTGTATGACAGGATCCATCAGAAAACCATTTGGATCCATTAGAGTCCTGGGGCAGACTACCTTAACAGGTTATTTACCCCTGCAAAGGTCAGGGGGTTCAGGTGCCACTGAGCCTAAATCCGGCCAAGCAGCGATCTATCCATGACTATCGAACTACATCATTTCCCCCCACTCTCAGATCACTGTTCATCTAGTCCATCAGAGAAATGCAGGCCCAAGGTGTGTCCAGCTGAATGTGCAGGGCCAGAAATTACCTGGCACAGGCCCATGGCTGCTATGAACTCCTGAGCTGCTCCTCATATAAACTCTTAGGACATCATTCCAGTTGATGCAGTGGACAGCTGCATAGAAGGAGTAATAACTTTATGGCTAGGTCTACATATAGAACAAAACAAGAGGGTGGAGCCCCAAGGCTGTAGTATGCTGAAGCACTTCAGTGTACAGGTGGAGCATTCAAGGGTTTTTTTTGTTTTAATGCCATACTTTTTTAAAAAAATCTCCCTACAAGCTGAAAACTATGACATTACAGAGAAAGGTTCTAATTCAGCACTCTCCCTACTGTACTAATTTTCTACTTGCAATGAGATTTTTTTTTAAAGGAGCCTTCAAAATGTGATCTCCACCTGCAATCTGAATAGTACAATCTGTTCTGTAACCTTAGGACTCTATAGCCCTATTCAATTGTTCTCCACATGCAGCTCCTAGGTATGGAGAAGTGGGATTGTGCTGTTGGCCTACCCCCATGTATTAGCATTGAAGTCTGCATTGGGAAAGCCTTCACAATGAAGAACCCTACACAATCAAGGTCCTGACTGTGTGAAGGTCTACATAAGCAGGTGGCCAAGCAGATTTCCATGCCTTGTGGTCCTGCTGCTTCCTTCTCAATGTGCAGAAGCTACGCATGGAAAACAACTATATGGGGTTTATGTAATTCTGCGTAGACTGAGGTGGTAGAAATCTGGACTATAAGTACCTCAGACTTCACATTAAAACAAACAATCTTTCGTCTCCTCCACATGACAAGGTCTTTATATCTTGTAAACTAGCACATCGGAGAGATGGCTATGCCAAATCTTTTTCACTCATGTGGTAGTTTACTGCATTCAGGGAATTTTAATGTAGGGAAGCATTCAAAAATAAAATCCCTCACCTTCAGTCTGATGCACTACAGTCCCAAATTCTGGCCCTTCATTTTATCCCCACATTCTATAAAACGTACAGATTAGCTCTTAGAAGGTGGAAGGTTCATATTATTGTCTTTTTTATTTATGGTCTCTTTTTATTTATTTCCTTTTTATTTATCTCCACACCAGTCAAAAAAGAAGCAGCTTTAAGCTTCATGAATTATATTTCTGCAATGTAAAAGATTCCAAAATATAACTAATGAGATATTTCTTCTGTTCTACATATCAAAATGTAGAAAGCTATAAGGAAAAAAGAGAGTGATTTTTCCAACTCTGCCACTAGTCTTCAGTGAATATTTATAATGATTGTTATTATGCAGCAACAATCTGACAACGTTCAACTCTAGACAGAGCCACTGTAGTAAGGTGTTCAAGGAATATTTTCCACATTTTGTACTCATATTCATAAAGATAATTCATAATGGTACAACGTCTAATGCAAATAATTGCTGCTCAAATTAGATCATATTGCATCTCCATTTTCCAAATGAACCAAAAGGAGCCACAGAAGAATGTCTAGCACACTAATAGGAACTCTGTGTGCTCTTATTAATGATGACTAATCAAAATGTATTTAATTAAGTGAACCTGAGACACAAAATATTTAAGCCTGAGTACATCTATATGGATGAGATACCCAATTAAAAATCTGTATATTAATTTCATATGAGCAAAAATCCATTTTTCTAGGAGAGTGGTTCACAAAAGTGTGAAGCAATTTTACAGGGGTAAAATGAAATGAACTGTGGCGTTCTTGCCATCTCCTGGTGAGAATTCCCCTTCTCTAAGACCTTTCCCAACCCAGCAGGAACCACTTTCTCTCACATACACTGGATTTCACTGCCACTAAGACCTTTAAGGCTAAGGCCCAACCCTTTTTATCATGTACTCGAGCTGTAGGGACACACAGACTTTATTCAATAACCTTTATTACCTCCCCCTCACATAGCCAAGAGCAGAATGTGTAGCAAAAACAAAAAAGCTTTAGTAATTACAGTAATACATTGTACAACAATAAACAGGTAACTCTTAATGGTTCTCCCAATATATGTTTCCCTCATACACAATACCCTAGAACACACTCTCAAGCACAATCATCACAGACCTCTCTCCCTCTCTCTCTCTCAGTCCTAAAATTCTCACAAATCCTGACTCTGATCTTATCCCTCATTCCTAGTCCTTTTCTAACTAACACAGCACACAGTTTAAAATATAGTACACACCCTTTCACTCACTCAGTGAAAGGGTGTGTACTCACTCACCATTCTTCCAGCCACTTATTGCCCTCTCACCCCAGAGATACTCACCATAAAAGATATATACACACACGAATACATAATTATAAATATAAATTCATTAAATATAGCCATGTAACATCACATGCACCCTCAGATCCATTCCTGTGTATCCTGAGACTGGGCCCGAAGTCAAAACACCAACCTATGTCCCCAGTTTGCAAACAAATCTGCACAAAATGGGGGCGCATGCACTCCCCACTTCATATTGCCTGTCTATTTCCAGTTTGCAACTGAGGTGGAACTAAATGTTACCAAGAACACAGGGCCCTATGTAACAACTAGGACAGCTTACCTGGCATCCTAATGTTATGCTGTGGGCTTTTCCAAACCCCGGCTTTACATCAGTGGGTGTGGGTGTCAGGACATACGGCAGTCCTATATTTCTTGTAATCTTGGGGAGACATATGTAGGTGGTTTTTGTTGTGTTTTTACTGCTTCTCCCCTCCACCCCCTTTTTTGTTGTTGTTGCTCTTGACTTCCTCAGAAAAGGACCTTGCATAGGCTAATCACAAAGTAGGTACCTTAATAGAGGGAATTGGGAAGATTCGGGTGCTCATCATGCAGGGGTAGGCTTATCATGCACGCTTATTCCTAATTCTGTGAGCTACTGTCTCAGTGCAGCAACTCAGCATGGATCGGAATGAAAGCACTTGAGAAGCCATTAAGCAATTATGGGCTGATACATCTCCTGTTGTTCGCTCTCAGTTTCAAGCAAACAGAAGACTGGTGACACCTTAAGAATGAGGACGCATTCCCATGTTAATAGTTAATGCATCTGAGTTAATCAGTATTGATGGAGCATTAATTTATATAATCTTCTTCTGAATCCATTTATGCCACTACCCTTGCAAAAGAATAACAAATGTGGTTAATTGGATGAAAAAGCATTTCTGTGTCAGTTTTAAATCTATCAACTAAAATGAGAGTCTGAATTTCTTCTAATTTAAGGAACAGTAAATAACATTTTCCTATCTACATTTTCCTTCACCGTAGATGTAGTTCTATAATGCCCCCATCACCTTCTTTCAAAGCTAATGACTGCATTCACCAAATTGCAGCTACGCAGCCATAAAGGAGAACGTTGTCATTTGTCTGAGTATTCATCTCTGTATGTGCTTCCTGTTCCCAACAATGTCAGCGAGAGTGGAACTATACATTATGATGCAAAGATGAGATTTTTAACCCTGTGTGTTTATCTTATATCACCAATGCCACAGCAGCAGGCATTGGCTGAGGTCACTCAGTGGGCAGGAAGATGTTACTAGGAAGTTCAGTAACGATGGCTTTTTCATGTGTATTTTGTGACAAAATCACCTGTCTCTTAGGTGAACCTATTTTATTATATTAATATGAATGTATTTAATTTTTCAGGAACTATTCATTCAAGTAAGAAGAGGTTAACTGTGGGCAGGAGGGGGCTTGTTTGGTTCTCCTTCTCATAACACTAGAACCCCAGGTCATCCCATGAAGCCGATTGGTGGGAGATTCAGGACAAATAATAGGAAGCAGTTCTTCACACAGTTCTGTTCTTCACACAGCGCATAGATGAAGTGATGGCCACTAATTTGGATGGCCTTAAAAGGGGCTATCAATGGCTAATAGCCCTGGTGATTATGTGCTACCTCCAGTATCCGAGGCAGTAAGCCAGTGTGCATCAGTTGCTGGGGAACATGGGTGAGAGGGTGCTGTTGCACCATGTCCTGTTTTGTTGGTCCCTGGCCGACAGCTCGTTGGCCACTGTGTGAACAGAGTGCTGGACTAGTTGGGTCCTTGGTCTGATCCAGCATGGCACTTCTAATGTTCTTATGAGTGATGTCAGAAGAGGTTTTGGCTGTTTTGACAGTTAGGTTTGGGAGGAGATAAGAGTTTGGAGTTTAGCGATGCAGCATCATCTTAGTTTTGAGGGAGGATTTAGAGGGGTGGTGAGGCTATTTATTAATCATCTACAGCACTGAAACAACATTTTGTAAATAATAAACTTTTGTTTTGTGTTATTGAGTTAAATCCATGTACCAGCTTGGTCTTTGTTTATGCTACCGCATACATTAGCACTAAATAGCCAGCATTCACTTCCCCAAACTAGAAAATATACTGATTAATTCAACACACTTGCTGTTAATTGTGACAGGGTAGAAGGTTAGCTAAGTCAGTGGCTGAATTCGGACGACACAATAATCAACTGGGAGTGGGGATACAATTGTCAGTTGTATTGACTATCATGTCATCTGAATGCTGCCATAGTCAACTCAGTGTTGATCCTAATCCACACCATAGTTGATTATTTATTACCATGTTGTGTGGGGAGTACCCCCTAGATGAACAACTGTAAAATTGATTAATACCCCACCATTGACTATTGTGTTGTCCAAATTCAGCCAGTGTGAACAGCTGATTTGTCCCACACCTTGAGTTTATTATCCTAGGTGTGAAGGGATAATAGGGGAAAGTCTGGGTAAAGGAGGGGCGAACATCACAACAACATTCTAGCACAGGGGTACACAAGGTTTTTGACACTGATGACCACGTTAAATACCCCCCTACACCCCCACCACAGTGGTGGTTTGCTCAAATGATTTCCATGCTGTTCACATTTCAGTTAGTTCATGTACTTGTCATTTTACTCCCCCTCATTTTTCGTATTGCAAGTTCATGTGCCCCCTTTTTTTTCTGTGCCTCATTTTCTCTTCCACAAGTTCAATCTCCACTTCCTTTTGAAAAGTACGCTCCAACAGCGGTGGCACCAATAGCTCTCAGAATATTCACAGACGTATTCAGAAAGTAGCAGTGATAGAGCTCTCTGAGACAACCTGCAAGAGTGTCTCCTAAAAAATGATCTGGAAGCCACACTCAGAGGATTCTATGGCTAGGCTGACCAGATAAAATCCAGGTCACGGCTCCTGTAACTTTAACAGTTGTAGAGAAGAGGGAATTTCAGCCAGTGTCATTTGTATGCAGTTAGTTCCTGGTGAAATTCCCTCTTCATCACAACAATTAAAGGTGCATGCACTATACTAGAGTGACTATATACAATAGAAGGCAGGGCCCCTGCAACTTTAATTGTTGTGATGAAGAGGGAATTTCACCAGGACCTAAATGCATACAATTGACACTGGCTGAAATTCCTTTTTCTCTACAACCGTTAAAGTTACATGAGCCCTGACCTGGATTTTATCTGGTCACCCTATCTATGGCTGAATTCGGACAACACAATAGTCAATGGTGGGGTAATAACCAACTTTACAGTTGTTCATCTAGGGGGTATTCCCCACACAACATGGTAATAAATAATCAACTGTGGTGTGGATGAGGATCAGCGCTGAGTTGACTATGGCAGCATTCAGACAACACAATAGTCAATACAACTGACGATTGTTTCCCTCCCCCAGTTGCTTATTGTGTTGTCCGAATTCAGCCTATCACTCCTGCTACCTCCCAGAAGTTCAAAGAAATGTCTCAGTAAGCCTGATAAGCAGTGGAAAGGGGGACAGGATAGTGATTGACAGTGGGAGAGAGGTTTAAAAAGTGAGAGAGGCAGCAGGGGAGGCCTTAGTAGCAGTTGGGACAATGGGGCAACATTCATTGCCTTGACAACAGTGGATGCAGAGCGATGGATTGTTCGAGAGCAGCAAAATGTTAAAAAAAAAAAACCACCCTTTTAAAAATCCCCGGCACAAGCTGGCAGCAGTAAAGGGGAAAGGAGTAGCGATTGGCAGTGTGAGGAGACTAAAAATGAAAGAAGAGCTGCTTGGGCTGTTTGTCGGTGGCAGCAGCAGAGCCGCAGATTGTTCAGTGGTGGCAAATGGAAAAAAAATATCATGGCGGCAGGGGTGGTCTCAGGGTATCATGCCCTCCCACAACAGGACTTGGGGGGCTCATGTAGGGTGTGGGATGGGCACCCCTGTTCTAGCATCTTAGCTAAAGCATATATTTTGTTCTGTAAGGCTGTGTAAGCTGGATGTTCAGAGGCAGCCAAGAACAGACACTTCCTGATAGTAATGTGCAAGCTAAAAAGTGCCAGATTTATTTATGTTCATGACCTGCGTCTCTTCTCCTATAACTGAATTAATATAATTTGCCCTCATGTGGTTATGCAAACAACAGGAACCCTAGATAAAAGAAAATGCCTTCCTGACCTTCAAGTCACCACCCTAGTCAAGTACCCACAAGGCAACCTAGTATTTGTCCAATTTAAAGCCCTGGCTGGCAATATTGCCCAGTCTTGAAGTGTTTTCATCTCCAGACAGACTTTTACCTTACCCACCTTTGCATAACTCAAACCCTGAGAGGCACCAAGCTTACGCAACAATCAGAGGTCTTCAGACCCCTCATGGTAATTTTTGTTCTAAGGACTACCACTATATTGCCCCAAATTCAACCATAGAACTCAGAAGGGTTCTATTCACTCCAGAAACCAAGGTATTGAATATTTTGATTGTCCCCAGTTCAGTTGCACTCAAAGTTCAGTCCCCATAGTTGATACTGACATAGTTGTATTAGCAATTACTTTTTTCAAGGAAATGAAAGCATAAGAATTATAAATAGGATAACAGATAATTACATAATAGAGCACTTGTGGAATCTTTGACTTCTTTGGTATCAAGAGCAACCAAGTCCTTACTTTCTTACTTTGGTCAAGTAATGGATTTCCAAAGTCCTCAAAAGTTTCTACTAAATTTATGACTTCTGTTAGGAATTGTTTTTATGCAGCCTCGAATTGATCATAATGAAAGTCTGTTTGACTTTCATCCATCAGATACACTGCTTTGTATTCCTTCACAATGTGAGAAATTTCAGGTCCTGCAACCATCCATGTGGTCAAGACTAAATGATAAAAACTAAATCAACTAAAAACAAATGCTTTTAAGCTCAGTTTTTTTTAAAAAAAACCACACACACAAAAAATGGTTAAATGGTGTGTGTGTGTGTGTGTGTGTGTGTGTGTTACAAGATAATTTAATACATTTGCTATGCAGTAAACAGATTTCTATAATGATCTGAAACCCTGATCCAGAAAAAATAAATCAGCCTCCTATGGAAATTTTGCATTATTTCCACTAAACTCCCCCCCCCCCCAATTGATACCTCAATACATATTCTTGTTGAAAAGGGTGTAAAATATGACCTCTGAAAGTTTCAGGCTTGCAACAAGAAGTGCAAGATTGAAATGTGAGATAGTGCATCTTGTTGACTTCTCAGATGAATGGGTATGAATAAAACCTTAATAACTTGACAAGGGTTGCTCCTATGAAAAGATTGATAATGATTTTTTTGTAGCAAGTTTTAAGCCTTTAATTTTGTACTGAGACATATTTTCTATGAGATTACAAATAACAGTTATTCTGTAAAAACTAAATTTGGGGTGCCATTTTCCAAGATGGTGGCCATTACGATAATTACCTGAGATTCCTCTATGTCGTGACCCTGCCCAACCCCAGGCTTCTGCTCACGAACGTAGGCAAACTGACAAGAGACTCCAAACGGTGAGACTCCTTTATTTGTGAAATCACACGGAATTCAAGCATAATAGTTTCATTTCTGCACACATACACGTAAAGCTGATGATGGCCAGACAGCTTTAGGCTCAAACAGCTTGATGTAAACCAGAACAGCAGTCTCTCGGGGGGAGAAGTGTTGGGGTAGACCAAGTCCTATATGAGCAATTACCAGACGTGAAACACGCTGACCCATTAGGAACAGGCCCACAACCCCAGGGACAGCTTCAGTACAGGGGTGCCTGAAGACCGGCAGAGACAGTACACATCTTGTACAGACCACACCCAGTCTGCCAGTAAGCACTGAGTTGATCCAAGTAGGCAAGATGCCAGGGAAACAAACATCGACCCAGGAACCCCTCTGCCTGTAGCAAAGGCTCTGAGAGGAGGCTCTCTCGCAGGTCACACACACAATCCAGAACAGCAACTGGCGACCTAGGAAACTTCCCCTGTGCCCATACTTTGGCTCCATGCAGGGAAAGCTCTCTCTCAGGCCATAGAACACGATCCAGAATAATAACTGCAAGTCCAAGTCTATGAAAAGCCTCAGAGCACTTTCCATGGCACAGTCCTTAGAAATTCCAAGTCCAAATAGCAACAGAGCGTGTACAGAGTGCATCCAACAACTCCAAACACATAGAATCTCAAATACGAGGAGTTTCATGGCAAGCGTAAAACTGATGATCCCTAGCAAAGGTCCTCCCCTTTGCTCATTCCTCTTATAGCCTGGAGGCTGGCTATTCCAAGCCACTTGACAGATAGGACCTTAGACCTGTAACCCAAACTCATGTGCCAACAGGGCGGCACAGTTCAACCTCCTCTTGATGATGACACCATGTGAAAGACAGCTTGCAAGATTGCCCCCACCTTTTCCAAACATTCTCTTGTTCTCAAGGAAACTCACCAGCTCAAGGCCTGGGCTGACAAACCTCCCACGAGAGACAGCAACACATGATAAGCTTACAAAGACACAGACTTTCTCACAACAATTCCCAATCTTTCAATTTACAATTCACAAGGCCTGCCAGCCTTGTGAATTGTCCATGAAACTCTTGACATCTGACACTCTATATCTAATTTTAATCTACATGGTAATAAATACCACCATACCAAATTTCACACTTGTAACACAAGTGTGAATTCATGACCAGAAGCTTGTAGGAGCCAAGCTAACCAATGGTCTCTGTGAATCTCCATGTGATTGTGAACAACCAGGCAGTGAAGCTCTTTGTTTTTCTCCTCCTCTGAAACAGATAAATAGAGTCATTCTGACTTTATTTCCCTTTCCTCCTCCAGATATTCTTCTAACTCAGCCTGTTCTCATGTGGCCAACCCTGTGCCATTAGATCTTGCCATTATCCTAAGCATCCTTCCCACTCCTTAGTTGGCAAATTCCCTGCCTCTGTTGATTTTCGCTCCATCACTGCAGTTCACAATAATAGAGGAATTGTCTGCCAGTCCAGTGCTAGGGGTGATGCACTAACCAATTTGTCTTAATGTAAATATCTGTGGTAAAATAAAGGTGTATTTTTTACACTTGAGCTTAAACAATGTTCTTGAGCTAATTTGCCCCACTGTACCTAGCAGAGTGATATATGTATGTTTATATACATGTGTGATCGAGGACAAGGACGTAGCTTTCATACACATTTCTCCTCATGTATACATTGGTAAAAATGCATTGAAATGAGTATATTAGGAGAAATGCATACAAAAATGTATATGAATTTTCATGAAGAATTTTAATCAAAAAAATTCTCAACAGACGTGGAAATGGCATACAATGAACTTGTGCTTCAAAAAGGCTGATAGTAGTAAAACCTGAAACAGAAAGATTCATCCATGGAAAAGGTATGTATAAGTTCAACTAAAATAGTCATGGCATTGGAGCCTCTTCCCTAGAGGAGAAGCCAAAGCTTTTCAGCTTAAGAAAGAAAAAAGAAGAAGTAAGGAATTGGCAACTGAGGAAAAAAAGAAAATGTTCTCCCTATCTCATAATACCAGAACGTGGGGTTGCCCAGTGAAGATGACTGACAGGTTCAGGAATGACAAAAGCAACTATTACTTCATGCAATGCATAATTAAACTGTAATTCACGGTCACAATTGTGATGCTGGCTTAAAAAAAAATTAGATAGCTCTTTAAAAGTATTAGACAAATTCACGGAGGATAGATCTATCCACGACTATTAGCCATAATAGCTAAATGGAACGTTCACATACAGTATCAGTGTACTGCTGAACACCATATGCTGCGAACAAACAACAGGGGATGATGATTACCGCCCTCATGCCTTGCTTATGGGCTTCCGGAGGCATCTGGGCAGCAACTGTCAAAAACAGAATGCTGAGCTAGATCAATCTTTGTCTGATCCACCAAGGAAATCCGTATGTCCTGTACCCATGGGGAACTGAGAGAAAGAGATTTGCCCAAGGACAATCCGCAGCCAAAGTTCAGACTGGAATCCAGTCCTTCCTGAGCAGCACTTGAGCTCATCATATCCTATGCCCTTCCAGCCCTGTCTCCCAACTCCCCAATCTGTGTCTCCTCATAGTGTTAAATGAGGAAAGTAAAACCAACTGCATTACCAAACCAATGTTGCTTCGTCCAGTTTTTATCTTGCTTGTTCTCTCAAGACTCCCGAGATGCAGGTCACTATGTTATCACCATACACAGACAAGGGAAAGAAGCTGAAAAAAAGTTACGTGTTTTGGGCCTGACAAGAGTCCATGGCAATTTTAAAAAACCTCATGGGTGAGCCAGATAGTGGATGGAGACATGAGCGATGAGTGGGATGAAAAAGCTAAAGAAATGGATGAAGGTCACAGATGGTAAGAAAACATAGGGTGGTGTGGTATGGAAAGGGTAGGTGGTGGGTAGATGTGGAGCACGGAAGGGAAGGGGCAGAAAGTGGGAAAAAGGACAAAACACAAACACGGTTAAGGAGCAATAAGGTGGAGAGGCCAAGGAGGCTTTAAAGGACACTGGGAAAGATACTCTGGGAGAAAGGGGGAACAAATGCAGATAAGAGAATTTGAGAGGATGAAAGGCAAGCAGAGAATATGATATGCAAGATGAAAAACGGAGTTATTGGCATACAACCCTTAAGCACACGTACACACACCTTCCCTACTCTGCCCCCCAAAAAGTGGGCATGAACTGTTTTACACTGATGGTCATTACTGCTCTCTTGGCAGTACTGCATTGACATTTACGGCTTAGCCCTTCCTCATTGCCTAGTGGTGCAAAATCTCAGCTTGTCCTACCAACACTCGGGTTAATTCAGAAAATACAGCACACCAGCCAATCTTATTAGAGTATAAAAGGTTTGTTACTACACATTTTGTCTAATCTTTTCAATGCAATGCACATATGCTTTTGCAGCACGTGGGGTGGCTAAAACATCATGCATATGTTTAATGGACATTATTTGACAATAAATCGGGTGATACCATGCTCCAAATATTATATACTTGGAAATCCATTGAGTTTATTAACTTTCTCTGGTGTTGGACCCCAGAATGTAAGTGTTTAGCTTGTGAAGAACCTCATCCTGTAGTGCTGAGCAGAAATTGGTGTACCCTTCGAGCAACCTTTCAGCAGGTTATGACAATTAATTAAATCCTGATTTCTTCAAGGTCTGGAGTTGAGAGATTAGTTGAGTTTTCTTGCTATGAACTGAATCACAGAAGGGTTTCCTACCCACTCACCTCCAATTTCAGTGACTCAGCAGTGAAGGAAACATCTTAGCACACCCTCTACAAGCAGACACATCTCTTCTCCTGTTGCTAGAATCTCAAAAAAGCAGATGGGCATGACATATAGGACTGACACACTTCTTCCCTTTATATACCAAAAGTTTTGATGGAGACAAAGAGAAAGGCTTATTTAGAAAAGGAATGTTTTGCGGAATGGTGCTTTTCTTCTCTATGACATAGAGCCAATCTACGCTGGCATTTTATCTCTATACTGGAACATCTGGATCACTAATGTAGCACATGATGCACTCTCCAACCTAATGCTATTTCTTCCTCAATATTCTGTTTTTTTCCAGACCAATATTTTTTATTTTATTTTTTACTAGTGATTGAACTTTCCATGCACTATTGAATTATATGTGTTCCTGTCTACTGTATTTTAACTTTGATGGGTGGCCGTAGAATTAGAGCTGTAGAACCTCTTTTGCAACATTTCCCCCCAACCTTCTCATCTGACCTCAGGCAGGCGGAAGGGATTTGCAGGCAAGAAATCTATGGGTTGCCTCCATTTCCTCTCCTTCTACAACCAGGGTAGTTGATTAGCCATTATAATTGTTGGTTGGTTGGTTTTGGCAGCTGTTTTTCAATGCATACCTACACAGCTGCGAATAACCATACAATCTTTGTTTTGCATAGTTAAACAAGTCCACATGCAGTTACTCATTTTTTTAAAAAAAGTAATCTGAAATGGCAGCATGACCTTCCACTTCTCCCACAGTTACATAATGTGGCTTGTGGCATGTGCTTGCACTATAAAACAAACGATAAAGCACACATTACTTTCCAAACTCCGCCTTCTTCTCCTACAATTTCAATACTGTGCATTTGTATGTGGCAAATAGTCATGTTATAAACACAGCAGATACTGTGCTCTATTGATTAACGTCTGCCCACAGAGCAGCAATTGCGTTTGAAACATATACCTCCACAGTGGTGCCTCAGAAACAAAAAAGGGCTCCAGTGTAGCTTCTACCATCACCTTCCTCATCCTTCATTCCAAACATAGTTGAGTATAACCACCACAAAATATAAAGGGGGACCTTTCATTAAGACTCTCTTAAGGATTCAGATGTCCTGGATTGAGTAATCTTTTATTTACTGTTTTGTTTAATCCATATATTTATGTTTTATACAGTAAATATTTCATATGGTCTACTATTAGCTGTGACAACTAAATGAAATCTTCATGTTCATAAATAGTATAATTCTGAGCACCACATGCTGGGGATGAACAAGGGGAAGCCTTGTGACCTGCGAGTGAGTTTCCAGAGCCATCTGTTTGGCTGATGTTAGAAAGAAAATACTAGATGATTTAGACCATCCGATCCAGTAAAGCAATTCTTATGTTCTTGAGCTGTTTCACCCAGAGTTCACTGGAGTCAGTGAGAATTTAACTGATTTGCGTTGTCAATGTATTATCACATTAACTACTATAAATACATTAACTGCATGTTTTGTGATTTAATGGACCTTATTGCTTTCTTTTTTTTGAAGCTAATCTGGGAGCTGATGATCTAGCCTGAACAAAAGGCACTAAACACAATCATATTTCCTGCAGTACCCTAGAATTATTGTTGTGCCATTTCTCAACAAGGTACGGATTCTGATGCTGGCTGAATTGAGGTTTGCATGTGTTGTGTTCTTGAAAAAGAACTGTGTCAGCCAGCAGGATGGAATCAATATAAGTAAGAGGTTTTATTATAGTAGTGCTTGCCTCCATTTGTCAGCCCTGTTTCTGACTGTTAAAATCAAGGGAGAACTATAACCCAAGTAATGCAATATGCCCCATACACTCTAATACTGCGCAATTAGGGCTGCAGTATTTCCTGGTATGTCTCTTGCTGAAGAGAAAGGCATATCACAAGCTGGATTTACAGCTGCGACAAGGCCCCAAGGCTGTGCCATGCTTCAACTGGGGTGTGTTTATGTGTGACATGCCTTTCATATCATTGAAGCGCACACTGAAATGTTTATAGTCCCTTGCATTTTATATGAACAGTCCCACACACAAAAGAACGCTGCTAGTTTTTTGTCAAAAAATCGTGAGACTGTGCATTCTGCAAAAACTCTTGTTAAAATAACAGGAACACTTCTGATTACAAAAAAAAAAATTTGAGTGAAATAAAACCACCACGATGTTCTTCCCTAGTGCTATAAGTAGTCAGTAATATAATCAGGGCAGTCCTTCAATGTTATGTCTTCCTGCCTGGAATGTGTTACTCCTAAATTGACCACTTTGATGAGTAATTGGCAACATTTGGAGATACAAGAGTCATATCTAAAATTTCCTCCTCTCCTGCTAGCACTATTCAGAGGTTGCATTTGTGTTACAGTGTTACACATGCAGGCAAAGAACCAATAAGAATTGCAAAGGCGCCACTCTGCATGGCCTGCTGCCTTCAATTAGCCCTTCAGTAGATCAATATCTAACTGTTTCACCTAATACTACCCCCCACACACACACACACACTAATTATTCCAAACTGAAAATAAAATGTTGTGGTATTTAACACTATTTTAATAATTAGTCAATATATTACATTCCCACTGATGTGTCTCTGTTCAAGTTGCACACTTGGGAGATGCCTGAATTAGTGCTTCCTGCAACATTCAATAGAGTAAATGAGACCTGCACATTCGAAGCATGTGTACTTTTGACTCAAAGGTCTAGTCTGCTGGTTGTCCAAGTTGGGGGTTTGGCCTTGCCATGCTGAGCTCGATGGCATGACAATTGCACAATGGTGGGGTATCAATCCATGTTCTGTTCCTAGGCATTAATGTGAGAATATGCATCTGCCTAACTCTTAGTACATGTGGATGCCTGTGAAACCTCCATAATCACTCGGTGGGGGGGGCAAGATTGTGCCCAATTCTTCTCAAATGATGCCACTGTGGCAAGAGCATGTTCTTCAGCAATGCTCTTTTCTCAGAGACAGGGCAAAAAGAATTTGGGAGTGTAAGAGAAACTAAAGGAAGTGTGATGTTACAATAAGACACCAAGATAATAAAGAGAAAGAATTAAGAATATGTGGTGGGGCCACAGAACCTGGTGCTGAAGAGGGGGGCAAAGTCCACTTACAGCTAGATGAAGGGAGAAAGAACTAAGCTCATAAAGAGCTGAAAATGACTCTCAGAAGATGTAAGAGTGGAATTGTGAACGCTCAAAACCAAATTGTGAGGGTCAGCCAGAACGAGAAACTCCCGTTAGGAGTATTTAGCTCTATCTAAACTAGAGCTAAATAAAACAGAATGAGGCAGCAGAGTGTTGAAGTAGAAACAAGCACAGCATGAAGAAGATCAGGAAGGAATATCTCTGTCTGATATGCCGGTTTTCTAATTGCAAGGAGTGTTTTTAAAAAGAAAAACTGACAAGGGATCATTCAAAATATTATTCCTAACCTGAAATCTGAAGTGGCACAGTCCATCCTAACACCTTAGGCCCTTAATACTTCATTCTGCTACTGGCATAGACTTGCCCTTAGTGCCATCTATACCATTCTTAATGGACCAGCTAATTTTGAAGATCATATTAGTTCAGCTGCTTTATACTTTGTACAAATAGGGAGAGTGCCTTCTCATGCAGCATGTACTCTGGAGGCTTGACTATATTTTCTGAGCCGGGAAGGAAAATATGACTCATTATTTTAAAGCGGTTGAGAAAGATAAATTGAAAATAGTCTGGGAACTAGCCTGAAACTGGCTCTACCATTGGTTGAAGAATTTTGACGCTGCTAGAGAAGAGGGAGAGAATAACAAAATCTATATTTTTGCTTCAATGTGGTCCAGCCACAGCCTCCTGAAGTCAAATGGCCCTAATATGCCCCACAGGAAATTTCCTATTTCCCTATGAGCCTATTTGCTCATGATATTTCCCATTTTCATAGTCCTCAATTTCTACATAATGCAGAGCAGACCTTTTACAATGTGACGTAGTTCTCACTGGGGTGTATCTGGGCTATACTACCTCAGTTTACAGGTGGGGGGTCTCACATGATTCAACATGTTTTTCCTTATAACAAAAAAAAATCAGTCTACATAGAAAACTAGCATCTCAGGGGAAAAGGTTCAGCTAGAAGTCTTGTCCTTGACATGCATGTTAACATATGCACAGACTTTTTTGTACAGAAGAATATGCAGTCATATGAGTCACCACCTGCAGACTGAAGTTGAATAGCACAGACACAGGGTTTTATTCATCAGTGGCTATCTACTAATGGAAAAGAAACCACTAGCTGACTGTATTTCCTTTAACTCTGCAAGACTCTGCACATACACCTAATCTGCTCTGAAGGGTTGGGAGAGCCTTCAGAGCTTATTTGAGAGGCACACAGGGAGCTTACCGGGGGGGGGGGGGGGGGAGGGGAAGTCCTGTTGAAATGAGCAAACATCTCATTGTGCAACCTTAGATTTAACCCATAGGCTTAACATAGGCTGACCAGATAAAATCCAGGTCAGGGCTCATGTAACTTTAACAGTTGTAGAGAAAAGGGAATCTCAGCCAGTGTCATTTGTATGCAATTAGTTCCTGGTGATATTCCCTCTTCATCACAACTGTTAAAGTTGCAGGCACTATATTAGAGTGACCCTATACAAAAGAAGGCAGGGCCCCTGCAACTTTAACTGTTGTGATGAAGAAGGAATTTCACCAGGAACTAATTGAATACAAATGACACTGGCTGAAATTCCCTTTTCTCTACAACTGATAAAGTTACATGAGCCCTGACCTGGATTTTATCTGGTCACCCTATTTAACAGCTCTGAGGGAACTAGGCCTGAGATCTAATGATTACTCATTTTCTAACTGTCATCAGATCCCCAGATCTGCTGTTCAAATGACTAATAACCTCACCATGAAGAATGTGTGGCCTATTCCAGTTTGAAATTTGTCTAGTTCCAACAGCAGATCTCATCATGCCATAGTTTGCTATATTAAAGAGACAGCTCATCCCTATGTAGTTAATTATAGATGATTAATTAAGACACTGCTTTTCCTTCTCTTGGTAATCTAAACTGACAGCTTTCCTTGGAATGGAGAAGAACCTGTACAAGAATATACTAAGTGAGCAGCGTTTGTAAAAAGCTATGGCAAGGTTAACCAAATGATGATGTGACAGCAACATCAATTCATGTGTAGAGGATCACTTTTCCCATCACTATTCACCTTGTTCCAACTCTTACCATCTATAACTACCCCAATGCTTCCTGCTCCTTCAAATGCCATTTCTCCCTTGCTGACCTGAATACTCTCTTCCAGAACATTTACTTGGTGCAATTTCTCTCTTCCTCCTCAAAACCCACCTCTTCCATGAAGCCTTTGACTTGTACCCTTTGCTTCAACAGAAACAATACAAATAACTGTGCATATTCATCCCATATCACTTTAGCTTCCCCCTTTCCTTCCTGTTGTTGTCTTTTTCTTGAACTTTAGATTGCAAGCTATTCAGGGTAGGAAGTTGTCTTTTTTGCTGCTATTTTTTATGGAAAGTACCATTGTTGATGGTGCTATAATGATAATCAATAACAGTGATTTGTTCTAAGATTCCAAAGGTTTCTAAAATCCCACCATATTGAGAAAGGCTGCACTATATTTTTTTTCAAAAAGACAGGTGGACAATCCATAATTAATATATATATATATTTAAGTTCAAGTATATCCCCCTTAACCTCCTTCATATATAACAAAATATTTTCAGTTGCTGGTAACGATTCATTGAGGGTAAAATATGGCATTGCAACCTACAGGGACATGCTAAGACAAAAACAACGGATGAGCTGGGCAGAGCCAAAAACAAATATGCAAATAGAACAGCCCCAATAGTTCCAGTATTGCCAAATTAAGAAATGCATAAATACTCAGTCTAGGACCTTAAGAATGGAGTTATCTGAACCTGAAAAACTAATTAAGGAGGGAAAAATTTTAAAAGTTTACTGACAAAAATATATACTTTACTTAGATCAAGATTTAAATAAGGGTGAATTCTTTAAAACCCGTTGGGAGTCAATGACAGCAACAAAAAATAGTGAAGAAGAAAGGAGAATAGTTTTCATGATAGGAATGACCAACTCAATCTTAAAAGAAAATTATTATAAATTGATTTATTGCTGGTATATAACACCTCATAGATTAAATAAAATATATAGAAAAGATCATTGTGTATGTTGGAAATGCAGGATGCACTCGGCTGATCATATGCATATGGGGGGGATGTGCCCAAAAGTTCACGACTTCTGGAAACAAGTTATGAGGGAAATTCTTAAAATAACAGGACATAACTTATTCCTTAACCCTAAAACAATGTTATTAGAGCTTTTTCAATCCGGGGTAAAAAAAAAATCATCAGACAATAATATCAAATTTGTTAACAGCAGCAAAGATTATTTTAGCCAAGAACTGGAAAAATAGAAAACCAATTACATATAAAGAATGGTTTATTTAAAGTCTGGCAAATTGCACAATTATTGAATATTAGTGAAGTAATCAGATTGCAAGATGGTAAACAACAGATCCCCAAATTTATGGAGGAATGGAAACGTTTTATTGAATACTGGAAAAATAATCACGATATAGAAATTAACAAATATTCTTGTTTGCTATTTTATAAATCATTGGCTTTGGAAGACCTGTGAAACTTCATTTTACATATTATTTAATCTATTTAGTCTATTTGATATTTAACTCATTCTGGGATGTTTTTGTGTGGTGTTGTGGGAATTTAATATATTTGATACTAAACTTATTCCTAGATGTTTATATGTGGTGTTATGCCGGGAGCTTTTGTTGAGTAACTAATATAATTGATTGTGTATAATGATTGCGTTGTATAACAATATGTTGATTAAGTTTTATGTATTAAGAAAAGCCAATTTAAAGGGGGGAATCTTCTGAAGGCTGCATCCACATGGGGAAAGACCAAAACAAAAACCAACAATTTTCAGCATGTTTCGGAGCATACACAACTCCTTCAGGACAAGTGTTGTTTGCTCTTCAGATGCCAGTCTCCCAAACAAGTGTTTTTTGCTCTTTAGACGCCAGTCTGACATAGCATAGGAGACTGGCATCTAAAGAGCAAGCAACACTTGTTATGATATACTAAATTGTCCTGAAGAAGGATCTGTGTATGGTCTAAAAAAATTTCATTGAATAAAACACCTCTTTCATCTACCACTTTGCTTTTGGCTTTCCTCTTCTGATGATACCTCAATGGTGTAGGAGCTGCTGCTGCCTGTCTCTTTCTCACACACTCCAATAACATCAAAATGCCCATTGTCAAACTGGAGGAGCCAGTGACAGAAATCCTTCCTGTGCTTTTGTCATCCTTCCCAAGAAATCTCATCATGGGACAAGCCCTTCTTCAGATTTCTCGAGTTACCAGAGTCTCATTGCAGCAGTTTCTGCAGCAGCCCCACCAATGTGCTAAGCCAACCTGGGAGTTGTAGTCCAACACATTGGGGGCGGGGGTGGGGACCAGATTGCAGAACTCTGTGCTAAATTAATGTCAAAACGATCAGCAAAATTAGGATTCTTTTTAAAAAAATATTTAAAGTCGGTAAATAAATAAAACTATGTGATAACAAACAAATCATGTTCTTATTTATAATCTGATATATCTCCCACAGTATAAAATATTCCCTGTGTCATATACTCCCTACCACAAAAGTGCACAGACTCAGTGGCCCATTCATGCATCTCCCGCCAACTCATTTTCAACATTCAGCAAAACATAAAAGACCCCTGATAGGGTGACCATATGAAAAGGAGGACAGTGCTTCTGTATCTTTTAACAGTTGTATTGGAAAGGGAATTTCAGCAGGTATCATTGTTATCTATACAGCACCTGATGAAATTCCCTCTTCATCACAACAGTTAAAGCTGCAGGAGCCCTGCCCTCTTTTGTATCTGATCACTCTAGCATAGCTCCTGCACCTTTAACTGTTGTGATGAAGAGGGAATTTCACCAGGTGCTATGTGCATACAAATGACACCTGCTGAAATTCCCCTTTCAATACAATTGTTAAAAATACAGGAGCCCTGTCCTCCTTTTCATATGGTCAGTACTCTTCAATCTGAAAAGAGATATTTCAGATAATACTAATCTGTCTCAAGCATATGCACACACACACACACACACACACACACACTTGCGGCCTCAGTGATCTGTGGGAAAATTCTGAAATCTGAACAAAATTATACATCGAAAGGACAAATGACAAAAATGTAGTGTCACTAAGGACAGAACAGTCTTGAATAACTTTGGCATCACAAGAACAGAAAATCATTCAGAAGGTCACAAGAAAACTCACTCTTTTTTTTTAGCTTCCAAATGATCTCTGGAAACAAAAAACCAAATGCAGATTTGAAACTCAGCAAAATGATACTTAGGTGCCTAAGAAGAAAATAATAATTAAAAAATGAACGGGAAACAGAAACGACAGGAAAACTGAAGCACAAAGTTCTCTGATCCAGAAGATGATATTACATGCACATTCGATCTACAACAGAAGTTAGTGACCCAGATCAGAGCCTAGACAGGCAAAAGAGAGAAAAATGAAGGGCAATGGAAATATATACAACTAGATTATATATAAGATGGCAATGAAATATTAATACTACAATATTTCTACAAAAACTGCTTCCATTAAGACCTTTCACCTGCTTAAAAATATTATATTAAGGAAAGATCTGAACATCCAACCCCTTTAAAGTATCATTGGATATATTATTCTTCAAGCATGGGAGAAATCAAAAAGTAAATTGAATCCAAAAATTTCCCCTTTTCTTTGGAAAGAAGTTTGGGTCTACAGTAAATGTGGGGGGAACCATTAGAAGATTAAATTCACAATCCTATAAACATCTATTCAGAAGTCAGTTTCACTGACTACTCCCATATAGGTAGATATAGGATTGCAACCTAAAGGGATATATTTTAATTCCAATCCTTCTCCACCCACTGGCAACCATCATCCCAGAGCTGGTGTGTGGCTTGAACAAAGGAAGTTACTGGCCTGGTTCGGACGACACGATAATCAACAGGGGTGGAGGAACAATCGTCAGTTGTGTTGCTTATTGTGTTGTGTGGAGGGCAACACACAATGCAGACACAACTGACAGTACGCTATTTGGGGCACTTAAACAATGGAGAAAAACAACGGGCTTGCATGTTGTTTATCCCGAATTCCGTTGTTTAAAGTGTTGTGTGGAGGGAACCCCCCCTCTCTCCGTGTACTATTCCATTTGGTCATAGAGTTTGCCAGCCAGAGCAGCCGAAAAACCCGGCTGCTCTGATACAGCCGGCAGAACTTGTGGTGCATGCTGGGATACGGCCGGAGGACTGAGGGAGGTGGGAGGGAGGAGACGCAGCAGCCCAGAAGGATGCCGGAATTTTTAGTCGTGCGATGGGGGGAGGGGCAACATGTTGTGTGGAGGGTGCTGCCATGGCGCCGCCAAAATAATGCACAGTCAGTACGCTATTTCCCCCTCCGTTGCCTAAAGTGTCATCTGAATTCATCCTCTTTCTCTTTGACTACAAAATTTAGAACCAGAGGCAATTTAACCTGAAAGCATGAAAGAACTGCAGTTAAACACCGAATGTACTAATGGACTGCAGGAGGGCAAATAAACTGAGATTTAATCCAGACGAGTCCTCTAGTTGTTGTTCAGCCTCTTCTAGATGGGGTCACACTCCCATAAAGGATTGTTTGCAGCATGAGGGGCGGGGTTCCTTATTGATCCAGCATAGTCATTAGACACAAATGTGACCTCTGTATCTCAGAGCACCTTTTATCAACTTCAGCTGACACATCAGCTGTGACCTTATCTGAACGGAGATAACTTGGCTACAACTATCCATGGCCTGATAACCTTCCATTTAGACTGGTGCAATGTATTGTATGGATGTTTTTAAAATGTATGGAAACTGCAGCTGGTCCAGAATAGGGCCACAAGGGACGGAGTGTTTTGACCATATTACACCTGTGCTTTGTCAGCTGCAGTGGTTTCCAATTAATTACTTGGCCCAATTAAAAGTGCTGGTTTTTTTACACTTAAAACCCTAAATGGTTTTGGACCAGGTTACCTGAAAGACCATGTTCTCCTTAGGATATTCTTCAGAGGCCCTGCTCTGAATACCCCACTGAATGAAGTAGGAGAGATGGAACGGACTGTAGGAGGATGAATAAAAGATTCAATCCAGACAACGCAATTACTAGGGAGAAGGCATTTTTGGATATAGCATCCTAGTTATGGAACACCCATCCCAGAGGGCTTCATCTAGTTCCATCCTTATGATCTTTTTGGTGGCAGGTAAAGACCTTTTTATTCACCCAGGTCTTGTGTTTTATAGTCTGGGCCTCCCAGTTTATAATCTGTGCTTTAGTCTCAAATAGTTTTTCAATGGTTTTATTATTTTAATGTTCTATTTGGCTTGTGAACTGCCCAGAGAACTTGTGTGATGGAAAGGTTATATATAGATAATAAAGAAAGAAATTTGAAGAAAACCACTCTCTGATTTAAGAAAATTTGGTTTGTTTATGGAAGATAACATAAGTAGCACGCCCACACAGTAGCTCAGAATAGGGCCGAGTGAGTATCCAATGCACAGCCAACCCCCAGAGTAGGCTCCAGCCCATGCTGAATTCCATTATATTGATCTAGTAAATGTATGCCACTATTAAATGGTTGTACAGTTTGTCTGGCTTCTGGAAGCACTGTATAGGGACCCTATGAGGAAAATACCAATATATGTATTTTTTTATTTGTTGAAAATGGAACTGGCCTAAGATTTTGCCATTGTTTAGGATTATGTGATCCAATGGGCATGTCCCCATTACAATGTTGCAAATTACAACTGGAGTGTAATTTGTGGATCAGATGCAGCCATGCACTATCCCAGAGTTACATCCCAGCAGCCAGTACAACATTTAAAGGCATTTGGGGATACAGGCAAACCAAGAATTAAACCCAAATATCCCCTGAGATAATGCCAGGAAACATAGTTCAGACTACTTCATTGGTGCATTTACCAATATTGTCACAAGAAGTGACTCTTTGGGCTGCTTTACAGCTAGCCCAGCCCTGGATCACAGTTAACTTGCCTAACAGAGGCTTATAAACTTATGAATGGTGTATAGAAACTGGATAGTGAGACATTATTTTCCCAACCTCATAACACTAGAAGCTGGAGTCATCCAATGAAGCTGAATGGTAGAAGATTCAGGATAGACGCAGTGCACAGATATCTATGAAATTCACTATCACAAGATGTGATGATGGCCATCTTCTAAGATGGCTTTAAAAGGAGATTAGAAAAATCCATGGAGGATCAAGTTATCAATGTAATGATGGCTATACGCTACCTTCAGGATTAAAAGTTGTATGCCCCTGAATACCAATTGCTGAGGAACAATAGCAGCAGGGCATATTGCTCACACATCCTGCTTGTAGACTTCCAAGACACATCTAGTTAGTCATTGTGGAAAAAAGGATGCTGAACCAGCTAGGCCTTCAGTATGATCCAGCAGAGTTCTTTTTATGTTACTCCAATTGCAGCCTCCAGATGTTTTATACTTTACTAGCTGATATACCCGGCATTGCTCGGGGCCCCTAAGATATATGTCTGCAAGATAATCATCTTAAAGTGGTAGGCTGGTGCTAGCTCTGTGAGTTAACTTTTAAACAAATTAAATTGCCCAAGGCATGCTGGGAGTTGCAGGCATAAGCTGGGGCTAGAATGGAATGATGGGTGGGGTTAGTGGCAGTTGGCGAAAGCCAGGTAGAAGGAGAACAAATACAGGCAAGTGGGAGCTGAGTTATGATTGAGAGATAGTGACACGGTTTGCACATAGTGACCTGGTTTGCTAACCCATACTTTATTTAAAGTCAGCTACCCTACATGCCAGTACTACACCTCCCAGCATGCCTTTGGCGGGCCTGCAGGTATCCATGTCCTCTGAGAGACACTTCCCTCCTCTTGTTGCCGATGCTGCTCCTCGATAGAGCATTGAATAGTAGCATCGCAGAGGAGGGGAGGTAAGCGGCTGTCAGTGGATGCACCCAGCTCTGGCTAAATCCTAATGGGATTGCCTCAGCCTGCGCTTCTTGCCCACCAAGTGCTCTATCAGGAGCCTGTACTGAAGGGCCGGGGCTGGCTGTGTATCTCTCCCCTTCATCAGGCTTTTTCTGGGCATGCACAGAGTGCCACCCTTTCCTCCCTCCTCTCTTCTAAAAGCAAAGGCCACATCGCAAATGGATGCAGCCCATTTAGGTCAGTTGTATCCTTTTCTGTGGAACTGGGTTGACTGCTCAAGACCAACCTTAAGAGTCGGGGTTGTGAAAAACATGCAGTGGCAACTGGCCCATACACTCACAATGGCTGCCAAAGGCCAGTAAGTCTGGCCTCCCGTCCAAGGCATGCTGGGAGTTGTAGGCATAAGCCGTGGTTTTTATTAAATTCTTTAAAAATACTTAAAACCCCAAATTCTGCGGTTTTAGATTTTTCTGGTACATTGTACAGCCGGACCTATCAGGATTCCAAATTTCAAGTTTCTAACTCATCTGGAAGTGGGTAAACATTTCCAGACATACATCGCACACACACACTTTCCACTTTATAGGTAGAGATAAATGCAAGTGGTTGTGAGTTTTCTTTTCTGAATAAAGAACAATAATGGGAAGCCTTCTTGGTCTGTAGTATAGAAGTAGTTATTCTGAAAGTGGAAAGCTGTATGGCAGAACTTCAAAAGTAAGAAAATGTGATAATGGAAGTTACATCTACTGAATTTCTCTTATGCATCCATTAAAGGTGAATCTAGGAAAAAATGACAGTCACAGCAGTGCCTTGAGAAAAGGTTCAATAAATCAACTGAAATAGCTCATGTAAGTGAGCCACTCAAAGCACCTAAGGGCAGTGGTGTGAGTAAGAATGTAAAGCAACCTTCCCCAAACTGGTGCCCTCCCAGATGTTTTGGACAACAGCTCACAGCATTCCTGATGATTGGGCATGCTGGCTGGTGCTGACAGGTGTTTAAGTTCAAAGTATCTGGAAGGCACCAGTATGTGGAAGGTTGATGTAATGAAACCTTGGATACAAGATACCCAATTGAAAAGAGAGAAGAAAGCAATGGAGATGAAAAGGAAAAGGCAGAAGATGAGAATGAACATTAAAATGTATCATGTCCTTTCTATGCTGGAATAATACCTTGTTAAAGAGGTATTCAACCCTTCAAAATCCTGCCATAAATAATGTGAGGTTCCAGTATCCCCCAGCCTAGAGAGAGCATCTTGAAAAGCAGCTGTAATTGGGGCTGGAATCTCTTAACTATGGCCCCCTCCACAAGAATGCGCCTTTGCGCCTGGTTCCGCGATTATGCGCATTATCGCGGAGGCGCATTTACTCACAATCCCTCTGCACGGGAGGCGGCGAGAAGCGGCGAAGCGCATTAAAAGATGCCCAAAAAGCGCTTTCCAGGTAGTTAATGCGCATAATCGCTTGTTCACACAGCGAAAATGCGCTTTAACGGCCGGAGCAAAATAAAAGTCGCTATTTAACGCGCGTTCGAAAATGCGCATTATCGGGGAGATAACGCGCCTGTACGCCCGTTTTGTGCTCCGCTCGTGTGTAGGTAAAATTTATAATGAGCCTTCAAGGCTCATTAAACGCCCCGTGTGGAGGAGGCCTATAATTCTCTTCTCTGTTGCTTTAAACTCATTCATCTCTCTCTCTCTCTCTCTCCCCCACCATAGGCAGAATGGGCCAAGTAGTTTATGGGGAATGGTTTTGGCCCCTTTGCTGATATGCCACATAGTACCTACTGTGAAACCAAACAGTGCTCAGAAGAAGCTATTTTGACTTGCCTGGAACTGAGGCAGGTAGCTTATTAGAAAAAAAATGGTGAACCGTATATTCAAACCACTGAATGTATTCTGTCTGATTTCTGAGTTCCAAACAGCAGCCAGGACAAACAGCACAGTTAGGAAGCATACTCTTATCACCAACTTCTGCAAGCAGAGTAGGGGAGGGGGAAAAGGTGTAGGAAATGCATTTGGGGGCAGTATTCCACCTTGTTGGCTTCCTGCAGCACTTTTCATGCTGGTAATAAGCATAAAAGTACTGTTAAAAAGTGGTGGAATTTTATTATTTGAATGAGATACCAAACAAGGTGGTATTATTTTAAGATGCTAAATTTGGATTGGGATATATAGGCCAACTCCTGACAAGGTAATATTGTGATCAAATTCCACAACGGCTACCTGATGTCTACTTTATTGTCAGATTATTCTATGCCAGTTTAGCACCTAACACACACTCCATCTGCTTCAGCACTGACTTTCTAACTCAAACAGTCACTGCTATCAACAAACGTAGGAGGGACCCCAAGTTGCTATGGTGAGGAGGCGGGGAATTAAGAACAGAGACTGTTTGGAACACAACACATTTTTCAGAACATGATCCAAAAGTACTAGGAATCTATTTTAAAATGTATCTATTACATTCCAGAACAAATTATTACTCTTGAAATACAAGTAGAAAGCATCCTTCTTTTCACAACACTCTGCATATAATGTTGCTTGTGGAAATCAGAAAAGATGGCTAGTTCTTCATGCACTTAAGAATAATACTCATGATTTGAAGTCCCACATTTTATATCCCGATTTTAAGAGCTGAAACACACTGGCTGAATTCGGACGACACAATAAGCAACTGTGGGGGGGAAACAATCGTCAGTTGTATTGACTATCGTGTCGTCCGAATGCTGCCATAGTCAACTCAGCGCTGATTCTAATCCACATGACAGTTGATTATTTATTACCATGTTGTGTGGGGAGTACCCCCTAGATGAACAACTGTAAAGTTGATTACCCTACCATTGAATATTGTGTTGTCCAAATTCAGCCACTGTTGAACATTGGGAATTAGGAATGTTGTGTCATCAAATGCAGGTGAAAACCCTTCCTCCTTAATTCTTGAAGTTGAAATATGGTCAAACAGGCTTGACACAGCTGGGGGAAACTGCAGGTGGAAATTCAGGGGAAATTATTTCGTTTTATAGCAGAGGACAAAACTGCCAGAAATGCAGAAAGAAAGAAAGGTTACTTACTGTAACTGTAGTTCTTCAAGTGGTCATCTGTGTATTCAGACAACTCACCCACTGTCCCTGCTTCTGTGTCAATGTCAATATCAAGGCTCTACTCAGGTCTGAGGCTACAATTGGCGGTCACAAGGAATTGAGGGAATAGGGGAGAATCTGCTAGGGGGCATACGCACTGGAATGGTGGTGGTGGGGAGTTTCTGCCAATAAATTCCTCAGCTATAGCATGTGTGTGAATGCAAAGCTGACCATTTGAAGAGCTATAGTTACAGATAAGCAACTTGTCTTTCTACATTTCTGGCAGTTGTGTCCTTTTTTACATAATGAAAGAATCGCAAATATAAAAAAAAAATGCAAAGGGAAAGAGAAATAACAGCAGAAGAATAAAATAGAATAATTCCTCGGCAGTTTGCACACTGGTGGTCGAAAGAGAACTGAGGAAATAGGTGAGAACCCACTAGGGAAATGCACACTGGTTCGGTGGGGGAGGATTCCCTCCCCAAATTCTTCAGCTAACTAAGAATGGGATTAACTAGAGATGTGCATTTGCTTCAGACAAAGGCTGAATTCTGAACGGAAGCAGGCCACATTGTAGGTATTTGGAACTTCTCCAAAAAGAAGCGAGTCTATGTCCAAAATGGTCTGAAATGAAGTGGGCTAATCCCGGAGCTTTGATCCCACTGTGGAGGGTAGTTTAAGCAGAACTGGAAACATTTTTAACTTACCACAGGAAGCTCTCCATAAAAGGAAAACACTAGGGTGGGGAGAGGGGAGACTGTGACTGATCTATTTGGATTATTGTTCTGGGGGAACTCTACATACATACGGAGGCCACTGATCCCATGGCAGTTCAGATTTCATGACCAACATGACAACTATGGAGCTGTCCCAACAAATCGCTGTCCCCAATGCATTTGGCAGGACATACTCGAGATATGGTTTTCTCAGTCAAGAGCAGGAGGATGGTGATCAAAACGAGGGGTATTTAACATCGAGTTGTTTGTTGTGGTCATAACCCAGACTCAGAATAAGAAAACAACTATAGGCTGGTTGCCAGAATCCCTTCCTGGGCAAGGTGCTCAAGTGCATGGACACTGATCAACTCCAAGCTCTCTCAGAAGAAACTAATTTCCTAGATCCATTTCAAACCACCTTTCCCGATCCATTTCAATCTGTTCTAGTTTTAGAACAGAAACTGCCTTGGTCATCCTGGGAGAGGAAAAGTTAGATGCTGTGGGTTCTCTTGGACCGATCAGTAGCTTTTGATACCATTTCTGGGAGACCGTCTAAGTTGGGATGTTGGTGCACTATATTGCAGTGATTCTGCTCCTGCTTGGATGGCCAATCTCAGAAAATGGTGCTGGGGGATTATTATTCATACCCATGGCAGTCGTGGTATGGGGTTCCTAAGGGCTCTGTTTTATCCTCTATCCTTTTCAACTTTTACATGAAATTACAGGGAGAAGTCCAGGGATGTGTGCTAAGGTGTCATCAATATGCAATACTCTCCTTTTCATCTAATACAGGTGAGATAGTTGATGGTCTGAACTAGTGATTGGGCAGGGTAATGGACTGAACAAGGGGCAATAAACGGAGACTCAGGCCCTTTCTACACCGTAGGGGTGTAGAGGGAGGGAGGGAGATCCTGGAAGTACCTAATACACACCATCGGCGCACAGGGACCAGACGGGTGCCATCCCAGGCAAACAGCCTGGTGTAGAAACGGCCTCAATCTAGACAAGATGGAAATACTGGTAGTTCATCTGTTTGTTTAAGTGGTGTTCAACCTGTTCTGGAAGGCGTGGGTGGATTGCACTCTCCCTAAATGATCAGATTTATAGTTTGAAAGTCCTCTTGGATCTCTTGCTGTCACTATAGGCACAAGTGGCTTTGGTAGTTTGGAGCACCTTTTATCAACTTAGACCGATATACAAACTACAACCCTGCCTGGACAGAGATAGACTTGCAACAATTACTCTCACTCTGGTAATCGCCTGTGTGGATTATTGCAATGCATAATACATGGGGCTGTCTTTGGAAATGGTCCAGAAATGTTAGGCAGGATCTACGCTACTGCTTTAAAATGGTTTATAACAGTAGTGACAACTGTTGGGGCCCAAGACACACTCCAGCTACAGTTTTCAAACCGTTTTTAAAGTGTTCTGCTTGGTGTAGATCTGGCCTTAGTCAATCTAAAGCAAGGCAGCTAGAACTTTGACTGGTATTGGCCAATATTATCATATTATCCCAATACTGTGCCATCTGTACTGGTTACCAGTCTATTTCAGGGCTCAACCCAAAGTGCTAATTTTGGGCAAGTTTACCCAATGGAGTTATCTCCTCTCATATTTATTCATTCAAACTCTAAGGTCATTGTAGTCAAGTGGCCCTGCCAAACAAGATGAAACAGGTGCCTAAAAGTGGTGACATGCAGTCTATGGAATGCCCTCCCTAGAGATGTTCACCAGGCACCTAATATTATGGTCTTTTTGGTGCCAAATGAACACCTTTTTATTTATCCAGGTATTTAGATTTTTGCTCTTAGATCTTTATGCTGCTTTATTTTTGCTGCTGGTTTACTTTGGCTTTATTATGTGTTGTACTGTTTTATGACTTGCTGCTAGTTTTATTATAATTGTTTTATTATTTTGTATTTTATGTCCAGAGAACGTCTGTTATTGAGTTGTCTAAAAATATAATAAATAGATAAATAAAATCTAACTTCCAGCCAGGGAATGAGTTTACTAGGGCTCTCCTTTTTGCTTTCAATCATAATTCCTTTGAGAGAGATGTAGAAGAAATTTATCAGAATCTGTTCCAGTATTTTTCACTGCTTATTGCGCAGAGCTTCCAAGAATGGCAGAGATGCACCACTAACTGGAGATGCCTGCCTGGTGTTCCCTACTCTGCATCAGAGCTTTTTTAAAGGGTTTTTAAAATGTGTACACTGATATGTGATTGCAATTTACAGGCTTAGCACACCACTACAATACACCAGTGCATTTTTGTGTGTGTGCGGACATGCTTTGTTGCTTAGAGTCACATTCCATGACATTTAGAAGTCTGATCCAAACCTGCCTTATTGTCCAGGTTAGTTCACTAAGATTATGACATGACAGGGAACTCTGGCTTAATACAAGCCAAGAACTAAGTGCTAAAACTGGCACAAAAGAGGGGGAGAGGATGGTGGGGGAGTGGAGTGCTTGGCTCATGCATGTTCCAGGCTTCATAACAATCCATAATTAACCATGGTTTGTTGTTACATGCAAACCAGGTCACTGGGTACAGTATATCCACAAATTTCCATGAAACAAGGATATTACAGCAAACACAGCTGTGTTCTGAATTGCAGCTTAAAGTTGAAATCATGTGCATAGTTGCATGCATTCAACGGCCACTGATTTCAAAGAGACATTGCAAAATATTTCACACTAATAGAAGTGTACACAATCTAAAGTTTGTGTCTTTGATCTTGAGGAAATCCTGTGGTCCATTCTCATACTGGTGGTCAAAGTAGCTGATTCTATAACTTTTTGTAACTTCAAAATCCATGAATCCATAGAAATTAATTGTGGCACTGAATTTGCCTCTGTTTTATTAAAAGTCTTCCATGCTTCATGAGAACAGTTCACGATTATAACATATCTCCAAGGGGGGGGGGGAAGTGTGTGTGAGGAAGGGGGAGGGTTCTAGTTCATTGCTGAAATCATGTCTGCTAGAGATGAGGGGGCAGCGATGTATGAAGGATTACAATCCATTGAGCATCAGAACTGACAACCTGAGAGCATTTGCAGGATAAGAAAATCAATGACAGCACTTTTAATAGTACAGGAAAGATTTACAGAGGAGAAATTCATTTTACTTATTCCAGCAAATTTCTATCCTGCTTTTCCAGCTTAAAGACGCCCAAGACAAAAATGTTACATTTTAAGTTAGTGTAATAAAACAACTAAGAGTTCTGAGTCTGTAAATCCAGACATTTTCCTTTCTGTCAAGCATGTGTATGTCCTTTGTTTGTTCAATTGGAAGCAATTGGAAATATGAGAAACTACGTACAGATGAGTTAAAATGTCTTGCAAAAGCCAGCTCTAATTTATAAGAATTGCAGCTTTGTGGTTACAGAAACTTGTTCTTAGGTCCACTGTAGTTTTTCCTAATTATTGCATATGGCATCCATTTTTTAAAACATTCAATTAATATTTCACATTAGTAGGAGTGGAAGTGATTATCCAATGCAATAGTTTTGTTATTAATTGTGCTCCTAAAAGAAGTAGTTTCTTGGAGGCAACTGCAAGTAATGCAACACACTGATTTACAGTGGTGTGATCCTCAGTTTCAAGTATCTTGCTTAAATGCTGCTTTAACTAACAATTTACACAAATTGGGTGGTTTTCTGAATGCGATGTGGAGAATTAACGGCTTCCGTTAAGCAAGCACAATAGGATAGGGTAACTATCTTTTGTTATTTGCCGGTAATTAGAGGCAGCAGGATGGTAGTCCACAGCAAATCATATGTGGCTTTCTTCCAAAGACTTAGCATTTGCTTCATAAGGGAAAGTATCACTGGATATTACTGCTGCTCAGTTGATAGTGAGGTCAATACTATGATTAGGGTATCTGCATTGTTGGAAATGTTCTTTAGGTTCATTACATCTTTTTGAGAAGTTTTCCTCACTATTGCCAATGTTTTGTCCTAACTATAGATAATGTTCTTCTTTAGATGGTTCAGATGACATGAGTTGTAGTTAAGGTATAAGTGAGAATCTATAGGTTTACAATATAAGTCTTTGACAATTTGATGGTTTTCAATAGTTAAGAGGACGTTCAGGAAGAGTAATTTTGGGTTTTCAATTGTGGTGTTGCTGGTAAAGATGTGGTAGCATGTTTATGTCTGATAGCTATACACAGTGACTTTTCTCCCTTATGTAGGACTTGATATGTATCTCTTTTGTTCTGAATGACTGCAGATGGCCTGTTTGGAGAAAAAGGTTATATCAAAGCAGACAGTAAAAAGTGGAAATCAATTAATGATGTATGCCATATAACAAAAGACAGAAAAGTGTAACAGAAATTCCAATATAGATTTCATATACATGTCTCCTAAGTTTGTTCAATGAAGAGTTATATAAAAAAATTAAACACAACATTTTGAGGACAAACACAAAGACATTTTGAATCAGGTCCATGTTTAATTCACCACTGGCTATAGGAAAAGTTGCCTGTTTATTTTTTAAAGCATATATTTATGCCTCCTTTCCATCCAGAAAATTCGGTCAAATCTGGGATTCACCCTTGCTCTTAAAGATGCTGGATCCAATTGTCTATTTCATCTTTTCACCCAGATGTTTGATTATTTGAATCAAAATCCACCTGCGGAGAATATTCCCTTGAGCACATTTTGGAGTAGTCTTTCCCATGTCAGCTAATTCTTTTCTGGCACCTCCATTACAGATGCTAAAGGACAGGCCTACACAACATGTGATCCACCTGCCAAATGCAGGTCACCGGTGTTTCAATATTCCTTCCACTTTTAAATGCTGGTCTGGGCTGCAAAAATAAGAGGGGGGGGGGTATAACGCAGGGCACAAGATATGGCTGGTGGGTTGCATTCAGCTTGGTGAATTAACTTGGGGAGAAGTAATCTGCTTACACTGTGTAGAAGAAGACCACACGATGGAGTTTGTCCTGCTACTAGACATAGTTTATTTGTGGTATGTGCTAAACTGGTGTAGTGATATGCAATCTGTGCTCTTTTAAAGGAACAATTACTAAGTTTATCAGCTCCTGTAAAGCTGAGGGTGGAAAGACAAGAGGAGTAGTAAGGCAAAGAGGTCACTTAGTAGCTCAGCCCTCTAAGTAAGCCTGATATGGAAGCTTTTATAAGGGCCAGGAAGTAAAGCCAGGCCTAGCCAGTGTTTTAAAGATGGGTTTGTAGAAAATGAGGAATGCAGTGTTGTATAGCAACTAAAACATTTATTGCCTCAAACAAACATATACTCTCGGGCCTAGCTTCTCTTTAGCCCTGACTGACTCCCTAGAGTGCTGAGTCACTGACTACTGTGTCACTTGCCACTGACTTCCTCTTCCATCTGACTCCCTGCCCTACACCAGCTATTGGTGTAACGGGGATTCTTTGTTTGATGTGGTTGCAATACTTTTCATATGCTCAAAAGGATCCTCTTATTACACATATTACACAGCAACAAATGGGGGGGGGGGAATCTGACTTGATGGTCTGTGTGACTGTATATTCATAAGCCGAAGCTGAAGTGCGGGGAGGGGGCTCTGCAGACATTCATATTAGGTTCTAATGCATCATGTGATGGTTCTACGCATCATGTGATGGCTGGGCTTGCCACTGCCTCTAAGACTGCTGGGGACCAAAATGGGGGATCCAACATCTACCCCTTCAGATCTGAGTGTCTGAAATTTGGCAGATTTCTTCCCCTGAGATGAAATTATACTTGCAGATACACTCAGATGAAACTATACTTTCGGAGTTTATCCAATTCTGCCACAAAATAAAAGAAGTTATAGACATTTGTTGATATCCCCATGACAGTCAACGGGGAGACAACTGAAAGTTCAGAAACCAAAGAACGGTTCTGCCTTGAATCCAAAGCAAAGGAGGTCTTGTCCAAAGTGGTCTGAAGCGAAGTGGCTGCTATATGAAGAAGGTTCGAGAGCTTTTTTTTTTCTCTTCTGTGCACACCCTTTGCAGAGTAGAAGCTATGGATTACAACTATCGGCTATTCTAAAACGGGGTGGAACTAGGAGAGTGACACATGAGAGTAAGGAACAAAGCTGTGAGTGAAGAAGCAAGAGACTTCCTTTACTCTCAAAAAGTCCCATTTTCATAGGGGAAATGGGGAAACAGTAAAATAAGCAAATGTGGATTACACTCAGATGTATAACAGAAGGGCACAAAATGTGATAATGTATTTTTAGAAACTCATTCATAAGTTGTGCTGGCTTAATATTATATAGCAAAAAATGATTCATGGTAAGCATTATAAGTGCACATTCATAAGAAAAGGAAGATATGAGGTGTTCCCTCATTAAAGTTTTTAAATTTTTGTAAACCGCCCAGAGAGCTTCGGCTATTGGGCGGTATAAAAATGCAGTAAATAAATAAATAAATAAATAATAAAGTTGTAACTGAATTGCATCTAGAGCAATATATTTTTAAGGAAATATGGAATTTCTTGTTTGGGTAAAACATCTAGGGATTTTAGAGGGAAGCAAAAAGTGTTTCAATAAGGCCACCAAATTTATCGGGGTTGTTATCCAGATTCCCCAACCCACAAAGAAACAGCCATTGCATCAGAGACATTTTAATGGCACAGAGCATCAATTAACAAATCCAGTAATTTGGATGCAATTCAAACTATATCTGTTACACTTTAGGAGTAAAGCCATTCTTGAAGTTTCTATTCATGAACCTCTTCTTGGGGAATCAGAAGAGCTCTCTGACATTCTTCAGCTTCAGAAGGGTAGTTTCCTATGAGACACTGGAATGTGGCTACAAGGAAATACTCTGAAGCTCAAGTGGGCTATTCCAAAAGATTATAAAAGCTCTGGGAACAATCCCCTAAAAAACAAACAAAACAAAACCTTACTGTAGCATCCTCTTCTCCGTGGCAGCACTCTCTAGGCTATAGGAATGACACAAAAATCACAGAACCTGGAGAAGAAGCTACAAAGTGTGAGAGGTACGGTGTTCCCATGCACACAAGAAAGAGCATAGAACAGCGAAATAAGCACAGTGGTTCTTTGTGTTTTTCCAGGAATCAAGAAGAGGAGGGTGAAGAGGTGATCCTGCTAAGAGCTAAGCTGCCTTTTGGAGGGCAAAGCAGCCCAGTGTTTAGCAAGGTTTTCTCCGCAACCTCCTCCCCCCACCCTCCCAATACAAAGAACTACTGTGCTCATATACACCCCATGCCAACGCACGAAGAAGGGATACACATCCCCCTTTACCCCCCCAACATAGAAAGAAAGCAGGAAATCTCTTTCCCACAGAAGGGAAGGATGTGGGCACTTTATTCCTCCATCCTCCAACTGCAAAATTCAAGTCAGCAAGGACGGACACTCCCCCTCCATCTGGCTTGCCAATTCACGTTAACCCTTTTATGTGGTTCACACGAGAACTTGCTGAAAAAAATGACATTCAGATCACATTATATGGAAACCATTGCTGTCAAGATCAACCATCACACATATTACAATCTCCTCTTTTAAAAATGTACAGTTTCCCAGTCAGAGGATATATTCACAACTGGATACCTTCAAATTAGAAAGAAGAGCAGAACTAATGAAACCATTGCAATACGAATGAAGCAAGTGCAACTTGTGAATCAGAGTACCTTTAAAAAGACCACCACCACCACCACCACAGTAGTAAGTGCACCTTTGCACAAAGATGTCTTATTGGTGTACATGCTGTCAAGAATACCATCCAAGTGAACATGCACAAAGGGTACCATGAAATTAACAGTGACCGATTGGTTAATTACACTCTTCTCAATATAGCTGCAGTGTCCACCAGTGACGTCTGAACGAATTATTATTTTTCACAGTTGAAATAACTACATCCACAGTTGAAATAACTACATCAATGTAAAGAATGACAGGTCAGCCTTGGAGCATAACCTATGGGGCCACACACGTAGCTGGAATAGCACATATATTCGCAGCCTTCCCCTCCATGCTCCCACCCTTTGCCAAACTATACTCTCTCTCTCCCCCATCTCTCTCTTTTACACACACACACACACACACACACACACACACACACTGTTGAAGGTTGAACAAGGGATCTGTTGTATATAAAGCACATTGTTCAACCCCTGGACTATGGTCCCCTCCACAAAAGGTATAGCACTCTGAATTCAGTGCAAGACAGGACTTCAACTGGCTCATGTTTTGCTTTTCACATTTATGAGCCTACTAACCACCATCACATGCAAAATTGCTTGTGTTTCAGCTACCTTGCTGAGAGGAACAGAGGTATACAATTCAAAGTATTATATACACATATTACCAATTACAGCAGAATGTCTATTTTTAATGAAAGTTGTTGCTTCATCTACCTTAGCCTCATTTCTTTTTAACGATCCTTCACTAAAAATTACTTCTCTACTAGAAAACTGTCCAAGCATGGAAAGTTAGATGTCATTTTAAACACATCTTCTGCATGTATCATGTGTCTTTTGCCACTACACATTTTTAACTGTGATTGCAAAATCCTACAGCACTCCTAATATCCGAGACAGCAGGAAAACAGAAGGAAGAGAGGGAATGGCTGAAAAATAAAAGAGATGGATATCCTCTGGCAGGCACTAACCTGTGCTAGGATAAGCTGCATATACATTGATTCACTCTGAGTGTTTGTAGCACGCAAACCTTCCTTGTGCTTCACTAAGTAGAAAAGATACAAAGAATATACAAAGGAAAACTCTAATATGTTGAGAATCAGGTTCTTTGTCAAAAAAGAAAATGTGAAATGCAGGTTTGACCCTTCTTAAAATGAATGTAAGTTCGCTTTCATAATTTCAACCACTTTGAAAGCCCAGTTATTTCTTACTCTTGCCATCAAATAAAACTCTGATTCTCCCGAGAACAATCCGAGGCAACTATGGCCAGCTCAAGACATTTTGCTGCCTGAGGTGAAGGATAAGATGGCACCCCCCTCCTATTCCATGTACAAAAGCTGACTGGACTGGCAGATGAATCTGGATTCAACACTAATGATGGGACAACATTATCCACTGAACTTGAAGACAGAAGGCTAACTTAGGGGACATGGAGTAGGCTGTAAGACACACAATTCTCTCCTTGGACACCTTGCCGCTGCCTCCTAGCATCTGTCATTTGAGATGACTGCCTTACTCTGCCATTGGTGAGACAGTTAGACTGAAAAAAAGCAACCTATCTGAGGCTACCCAGGCCAGATTTACACCAAGCAGGATATAACACTTTGAAAGCGGTTTGAAAACGGTATATGGAACGGGTCTGGAGCCCCAACAGTTGTCAATACCATTATACACCATTATAAAGCAGTAGTGTAGATCCTACCCCAGTGAATATCTCTGAATAGGGATTTGAACCCAAGTCTATCAAGTCCAAAATAAAAAGGCTATGTCATCCTAGCTCCAAAAATCATTTCCAAATTATATACTGATTATATTTATACCCCACTTTTTCTTTTGGGTGCTAAAGCCCTCCAGCTTCCAATCCAATGCTCTAACCACAATGAGACTGGCTTAGCTTCAAAAATCTGACAGAAATAGGTGTCCTTAAAGCATTTTCTGGGCAAATTAACAAAGCTCTTTAAATTAGCAGATCAGGAGTGCCTTGTGTCAGCAAACCTGTTTATATTGGCCCAACTGGACCACCCATAATTATGGTTGGGAACACAATGTTGTGCATATTTCCATGGGGGTAAAAAAGTCACTCAACGTACCTTGGGCAAAGGGACCAGCACATGTGTTACAAATGACACAAATGGCATGCATAATATCTCACAGGTCCAAGCACTAAGGCTGTTCACTGTTAGGTCCCAGAGCCCTGTGGCTTAACTATCACATTTAAAAAGGGGCTGGTGTTGTCGTTGGAACAATGATTTCCCAGTTTTTGTGTGTTTAGTTCAACCATCACTCAAGAACCACTGTAGGTTTTGCCACTGATAATCTATAATGCTCTTTTGACTGCCCTCCCCTGAGACTTATGCCCATTCAAATGCCTGCACTCACCACCAGGACACCCTGATAACACCCAGGATCTACAGAATATACTATCCCCCCAAATCCCTCCCTTCATTTCCCTCCCCCTCTCCTACTAGTTTTGTTACTGTATTGATGATGATCATGATGATAATAATAAACATAGTCTGCCAAACTAGATAAACAAATCTAGAGATCAGAATATTGATATGAGAAAAAACATTGTTTCTGGCTGTAATTACTAACTAATCATCTCTCTCTCTCTCTCTCTCTCTCTCTCTCTCTCTCTCTCTTATATATATATTACAGAAAAGCCATAGGATGATATCCGCATAACCGAGGCCCATGATTTAATATCGTGTTAAAATATACCTCTGAGAAAAAGGTTTCATTAAGCCACATCTCTTAAAGTGCTCAGAAGAGCTGATGATTGCAAATGTGTCCTCATTTCTTCTCTCAAACAAGGTCCACATGAGTTTTTTTCTCTTTTGTTATCTTCTCTGAGAATAATCTAAAATTTAACATGTCATGCTTCTACATTTCAGGCTAAATATTTGCATTTGACAACCAGGGCTGTGCTGATGAAATTCATCACTTGCATCATGACAGACTGTCAAGACTAAACAAGAAGTGGAAACAGTAAATGGAGAATGGGAGTGGGAACACATTAAATGTCTCCATACTGAAACTTTAATGTCTCAGGAAGTGATTTTAATCCATCACCCTTTCTAATGTATTGTATTCTAGCATATCCCACAGACAAAACCCTTCACCCTTTATGTATTGTGGATTTTTCTTGAGGAAGCAGGTGGGTAGGTTTGAATTTACAGATTTTAAAATGCACAATATGTAAAAGAGCAAGGTAACTCCCGACCTCCGCTCCTAGTCACAATCTTTAATGTTGACCTGGCAAAGCTAATAGTGCAATCTTATACATGTCTACTCAAATGTAAGTTACATTGATTTTAATGGGGCTCACTCCCAGGAAACTGGCTGTAGGACTGCAACCTAAAACTCCCAAATTCCATTCCATAATTCTACTTCACAATTTATCTGTAATGTTGGAGTACATGCTGCCTCTGCTACTATCCCCAAAGGATGCTATGTTGAAGTTTCTACCACATATGGAAGAGGTAACACATTTAAAATCTGAAAAGCAGCTTGCCTCTTCAGCACTGCAAGTGGATGCAGTGAAAACTTTATAGAATCCCCTGGCTGTGTTCACCAATCTATAGCTCCTTTCAATTATGGCCAAGGAACACAACTGCAGCAATTTGTTTACAGAGAACAAGTGAATAATAATAATGGTCCTCACTACAACAAAATTATAGAAGCACTACCATGATTTTAGAATGTCACCATAGACAAATACATTTGTGAGAATGCTTAGGATTGTGGTTTTATTCTTTACACACACACACACACACACACACACACACACAGGTTTCTTTAAAAAAAAGGAGAAAAAAGAAGCAAGTCTCTAGCCCTTGTAGAACCTGAGAAGGGAGCAAAAGATGTATATGACCTGAAAAGAAACCAGAGTATATGAGATATACTCAGTTCAAAACGACTTATTAGCCCTTCAAAAAGGATTGACTTGAATCCCCAGCCAGAAAGACGCTAATCTTTTGAACTGAGGAACGTATTCTACAAATCCTCCCTTTTCCCCAACCATAAACACTGAGATACTGTTCTAACAGTCTGATGAAGCAGTTGCGAAACAGGCATAAGAAGCCGGCGGCCTGTAGCCCCTCGTTCAGCAACTATTGAGTTAGCTTTCTGTTTTTGTAAACTATTTTTGCTAGGTTGTTATATCTATTGTGTAGTTTCTTGTTATTAACTATTTGTTTAGTTTCTGTTAAATATTTCATGCTTGATATACAATCAATATGTTATATAAAACGTTTACTTATCCCCATTCTTTGGATATTGCTTAATGTTTTAGTAGTTGTGTGCTGATTAGTATTATTTTATTTGGACATTATGATACGAATAGTAATGACATAAAATATCCAATGACATTCTTAAGACTACTGTTCTGTGTTTGTGCTTCTGCTTTCCTCCTTCTTGGTAATATATATATATATATATATATATATATATATTATATACCTCACCAAATGGAATTTAATTGAATGTTGCCTCTTGTGTGAAATGTGACTAGAATACTCTCCTGCATTAGTGCTGTTAAGTTCCCAGGATTTTCTGCCACTCTGTATAGACTTCTAAATGTCATTTAATATGACTTTAAGCAACAAAAACTGAGCAGACACACAAGAAAAATGTGCAGCTGTATGGTACCAGTGTGTGCTTTGTGTGAGAATTAGAATCACACACACTACTGTGCAGCCTTGAACCTCCCCTCCCCGCAGAAAAATTCCTGCAGAAGCCATGCTTACTTGTCTTTAGTTACTGCTAAAAGATTCCATACTACCTTCTTAAAATTCCACTTAGTAAACAGAAGAGGATTCACAAAATTTGCCCAAATATTAATTTTAAATATTTTTAATTAACTTTAAAATCTGTTTTTTTAAATGTCCTACTGATCTATAAAATGCAGTAACAATAACAGAACTTATTTACAGTAATTCCGTTCTACAGATTCATGAGGTTAAGTATTGGTCTTGGAGGAGGAGCAAAGAATATATGGCAGCTGGACCCATTTTGGAGCAACTGCCCAAACATTTGATGCTTATTATAGTGAAAAGTTGTCAGTTGCTATCACTTTTACATTTAAAAAGAGGACATTTACAGAAATCCTCAGAAAAGGGTGCATCAGGACAGAACTAGGGATGCAAGCAAAACTAGGAACTATGACTTTATTATAATATACTGGAGGCACAATTTCTATTTCATGCATCAAGACTGCTTCCACACTAGGACCACTTAATGCTGCTGAAGCATTGCTTTTCTGCAATCATATTTATTCAGAAGTCATGTTCAGCAAGGATCCCACTTCCATAGAAGTAAGATGCTCTGAAACAATTATACTTCCCACACAGGAAATGTGCCCAAGATGGAGGGTGTCATTGTTCATCATTTATCCACAAGTCATCTAGTCATACAGCAATCCTATAGAAGGAAGTAAAACTGTAATCGCATGGTGGCTAAGATATGAGACTGGAATTACGGTACCAGTTTCAAAACTCACTTCAGCCATCAACCTATTAGGTGGCCTTCGGAAAATCACTATGTCGGTGTGATGTAATGGTTAGAGCGTCAGACTGGGACTCCAGGAATCCGGGTTTTAGTCCCCATTCGATCATGAAGCACACTGGGTGACTTTGGGCTAGTCACTGACTCTCAGCCTCACCTACCTCAAAGGAGGGATATGAAGAGGAAGAGGACTACATAAGATGCTTTGGATTCCTTAAGTGATGAAAAAAGGTGGGATATAAATGTAATAAGAAAACGTCTGAGCCTCAGTCTACCACCTGCAATATAGGGATGAATAATGATGTCCCTACTCTATAGGACTGTCATAAGGATTATGGAGATAACTTATATGACAACATCTGAATGCTCCACAATAGTGCTATATAAATGCTAAGCGTGTTTTGTTTATTTGGTTGCTAATAGTGGACTGAATAGTTATCAGACAAATGTTTATCAAACCCCAGTTTGCAACCCATTGGTGCATGTTCAATTCAACTAGCGAGGTTTAAATGCCCATGGTCCTAGGAGTAAATACTCTCCGTAATTGAACTTTAATATGTATTTACTGTAATTACAAACATCCATATCTGTACAACAGAGATAAACCTGGCTTAGTAGGAAAATATCCCAGCATATATCTTTCAACAACAGCGACAACAACCAAAACTATGGTTTTGTGCCCACATCTTTCTATAGCCACTACATGTCAGTTTAAGGCAAGCTCACACAATATATGTTCCAGACACCATTTATTATGACACTAGGAAGTATTGGGAAACAAGAACTCTCAGGGCTGTTACATGAATTACACAGCAACAGTTTGCTGCTGAATGTATACTTAACATTGCAGCCAATCCCAGCTCTCTAATATGAGACTGCATACACATCTGACACCAGTCATATTTTTACATATTCAGGTAAACACATTAAAAACTAATATATCAGCAGGTCCTTACCTAGTTCAACTTCTTAAATATCAACTGGATTGCAGATAAACCTTCTGCCACTTTAAGCATAGCCTGAAATTCTCAGAGGCTATTTTAAAGTAGTATAATGCAATCTAGTATTAAGATTCCTTTATGGGCAGTGACCATTCCCAGACTAATAGTTTTCCATTCATTAACAAAAACACACATAGAAACCCTAGTGAATTTATAAAGTGTTTCAAAAATTCGTAATAGTTCTTGATCCTCAGGCAGTCCTTGAGCAACCAAGTCTAGATAAATGTGACTTAGCTATAAGGATTGCTGCTCTGCTGAGATGGGCAGATCACGGAATTGCTCTAGGGCTAGAAAAGGTTTCATCATAAACGGACTGCAAAAAATTTGTAAAGTAGTTGGATGCCCTTATTTTATTGGAACATGCTGAAGAAGAATGAATGTGCTATTCAACACATGAGCCTGTTAACAATTTGCGAGGGGATGGGGACAGGACACAATGCAGCTTTAGCAAAGAATTCTTTGACACTGAATGATGTTTTCAACCACAAGTTCTAGCTCTGTGTTTCCATTTGAATGAACATTTAAATGCATCACAATGTACTACTTTGCTGGCAGTAGAGTTGCTGACACTTGCCATGGGCTTCAGATTTTATTTTTGTGATTGTCAGTTTTCATGAGAAGATGATGCTGTGACTCCGCCCTCCTGACCTCTCTGAGCACCGCACAACTGGGTGTGGCTATGGGGAACAATCCTTGCTGCTTTCTAGCTCCAAGTTAGAAAAGAAGATGGACCTCCTTTCATAACCCTTGCCAGAAGTCTGGATGGCAAAGTTGAATGCATTTGGCATGTTACATTAAATGCATAATGTGTCTTTTAAAATAAGTTAGCTGCCACTGGGGGGGGGGGGGCAAATCACAATTAAGGGCAATGGTGTACGGGGAGGGTTTTTTTATCCATTCCTCCTGTGCCATGCACCCTACACAGCTGCTCTTTGCCATGGTAGCAAATACCAGCTTGGAGGGCAGCAATTCTCCCTGGGATGATGCAATGGAAGGGAAATGGTTAAAATACATCTCTGTGATTCTTGTCCAGCTCTCTACAGCTCTTTTTCATTTTTAAACACTGATGTTAAATGCAATCACACATTAAACACCATGTGTAGTTTGTCCCACAGTTAAACTTCATACTTGGTAGGATCAACAACTGCTCTCCCTGGGAGCTCTCCCAGGTCCTGCAGTATTTGAATTCTCTGTTATGTTTGCCTTGCTGCTGCATTCTGCTGTAAGATGCCCTCTATTCCAGTTCAGCTCTGCCTCAATTTTTCCCTAGAGGACAGGTTCTCATATCAGCTGAAACAGGAGAGTTGGGGGGCAGGGCAGGCAGGGTATGGAATTTATTCTGTAAGTCTATGTATTTGTCTTAATGTTTCTCATAGGGATTTTCACTAAGTGGAGATTTCTTCTTAGGCCAGGCCCTTCTGAGTATGCCTGCTATATGATAATGTTGTCTGGATCAGATTGCCAAACAAAGGCATGTCTGAAGAGAAGCCCTGTCGTTTTCTCACAGACAAAAAGCCAAGCCAAGAAAATGCACCAGGGAATTGTGTACATCAATGTGGCTATTTAAAAGGCTTCTTACACACTTTAAAACGGATGCACTTCCTGACCGACCTTTACAAGGAACCAAACCGGGAAGCCCATAAAATATTTACATGCCTTCTGCTTGGCGAGCTCATCATTAGCTACTGTAAAGGTTGTTCGCTATTTAACTTTTCCTTTTGGCTGGCTCTCCAAAAGATCATTATTTTGCACAACAAACAGCTTTTTTAACATGCCCGCTCCACTTTGCAGTGGATGTGAGTGTACAAATGTAGTGAGACTTTATGCCAGAGGTGGGCAACTTGTGGTCTTCCAAATGTTGCTAGAGCCCAACTCTCATCAGCACACCCAATAGTCAAGGGTGATGGGAGTTTTAGTAGTCCTTCAACAAAATATGGAGGACTACAGGTTCCCCATCCCTACTTCATCCTGAGGTCCAATGTATCATAGGATTATCCTAAACACCTGCTGAAAAGCTTAAGAGATTTTCCACTTTCTTTGTTAATTTTCCTTAATTCTTTAGATTGGTGGTTGCTAAAACAATTAGGGATAAGTAGAACTACTTGGTTACGTTCTGAAAAGTTCCATCCAAGAGAATAATTCAATGCCATTCTGCCCAAGTACGGGGCTAGCACATCAGAGGCCTTTGGCTACTTCTAAAAATGGGACCAGAACTGAGCACATAATACAGCAATTTGACAGCATCCCTAAAGGCAACATCAACAATGAAACCTGTTGAATGCGAGGTTAGTGTGGCCTTGTCTTCAGGCTGCAATATTATCCTGAAATCCATCATAAGAAAAACCAAATGCACAAAAGGCAAAATACTTGAAAGAAGGTTTACAGCATGCTTCTGATGTTGGTCTGTGCCATTTCAGGCTACAAAAGGGAGATTAAATATCTGAACACTCTATCTTATAAAAAGTAAAAAAAAAACCATGTGTACATTCCAAATTCGCATTGCTAGGTTAGAGTCTTCTCCCTGGCATAACTGTTCTCTTAGACAGCTGCCATTCATTTCAACATGACTTATACATCAGAACTTCCCATCTATTTATTTCATGTTCACAAGTAAAATTACCTTAGACATGCAGATGATTTTATAGTTATTTTGATTTTTCAAAATTATCAGACTCAGTGAAAAAGAAAGAAACTACTAGAGGAACCAAGAGGATGTAGGTCCGATTAGCAAATTCCTTTTCAGGTCAATTAGAAATTATTAAAAGGGCCAATTTCCCAGGAAGGGAGATCTCAATACTTCAATTATAGAAAACAACATCAAAGTTTGTCACACCATCTGCACACACCAAGAAATCCCAGTCTTTACTATCTCCTTGATAAATGTTGATCACATTTTCATTTTGCCTTTTAAGGTGTATATTTATATCACCTTAGATGTACATTTAAAACACAGAACACAAAATGGCCCTAATAATCAACCATTGGGCTAGTCTAATTCATGCTTATTGCAAATTAATTGAAAAAATAAATCTGAGAGCAGCTAGAAAAAGCTGCTCCCTAATTCTACATACATAGGATCACACCCTTTCAGAATGCAATAACTAATTAAGAAGAAATACAACCCTCTAATTCTGCATTCAGAAGTGCAGATCAGAATCCCCATCTCTCCCATAACTTGCACCGAAAGCCTGGGAGAAATTCCATACCTTTACTACTCACTAACTACTCTGATCATCTTTAAGTCCTTGCAGCACTAGGCATCAGCAAATGTTATTTGCTGAACAATGGTGTTTTACGTCTAGTAACCAACAGTTGAAATAATTCCCAGTGAAGATACAACAATAGACTTCAGTTAAAAATAATTAGGGAAAGCTTACCGTTACACCAAAGAAGCTTGTCTGATTCATTGCATCCAGGAAAATTTTTCCAAGTTCTTTGTTGGTGTAGTTAAAGTCCTCAATTTTTTGGTTCTTGTTGGTAGCATTGAGAATCTTCATAGCCTGCTGCAGTGTTTTGGCAATTACCCATATTCCATCATAAGCAAAGCCATGGAACTTACTTGGCTCAACATTTCCACGCCTCTGATCATACTCTTCTTCATACTGCTGTGGCGTCTGTGAAAAGAATGTAAGAGTGATTCACTGGTCAGCAAGTTAAAGGTCTGTGTCCAAAATGCACACCCTAACGCTTAAACCACAATTAAAATCATTGAAACCCCCCCCCACCTTGAAGTCATGTGAATCTTAAGAAAGACAGTGAAAAGGGCTTAAGGAGATGATTACATCATTTTATTATTTATATAGCACCTTCAACAGCCATGCCACTTAAAACGTATAAGAGGACAAGTACCTGCCCCAAAAAGCTTACATCTAAAATTTGACTCAGGGAAGACAACATCGGAAAGGAAGGGAGATGGAGGCTGGGGAAGTACCTGAAAGTCTTTCAGTCATGTGTACCTAAGCTTATTTACACAAAGGGCACAATCCTATGCATGTTTAGACTTGTCAAGTTTGGCAAGACTGACACCACCAGAAACTCATGCTGAGGACTGCAGTGAAAGCAATATAACTTTATGGTTTGCTGACCCAAATAAAGAATGGTAGACATAAAAACATTCCTTTTTGTATATGGATATACGGTTGCATTGTTTTTAAAGGGAATTTCTCACTGAAACCTTCTCCGCATGCAGGACTGCACAGTTGTTAAGTGATGCCTTGTATTCTTAGGGTACTTCACAAGGTTTTATTAAGTTCTGTGTCTTCTGGGCTTTGGCCAAGAAAACCTAAAACACCTTTCTTTTTACTCTACCCTCCCCTCCATCCTAGAGCTAGGCTGAAGGCAGGGGACCTTGGCAACACAGCTTACAAACTCCTCTTCTCCCAGGCATTTAACAGCATATGATGAGGGTTTTTGTGTTGTTGTTGCGCTTTGACCCAGAATTGCTGTTTTTAAAGGATATTGTAATTATAACTTGTTTTTATGCTTTATGGTTTCAAATTTTGTATATCGGTGTTTTCAACGTTCAATGTTTTTAATTTTTGTAAACCGCCCAGAGAGCTTCGGCTATGGGGCGGTATATAAATGGAATAAAATAAATAAAATAAATAAATACAATCTCTTCATATGACTAGACAGCCTAGAGAGTTCCAGCAACAGTGAGCCTGTGGAGCAGCCTACCAGTAATTCTTTTTGGGGAAACCCTTGTGAAGAAGAGGTCCACTAATAGTTAAAAGTTATTTCTCCCCTGACACCCCCCCCCTCCAGACTGCCTCAGGAGTGCCTGAGTGATCCATTTGCACCACTGCTGAAGTGGCACACCGTTAGGATTCTAAATAATATTTGTTCTATTAAGTGTGAAATAAGTAAGACCTTCATCAGTGTTTGGGGCATTGTTACCATGGCGAAATTCATTTGCTAAATGGAGCTCAAAATAATTGTTCATGTTCGCTAACAGAAAATGATCTAATAAAGGATCTCCAGCCCCTTGGGCGCGCATATGTATGTACCTAAAAATACGAGTCAGCATGTTTTTTTCCCCCTCTGCAGAATTAGTTCAGCTTCTTGCAACTTTCGCAATGCCTCTCACAGAATACTTTCTAACAATTCCACTGCTGAGAGAGTTGCTTTGTCTTGCTCCCTGCACCTACCAATCTTCAGGCAGGCAAGCTGCCTTTTTCTTTTAATATATTTGAAGTGACATTTAACACTTGTACAGTCAAACATTCTTTCAGCACCTTATTTATAAGGGAAAAAATCCATTTTGGAAAGTTGCTCTGAAGAGGGTGAGGATACGTGACATCAGTGCCACTAGCCAATCAGCACTATGCATAGCCATGTTCTGCTGATAACTACAACACCTCTTCCCAGAGGTCAAGGCAGGGAAGGATTAGATTCTGACAAGAATGCAGAGAGTGCACTTTCAGAGTACAGCAACTCCTTATTTTATGCCCATTTGGAGCATCCTTAATCTAGTCAGTATGCTTCCAACCTGCCAACACTGGTGGCAGATAACTGTTAGCTAGCTCTACCAGAAAATGGTATGATTTTTTCAGTTAATTTAATGTGTTTCATTTTTATTTTTGTTCCACATACCTTTCCCTGTCATCTCCATAACTCTGTGAAAATATCAGTCTCTGGCAACTCCATTTGAAGAACTGTGCCCTATCATAAGCCCTATTTTTGAGCTTGAATATCAAGATTTAAGAATGGATTGTAACCATACTATGATAAGAAATCAATAACATATTTGCTGCATGCAATTGATAATTTGCTGGTAAAAGAACAACACATTTTGAAGATGACTTCAAATACCCCAAAAGGTAGAAAAAAAACCTAACACTCACCCTTCCTGAAATAGTTTTTATCTGTTTGGAACTGAGAGGTTCAAAATCCACTCCAATGTAACCTTCCATGGCACCAAGAAGATTTATACCGAGACAGTGTGATGAATTAAGCTTTGGAATAGCTTTTTCCCACCAGTAGCTCTGATACCACCCAGGAATGATCCATTGATACTTAGGACCAAACATCTTTTCATTAAATGCCTACAATGGAAATATAAAAAAGGGAAGCAATTTTATTGGTGGAGAAAGAGTTACAGGACATATCAAAATGATTCTGGTGAGTTTTAGTGTTCTTAGCTATGAAAGCCACTATTTATGTTAGTATATATATATAGAAATAATGAACATAAAATAAGGTCACAATCCTATGCATATGTAGACAGAAAAAAGTTCTACAACACCCAGCATTCCCCAGCCAGCCATGCTGGGAGTTGTGGGATTCTTTCTTTCTTTTTTCTTAAACATGCATAGGATTGCACTCCAATACACCTATTTTAATGTATTTCTTATGTACAATGCAGAATCAGTATTGAATACACAAGATGCCATTAATTGAGATGATACTGACTGCTGTAATACAAGCACTTTTGTAATTCATGGGCTTAATGTAAAAGGAAAACTCTGATAGACCACAGCTTTTAAGCTTAATGGCCAAGTAAATCCAGAAGGAGTGAGCCTGTAAAGTTACAAAAGAGCAAGACTGAAATTCTGTTTCCTCCCCGCTATGCATGTTGAGCCATTGCAGAACGGCTCACATTGGGCTTTGGCACAACCTCCCTGCCTTCACCATACCGTCTCCGTACCCAGAATGCTGTAATTGCACCTTGCATGCTACAACATGGTCTGGCCATTTATTTCCAGTTGAGGCCCTCCTGGAGTCCTATACCTCGCCTTCCAGCAACCAACATCCCCCTTTCTCAAGCCCCCAGTACTTAGGTTACTCCCATCAGAAACAGAAGTATTTATTATTTAGTTAGTACCTTTATTTTTTTGCTTCAATCAAGATATTCAAAGCGGTGTACATACAATTCCCAAGTCCCTCCCATCCAAGCAGTGACCAGACTGCTGAGCAGAATGACACACAGGTGCTTGGAGGAAATACTGGCTGCAGGATTCTGGAAAATTATGTGAAGCCTTTGCTAGAAGTAAATGGCCTGGTTGCGATACAGTGTCCTGAGCACACCAGCAACATACTGAGTGAGATGGTGCATTGGGGAAGAGGTTATACAAGAGTCCTTCAGTACCAGTCCGCACATTGCTCAATGAATATGGGTTGTGTGTGTGAGGATTGCCACTTAAAATACTTTATACACTTGTGTGCATGTATGTATGTATCAAATTATTTTTAAAATATCCTTCATCAGAGAATCCATACCATTTTACAAAATGCTTTTAAAAATATAAATTTTGAAATGTTCTACATATTTGTATAAACATGTTATCATGTTAATTTGCCTCTTCAACACACAGCACCAATTGATTTATATCAGGTCGTAATTGCACCTCTTGCTGCAAATTAAAACCGAAATTAGGGATTGATTACAACTCAAATTGTTGTCAAAAGGCAAAATACAACTCAACAGAGTCCAAGACATAAAAAATAACACCAGTTATAGACCACTGTGCAACCCTAGGCACACTGACTTGGAAATAAAGTTCTATGGAGCTTCTCCATAACGGAGAGATTTGTAGAACAAAGATGGAAAAGATAGATTGATTTAAATCACCAAATGGAAATGTTCAATTTGAATAATTCTTTACAGTTACTATTTAACATTGAATTTACAATAAAAAGATAGACTAATTTATTTAAATTAACTTTTTCTTCTTTATTACAATGATTTTCTACAGAGATGTGCAGTCTCATTAGTTGATGTAACCATAAAAAACCTGCCAAGTTACTGCCAATTAGAATTGTTGTGCCAGATTCAGGAATAAGTCCCATGGAACTAAATAAAGCTTACTTCTGAGCCAACATGTATAGGATTGCACTGCAAATACATGTGTTCATGAAGACACTTGTATATATTAATTTTAATGTAAGTGCATTTATTTTTTTCTTCTGGTTTTGAGATTGGGTTCAGGTTGATGAAAATGTGTAAATATCAGGCAAGTCTAACACTGGAACTTTCAAACAAATGATTAAATAAAATAGCATAAATTTAAATTAAATTAAATTTAAATTAGTGTAACCTTTACAATGCCCTTTGCACTTTGTACTTATTTTGAGCTAAAATACATCAGCTAGACAGGTCAAACCAGGGAAACATATGGAATCTACCTTCTACCAGAGTAATACTATTTAATTCACGTCCCCAAATTTGCAAATTGCTGTTAACAATTTCAATTAACTAACAACTAGTCAATTTGATCAATGAAGTCAGCATATAGTACTACATTCCTTTCGTTTTTACTTACACAGCAAAATACTTTTGCTGCCATTTCCTCATTGAACTGGCCAAGGATAATTCGGACATCATTTCCCTGCAGGAAAAAAAAGACATATGAATGAAATCACAATAACTGAGGAATAACCTGATTCCAAAAATCCTCCTCTTGCTGATCACAGGCATAGTATGCATTCTCATTGCCAGTCTTATTTAATGTCTTATATCAAGGGTGGGGAACCTCAGGCCCAGGGGCCACATCTGGCCCTCCTGGGGGCCAAATCCAGCCTGCTGGGATTCCCCGGATGGTCATGTCCCTTTCCCTGGCCCCACCTTCTTACCCCAAACCACAGATCATTTGGTGATTTTCTGGCTTCTGTGCAGTCTAAAAATTAGAAATGTTAGGTACAACACCATAAACTTCTTCTCCTTTAACTGCAGCTAAACATGTGGATAGGATATAGCTATTACACTGCAAGAAATGCTCATAAAATGTTTTAATATTTTTCTTCCTTTTTATGTTAACCTAGGCCCTAGGCTTTGATGATACCAATGGATTAACTGTTGAATAGTATATGCATACCACCCCAACCGAGGCAAATGTTATATTTCTTTGTAGTTTGCATAAAAAGTGGATAAAAGCATTACCACTACTCATGCATGCACCTTCAAAAGATACATTAAGAACATCATCAATGGAGGCCATTTCATTTTCAGGATCAGAATGACATCAAGAATCTTTCTCACAAAAGATAACTTATGCCCTTCTTCTCGTATACGAAACTATAACACAAATGAACAGTGGTTCTTAGTACTTCTTTTAACATCACATAATAAATCCAAAATGAGCTGATGTTTCAACAAGATGGCTTTTAATTAATTTTTTTAAGGCAAGTACACCTCTCCTTAAGCAAGAGATAGACAACATGGTGCCCTTCAAATGTTTTGGACTACAATTCTCATAATCCCTGACCACTGCCCACGCTGGTTGGGGCTGATTGTCATTCAAAACATCTGCAGGGCATCAGGTTGCTTGCCCCTGCCCTAAGCAAATCAACTGTATTTAAATGTAATTCCATGAAGGCTTGGGAGGGAAAAACAACCAAATAGTTGTAAGGTTAGTGTGATGCACAGCCACCCAGAAACAGCAACTTCATTTCCTGGTTATGGGAATGGAATGTCATGTTGAGACAGACAAACCTTGCATGGCATTCTGTCAGGGACGGGAGCATATACAGACTTGTACAGAGCACCAGCAAGAGCCAGGCTAGGGAGGCTAACCAAAGGGAAAGCCCGGGCAGGAGAAGGATGAATTAGGTGAACCTGTCCCCTCTGTACTGTGTCCATCACTTCTGGGTCAACCTCAGTCCCAGCTCTGACTATACTAATAGTGTGGGTATAAGTGTGTATGCATGCTTGTATGTGTTTCTACAGCAAAACACATTGGCATGAGCTACAAAATTTTAAATTTTAGCAGTGTTTCCTTCTGAACCACCATCCAACTGGGATTCTGGGTCAAGAATATGACACAATAAAGTGACAAGACTGATGTAGGTGTCAGACTCTTGAAAAAGAGCTTCTTAAGATGCTTCATAAGCAGGCAACTCTTGTGAACAGGGCTTTAAGATCCGCTTTGTTATCAAATATACCATTCATTTTTTTACAAGGGAGAGAGTTATGCATAGGTTTCAAGAAAAGCAGACCAAATATCCATGTATTCATCCACTTGCAAGTTGCGCCTGTATAACACCCATTCAAATGTTGATAGCATTATTAAATCCTCAGTCCATTGCATTATTGGAGGTGAGCATTTATCCTTTCAACGTGATAGTATAAGTCTTTTAGTCACGATAAGGGCTCTGAAAATCCATTTGCGCAGACCATGTGTTAACTTCCAAGAAGCTGGTAGGTAATTTAGGAGGACATGCACATCGTTCCATATTATAGATTGTTTCAGTACAAAGTTTGTCCTTATTATAACCTTCTCCCAAAAGGGGCGACTACAGGGCATTGCCAAAACATATGAAATTGTGCAATTTAGACAAACCCTTACTAAAAAGGTATTGTGGGGTTCAATAAACCTGAAACACCTTTTTTTTTGCTGAATAAGACGTAGCCTAAGATCCATAAAGGCTTCAGATACAAATGCTAGGGCAACAATCCATTGATTAGGTACAATAAGACACTGCAATTCTCTATTCCAATCCTGTCTTAAGCTATGGGTATCATATTTATGTACTATTATAAATGATTCTAACAATGCTGGAGGTTTTGAGGCTGTAAAAGTAGCTCGACCAAGACTTTTGTTTTTTTGCTTTTATTTTTCACGTGGGAATGGACACTATCCAGCGGTTACATCAACATCATCACATGTGTATTTCTTCTTTTGGGACATAATTTTGGCCTTTCCAATAAAAAGATTAAACCTCCCCAACAAAACACATTTTAACAGCAACCAGCACAGAACACAAAACATAAATTTACAATGATAGCTTAATAACGATACCTCCAAATTTCAAACAGCTTCAACTGTACAAATGAAAAGTGGCACTCCCAATTTATAGGTTTCTTTTACAGTATTAAATCAACCCGTTCACTCAAGTCACATTCACCTGAGCAAATTAAACATTCCAAGTTAATTTATTAGAAACTGAAAGAATCAAGGTAAGAAAGAACTGAATTTCTGATAATGAAATGAATTACCTTAAAAATTCACTCCATATGCTCACTGAGAAACTTGCATCTCCTCAGAATTCCAAAAATTGTACACAGCACCTAATGCATTAATGTCTAGTTTTGCTGAGGAGCCCAGAAAATAAAAAGATAGCAAGATAGCATTAAGAGTTTAGATTTGTATGCCCTACTTTTTATCTGCAGGAATTTGCACTGAAGGGATAGAGTGTGTCAGTCAACTGGAATAGCTTCTGCTTCCAACCAGGGAACCTTTATCTCCTACTACTTTTGGCCAGTCTTTAAGGGCTAATGTAATAAACATGAAAACCATAATCTACTGTTCAGCAGCATACACCATAAAGAGCGATAATGACAGAGGTATGGGCAAAGCAAGCAACTGTAAAACCAGAAAACTCATAGACAGCGGGTGGGGTATGCGGGAGCTTAACAGTAACATAAAAATGCAATCACCCTTGTTTCGATTTCTTGTGCAAAATGAGATTTTATTGCTGCTTGTTATGGATGACAGCCTTTACACATTCATCTATGTCAGTTAAAGTCTCTTACCATGGCCCACATCTGCACGCATCCATTCTAGCATGTATACACTGGATACATACTCATACACACAAACACACACACACACACACACATATATATATATACACTGATTTTAAGATGTGAGAATTTCACATTATGCGACACACCCATTAAATGAATGTCTATGTTTACGCTAGACATTACATCAATGCCAGAAAGTGAGATTATGTCAGAGGACTGGAGAATGGGCACTATCTCACCACCCCTCTGTGTACTGATTTTATCCACATTGCCAGTTAAGTGAAATTTGCAAAGTGAACTCATGCACAGATGTTTCCCTTCCATAGCCAGCCATTGGAGCCATATGTTTACATGGTGCTATGGATAGGAGTTGGATTCAGACTTAGTCATACTTAAAGTAGACCCATTGAAATGAATGGGGTGTAAGTTAACTATGACTAAGTTAAGTCTCATTGATTTATACACATTGTCATGTGAGCTGATGTTGGCTTGCACAACAAGACTTTGCCTTCCTATCCTCTACTGCATGTCCCCCAAATCTGCTCTCAAATGTCCCTTGAACCTCTGGAGCAGCTTTTGGGAGCACGCAAGAGGGAATGGGTGTCCATTCCCCTAGTTGTATCTGTTCCTCTGGCAGACAGACACTATTAGATACACTATTGTTAAGCACTTACTCTTGCTCAAGTCCTGTTTTATTGCCATTGATATTTTTTTTCTACTAACCAATTTGCTTCTTGAACTAAATAGTTGCACCCACCTTGAGTTTTTTGACACTTGTGCAGGGATCATTAGAGAAACTCTCTGTGTCTGAGATTTCAATATCTTCACCATACAGGACACCAGTCAGATCATTCCGTACCTGTCACAGAATGAAAAAAAGCAACATAAATTTGTTGGTATTATTCACCACTGAAAATTTCACTGTCTTGCATCACCACAACATACTAAGTCATCATTCAGTACAAGCGTTATATTAAGTAATATGAAAGTGGGAGTGGGAATTTCCCAGCAAGTATTCCAGAAATGAAACTGTAATTTAGCTGCCACTCTGCAAACAACTGGGTATGCTAATGCATATACAACTATATGCATATACAACTCTATACAACTCTATATAACTATACCGTCTCCTCTTCAATCTGCAAGAGCCTGGTTTATGCCTAAAACCTATCAACCAAAACCAACAACAACAAATCCTGAATCTGTAATACACAATAGGAAAGTTGGGTTTTTTTAACATGTGAATATTCTTTTACAGATCACTCATGTTTTCTCTCCACCTTTCTAATGGAACCAAGCTCAAGTCAAGTCAATAATAATAAAAAAAAACCTGTCTATTTAAGTCCAGAATTAAGGCTATCTCATGTTGGCTTAAGGTCCACAAAGCCAGTAAATTGGAAACTTTGGCTGATGCCTTAACAGACATGCCCCATGATCAGAAATGAAGGTGTGCAATGTCACAAATTGTACTTCCTTATAACTTACCTTCCTTGCACCCACATTTTTCCTTGGTCTTTCAGGCCTAAATCCAGGTGGGGAGGATGGAGTACCTGGGACAAGCAAAGATGGAAAGCCACAAAAAGGGGGAACCCCATAGGAACTGGAAAAAAACAAAACCCAAGGGCAAAGAGGTAGAAAAAAGGATATTTAATTTAATGAAAGAACTCCAATATGCTTCGGACTCTCAGGTCCTGAACATAGCTTAAACAGCTAGGGATATAGAGTAACAAAGTACAATGAAGAAGGACCTGAGGGTCCAAAAGGCATCGGAGGTTTTTTTCATCACATTAAACAACCTTTTTTCTAATGCTTTCCTCTTGGCTTTTTGGACAAAGATGCCCCATATTGTCCTGTTCCTGCATTGCCTTATCATGCAGTTGAGCTTTACTGTACTGCTAGAGAAAATGTATTGTAAATTGACCCATGCCTAGTTGTTGTTTGTAAAGGATTGGCTGGGTACATATAGGGTGACAGTCAGCTAGTTGTCCTTGACACGAGTCATTGTTAAATGTAATGCCATTCACTGAGAGCCTATCTACACTACTGCTTTAAAATGGTTTATAGCCGTTTTAAACCGGTCAATAATGGTTATTAACTGGTTTAAAACTGTTATAAACCGTTTTAAAGCAGTAGTGTAGATAGGCTCAGAGCACACTATTCAACCCTCCCTTCCAAAATACTCAAGAGTAGAATATTATCTACATCCCAACGAAGAGTTAGTCCAAGAGATACTGACTTTGCCAAGACCTCCCACTGAACCTGGGTTCCCACTTCCAAACCAAATATTTTAGGCACTGCCTTACACTTGCTCTCCTCAAATATATATGATCCACCAGAGCAGATGGCTGAAAGTGTTTGCGAATATATACTCCTAAATAGCCTTTGATTTTATGTAAGGGTTTAGATACTGATAAACTTTTTTTTTCCATCCCTGAAACATCTTTGAATTGACTGAACTTTCTTTCTAGATGATATTGGTTACTGTGCAAACTAATTTTAAAAAAATAATTCTTGCCATAGCGGCAACTTTTCAGCAGATATATTCCACCCCCACCCCCACTTCAGTGTCCATGTTTATTCACGGAGGTTTATCCCACATCCAACCCCAAAACCTTCCCGTATAGATAGAATCATCTAGTTTATGTCACAAGGTTTTTGGGAAGGCAAGTTTGATTACTGGGATAGTAACAACAGGACAAGCTAACTAATTCATTAGTATGCACTGTGATGCAACAGAAATACTTTCACCATTTCTTCAACACAGAATCAAACACTTAGCTTTGGAATCAAAAGATAAATAGTAAACAGTCAACCTTCCGAAAACCAGCCAGATAAGTAAAGATCCTATAATTTTTTAAGCAATGACAAGAAAATTGGAGAGTGAAGCATTTGCAAAGAACAGAAAGAGCAAAGAACAGCTAAGGCTTTGAAAGTCTGGACAGAGAGGGAAAAAGCATATTTTTAAGCAGAGGGATAGGACAAGAGATTAGAGGCCAAGTATTGGTTCTCTTAATAGATTTTTCATTCTATAAATATTTTAGGAAAAAGGGCCTTAGCTTACAAGGAGAGGACGAAGACTTTTCTGTTCCACCACAGCAGATTCATGTGTCAGCTTCACTGTCCAATGCTCCTTGGGCACCTACCATGCCTGCAATCTATGCACAGTTCTATTCTACTGTTTCCATTGTTCCAGAACCAATTCTATTTGGTGCTACTGAATTCTGGTTCCTAACCCACACTGGATCCAAAACAAAGCACACTCAGTAAGTACTCCTATTAACCTATAATGGTAATTAATCATAGATCCTGCCACTGTTCCTTTACCACCATAAAACTGACAGGGCGTTTTCTGACATCACTCTATGAGTGACTATCCGAAGGATGGTCTTAAATCATAACACACCTCGTTAAAGAGATGTTGTTCACTGTGTGGCTTTTGAGCTATTGTCTCTATTTACATGCAACAATAAACCCCTACCCAAGTATGCCTGCAGCAGCACAACATCTGGAAAATATCAATGCCTGGAAGTAACTGCATTATGATTTTTCCCTCTTACTTGACAGGGAACTATTACTTTATATCCCACCAAAGGTCAGTGATGTGTGGGGGAAAATAATTCCAAAACATTAAATGTTCTTTATATTATTGCAGAAAAAAATCATTTCATAAGTTCATTAGTCACAACAAATGGATGCCAATTGCAAATACAGTATCAGGCAAGCTTAGAACTTTCAAAGTTGTAGTTGCGTGGTTATCAGCACCTTATGCACAGTTCTTTGGGTAGCTGAAATTTTTTAGAGTATCAATAGTTCTCACTACCTTTGCTTTTTTCTTAATGTAAGGGAGGACATTATATTGTCTTTAAACGTTTACAATTTTTAGAATAACTCTGAGAGTTAGGTTAAACTGAGAACTTCATGATTATGTGGAGATTATGAGGGTCTCTTCTAAGCTCAACCTTTCATCCAGTGCTTCATTTGGCCATTAATGTAATATTACATTAGTATAATTAAATGTGATAACGTTTCTCACTTTTTGACAACTTTCTAATAATTAGCCTGCATTAGTACCAATAACGATTCCACATGAAAGCTAAAATTTTATACAACAGTTCACACTTACATTGCCAGTTTTAAGCTAAAATCCACAATTCCAATGACATTTCTCGTTTCATTTTATTACCATTGAGTTTACTCGTTTTCTCCCAATGAACTAAAGCTCCATGTAAGTACTGCTGGATAAACCCTTTGGTGTGTGTGGGGGGGCATAATCCCACCAGATGTCGATCATCTTAGATTCATAATGAATGAGAACTGGACAGAGCAGATGGTTCATAAAAATCAGAATTTTTCCTCGTTTAATGATTCCTATGTAATGTCCATTTGTTTTTGTTTTAAATGGAAAAGGGTATCCGACTAGATTTCATAGTTAAAATGAGGAAATCAAAAACAATTAACATCTAAAACCATCACACTTCCTTTAAAAAAATAGCTGCAATGCATACCCATGTGAGAGGATTTCTGGGATTAATAAAGAAGTATGTCAGCAGAAAGGTTGTTTTAAATCTAAAATTGTAACAAATAATTTTGTATTTTCACAAAAGTGATTTTCTACTTACAATATATAATGAAGACCTAGTACTACAAGCACAGTCTGCTGCCTATGTGCAAAGAGTTAGCATATGAAAATGGAAATGCTGGATCAGATTTTCATTTTATTACAAAAAAAGGAAGCAATGACGTCAACAAGACTGCGAAGCAGTAACTAGAGACAAAGGATGGAAACAGCACACAGAGACGTAGGGGAGCCCAAAATTAACAGAACAGAGGAAGTAACAAGAAAGAGCTGGAGTTTTTTTAAAAAATATCAACAGAAGAGAATTTTATGAAATCTACAAGGACTGAATTCATACTATAAATTAAAAACCTCTTATTCCATCAGCTGTGACACTGCACAACACTAGACATACCAGTCCTAAATACAGGGATCAGTTTTGAGCTTAGCATATTTCGTTTTATCTGACAGGAAGTGCCTTTGAAGTTTTATCTGACAACATCTTTGAAGTTCAGTGTTCTATTTAAAGAAAAACCTGTAAAACTAGACAGTCATGGGAAAATAATCTGAAATAACAGACCAGCCATTCGGGAATCCAGTCAGTGGAGCCCTACTTAACCCAAATGCCATGATATGATCCCTCGCCTATAGCTAAACCCTACAATACAGTGACAGTCACTCTCTTCTGCTGAGAGGAAGGACCCAACAATGGACATTCTTGAACCTCCAAAATACACTACATGTGGTAGGAAAAAATAACAACAGACTCATAAGGCCAGACAGACTGCTATCTACAGACCTGTCTATTTTACTTTATTTTATTTTCCTTTCGAAAACTTAAACCAGCATACATGTGAATCCCAATGGGCAGTGATCAAGATTTAAGAACAGCTTCTCTTTATTTCTTTAAGAAGAATGTTTCTACTTCAGGAGAGGCCTAATAGGGAAAATGCTAATTATTGTCATAACCTTACAAACCCTTTTGGTATGTTGCAAGGGCTAGGTATGACATAGTGCCAAGTGTGTTGAGTTTGAACCTGTGAACGATCTACACTTAGCCACGAAGCTTAGCAAGTGGCCTTTAGTTCATTCTTTCAGGGCATTCTGGGATCAGGGAGTTCCGACCTTGGCATGTTTGAGAGGAGAAGAAAAGGCAGGCACCTCCATCCACTGCACAGTCTGATCTCCCTGCTGGTTCCCTCTTTGACAAACACTGTAGTTGGCATGCTCTGACATTAACACTCTTTGGAAAAAGGCAGGATGACCCTGACATGCATGGGAAAAGAGAGCCAGAAAGAAACACCTAATCTCAAGGATTCTAAGGTGCAATTATTACAATGAAACTCACTACATAATGGGTGACGGGGGGTGGGGGCGAGGAAGAGGGGAGAGAGAGAGACTGGTGTTCCGATGCCAAGATCCCAGACAATCCTGAAGGAAGATGTAGCAGGTACAAGTTCTCTGATGGATAAGGCCATGTTTTCAGCACAGTGAACAGTTCCCTGTTTGATAGAGGCTAGACATTCTAACTTGAAACTGAAACCAAGGAATTGAGATTTTCTTCATTAGGTGCTGGTAATCTCCTTTACTGCATGAAACCACACTCTAACATCCTCCCTTTTTAACCTCCATTATTTCACTAAATAACAGAAAATAATCTTGAACTTCACAACACTATAGTATCTAACTGGTGACAAAGTCTGCAACATAAACTTATCATGATGAATCAATCAACAGAAATTGCTCTAACACTAGGCTACTTCTTTTCCAAAATTCCCCTCTCACAAGCTAATGGCCAAACTAGACGTTATATGCAGAATCAAGTTTTGAACAGGAAAATCCCATTCCAAAGGGGTAACTGGCCGAAGAGGGGGGGATTAATCTCACCCAGCTGTACCCACTTGGGTACAGCACAGACTCGAGGGTCAGGGAGCAGAGGTTGCTGTGGTATATGGGTATTCCGTCTCTATCTCCAAGCTTCATGTCTGCCTGTGTGCCAATTTTGAGTGTTTGCATCTGATATTGGGAACCTAGGAAACGTTGGGATTCTGCTGGTGTACCACTCACTCCATTGCCCAGCAGTCTCTCTGCATGAGCTGACAAAGATGGTCTTGGAGTGGTCACATCTTCAATAGCTCGCAAAGTCTGCTTTGCTCCCCATCCTCCGACCCCCTTCTTTGCCTTCCAGTCTTTACTCTTTCCAATTGTTCTTTTCAGCCACTCTTCCTGAGCCTCTTTACTCCAACTCCATCATTCTTCCACCCTAGGCTTTTATCCTGAGCTTCTGCCCCACCTCCTCTTTTCCCCTCAGAGTCCTGGATCCATTTAAAGAGCCCCTGTCCTGATTCCATTTTCTTCCGTTGGACCAGCCCTAATTGCGGCTGGCTACTGCTGCTAGGCAAACAGGAATAACTTGGGGATTATACAGTGACCCCTGACCTTTACAAAGAACCCTAAAAGAGGAAACCACCACTCATGAAGAATGCATTTTAATTTAGTCCTGCCCATGAATACAAAAAAGAGCACCTTCTGACTACTGCAACAACATCTTATATATATGATCTCTCTGTAGGGAAAAAAGACCGCCCCACCCCCACAGTTGCACAGAAACACAAGTCAACTTCTTTGCCACATGGGATTATATTTTTAGGGGAAACTAGATTACTGCATTTATTTGCACATTACTGGGGAGAAACCCGTTTCTTGGAAAGGTAGTATTTTTCATGAGCTATTTCCAGAGATAAAACTAAAATGGATAAAATCTAGACTACTACTATTTGTACAATTCAATCTATGAGTATGCCCAGGACACTGCCTGTTCCTATTCTAATTAGGGGTGGGGGAACTCCCCATGCCTGCCTTGGTGGGCGCTTGCCCTGCTACCATCCGCCACCACATGCTGGGCTGTGCAAGTCTCTTCTGAGGCTCAGCTTTGCCCAGCAAGTGCTTGGCAGCCACCCACCCTCACATCAGAATCGCACACTTCCCCCTCTCTGCATCAATGGCAGTCACCATTAACACAACAGGTGGGGGGGATTGCACACTTCCCCCTGCTGTGTCAATGGCAGCCGTAAATGCTCTATTTACGCAAGGGTAAAGGCACTAATGCTCCATTGTTGTGGGGGGAGTGAGCAACTGCTGAGTGCTCTTAGGACCTTGTGGGCAATCAAGTGGGGCCTGTGCTCCTGCCAGGAGCACCCAACTGCATCCAGGGGGCAGACATTGGGGGGGAGGGTCCACTCCCGGACCCAGTTGGGCGCTCGTGACATCCCTAATTTCAATGTCTGATTTTCAGTTGTTGCAAGCTGGGGGATGTTGACCACTTGGTTTCTCAAACCCCCTCATCCTTCTGGGCTGTTAACATCTAGTGAAGGGACTGAACGATAGGGTCCAGGAGGCAATTTATGCCTCTTTGCAGAAGAGGGCATTTCCATCTGCCCTGAATGAGGCAGTTGTGAAGTTGCTTCTAAAGAAATCATCCTTGCATCCCAAGGATTGCAAGCCCAGAAAGCTTTGGCATGGGGCACTATAGAAATGTTATTATTATTATTATTATTAATAATAATAACAACAATCTTGAAAAATGCAGATCATGAAATATACGGGGGTAGAACAATTCATACTGACAAGACAATACCCTGCAACTGACCAGTCATAGCGGTCATAGACAAAAAAGAAAAACACACATACCTCATCAACATAGCAATACCAAATGACAAAAGTGTTGTTGAAAAGGAAGAAGAAAAGAGAGACAAATATATGCCACTGGCCATGAAAGTCAAAGAATTATGGCATCAGGAAAAGGTCACAATTATTCCGTTAGTCACCTCAGTCACCAGCATCACATCAAAAAAACTATACAGAAAACCTTCGGAAACTGGGCTACGAAAATACATCTGCACCAACATCCAGAAAGCAGTCATACTTCAAATATGCTCAATTGTCAGGTGGCAGTCTACTCCCCCTGAGCCTAAAGCCATGTCAGGAGAAGCTGCCGTGCAATTCCAAGTGCTCTTAGATGAAACTCATCATCTAGCAATCTGGTTTCAGGACTTGCTACACCATGAAAACCACTTTGTTCACTCTAGCGGATGATATATGCCAGGAGAGGGACAGGGAGAGTATGACCCTGCCTATTATCTTGATCATCTTCGTGGCTTTCAATAGCATCAACCATGGTATTCCTCCTGGGTAGGCTGGATTGGGAGGATTGTATTTCAGTGCTGCTGATTTCAGAAGGTGGTGTTGGGAGACTACTGCTTGGTCCCATGGCATTTATAGTATGGGGTCTTTCAGAGTTCCATCTTGTCTCCCATGATTTGTAACATCTACATGACTGCTGAGTGAGGTCATCCAAGAATTTGGGATGAGACATCGCCTGTGTGCTGATGACATCCAACTATAGTAGCCAGATTCAATGAAGTGATGAAGTTGATGGACTGGCGCTTGCAAACAGTAACTGACTAGATAAAGCCAACAAACTGAAACACAGACAGGACAAGATGGAGGTACTCTTGGCCAATGGGTTAGCTGAAGAAACACATTCATTGTCTTTGGGGTTCCATTAAATCAAGCATTGCCACTAGAGGCTCAAGTGGGCTTCATGGGATGCAGTACCTGCCAGCAGCTTGGGCTGATGTGCCAGCTATGATATCTCCAGGACAGAAATAGCCCCATCACAGTTAACCAACCCTGGCAACCTCTAGATCAGACTACTACTACAATTTAAATTTTGTATATCTATTTTTAATGTCCAAAATTTTAATTTTTGTAAACCGCCCAGAGAGCTTCAGCTATGGGGTGGTATATAAATGTAAATACTAATAATAATTGTTGAATGTCCTACAAACGTCAATTACTTACAACCTAGTCTTGCCTATATAAATCATATTGTATCTCACCAGTTCTTAAAGAAAGGCACTGGCTGATGGACACAGTCAAAAGTTATGGTTATCTATTAGACATACATTGCTAACAGTTCATTTGTATTTTATCCTGTTAACCACTTTGGTTTTTAGAAAAATGGAACAGAAATAAATACATTAATTAAAGAAACGGAACCATACCTCCTGGCTACACTTCCAGGAGAGCAGAAATAAAAGTTTACAGTTTAAAAAACATGAAGAACATTCTGCAGAAGCAATGTCTATAGAAGAACAAAGAATTCTACACAAAGTGAATAAGAAGCTGGGATGCTGACACGTAAGAATTAAAAATGGTTCAAAGAAACTTTCATGTCAAGCACTGGAGGGAAGCCAAGCATACAACACAGACAAAAACATGCTCCAGGAATGCAGTAATAAAGAACTCCTCATAAATGTAAAACTATAATTAGACACCCAAAAAGGGGAATCTGAGGAGCAGTTTGCTAGACAATAGGGAAAAAGGTAAAGTACCTAAGAAGCAAGAAGTCTGCAGAGTCAAGACTGATTCATACATTACCAGAGCAGAATGGGAGCTGTTTGCATGTGGCTGGATCCCATGACATTCCAGCATCATCTTTAGGAATTTACCTATCTCCTGACTACTCGGGACCAGCAACACCAGCATTGAGAGTAACCACCATTTCTTGCCAGGCACACATGGTTCCTTTCTACAGACATTACTGCAATAGTATGGGATGAGTCAAATGGAAATGGCCACTTCAGTAATATTGTTTTATACTAATCCACTCTGTATATGGGCAAAGTCCTTTACCCCTGTTTTTTGTTTACCGTAATAGCTAAAATGTTTATTAATGCATATTGATAGCTAGAAAACTGTTGTTTAAATGTGTGCTGATGGCTACAAGCTACTGAATGCTACCTACTTACTTGGATAGGGTCTGGAAGAAACAGTTTTAGCAGTAATGTATTAAATGAAAGTGAAACATGCATTGCGCTTTACAGCTGGTTCACAAGAAGGTTCATACTGTTGCTTTTGGGAAAACTGATGCTGCTTTTAATGAGTCACTCCACAAGGAAAATGATCCCATAAAGGGCTACGTCCTGAAAAATCCTGCTTTCCAGGGAAGTACCAAAGCATATGAAACTAACCTTCAGCAGAACTAGTAGAAAATCTAGATATGAAAATAGTACTCAGGTGGTTTGTGGAAATCTTGGATCTTTCACTGCAGAACATGTTGCAGATTTACTAACATTTTAGGTGTTTTTTAAGGTAGTAAATCTGAGGAGCTGCAGTAAATTAAGCATCAAACAGTAAGTGTAACTGTAGGTAGCATTTGAAGTAAATATATGAATGTAAATATGTCAATTTTAAAAAAAAGAACACGGCAGGCAACAAATTTCCAACGCCAGAGGGTTTTTAAAAAAAAGTTAGCATTCTCAAGGAAGCCTCAATCTTAACTATATAGAAAATAAGTTTCAGATTTATATCTGGAACGCTGATATTTCACTAAAAGCTGGATTACTTTATTTCTGTCAAATGTATTCCTTGCTAGAATTTGTATATCAAACTTGTAGCAGCTGTGAGAAATATAAGTAATTGGTTTCTAAAGTATTGATCTGTATGTTTTACTCATGAAAAGATCAATAATGATTTTGACTGCCTTCTTTAAAAAAACCTGAGGTTCTGGCCCCGTTCAAAAGACACCTTAAACCGTGGCTTTAACCACAGTGAATAAGACTTTTTGCCTTATTCACCATGGTTAAAGCTGTTGTTTAAGGTGTCTTCTGAACAGGGCCAATGAATAAAAATGCCAAAGCATATTTGGAAAGCATGTTCATTTAAGAATAAGAAAAAAATCCACCATTAAATCAAGATCTGTAATACTGTCTGCATATCATCTGGGTACTGTTCCTAATAAGGTCACTACTCCTGGGTTGAGGGGTGCTCCCCCTTGGGAAACTAAGTGCCTTTTTTACTTAGATGCCCTGAAAAAAATGATGCGAAGATCAAGCCTCCAGATCAACATCAAGAGGAATATGGATTGTGGGTGTCTCCTTGAAAATAGAAGGCTATACAGTCAGTGATGCCAAGCTCTTCTGTTAAAAGACAGACCTGCTGACAGGGAAGAGCTTTAATCTGCCCTTCGTGAAGCTGGCTGCAGCTCTTCGCCCTCAAATGGCAGGTTGGTGGGTAGGCACCAGTCCTTCCACCCAAGCAGGTCTACTGGTTAGGAAAGCCTCCTCGGCATGCTGCTTCATGCAAAGTCAGCTCCAGGTTTCAGGGGACCAAGGTAAAGTGTCCTCTCGTAGGCTCCCTCCTCTGCCAATGGATCTTGGCAGCCTTACCTGGCTTTGGTGGCAAGGCTCCCAGTAGCAGTGACCAGTTGGGTCTAGCCACCCTTTTAATGCCCAAGGGAAAAGTTAGTTTTTTAAAAAAATCATTTATTTATTACATTTCTTTACTGTCCAATAGTTTGGGCACGTGGGATCACTGTGAAAAGTCAAACATGCCTGGCAGAGCTCAGAGTGGTAGGAGGGGGGGGGATAAGTTGGGGGGGGGAGGAAGGCAGATTGATGTGCTGCTGTCTGCACATGCAGACTGCACATGTGCTGGCAGAGTAGTACAAGGGTAGTACATACGTGGGCAAGGAAAGATAGCTTAACAGTTTGCCCCTCCTTGTCTGCGGAAAAGAAAGTCTGGTGTGGTCACCGCACATTAAATTTGGCTTGATATTATTACAGTAAAAAAAGAGAACAGCTAAACACAAACAACTTGACAGCATCTAACCTGTATTATGCTTTTAAATGAAAACATCGGATCACCAATTTCTTAGAATATTAACATCACTATGAAGTAGCAAGAGGTGAGGTTTGAAAAGTGCCAAAGCGGCAAGAAACAAAACAGAAATAAATGGTCGACTATAATATGTCTGATAGAGTATATTATTTCTTAGAATTTCATTTTCCTGATTACTGCAGTAATCAATCTAGTTGTCTCATAATACTGAAATCAATGTGACTTCAGCATTTAACTCTGCAATTAAGATCTACTGCATTCAATAAAACTTAAACATGCACTTGCTCTAATGTTTCCAATATGTTCTAGTTGAACAGCTGTAGCATAAGTAATGGATTGAACTCCAGAGTTGCTAAAAGAAGTATATGGCTAGTATTATATACAAAATCAGATTAAAGTGCCGAAATGAGTTGTAACGTCTTCAGAAAGTGACCTTATTTTAAGCTTGATTCCAACTAAAACTGAATGAATTCTCTTTTTCTGAATACTTTTCCTGATGTCTTTCCTGGAGGGCACTCTAAAACTGCTAGTACATTGTTATATTATATAAACACATACTGGATATCTTTTTGTTCTTCTTTTATTAAACCGACTATTGAAAATTAGCTGCATCGGTTTTTGTAAGAAAAGTATAACTGGCTAGAAAACGTATACTATTTGACAAACTCTGGAGAGTTAGTCCATTGTGCCAAACACAACAAAGAAATTGGGATTTAGAGGAGTTTTCTCCGATGGAATAGGTCTTCCTCTGATGAAGGAAGATCCTCTGGATTTAGAGCCTAAAGATTTACATTGCAATCCTGTGTATGAAAGCCAGTATAGTATAATGGCTAAAGTGTTTGACTAGGAGTCAGGAGATCGGAGTTCTAATCCCCACTCGGCCATTTTAACTAAGGAGGGCAATAAAATACCACAAATAAATAGATACTGGCACATTATAAACATGCGTAAATAAGGACTGAATGACTAAGGTATGGAAAATAACAAAATTATCAAAATTGAGGAAATGATGAGATTAAGATGTTAACCAAACAAAATTCACAAGGAGTTGACAGTCTTTTACTGAAGCCTGGAGACAAAGCTTTTACATTGATATTCATGTTTATAATTATGTTTTGATAATTTGATTTATATCTTTTCATAATCAATTGTTTCAGAAATACTAAGTATTAATTAATGACATTTTTAACTGCTCAATAAACAAAGATCTCTCCACGGTGTACAAATTAAAAAATAAAATACGAGTATTATTATATATGTTTTATATGATGAGGCGGCAGAGTTTATACATAATTGTCCTCACTACATACTTTAATAAAAAATTCAATAATTATAACCTAATATGAAATGAAAAACATATGAAGCTGCCATATATAGACCACTAGTCAATATAGGCCTGTTCTCCAAGGGTTCAGGAAAAGTTATTTTCCATCCTTTCTACATACAGCTACAGTTTCTAGGGTTCACTGAACAAAACCCATGACTATGAAAGCAATTTATAGCTGTATTCTAGCTACCTCCCCCCATGACATTAATGCTACAATTCTAAGCATCCTTTCTAAAACATAAGTGACAATGAACTCAGTGGGGCTTATTTTAAGCAATTTTTTTAAAGATCAGAATACAAGGTGAAAAGGTGAAGCAAGGAAAGAAGCTTTTAATTACAAACAAATTTTGCTCCTGCCAATTAGTGTAATCTCCAATGGAAGTCCTTTCACACTTGGATCAATTTTACTTTTTCAATTTGCTTTGATTCTCCCTCAGTGAGAATGATTAGTGGTCAAGTACATAGAACTCATTTTGTTCCATGTTATTCTTTCTACAGTTTGGATCTTGTTCAGTTTCAGCAAGGCTATTATTTAAAAGAGGCACAAATTGCAATCTACTTCATTGAGGTGGTGTTTAATTTAGGATAAACTATAAAAAGAGATGGTTTAATCAACAAACTATGCCTATTACCAACATTTTTAGACTTGAATCCAGTTGTATTCACAGAACAGTAGTTTTAACCACTGCTTAAGCAAAGACATCACAAATGTTCACCCCACTTCAGCTGAATTCAGTGTGGGTTGGATTCACTTGCAAACCTATAGCCTCCCTTGCTATCAGGTTCCCATTTTAAGGCACCAAAGGCTACACAGCGGGACCCAGACACTTTGCATTCTTCACCATTGCAGAGAGCTGCTGGCCTACTCTCTGCTGTGCTGCAGTGCCATCATTACAGATGGCTTTACAGATACCCATTCAACAGGGATCAGAAAACGTAACGGGCCAATAGGGTTCCACCTGGTCCTATAAAAAAAATGATTCTACCATGGCTCCTTAACTTGAGGAACACATCATTCAGACACAGGACAATTCTGCACGGGCCTTTGGACGTGAGATTGCCCCTGGGAAGTCCCTGGGAGTCCAAATGACACACAAGGACTCCCGGGGGCAGGAAGGATGGGCATGGGTTTCCCCCGGGATACAGGATCCCGGGGGAAACCTGATTCTTTCTGTGGTCCCGGGAACGGCCCAAGACAGTGGGAGATGTGGCCGCCCATCCCACCATCCCCCGATTTTGGCCGGGTGTTTTGTTGTTGTTTTTTACTCACCCTTTTCCGTTGGAGCTCAAGTGCGCTCTCTGGATCGGTTTGGAGTGGAAAATGGAGGCCGCAACATCCCTCCTTCCTCCCAGGACATCGCGCTGCCATGTGCATTAGAGCGACAATCCTGGAAGCAGGTACTTCCGGGATCGCTGCCCCTCCCTCCATCTACACCCGTTTGGTGTAGAAACAGCCACAGATTGAGCTGATCTTGGACTGGGCATCTGCACTTGACCACTTATTAAATTTGAGACCACTGGCCCCAACATTCATATATCTGAAATTTGCTTGGGAGGGTAAGAAAAACATATTCAGACTCTGGACTGAGAACAGATGCTGTTGACTGGTCATTTTTAAAAGCAGAGAGAATTTGTTGAATCCAGGCTCTTTTGGCTCATAAAGAGGTAATAATTACTCTATAAAAACTAATTGCATCAATCATCTGTTCAACATATGCAATTCCTCCCATACAGCAGTGCACATACAGCTTACTGCTATATCTAAAGATCTTTGAACTAGCATTGGGAGATATCCAATGCTGCCCCTATGCCTCCACTGATAATGCTGCATCAGCAGGATCTATGACGGACAGAACAGGAATCTCGTGCTTCCTAGAATAATCCCAGAAACAAGCCAAAATGCTTGTTTCTGGAATAAGAACAAGTTCCATTCCGGAAATGAGAGTTTTGGCTTGTTTCTGGTTGCTTTAGAAAGCGCTAGCTTCCTGTTGTGTTAATGCTAGGTCCTGCTGGTGCATCCGGCAGCATTGGAAACTGCCCAATTACGATAATGGTATTCAACTGACTCATTGTAGAGGATGTTATGAGATTAGCTAAGACAAAATCCTATGATCTGTGCATCAGCATAGTACTTTTAGATAATAAACCTTAAAATGACCAAATCAAGGAGATACTCTCAGTTACAGAGAAAAGATTCTTCCGTGAAAACAGTAAATATACTCTCAGAAAAAAATGTCCAAGGTATCTTACAAGACTTCCGAGAAATGAAGATGGAAAGAACTTTGAAGATCAGAACTCCTATATAGAAATATTTTTAAATGTTCTGCAGGTCGGTGAGAGTTTGCTAAACAGAAAGTACAGATCAACTACTCCAACACTGAAGCCAATAGGTGACTTCTTCATGGCTAATTACTGTGTGGGGGGGGCAATTTCCTTGTAGTTGCAGGGCATTCAACAGGTTAACCCTTCCCTTCTCAGCTGCAACTCCCCCAAATCACACCACAATTAGGTTTTTTAAAAAGCTTCCAATGCTGCTAATTGAAGGAGTTTTTAATAGCCTAATTGCTGTGCATGGGGTCAGAAGGAGAGGCCACAAGCTGCACCTGGCCCATGGGCTGGTATTCCCCACCCTTGCTCTAACATATAGCCTGGACACCAGATGTGATTCATCTGCTCCAAGTGGCCACTATGACATTTTGCACCTACCTGAAATGTAAGGTCTAGACCAGAGGTCTTCCTCTGAATACCTATGCCAAGAAAGATTAGACATGTGTTGAACAAGGAGAGGGCCTTTTCAATGGCGACGCCTTAATTAATGAATGCCCTCCTTTGGCAGGTGAGGAAGGCACCAATGCCTTTAATTGTTCTGACAATGGTTTACACTTTTTTATTATTTTAGGCATTTAGTAGCCTACTTCATTTTTCTCTTTTAAGACTTTAATATACTTTTTTGTTACTTCATGTTTCATTGCTTATTTGCATTTGTTGTTATTGTTGTTATTCTTGTGACCTGCTTTAGATATTTTTCCCATGGAAGGGCAGCATAAAAATTGTAAATAAAATAAAAAGGAATCCAACCTTCTTCTCTTGACTAAATCAATTTTATACATAAGATTGAATTTCCTGTACAAATTGTGAACTGGATAATTGCAACAAGTACTTTGAAAAAGAAAGAAAATACCTGAAAAAGAAAATTGAACCCACACCAATTATTGAACACATTAAAATAATAAAAAGTAGCCATGTGGACCTGAAAGATAAACACTTTCCCCAATCCTCTCCATAACTCTTTAGGCCTTGTCAAGCCCTCCTCAACCTCCTCCCAAGGCAACTAAGCCAAAGGCAGCTGCCATTGTTAATCTGCTATCCTTATCGTGATAGACAAGTTGTCCTGAAGTATCTACAGAAATGAAACTGATGTTGATGGAAAACACCAAAGGGAAGGAACTAACAAAAATACCACTTCTGTACATTTTAGCAAGCTTTTAAAAAGTGGCACAATACCTAGCAGATCAGCCTCCAGTCTGCTGGGAAATGGATGCCAAGGATAACCACCAATCATTCTTCTTTTCCATCCTTTGCACTTGTTAAATCTGCCAGAAACTAAATAATTACATTTTTATCTTGCAGGAAAATTAATAGTTGTCTCACAGGATCCCAGGAAAACAGCTTGGAAATTAATATTAATTCCCCAAATTCATATAAAAAGGAAACAATGTGAGAGCTACAGGACTGAAGACTACATTATGACTAGATAGTAAATCAAATCTTGCTACATCTCAGCGTAGCTCCTACTTTCAAGATGAGATGAAAGGAAGCAAATTGAGGACAAAGCTCATACTGCGTTGTCTTATAAAAATACCACACTATAACCATTGATTGAACTAAGCCAGCATTCTGCTGCTCAGAGAACATTAGCGATTACTTCCTGTACTTTGTGAACACTTCCAGTAAGATGCCACAGTTGGCAGGGGGAAAAATCTACTGGAAGGTGGCCACTAGAACATAACAAAATGTTTTAGAGGAAATGATTCCTCTAAATGGGGTCATGTGCCATGAATTTAAAGACCAGAAACAAGGAGGGGATGAGTAAATACCTCCTCTATTCAGTTTGGAGTGATAAACTGTAAGAAGGTAAAAACCAATACCACTCCCCATGTCAGGTTCCATCAAAAGAAAAGAAAAGAAAGAAGTTCTCAAATAGTATCTATCAACTGAAATTCCAAACAATACGAACATGTTTGTCCTACAGTGCTATGTTAAGGAAGCCAGATCTTGAGGTTACTTCTTTTGACGGCTAACTTTAAAACAAACTAATACAGCACATACCTTACAAATGGTGAAACCACTGTGGAAGAGTGCTTAAACTACTCTCACATATTCCAATATATATTATATGACACCTTTCCCCAACCTGGCACCCTCCAGACGTGTTGGGGCCACAGCATCCATAATTCCTAGAAATAGGCCATGCTGGCTGGAATTATGGGAATTGCAGTCTCAATACATCTGGAGGATGCCATGTTAGGGAAAGCTGCTATAATGAATCAAATTAGACCCTAATCTATAGGTACAATATGTGTGTCCCACCATCTCTCAGAGCAAGCCAATAATCTTTATTCTTAGGTAATTCACCATCACCCTGCTGCTTCACAAAGTTGTCAATAGAATGCCCTAGGAAAGATAATATTTTACACATTAAACATCAGCAGACCTGCAACTTGCCAAATGTATTCTCAAAAAGGAGCTGCAGCCAATCCCTGCATATTAGTATAATATTGTTTATTATAATAAATAATAATTAACAAACATATTACTATTTAATTTCTATCCCGCCAACAAAAATTAAACACAACTGCACACTCCAACAACATTCAAACAAGATAAAACAGCAAGTAAAGAGTATATATAATTAAGCTAGGAGAAATTAAGTTCAAGCATCAGACAAACCAAAGGTATGCCAAATTATTATTATTATTATTATTATTATTATTATTATTATTATTTAACCTGGTGTCTAAATGCCAACAGAGAGGTGGCCAGCTGAGTCTCCCAGGACAGAGAGTTCCACAACCTGAGTGCTAAAAAATAGTGTTGGCAAACATCTGTTTGTCACATTCACATTTTTAGCGTACACTTAAAAAGACCTAGATATAAACCTAAAAATGAAAGCACACAGAATCTCTAGATAGGAGCTGCTGTTGTTGTCAGCAGCACAGCTGCATGTACAACATGGAAAGATCATGCAGTTCCACTACAAATACTGACTACAAGCAAGGCAGGTTTACTGAGGAAATTGTGTTGCAACTATAATGAAATGGGCTTTTGGGGGTGGGGGAACCTCCCTATTTCCAGTTGCTAGCCCTGCTACTATCAGCTTGGAGCCTAAATCAAGTCTCGTTTTCCTCCTTCACACAGATGATCGCTGGGAATAACAATTCTGCAGCCTTAAATTAGGTCCTCAGTGAGACTTGTGAGTTTTTCCTGCAGTCTTCAAATTAAGCCCTCGGGGGTACATAGAAAGGCCAATTACCCTCTGCTGAAATGTCCTGGTTGGAACCCTAGTTGATGAAAACTTCGTAAACAATCTTGCAAGAGTGCACAAAGATACAGAACCACACCGGCTAAACAGATATAGAGTGGCCTATTCTCTGTGTCATTTGAAGGTTGATTTATGAACTTTGAATCCTACTACTACATCACCTAATGCCATTTCACACATTACACAGGAACAAACCCAGGTTCGACACTGAGTGTAAATTTAATATGAAGTTGCAGCCCACCCTAATTTTTGGCAGGCATACCTATATGATACATACATTTTGAAATAACTGTTAGTCACATTCACACTTCACATTTTGAGATGTACTTACATTTTAAAAACAATGGGGGGGAATTGGGGGGGTAAATTTAAATTTATTTTCCAATATTTTATGTTTGTGCATGGCCTCACAATAACCCTGTGAGGTAGAAGTCACTATTATTTCCATTATACAGATGGTAACTGAGGCTGGGACAGAAAGAATGACTTGCCCAAGGCTAGTTACAACCTGCTGTTCCACGGCAGAGATGGTATTGGTATTCATGATTGCTAGACCAATTGACAGCCCCCTCCAGAAAATCAAGTCAACAAAAGCATATGATTCTCTTGTTTTATAGTTTATTGTTTATAGACGTATTTTGTTCTTTTACTGTTATTGTGAGCCACCTAGAGAACTTTGTTCTTGGGTGGCATATAAATATTTTTAGTCAATAAATAAATGCTAGTAACGTTGTGAGAGAATGAGAATCTGGTGCATGATTGTGTTTGCATAAAAGTGAAACTGGGTTGCACTCAGGTATGCGAGGGGTGAGGCTGGGAATAGAAATGGAGAGGATGTCAGGATACAGCGCAAGGAACGCCAAAATATTTCACTTTTGGCTACCAGCTATACATTGCAGGAGGAAGCTATATGCATGTGGAAGTTTGCAAACCACTCAGAACACACTTGAAGTCAGAACTCGTGGCTTGTACATCTCCATGTCCTGCATACAGAGAGACAACTCAGAACTTGACCATACGCAGTTTCAGGGGAAATATTCTCCATATTTGGTTTTGACTGGATTGCTGAGCTCACTTCTGCTAAGAATTTCACCCAACAGTTGCCCCTTTTTGGAACTAGTTTTTCTCTCAAAGAAAGGGGTATGAGAATTCCAGCCTTGGTTAGGAATGAGATAATTATTATAGATCCCATACAGATACTGGTTTAGAGGCAAGGTGAAGCTCAAGACAAGCTTTTCACTCAGTCTGGGAAAACCAGACAATAGATGAGACTTGGAGATGAGCCTCCAAGGATGCCAAGATAATAGATTGGGGGCAGAGGAATGATCCTTTAATTCTATGGTTGCCTCCAGTGTGATGGATTTAAAAAAGGAAATGGAGCAGTTGCTCCTCAAGGAGAAAAAAAACCCTCATAATTGCTTCCTTATCTAGAGTTCTACAAGACACCAAAGTGCAAAAATGAGGCTTGGAGGAGTTTGTGCTTATCTTGGAAAGAAAACTGTTACAGGAATGAGAGCAATCCTCCGTATTTGTTGGGAAAGGGAACAGGTGAGCATGGGTTGTGCTGTGAGAAAGAAGGCTTTGCTCACTTGGGGCCAATTCACATATTATTTTCTGCTGCTGTTTTCCTCTTCTCCTCATGCAAATTATCTACTTGCCTGAGCAGTGTAACAGGGATCTGACAAAATACTGCAATAGCAATGCCTGTTATTTATTCCGCATGTTCTGTCACTTCTGTAATCACAGAGCTTTCTGCTGCTGTTTCTTGTGTGCCCCAAAACTTACGTTTCTGTAGACTCGCTTGAAACTGGGTGGGAGGTATGGGGTGGGGAGAGTAACAAGGGAGATCTTTCTATTTTTTCATAATTCCTTGATATTAGAAACAACACGAGAGGAACAGTGTAATAGACGTCTATTTAAGCAGAGCATCGTCTTAGTGTTAGAACATTATGCTCAGCCCCTACAACGGGAAGACAAATGTGGATTTGATGAGGCAACAACAGTTTTTGTTCTGTATCTTAAATCACCATTCTGAGAGCATTCACACATGCTGGCACTACATGCACAAGCACAATGGAGCCCATGTGAAGCTTTAAGCTCACATTCTCTCCCCTCCCTTCTCTCCCGCAACAGAGAGAAGGAATAAACCAGAATTCGGTTTCACTTTTAACAATTCCCAACGTGTTGTTATTTATGAAGCTGGAATTGTGGTTTAAAATAAACTTATCTCACTTGCTAATCAAGCAAACATTAAACACTGGATTATTTCACCGGCTTGTTTAACAAACTGGAGTTTATTTTAAATCGCAATTCCTGCTTTGCATTTAACAACAAACTCAAGAACCTGCAAAACCAGAATGAATTCTGGCTTATTCCTCCTCCAAGTCATGAGCCACGTGCTTTGTGAGGGCTCCTTTCTGCCCATGAACACAGCCCTAAGTTATGGTTTAGTGCAGGTGCATGGACTGAGGTGCTGCATGACCCACCCACACAGCCTTCTGCAGGACAAATGACACATAAAGGTGCGTAGCCCAAGGTCATTTGCTTCCATTCAGATGTGCCGGCTGCTTTTACCAGACATGTCTGCTGGGAAACTGCTTCACTGCATGCTGGTTTCCTCCACTGGAGAGGAAACACAGAGAACTCAAAGCACAGTCCCAACAGAGTCAGTACCTGGAGAAGTGTTCCAACTACTGGCTCAGCCAGGGATGCTTTACCCACACAGAATCCTCTGCAATGTGGAAGTGCTGGTCGGAGCAGTTTTTTCCCAGTGCTGGCCAAGTCCTCCATCACCCACATTTCCCACTGTTATATCCCAATATGTGAGCACATATGGGTAGTCGCAGTAGGCATTCCTCCAAGGCCCAGGGCTTGGAGGCACCACAAGCCAGATGGGGAACTTCCGCCAGCCAGATTTAAGCCTGCAGACTGGCGCTTCCCTTCCCCTGAGTTAGTGTTATGTGCAAATGCTGCCTTTACCAAAGTAGTGTACTTAAGAAATGTTTTGAAAAAATATATAATTTCAATTCAAGAAACAAATTACATTTTATAGAAATCTGATAAATAAATAAAATATATTTGATGAATTCAATTTTATAAGCTTCAGCGAATGGGTAGTATAGAAATGTAATTAATTAAAATTATTTATTATATTTCTATATCGCCCAATAGCTGAAGCTCTCTGAGCAACTCACAAAGTAAAGCTTAAAACCATACAATATCAAAATATAATAAAACGTAATGTAATGTTAAAACTTTTAAACATTGAAAACAACAGAATAAAGCCAAAGTAAAACCCAGCAGTAAATTAGTAAGTATATAGAAGGACATGTATATACTTGTATAGCTGTATATACAGATTGTATTGTATATATTTGTATTGAGACCAATTCATAGTATCATAGAATAGTAGAGTTGGAAGGGGCTATAAGGCCATCGAGTCCAACCCCCTGCTCAATGCAGGAATCCACCTTAAAGCATACCTGACAGATGGTTGTCCAGCTACCTCTTGAATGCCTCTAGTGTGGGAGAGCCCACAACCTCCCTAGGTAATTGGTTCTATTGTTGTACTGCTCTAACAGTAAGGAAGCTTTTCCTGATGTCCAGCCGAAATCTGGCTTCCTGTAATTTGAGCCCATTATTCCGTGTCCTGCACTCTGGGATGATCCTGGCCCTCCTCTGTGTGACAACCTTTCAAGTATTTGAAGCATGCTATCATGTCTCCCCTCAATCTTCTCTTCTCCAGGCTAAACATGCCCAGTTATTTCAATCTCTCCTCATAGGGCTTTGTTTCTAGACACCTGATCATCCTCGTTGCCCTCCTCTGAACACACTCCAGCTTTTTTACATCCTTCTTGAAGTGTGGTGCCCAGAACTGGATGCAATACTCAAGATGGGGGCTAACCAGTGCCGAATACAGGAGAACCAATACCTCGCGTGATTTGGAAGCTATACATCTATTAATGCAGCCCAAAATAGCATTTGCTTTTTTTGCAGCCACATCACACTGTTGGCTCATATTCAGCTTGTGATCTACAACAATTCCAAGATCCTTCTCACTTGTATTGCTGAGCCAAGTATGCCCCATCTTGGAACTGCATTTGGTTTCTTTTTCCTAGAAGTAGAACTTGACATCTATCTATTTGAATTTCATTCTGTTGTTTTCAGCCCAGCACTCCAGCCTATCAAGATCACTTTGAAGTTTGTTTGTGTGTTTCTGTCTTCCAGGGTATTAGCTATCCCATCCAATTTTGTGTCATCTCCTCATCCAAATCATTAGTAAAAATGTTGAAGACCACTGGGCCCAGGACTGAGCCATGTGGTACCCCATTCGTTACCTCTCCCCAATTTGAGAAGGTACCATTGATAAGCACTCTTTGAGTCCGATTCTGTGGTTCCGCCTAGTAGTTGTTCCATCAAAACCACTTTTAGCTAGTTTGGGAATCAGAATATCATGAGGCACTTTGTCAAATGTTTTGCTGAAGTCAAGATATGTTTTGTCCGCAGCATTCCCAGTCCACAAGGGAGGTTACCCAATCAAAAAATGAGATCAGATTAGTCTGACAGGATTTGTTCCTGACAAATTCATGCTGGCTTCTAGTAATCACTGCATTGTTTTCAAGGTGCTTATAGACTGACTTCTTTATAATCTGCTGCAAAATTTTCCCAGGGATGGACATCAGACTGACTGGTCAGTAGTTACCAGGTTCTTTCTTTTTGCCCTTTTAGAAGATAGGGACAATATTAGCCCTCCTCCAGTCATCCAGCACTTCACCTGTCTTCCATGATCTCACAAAGATAATAGATAGTGGTTCTGAGAGTTCTTCTGCTAGCTCCTTTATTACTCTAGGATGCAGTTCATCAAGCACTGGAGATTTGAACTCATTCAAAGAGATTCAGTGTTCCTTGACCATTTGTTTATCAATCTCAAACTGCAATCCTGCCCCTTCAGCTTGTACTTTACTTTTTCCAGGGGGCTCAAAGACCCGCTTTTGGGAGATGACTGAACCAACGTAGGAATTGAGCACTTCGGCCTTTTCTTTGTCATCTGTTACCAATTTGCCATCCTCTTGAAGCAGTTGAACCACCACTTCTTTCCTCACTCTTTTATTATTCACGTATCTGAAGCCTTTTTATTGCTTTTAGCATCCCTCGCAAGCCTCAGCTCATTCTCAGCTGACACCATTCCAGCACTTCTGTGTTATTTGTTTGTACTCTTCTTTTGTAGCCTGGCCTTCCTTCCTATATGTATCCTTTTTGTTTTCAGGTCATCTCTAAGCTTTTTGTGGAGCCACATTGGTTTCTTCTGTGGTCTTCTATCTTTTTTTCTAGTTGGAATTGTTTGTAATTGTGCCTCTGTGGATGTGTGTTTATATCTTGGATTTTTTAATTATTTGTATTTAAAATGTGTTTAAATTTTTAACGTATTTTAATATTGGACTATGTTTACTTGTACTTTTAATTTTTGTATATCTCTATCTGTTTTTAACTGTACATGTTTTAATTTGTAAGCTGCCTTGAGTCCCAGTATTGGGAAAAAGACAGGAAATAAATAAATAAATAAAATAATTTCACATTTCCTTTTTTAAAAACTCCCACCATCTTGGACTCCTTTTCTCATTAGGGTCACTTGCCATGGGACCTTACTTATCATAGTTCTGAGTTTATTAAAATTGGCTGTCCTGAAATCTACAGTACGCCTATGGCTACACTCAGCTTTTGCTTCCTTTAAAATCAAGAACTCAAGTAGGAAGTGGTCACTTTCCCCCAGAGTTCCTGTAACTGCCACTTTATCCACTAAGTCATCCCTATTGGTCAGTATCAAGTCAAGGATAGCAGATCCTCTAGTTCCTTCCTCTACTTTCTGTAGGAGAAAGTTATCAGCCATACATGGCAGGAATTTCTTGGAGGGGGCACTTTTGGCAGAATTTGTCTCCCAACAGGTATCAGGGTAATTGAAGTCCCCCATTACTACTACACTGGATTTCCTTGGACCACTGGCAATTTGCTTTTCAAAAGTTTCATCCTCGTCTCCTCAATCATTGCGTGGTCAGTAGTAAACTCCGACGATCGTGTTCCTTTTATTCCTTGCCCCATTTATTTTAATCCAGATGCTCTTGATGGGTCTTCCCAGATCATCCTCATGTATTTCTGTGCAGGGTATTTTTTAACATATAATGCAACTCCATCTCCCTTTCTGTTTCTTCTGTTCTTTTTTAACAAGTTATATCCTTCAATTGCTATATTCCAGTTATGGGAATCATCCCACCAAGTTTCAGTCCTACCTATCAAGTTGTATTTGCTGTCATGTATTAAGAGTTCAAGTTCATTCTGTTTGTTTCCCATACTCTGGGCATTAGTATATAGACATCGAAGACCATGTGCTTTATAGTCTGGCTTCTTTCCTACATTGTTGTGAACACTATTTTGGGGCACTATTGGAGATCTTCTCTCTGTTTTGGTGCATAAGTCTTCATCCATTGTTGCCTCGAAGTTTACATCTCCCACCCCCTTAGGGTTCAGTTTAAACATTCTTCCCAGCCCTTGTGAGGTGCAACCCGTCCCTTGCCAGCAGTCCATCTTCCAAGTAGCTTAGCCCGTGGTCCCAGAATCCGAATCCCTCACATTGGCACCACCTTCATAGCCAGTTGTTCACCTGGAGTATTTTTCTTTCCCTTTCTAATCTTATTCCAAGAAATGGGAGGATGGATGAGAAAACTATCTGGGGCCCCAAGTTCTTGAGTTTCCTTCCCAGAGCTTCAAAGTCTGATGCAATTTCTTCGTAGCTCTGCTTGGCAATATCATTTGTTCCCACAGGGATGAGAAGAAAAGGATATGTGTCAGTGAGCTTGATGAGCTTTGGCAACCCTTCAGTCACATCTCCAATCTGAGCTCCAGGGGACAGCATACCTGGCGAGTCCATGGGTCTTCGCGACATACTTGGGCTTCAATCCCATGCAGCAGGGAGTCTCCCACAACGACTACTCTTCTCTTCTTCTTGGTCAACTGACCTTCTGCCTCTTGTTCACTGTTGCAAAGGGTCCCCTGTAATTTTTCCTCTGCAGGCTGTCCTCCAGTCTCTTCCTCCAGTAGCTGAAAGGGATTACATAACTCTAATGGTTTCATTGGTGCAGAGTGTCTTCTAGTTCTTCTGCTCCTCACTGTCACCCTTTTCCAGAGAGTTCCCTCTTCATTGGCTTTCCTCACCTCAGCATTCTCCACTTCTGCTTCAGCTTGCTGTTGCTCTTCAATCTCTTGTGCTTCTTGTTGCTGTTGCAGTTCCACCGTTCTAAGAACTTTTTGCCTTCTCTTACTCTTTTGAGGGTAGACACTTGCCACTCAAGTACTCTCACTTTTTCTTCCAATAGTACAACCAGCTTGCATTTGTTGCAGGTGTACGCCATGTTGATCTCAAGCAGAAACACAAACATTGCACACATTTTGCAAGTCACCACCACTGGAGACTCCTTTCCATCCATAGTCTCTATTTCCGTTTTGTTTCTGCCTTTTTGAATGTATTGGAATTGCCTGTGCTTTCTCCTGTCCTCTCTGATGGTGAACAACAAAGTCCCCTACTATATGAGTGTTTCTTACAAGAACAAAATTTTGTTCGGAAGCTGCAGCTTGTGCAAAATGCAGTGGTCAGATTGATAACAGGGACCAGAAGGTTCGAGCATACAAGAGCTACTCTGACCTGCTTGCATTGGATGCCTGTATGTTTCCGAGCCTGATTCAAGGTGCTGGTTTTAATCTATAAAGCCTTACACGGCTTGGGACAACAATACCTGAGGGAACACCTTTCCCGACATGAACCTACCCGAACATTACATTCAACATCTAAGGTCCTCCTCCGAGTGTGTACTGTGAGGGAAACTCGGAGGTCGGCAACAAGAGGGCCTTCTCTGTGGTGGTTCCCCAATTGTGGAACGATCTCCCCGACAAGGCCCGCCTGGCGCCAATGTTGTTATCTTTTGGGCACCAGGTCAAGACTTTCCTCTTCTCCCAGGCATTTAGCAATATCTGATGAGCCTAGACCTGTTTTTTGTTTTTAGGCTTATAGCTAAAAGTTGTTGTAGTGATTTTAAATGTATGCTCATATTGTATGTTTTTGCAGCTTTAATTTTTGTATATTGCTTTTAAAATGTTTTAATCTTATGTAAACTGCCCAGAGAGCTTCGGCTATGGGGCAGTATACAAATGTTAATAATAATAATTAATAATAATAATGGACCTCCCCTGCCGAACTCCCCGACAAATTCCTGTTTGCTTACTCTGGGAGCTCTCTCTCTCTGGGAGCTCTCTTCCTTATGTATCTTCTAGACCAGCTGGGGCAGCTTCCTCTTCTCTGCTCAGCTAGGAGTCAGGAAACAGAATGAATCTCCCTGCCTGTCGTATTACAACAGTTTTTAGTCTGGGACTTTAGCCAAACCCCTTATCAAAGAATGTCCGGGACGGACGCCAGAACTTATTCGTTTGAAGGTTTTTATTTATACTCCAGAGATTAACCCCCTGGTCTGAGTCAAGTGCCGAACTTACACTGAAAGGCAGAGCAGTCCACAGCTCTGTTTCAGGATCTCAAAATCACTTTAAGAAGTCCACAAGGTCCATTTACCAAAGCAAGGTCACGTCAGAGATTCAGTCAGTCCAAATGTCAAAGCCGAAGGTCAAACCAGATCTGAGCGGAGTCCAGGGTCCAGGGTCAACAGTCACGCCGGTTGTTCAGTCCACAGGTTGCAAGCCAGAAGTATGCGGGAGTGTCAGGAGCCAAATACGTCGGTTGTTCCCAACGAAAACCTTGCTTTCTGTTTTCCCCTTTTATATTCACCTGAGCCTGTCCTCGCCCCTTTTCCACAGCTGTTCCACATTCCTTTGCAATCTCATTTAAGGCCTGCATCAGCTGTGCTCTGTTTTTTGCAATCTCATGCTGCGTCTTGTGGGACGCGCTTGCTCCACACGCTTGAGCCTCCGCCTTTGTTGGGGAGTTACCGGACAAACCCCTTCAGGCCCAGAATCTTCCTCGTTGGAGACAGGGGGTGGAAGAGGGTGACTTTCCTGGGGCTCTTCAGAGGAACCTCCCTGCTGTTCCTCTGCCTCTGGTAAGTCCTGGGGAATGGGTGAGGCTGCAGTCTCTCTCACTTCTTCCTCCTCAGAGGAAGATTCTTCAGACTGCCTCATGACACTGCCCACTCAGCTACTGAGAGCAATCAGGCCACACCCCTTCAGGCCCAGCAGCAGCTCTCAGAACACGCCCCTTGAATCAGCACTCAGGAGCACATGGCGAGCACATGGCCACTTTGAATAGGCAGCCTCCTGGATTTCCTCGAGGCCTCTCTCCCCTTTGCCCCTTCCACTACACTCCCCCTGACAGACTCCTGTTTGCTCGCCCTGTTTGCTTGCTCTCTGAGAGCTCTCTTATGTACCTTCTAGACCAGATGGGGCAGCTTCCTCTTCTCTTCTCTGCTCAGCTAGGAGTCAGGAAATTCTTTTCAACTGGAATTAGGAGTGAGCAGTGAAGTAGCCAAATTTGCCGATGACACCAAATTATTTTAGGTGGATAAGGTAAAAAGGGATTGTGAGGAGCTCCAAAATGAGCTCCCCGAGCTAAGAGAATGGGCATCGAAATGGCAGATGCGGTTCAATGTAAGCAAGTATAAAGTGATGCACATTGGAACAAACAAAAAAAACCAACTTCAAATATAACCTGGCGGGATCTGAGCTGGTGGTGACCGACCAAGAAAGAGGTCTTGGGGTTGTGTGGACAGCTCAATGAAAATGTCAAGCCAGTGTGCGGACAGCAAACTCCATGTTAGGCATGAATAGAAAAGGAATTCAGAATAAAACTACAAGTATCATACTGCCTTTATACAAATCTATGGTGCGACCACACTTAGAATACTGTGTACAGCTTTGGTCACCACACCTAAAAATATATATTGTAGAGCTGGATAAAGTGCAGAAAAGGGCAACTAAAATGATCAAAGGACTGGAGCATCTCCCCTATGAGGGAAGGTTACAACAGCTGGGATTGTTCAGCTTGGGAAAAAAAGAGGCTGAGAGGAGACATGATAGAGGTGTACAAAATTATGCATGGTGTGGAAAATGTGGATAGGGAGACATTTTTATGCTTCCCCCATAATACTAAAACCTGGGGTCATCCCATGAAGCTGATTGGTGGGAGATTCAGGGCAGAGAAAAGGAAATACTTCTTCACACATCGCAAAGTTAAACTATGGAATTCACTACCACAAGATGTGGTGACGGCCACCAATTTGGAAGGCTCTAAAAGGGCGTGGGATAAATTCCTGGAGGAGAAGGCTATCAATGGCTACTAGTCCTGATGGCTAAGTGCAACTTCCAGTATCAGAGGCAGTAAGCCTGTATACACTAGTTGTTGGGGAACATGGGTGGGTGGATGCTGTTGCACCATGTCCTGGTTGTGGTTCCCTGGTCAACAGTTGGTTGGCCATGGTGTGAACAGAATGCTGGACTGGATAGACCCTTGGTCTGATCCAGCGTGGCTCTTCTTATGTTCTTAACACAGCTTTAAAAAAAGAATGATTAAAAAGCCTGGGAGAAAAAATGATCATCACCTGGCACTGAAAAGACCACAATATAGGTGCCAGGTGAGCCTCACTGGGGAGGGCATTTCACAACTGTGGCACCACCACTGAAAAGGTCATCTCCTTAGTAGCCTCATTTCGCAGTGGAACCTGGAGAACGAACTCTGAATATGATTTTGGGGACTGGGCAAGTATATATTTCTATTACTTGTTTCTGGATGAAGTTGTTAATTTCACTTTGCAAACTTCTCTGCAATCAAAGATTTAGACTTGAACAATTACTTGTTTATTTCCTTCAGGCTATTGTAGCAGTTGCTATTTGTTTTATATCAAAAGGGGAAAAAATCCAAGTAAAATTTAAACAAAGATGAATAATCTCCAGTTAGAAGAAAGGACTTGCTTCAAGAGAAGTAGTTGGAGCTCTTTCAGTATTACAAGGATTTTCCATGACTACTTAATATTATTATTTTTACTTTCTTGGATAAAGAATTGCAATCAGCTCAGTTCAAGTTTATTAATAGTCGCACACTTTGAAATTGAATTGTCATCTTGAATGCCTAACCTGATCAAACTTGCATAAAGAACTAGGTTTTGCTGCTGTTGTATGTATTCAAACACAGCCACTTACTCTGAACTTCCCATCTGCTTTTCCACCGAATGTTTATATCACTATCCCTGGAAAGTTGGCAGGGATACAAGAAAGATTCTGGTTTACCTTTTCCTTCCTGCCTCTTTCGTCATGTTAAAAATGGATATTGATTCCAATAGTTAAATAGAGAACTTCAAACAGATGAATGGGGATTGGTTCTCTCTTGCAGGGATGTCAATGGAGAGCAAGGACCTCTTTCTTTTTATAAGAAAATAGTAGGGGATCCTAAGAGTTTGGCCCATTTGATTAACCTGATTACTACATAAATGCCTGCATAGACACAAATCAATGGGGATGTCATCGTCCTCCTGCTAGAAGTATGAACTTTTCACTCAAACACGTCAGCTCTAGAAACGGATTGACCCATGGGTCCTCAATGTCCACAGGCACCTTCAATGGTGCCTGCAAAGTTCCCCACTCCCTGCCCCCTTAGAAAACTATTTTTAATACAAAGCTTGAAAAACTATAGGGCACCAAGGTTCTAATTTCTGAACCTGCCACAGATCAGCTCTCTGGAAGGCAGGAAGAGAAGGAAAAGAGTTGCATCCTGACCCCATCCAAACTTCTTCATCCAGCACAGACACTTCCCCCTTTGTTTCTCCACTTCTTGCCTCCATCTTTGCTCTTTCTCTCCCCTCTACCCCTTCGCCTTGCTATTTGTCCCTTCCTCTCCGCATCTAGCCTTGCTATTTCTCTCCCCCACCTCTTTATGTCACTGTTTCTCCAACCCTAAGACTTTAGCCTCACACTTTTTCTCCTTCCAACCTCTTTACCTTGCTATTCCCCTTCCCTCCCAACCTTTAGCCCCACTATTTCTTCCTCCCATCTTTACCTCACTCTTTCCCTCCTCTCTGCTTTTTTATCTCGCTAATCTTCCTCCTTCTAGACCCTAGGCTTTTCTCCCCCTTCCCAGCCCCTTCTTTTGATCTACATACACACAAATACCACCTTTCCTGGGCAGGGGCTCTGGTGGCAGAGGAGGAGATAGGAGCGCCAGGTGGAGAATGCAATGGCTGAACCTGGGGTAAAGAGAAAACTTTTTTTTCCTGTTGGGGCTAGGAAAAGGTGTGTGGCTAAGATAAGCAGAGAAATCCTATGTAGCTCTACTTAGAAGTAATTCCTATTGAGTTTCATGTTGTCAGAGTTTGTGATGCACTGCACTCTCTGAGCATGTACAGAGTGCAAGCACACAGCAGCGGAATAACAGCAGAGCTCACTGGTAGCAGACAGATGTCCTGGTAATCAGTAAACACTCAGACACAGCAGTGTTTTAAACTACTATACTAAGTTTACTTACAAGTATTTACATAGAACAAAACACTCCTCTAATATCTTCAGCAATACTTCCAACCAACCATAACCTACCACTAACATTCACCATCATCATCACCCACACTGTTTCTCCACATGCTGTACATTTATAGCACTGTGGACCTATCACAGCGTTGGCTGCATATCTCCCCATGTGTTGCTATGCCTTCCAGCACACAGGGAAGAAACCAAATGACCTTGGTCTTTAGGTGCTTACCAGCTGCACTTGATTTGGCAACTGTACAGATTACTTGAGATATCAAGTCATCTCATGTCTCTCTTACTTTTCTTCTTAGTAACAGAAAAAATACATTTGCTTTTACATTTAAACAAATAAAATCTTAACACCCCTCCTTTTTTCTGTAACTAACAAACATTTTCATTCTTCCGTCTGACATTCCAGCATTCCAAGCTGTTTTGACAATTGTTCATGTCTTTGTACATTCAAAGGTTTTGTGAATACATCAGCCACATTTACCTCGGTGTTACAATAAACAAGTTCAATCAATCTATCATGTACAGCTTGTCTTACGTTGCAGTAACGAATATCAACATGTTTACTCCTTGCGTTCACCCTTTCAGACTTTGCCATATGAATGCAAGTCTGATTGTCTTCAAAAACTTTAATTGGAGTTTTCACTTGCAATTTCATATCTTTCAGCAATTGGATGAACCAAATTATTTCTGTACAAGCCTCAGACAATGCTGAGAACTCAGCCTCTGAGGTAGACAGGGCAATTAACCGTTGTTTTCTGGATTTCCACCCCACTAAACTGTTGCCCAGTTTTATTACAATTCCTGAGGTGGATTTCCTGTCTTGACTGTCACCAGCCCAGTCACTGTCTGTGTAACATTCGAGTGATAATGTGTCCAATGGTCTCAATTCTAAAGACACATCAATAGTCCCTTTTAAGTACCTGAGTACTCTTTTAACTGCTTGCCAGGCACTATTCGTTGGTTTGGACACAAATCTGCTCAATATGCCAACTGCATTAGCCAAATCTGGCCTAGACCATTGAGCTAAATAGAGTAGACTTCCTATTGCTGACTGGTATAGGTCTCTGTCACAAAATTCTGTGTCACTGTCATTACATTGAAAACCAGCCACCATGGGAGTTTTAACACTTTTACATTCCTCCATGTGGAATTTTGCAAGCAGATTTTTGATTTTCTGTTTTTGACTTAACACATAAGCCCCTTTTTGCTTTGTGACTTCCACTCCTAGATAGTCATGGATTGGACCCAAATCCTTTAATTCAAAATATTTACTCAGTTGCTCTGCAAATTCTTTAACCTGAGTTTTTGTTTTTGAAATTAAACATATATCATCCACAAAAGATAACAACCACATTTGTTCACTGTTGACACCTTTTGTATATAAACATGGGTCAGCCATTCCATTTTTGAAACCCATTGACTCCAATGCTTCATGCAAACACTGGTTCCAATTCCTTGCTGACTGCTTCAAACCGTAGATAGCTCTGTTTAATTTGTACACAGAGCCTGGCACATTTGACTCATAACCAGGAATTTGAGCCATGTAAATCTCTTCCTGTAATGGTGCATTCAAATATGCTGTTTTTATATCAAAATGATTCACCTGACAATCATATTTTGCAGCTAGAGTTAGCATTACTCTCATTGACTCAGCCTTCACAGTAGGTGCAAAGGTTTCATCATAGTGCACATTCTTTTCCTGTGTGAACCCTTTTGCCACAAGTCTAGCCTTATACATTGTCTCTCCTGACATCAGCAATTTCTTTTTGAACACCCACCTACAACCAACCACTTTTTTACCTTTTGGTAGCATTGTAGGGGTAAACACATTGTATTTTGCCATGGCTTCCATTTCCTCATCCATAGCCTCATACCATAGATTTTTCTCTGGATTTGACAATCTTTGAACATCTGCATAGTTCTCTGGTTCATAAGATATTTGGCACACTCGTACTTCATTGGCCGTATATCTCTCAGGAGGTATTCCCTTTGTACTTCTTTCTGACCGTCTGGGAATAAAAACATTTCTGTTCTCTCCCTCCTCCTCCTCTTCCTCCTCCTTTTTAGGACTTGAAAGAGTTGTGGAACTGTTTGTTTGTCTCTCTACTGGCTGTGGTGATCTGCCTATGTTTTCCTGTATAGGCAAACACACTTCACTGCCGTGCAAACGTTCCCAGTCACACTGCTCCTGAAAACTTGCTGATCTAGAAATTACTATGTTTCCATTTCCAGCATAAAACCTGTATGCTTTTGAACCAGGTGCATAGCCTAGGAATTTCATTTTCCTGGCTTTTGGCTGCCCTTTCCTCCTAGCTACCTTGGGGATGTTCACCCAGGCATCACTCCCAAAAACTCTGAGATGAGCCAGGGATGGCTTCTTCCCAAACATGAGGAAATATGGAGTGTTATCTATTGCTGAGCTCCAAAGCCTATTAGCAATATAATTAGCTGTTAGCATTGCTTCTCCCCAAAAATGAGCATGCAACCCAGAGTCTGTCAACATGGCATCTTTCATTGTTTGCAGAACCCCATTCCTTCTTTCTGCAACGCCATTTTGCCATGGTGAGTGTGGAGCAGTTCGTCTTGCTGAAATTCCTTTCTGCCTAAGCCATTTTTGGAACGTTTCAGCCATAAACTCCCCCCCTCTGTCTGTTTGCAATTGCTTTACTTTGGTAGAGAATTTCCGCTCCACCCAACTCAGCCAATCTTTGAAAACAGTAAACGTTTCACTTTTGTTTTTCATCACATAACAAAAACCATATCTAGTGTAATCATCCACCAGAATTAAAGCATACTTTGCCCCTCCTAATGTTGCAGTCATAGGACCAATTAAATCTGCATGTATTATCTCAAATGCTGCCGTGGCAACTCTGTTACTCTTCTTACAGATTGGAGCAACCTTGGATTTAGCCACCTTACATGCAGTACAGTCTAGATATTTGTCACAGGCTTTTACATTCAGTCCTACACACATTTCAGGCATTTTTTTCAGTATTTGGAACCCAACATGTGCAAGTCTCCTATGCAGCAAATGCACACAATCATTATGCAAAGGTGTGTTATTCATAACAGAATTTACATTTCTAGATGTTTCTAGACCTTTAGGCAACATTTCATAAAGATTGTTCCTAAGTACACCTAAAGCTACAACATTGTTTTGTTTGCTCACTTCACACTTGCTGTTTGAGAATGATACACAATATCCTTCCTTATCCAAACAAGATACACTTAACAAATTGTGTTCCAAACTTGGCACACACAGAACCTTGCTTACAGTTTTATCAATACATGGCACATATACACAACCTTCTGCAGTCACAGCTGAAGATTTGCCATCTGCTAATGTAACATGGTCCCGGCTAGCAGAATGTAGACTTGTAAACAAACTCTGGTTGTTCACAATATGCTGACTGGAACCACTGTCCATCAACCAGGTACATTCTGGGTTGTTCTCTGCAGCTTTAACTACGGAGACCTTCGGTTTAGCAGATTTTTTCTTGCTTGTTGCTGCTTTCTCCTTCGTTTGGTTGGGACAATCTCTCCGCAGATGCCCGGGCAAACCACAACGAAAACAACGCCGAACTGTAAACACTTTCTCCTTATCTTCACAAGCTGCTTGTTTAACGTGGGTGTCTCTAGGCTTGGCAGTCTGCCTCTCTTGCCTCTTCTTTTCTTCTTCCAGCAATCGGCCGGTCAGAAAACGAAGCGTGAGCTCGGATTCTTGCATTGCTTCCAGGCTCAAAACAAGATTGTCCCACGAATCATCCAGGGAGCTGAGAACGACGTACACTTTGTGGGACTCAGTGAAAGACATGCCGTGCTCCTCCAGATCCGCAAACAGTTGCCTCATCATGCTTAAATGTGCAGATATGCTGGCTCCTGGTTCAAGTTGTGCTCTGTACAATTTTCTTGTTAGCATAACTTTGCTGGCTGCCGTTTCTCTCACATAAATCTCTCTGAGAGTTTTCCAGCATTCCTGCGCGGACACCAGCCTCCTTACATAAACAAGTTGGTTATCTTCTAAACACAAGATAATGCTTGCCAAAGCTTTCTCTATGTTTCTCTGCTCGTCTTCATCTGGCTGAGCTGGAGGGTCACAGACAACCGTCCATAAACCTTCTCTCCTTAGATATTGTTCCATCTTAATGCTCCAAGCCAGATAATTGTTTTCATTTAGACGATTGAGTGGTAGATTAGCTGCCGACATACTTGCTGCCATCTCAAATTACTGCACACAGATGTCTTGCTTGCTTTTCAGCTTTCAGCCCCTCCAAGGCACTCAGCAACGACACTCACCGGACTGCAGATTTGAGAAGTCACTCTTCACTTCCAGGATTCTCACAACGCTCTGCCACCACGCAGGGAGTCCTCTAGGCTGTCTGGACACTCTGGACACCTTGGGTAGCCTTGCAGCTCTAGTAGCCCTAGCAGCCCTAGCAGCCCTAGCAGCCCTAGCAGACTGGGCCCATAACCTGTCAGAGTTTGTGATGCACTGCACTCTCTGAGCATGTACAGAGTGCAAGCACACAGCAGCGGAATAACAGCAGAGCTCACTGGTAGCAGACAGATGTCCTGGTAATCAGTAAACACTCAGACACAGCAGTGTTTTAAACTACTATACTAAGTTTACTTACAAGTATTTACATAGAACAAAACACTCCTCTAATATCTTCAGCAATACTTCCAACCAACCATAACCTACCACTAACATTCACCATCATCATCACCCACACTGTTTCTCCACATGCTGTACATTTATAGCACTGTGGACCTATCACAGCGTTGGCTGCATATCTCCCCATGTGTTGCTATGCCTTCCAGCACACAGGGAAGAAACCAAATGACCTTGGTCTTTAGGTGCTTACCAGCTGCACTTGATTTGGCAACTGTACAGATTACTTGAGATATCAAGTCATCTCATGTCTCTCTTACTTTTCTTCTTAGTAACAGAAAAAATACATTTGCTTTTACATTTAAACAAATAAAATCTTAACACATGTAAGCATACATAGGATTGCAACCTTAAATGGGCATTTTGTTGTGCTTCTGTGTGATCAAATATGTGGATTGGCTTTGGAGTTCGGACTCTTCCTCTGCTTGTATTATGTTCCTTAGGTGAATTGCCAGGCTTTTGACTTGCCAGCCCCCCCCCCCCCCACTGCAATGATTATGAGACTAGTCGCATCCTCTGTGAGAGCCGCTTCTCAAATTCTCAAATGTACCCATAAGCCCCAAAAGGTTGGGGATCCCTGGATTAACCTTATGTGTACTACCCTTAGCTCCTCAGAGGAAGGGCAATATAGAAATGAAACAAATATGTAGATAAATATTTGCTCAGAAGTAAGCCCCATTAAATCAGTAGGGTTTATCCACTAGTAAATTTTAGTAAGACTGAGTTTTCAATATTGTGCCATAACTTATGGCATTTGGAGAGTTTTGGCTATTGGGTGGTACAACAATTAAATAAATAAAAAAAATAACCAGTTCATTAGACACAGTTTGTATGGGGGGGAGTTCATTTTGAGGTTTCATTTTCCTAAATATATCTTACTTTTATAAAATAGTCCTTTATTTTGCCTTGGGTATTCAGGCTCTCTTGCCAAACCCCCAGTGAGTCTTCAGTTGTCTGAAACAAAATTACTTGATAAAATGCAAAGAAGAGATAAATGGTAAAACTGAAAATCAACCTGAGTTATATAGGAAAGGTGTGTACTGACTTACATCTGTTTTACTCATGACTACTGGATGCTGTGTGTCTTAAATGACTGTTTTACCACTTTTACTGTTATATAGTGCCTAGTAACTGATCATCATCACCACAGCAGCAGCAACCCCAGAAGCCCTTATCTGCCTTGGTTTAAGGTCCCCTCTACAAGGATTCGCTTTTGCGCCTGGTTAGGCGATTATGCGCATAATCGCAGAAGCGCTTTTACGCCTAATCCCTCTGCACGAGAGGCGGCGAGAGGCGGCGAAGCGCATTAACAGATGTCCAAAATGCGCTTTACAAGTAGTTAATGCACATAAGCGCTTATTCACACAGTCAAAATGCGCTTTAACAGATGGAGCAAAATAAACTCGTGATTTAACGTGCATTCGATAATGCGCATAATCGGGGAGATAACGTGCCTCTACGCCCGATTTGCGCTCCGTTCTTGTAGAGGTAATTTTTTTAATGGGCCTTGAAAGAGCTTTAAATGCCTCTTGTAGAGGCACCCTATGAAGGAATTGGACAGTGGCAGCCTTTTGTTTGTGTCTGCTAGAAATTGGCACAGAATAATTTGGAGAACAAACAAATGCTCTCTCCGGAACCATTATATATTACAGGAAGGGAATTACCTTCCAGTCCATATGCAAATTGAGTGACCCAATCTTTTACATTCCATTATGTATGTTTTTCCCTTCCTACCTGACCATAGGGAACGTTTTGGAGAGGTGGAGGGAGGAAGTATAAGCACTCACACCATATATCACAGGAATTTGGAGCAATTGGTAACGTAGAAATAGTAGTGTTAACTTAAAAGCACACCTAGTTAACTGTATATATTTGTTTACAGCTCCCAAACATTTGCACACATGCTCAACTATTGTGGTATCAAGGTAAGTATGCACATAAATAACTGAATATATCAGGATCTTGGTGTTGCAGCGTAAATTTTTGTCCAACCATACATCAGACAAAAACAACTGAAAGCTTTAAAGAAAATCTTTACTTAATATTATCAGACATTTACTTGTTACAACTTAAAGCAGGCAAAAGTGAAACCAAAACCAGCATTCCAACTTCCTATATATATTAACCATTTAGAGGCTTTTCAACCAGTTATTTTTGTCTTCATACAGTGCATTTTAACTAAGCTCATGACATATGTACTAATCCTGGAATTTAACTCGAGAGGGGGGAAACAAACCTCAAAACTAAACGAACACATTTGGGTTGGAAGACCATGGAAGAAAGCAACATCCGTCTTTACTATAGGTTCTCAGGGTGTCTTCACATGGGGCATTTTCTCCAGCGATTTACCTCTTCTTCCTGTTCTGGATTTTTGGGGGTGTTTAAACAAATTCTTTACACAGCCAGTTTTTTTTTCTTTTTATGCATAAGACTAAATGCCATTTGCTAGGGTGGGTGGAGCCTTGCAGGATGTTATCAGTTGTTCACCCCTCTGGTGTAGCCCCTCTCCACTCTTAGCATAAAATGAAACACTTCCTCAGAAATTCAGAAGTCCATCCCCCTCCCATTCAAGTCAGTTATGGCCCTGCAAAAGCAACAGTAACACTTTTCTCGTTTGTGTATACACTTGGAGAGGGGATTGTGTTGAAGGGTGTTACACTTCTCTCCTGTGTGTGTACGTGCACGTGGGGATTGAATAGAAAGGGCTAAACGTTTTCCAAGCAGCACATGCAGAGCAGCCCCCATCCCATTGCTAAGCGCTGATTCTTCGCAAGTTCAGAAGTCTGCATGTTCAGAGGTCCACCTCCCCCAACTCCACCTGCAAATCAGTATTGTCCCTGTAAGAGCGTCTTTGCAGCTATGACCATGCTTCCCAGCCATGCAATTTCTCTCCTGTCTGAAAAGACTCTAAAAGAACAGTAACACTTTTCTCGTTTGAATAGGGGGATTTAATGGAAACGGGTTGCATCTGCTCACGTCCATTGCAAACACCATCTCCTTCCCATTGCCCATCTGCTTAGGCATTCCAAACATACTAGGTTGAGCAGGAGCAGAGGAGCAGAGGAGCGGAGACACTCCTACCTGACGTCAACCCTGCACCCCCCAAAACCCACCCACACGAAGAAGGACATAGCACAATAGAAGGATTGCATGGGGAAATGACGGCGGTTTCATCGCTTGACTGTCAAAAATACTGTATTTTCCCCATAGCAAAATAACACAAGAAAGGGGGGGGGGGGAAGACATGAGACAGCAACGTGTAAAGCTCGCAGGAGAACCAGCGACCAAACCATGATGATCACATGGGGGAAACTAGTATTGACAATCTCATCTGTTAATTTGTCAGCAACAATAATAACCACTCTCAGGCTCAATTCAACATGCAGAAAATGGCGAATGATACAACCCTTCCTCCTCAAGGCTATAATGGTCATCATTTAAAAAACACAACACATTTCTGCATATACCGAGTTAAAAACACACACACCCTAATATGCTTTCCAAGAAAAGGGAGTTTGCTTTTGTGATACTTGTCTCTCTACCCATCATCACCACCATAGCCCTGTGGAAAGAACACTAAACTTTTGCAACCACCTTCTGGTATAAGAACTTAAGCAGACCTTAACTTTAGAGATGCAACATTTCTGGAAATTTTGAAGCCACAGAAAATGCCAAAAAACCATAAATTTGGGAAGAAACAGAAACATATGCAAAACTAATTTTACGTGCTCTTGTACAGACCTAAATACACTGTATTGTATTAGGAAGTTAAAATATATTATCTATAACTTGGTTTGCTCATAAACTATCATAACAATAAACATTTAAAAGTAAATTCAGGAAATGTGTAATTATTATCTGACTAAATTAAATTTTTCCATTTAATCAATCAAACATGATCATTTCATGAACAAATCAAGTTATACATAATACATTTTAGGTTCCTAGTTTTTGCCTGTCCAGAGGGAACTTCAGCAAGTAGTACCTGAAAGATCTGAATCAGCCTAGAAGTCAGAAGAAGCAGGAAGAGGTGGAGGCAGAGGAAGACTGATGTACAGCATCTATTCCTGTTTGTGAGGAATTGGTCCAGATAGAATTCAGGGAAAACTGGTCTGAATGAAAAGTCATTGACAGCTTACCTAGCTGGGAAAGATCCTCTTACCTATTAGGAATGGTAACCAACCATATTTAATTTAAGAACCTTTAAAACCTTTGTAAATATTTTCCCTTGATAAACATCTAAATTTCTGTTCGTTTTGAGAGGTTGTCTCTAGTGATGGTGCCAATCCTATGACATATGTCTTTTAGGTACAGGGGGTTTGTTGAGTCCCAGGGCAAGGGCAGAAGGCACATGAGGCAACCAATTTGCTTAAGCTAAACAATTCTGGGTCTGGTCAATGCTCACTGGAAAGACCACCTGCGAATCCCATGTACCTCCTTGAGTTCCATGATGGAAGAAAGGTGGGATATAAATGTAAAAATAAATAAATAAATATTATTTTGGTGGCTGCAGTTAAAAGTTTTATAGCTAAGGCAGCATTTCTTAACAGTGAGATCTAATTGGGAACTTTATTAAAACCTGTTGCAGTGTGTTTTATAGACCCAAGCCTCAACGTTATTTTTTTTCATTTAAAAGCACAGGTGAAATAACCCACATATTGTTCCATCATATGTGGCAGGATACCCTACAGTGTTTCTCTTACATGTGTGTTTTAGAACTACATTCATCTAACCAGAGCAAGCCCGGAAACACAGGACACTACTGAATAAAAAACTAATGGTCAAGAATGATATGGTGATTCCAGTCACATGAATGTAAAAGACACATTGACTAAATAATTTTATTAAGAAATAAGAGAAATAACTACACTGAGGATCTTATAGAAAGGATTAAAAAAAAGACATCTCCCACCCCCAAACCCTATGACTTTGAAATTTCCAGAAATGTTAGATCTACAGTCTTCCTATTATACATTTTTTGGAAATCTCTTGTGTTGGGGTGGGTGGGGGAGTAAAGGCTCAGTGGTAATATATGAACACTTTGGAAAGTAGAAACCAAATCAGAATAATATGGCTAAACATTTTATTCAACATTCTAAAAGAAAACACTTTATAAACCAATATGGTTAAGTTTTACTATTTTTCAGAGAAAAAAACAAAAAAGGATTTGGGGGGGGAATGGGGGGGAGACTTTTTTCCTTTAATTTTTCCAGGACTTCAGATCTCTAAATCTTACCTCAGAAAATCTTCGTATATCTTGGGTTAGAGTTCCCACCCTTTTCCATTGAAAATATTTGAGCAACTTCAGAATTGCAGGGTTCACAGCATTATCGGATGGCACTGTCCGGAAGAAATAAGGATACTTTTTCTTATCAGCTAACTCTGGTGTTGTTGCTGCAAATGAGAGCTGTAAAACAGAAGGAATTGGGGGTGGGATTCAGTTAGCTTTAACTAACACAAGATACTGATACAAGATACTGATATATGTTTAAAAAATGTTAAAAGGAAAAACAATTATTCAAATTTTATTTATTTATTTATTACATCTTTATACTGCCCATCAGCTGAAGCTCTCTGGGCAGTGCACAATTAAAAACCATAAAAATAACAGTATAAATTTAAACATTAAAAAGTTAATAAGGCAGTGTAAAACGAGCTACATTAAAAACCAGGGAAAGCCTGTGTAAAAAGGTATGTCTTCAGGAGGCGTTTAAAAGTTGTAACGTTTTCTGCCTCCCAAACCTCATGAGGGAGGATTTTCCAGAGGATGGGTGCCACTACAGAGAAGGCCCGCCACCGAGGTTCTTCATTTTAACCCTGTCCACCATTCCATTCTAGCCTCAGCTATATCAGTCAATCCTCCATTCCTCTTCTGTCTCAATGGTATAGTCAGGCTTTTACATACAAATCATAAACTTTATTCAGAAATCCATAAGCAGGGTGCCACAACCAAGATGGCCTGCTCTACAGTTGTCTCCAACCACATCTCAGATGGTGTCCAAAGATTAACACATTATTCAGGGACCTAGGCTTATGCCTACAACACCCAGCATGCCTTGGGCAGGAGGGAAGACTTATCAGGCTTTAGCAGCCATTATCTGGTAGTGGCTCGCCCTTCTGGGCCTGAAGGGAGAGCACATGGGCCAGCTGCCTCAGTTGCTAGGCTCCATCGAGAGCAAGCCTATTGCCAACAGCAACCAAGCGAACCATCAGTCAGTCAGCCAGCTCCCTCACGGCCTACCTATGAGCACAGTGTAGTGTGGACTGGCTCAGCCAGCCTTCCCATGAGCTTGAGCAGCAGGACTCCAATTGAGCAAGTCGGGCACCACAGCAAAAGGCATGCTGGGAGTTGTAGTTTTTGTTTGCTGTGGGGACAAGGAAAATTATGGCAACAGCTTCAAGGCAGCCTTGGCCATGCATTGAAGGTGAGAGAGAGCCCAGGGGGGAGGGGTTGAAACTAATTTAATTTGTTTTAAAGTTACCTCACAGGCCTAGGACTGGCCTACCTTGAAGGGTTGTCATGAGGGTGAGAGAGGAAAAAAATACATGAATTTAATTTGTTTAAAGGTTAACTCTGGCCTAGCACCTCCCTGCTACTTTAAAAAGATTACCTCACAGACATATATTTTAGGGGGCTCAAGCAATGCCAGGTAGAAACTTGAAATCTGGCATGCTGATAGGTCTGGCTGTACAATGTACCACAGAAATCTAAAAACATGACATTTTGGATTTTAAGTATTTTTATGTCAGCCGAGTCACCAGTGGCCTTCACCATCCTGGCTCTCTGCCAAAATCTGTTAAATGTAGATACTATACAGTAAATTATGCCAATAAAGTGTTCTGTGATCTGGCTGCTTTCCTTTTTTCATAATAATAACTTCAGAGCACATGCATACAACAGTTCCTCACGTCCACTGAGATCCACTTCCCTACTATATGTTATTCAGATATCTGGGCAATGCCGGGTCTATTCTGAAAACACATTTTTAGGTTTGGATCTTTTTAGCTGGTAGAAAGGGTGTTGTGTGTCCTGATTGTTTTTGAAGTTTAGACAGCTGCTCCAGCTAAGGCATGATGGGAGGTGTAGGCATTTGAGGTAAAACAAAAAATGTGGTTTATCACGAAGCTCTAATTTAAAATACAGTTCTTATTAACACAATTTTCCATTTATTCTAACAAGACAATTTATGAGCTCAACCAAACTAAAAACAACCAACCAACCTAAAGATGAATAAGTTGCAGAGATATGTATTATTTATCAAATAAATGTCATAAGCATCATTCACGGACCTGAGCAACACCAGGCATATCAGCTAGTATATGATAATAATGGCTCAGATTTGTTACACAAGATATAAAAGCTACCAATAGTTAACCAGAGGTCTGAATGGGAAGGTAAAATGTACAAATATGTAATGATGTCAAAACGTGTGAACTATATCAGCATCAGAGACAGTAGAGAAACATAATAGGTTTGTTCAAGAGTTATCAAAGTATTTTGTATACTGGAAAAAACCAAAATGACACTCATCAACTGATATGACATACATTTTCTATTTATAATAATATTTGATTACAATGGAATCCTTTTGTTGAGATTTGACTAAACTGTATTTATTTTAAGCCTCATAACATATTGTTATTTTACAGTTTGTATAAAATGTTGTTTTAAAAACAAAAACAAAAAGTACTCAGTAAAATCAATATGGATGTCTCAGTGCTATACAAAAACACATATAAATTCAAACACTGCCTGAGAACCCCTTCAAGCAATGTTCAATATTATGTTTTTCTTAGAGGAAATATGATTAATATTCATTTTTTAAAAACCTTAAAATTCAGTAGTCCCCTTTGAGCTACTTTATCAAATAAAAGAAACAGGTCAGAAGTAAAAAAAAAATTGAGGAAATATTACAGAATGTGTTTTTAATATTTCATGAACGATCAAATGTGTGTCTCAGTGAAAAATGCAATTTAATTAGCTGCCGCCAATCCTTTGGAAGTCTGCTAATAAATTAAGAACTTATTCAAGAGAGTCTTTAAAATTAATTTGTTTCATTAACAGACAAGGTTGAGAGGAACTGAACAAAAATATGGTTATTTCTTAATAACTTCCATTCTGGTCTAGGACAAAAGTCCCAGAATGTGAGAGACACCTACTTTAACCATGAGTGACAGGTATTTCTGGCCAAAAATGTTGGTAGGAATAATAAAAACTGCCAAGAGAACAGATCAGAGCTCTACAAAAGGGGAGAATTTTTCAGAATTTTGCTTCTCGTTTATTTTCTTGCTTGCAATTATAGTTTTACACTAGAGATACTCTTATCTATACATGACTGGCTAATTAGCTCAGTTTTCACCCTAATCTTTATAACATAATCATGCTTTTGACCCTGCAATACTTATCAATGAATGCCATTAGCAAATCATGCCATTCTGTGATCACCTGGGCTGGTTCTTCAGCATGGTTAAAAAATAAAAAATAAAAACTACTCAAAAGTCAGGAAAGGATGACAATAGGCAAAAACATATGGAGGATTGTTTGTCCATGGGCATTTGCATCAAAACTTATTGAGGGCGACCAAGTAAGGGCTTCTTTGGACAGTGGGAGGGGAGTTACGTTGAAACAAGACAAACTCTTCACGCTTTCATGACAAGATGCATCTGCCAAACCTCAAATCCCTTCTACTCTAGGGATGGACAGACTTCAGGATTACAGGATCTGTGTTGCTGTTTATTGTATCCCCAAGATCAACTCAACTGCTGCAACAGACATATATTTAAAAATAGAAAATAGACCCAGCTTCACACAGGTTGGGAACAGCTCCTAGTTTGATACAACAAAGCCTGCACACACTTCTGAGTTGGATGCATTGTGCCTGCCACATCTGAGTGAAGCCATGTCCACTGGAACCCCTAGGCATGGCCTCTGTCATGGAGTTAACCTGTTCAGTTTCAATTTCAGTTTTTCGTTTACCAAGTATTATTGATTTTATAATGCTTTTTGTACGGTTAAAATTACAGTGCTGAATTGTAGTGCTGAGTTTGATAGTTGAAATCAATCAAATGGTATTGAAGCTATATTTTAAAATTTTGACTGGCCACCATTTTGTTTCAAGATGGCAACTTTGTATGGTTAAAATCTACTTGCTGCAGTGCTGAATCATGATGCAAAGTTTGGTTGGAATCAATCAAATGGTACTGTAGAAGTAAATCTGTAAAAAAATCTGATTGGACACCAATTTGTTTCAAGATTGTGGATGAAATGTTCACTATGCCTAAAACTATTCCAGATAGAGGTAGAACCAATCCTAAAAGTTTCATAACAATCGATCAAATGGCACAGAGGCAGTGAGTGTCCAAATATTTCAACTGGCCACCATTTAATCTCAATCATAATAATAATAATAATAATATTTATTTATATCCCACCTCTCCCTCCGGATCAAGGTGGGTAACAACAATAAATATAAAATACAAAGACCACAAAATAGATGATATATTAAAAACAAATAAAAACCAATACATCATTAAAAACATCTTAAAACTCAACTGGATAGGCCTGCTGGAAGAGAGTAGTCTTCATGGCTCTCTTAAATTAATGAAGACTGCTAATTTGTCTAATCTCCTCTGGAAGGCCATTCCACAGGGTGGGAGCAGTAGAAGAGAAGGTCCTCCAGGTAACACTCGTCAGCTTAGTTCTGGCTGATTTGAGTAAGTTCTTCCCAGAGGACCTGAGTGTGCGGGGCGGATTATACGGGAGAAGGCGATCCTGCAGGTAACCTGGACACAAACCAAGAGGGCAGTAAAAATTTTCACTATGCCTAAAACCATCCCAGATAGAGGTACAACTCCTGAAAGTTTCATATGAATCAAATGAACGGCTTTCAAGTCCATCGAAGACATACAAGCAAACACTTCATTCTGGACCACAAATCTGAGTACTAGAAGGGAACAGAATTCAGTCCTTCCACACAAAAAGTCTCCTGGTTACCCTAAACTTTCCTCATTTCAGCAATATAATTTAGGGCAGATGGAGGAAGTCATTTTTTTTGGGGGGGGGAGTCATTTTGTTGCTAGTATTATTAAACAACTGGGAATCAGAAATCCTTGCCAATCTGCAAACCACCCAAAAATCTACCATTACCTTCTGCCAACCCTTGTTCTACATAACTACTAAAGGTGTAACAGCCCTGTCCTCTTTTGCATCTGACCACCCTACTTATGAAGAAAAGCTTAAGGGATCGAGACTTTTTCACTGTACATCTCTAAAATTTGAACTGTTTAGAGAGGTGGATTAGAGATAAAATATTATCTCAATCCTGGTTGATAAGCAGCAGATTCCACATTAACAAAATTCATTTTTCCACAGAGTGCAAAGCTAATCTATGCAATACATTACCACAGGATATAGTAATTGATCAGAGAACAACTATGATACATGGTCAACAGGTCCATCAGTGGCTTCTAACCACAATAGCAGAATAAGAAAACTCCATGTCCACACTATCTCTGCAGAGAATATCTCTGTTTTTCTGACTATGGAAAACTTGGCCACTGAGGGAGAAACTAGACGAAATGGTCTGTGATTGAGTATGCCATATCTTTAAAACATTTAAAAGCAGCCACAGTTTAAAAGAACACAATCTAGATAAATGCAAGCAGTTTTTAGTCCCATTAGTTGCAAAGGGAGAGTTCATAATTTGCTTTCACTTTTCCCATTGGAATGGGAAGTTAAATGTGCTAACTTTGGTAAGATTGCATACATAAGATCATCTCAGGTTAATTTGGGGTGTCCTGACAGAACTCCAATGATGATGACGATACTTTTTTTCTTCCAGAGATAAGCTCTTGTAATATTTTGTGCCTCCAGGTGCCAAAATAATTTGGCCAGCCTTGGATACTATGCACCTTGACAGGGGCCATTGGTTTTTCACCTCAGGCAGCAAAATGTCTTGGCCCAGCCCTGGGTACACGAAAATGATGGGGAAAACATCAAAAGTTAGCCAGCAAAAAGTTAGGAAAATGTCAGGTATACAATATATCAGATAGAAATTAGAAAGGTCTTAGTTCTACCTTAAACCAACAGTGATTGGTGACTCAAGCCCTTGTGGATACAGGAAGAGAAAGAAGCATGTTTTAAAACATGCAAACTGCAGTACTATATTTAGCATATGAAAATATATAAAGTCTACCTTGTGCAGGTGATACAAGTGAAAAGTTTAATTACCCTTAAATCCGCTTTTTCACTCTCAGTTGTTCTTAACACTCGCACTTAATGTTACACTGGGCTATCAACTGACATCTTTGGAACAGAAAGCTTGCAAGTGTGAAAACAGCTGTGACAGTAACTGCTTTATAATCACAACAATTGGGCTGTCATGTCAGCCTTTCTACCTCTAATTTGTCTTAAGAGTGTATGGAGTGCAGATAACAAAAGATCATTCTAAAAAAAAGAGTAATCAACAGAGGATTGCAAGATATCATAAAACAATAAGTGAAATGATCTCTCTGAAAATGTGATATGTATTCAACATCTTTGTCAAGTCATTATTAAAAGCACCCTGCTTGGAATAAACTTGAAGGGGTTTTGTACAGAATCTATTATATTTTTTATTGTTGCAATAATGTGTAGGCAGTGCTGTTCATGATCACTTTACAGGAGGAAAAGCAAGCATGTGATAGAAATGTTAGAGCTGCCACTTATACAGGGTTGCTGTTACAGGTACAAAAGGCAGAATTTGACAGGTAAATCTTTTCCCTTCACACCATATTTTTGTGCTGGGCAAAGGCTGAATGGGAGGAACAGTTCACATGTCAATTTCTACCTGTTATGCAGATGCTAAACAGAAACTCTGCCAGGAAAAAGAATGGACAATCCTAGAACCTGCTGCAACCAAGACCTGGGACTAAACTATGAGTCTGTGAAAAGATGATGCGGCAAATGGTTTCATGTCAAACCCCACAATCAATACATTTAATAGAAGTATGAGAGTACTGATCTACGTTCTCCAAATAGAAGAAACTTGCATCTCACCTGTGAGGCAGACAAGACTTGTAGGTGTGGCTTGTCATGCAGGGTTAAAGATGGACTCTGTCCTCCTTTGCTATAGTTGTATTGAAGAGGTGTAGAAGAGGGAATTTCAGAAGATGCACTGTATCTCAACCCTCCATGAAAGCCACACATGCTGCAGTTCCTCTTTCTAAGCAACTACGGAAGAATCAAGAGGTGCTCTACCCTCCATTGCATCTGTTTATTCTATATTAAGGTGACCAATTGTCCAGATTTGCCCAGTTTTTGCTCTCTCCTGGGAGTCCCGGCAGATTTGCTATAAGGTCCGGGCAGAGAAAAGGGACTTACCAGCTCTCTGAGTTGCTTCAGTTTCTTATTTGGCGGCTTTATTTTTTTTCCTTTCCTGAGCTGGAGGGTAAGGTGTGGAGACGGAGACAAATCTCCACAAGGTTTTGCAACTATGAATCAAATGAAGATTTCTGATTGGCTGCCAACCTGCCAATCAATGTCTGCCACCAGAGCAGAGGATTATTTAAAATATTGCAAAGCACACGCGATGTAACAGTTTCTGCAGTGTGGTGTTTAGAACAGTATTAGTCTGACTCTCTGGTACTTTGGAGTTTTCTGGTGAGGTTGTGGGGCGGGGAGAAAAGGGGAAGGAAATGCAGGCACTGCTGCAATTCCCTGTACCCCTATTCTTTCTGCCTGCCTGGGCCTACACCTCTGTAAACCCCAAGACCGGGTAGTTGGGATGGGATGCAAAGTTGGTCAGGGAAAGCAGGCATCGCCACATGGTTCAGTTCCCTCCCTTTTTCCTGTCCAGGCACCTCTTCAAATCTGGGGTGTTTGCATGCTTTTTAAAATTATTATTGTTGTTGTTGTTGTTCTGGGTGGTGTTGGGTGAGAGCGTGAAGGCAGGAAGCCTTGGGGGGGTGTTCATGTTTTCCCCTCTTACTCCCTTGCCTGGCCCCACAGAGCCTTTTAAAGCTGAAAAGCTTGTGGGGCGCGGAAAGCGTAAAGGCAGGAGGCGCCACTCCCACATGGTTGCCTTTATGTCTTTGTATTCCCTGCCCAGCCCCACCACAGCACCTTTTCAAGCAAAAGCGACTAGGAATTTCTTTTGCATTTTTGAGGAGGAGGAGGAGGCAGGAGGCATCACTTGGTTCTCCTCCCTTCCTTTTCCCTGCTCAGGTGGGCCCTGAACATTTTCAAAACTTCGGCTATGGGGCGGTATACAAATGTAATAAATAAATAAAATAAATAAATAAAACTGGGAAGATGCTGGGAAGATGCTGGGGAGGTTTTTTTTAATTATTTTTTTTTTTTAACATTTTTTAAATATTAAGATTTTTTTATTGGTATTAAAGGGCGAGGGTGGAAAATAATTGCAATGCCCCTAGCTAGACCCTTCCTCAATAAAGAGGATTCAGCAGTGGTTTTTTTGTATCCTGGCTTGTAAGATCACAGGAGTGCTAAAATTCCTATCTGATTATTTTAGGATGTTCCACCCACATATTCAAGCAAATAGGACACAGTATTTAGAAAGAGCTTCCTTTGGTAAACATGGTATGTGTCTTTGCCACTCTAAAAGCAAAGTTACAGCACAAACCTAAGAATACTCAGATGACAGTCCCACCGAGTTCACTTGGACTTGCACTGAGGTAAAACTGCATAGTATTGCAACTTAAAAAAGAAGGAAGGGTGGAGAAAAGGTGAGAGAAGGGGATACAGATGAAGGCATTGAAGACATAGAATAGCAGCGTATGTTTCCCCACATTTAAAGACTATAAAAAGTACAATAATTATTAGAGCCCCTAAACATATATGGAGTGCTTCAGTCGTGTATAACAGCATTTCTATCCCAAATAATCTATATATGGTCACAGATTATTATTTTTAATGTTTTAATTGAGATATAGATATATAGATATATATACTATCCTTTTCTATAGTAATAGTTATAACGGTGCTTACTCATAAGTGGGTTCAGCATCAGGGAAGCGGAAGGAAATCCTACTTTGTTCCTACAGTCATGCTAGTGTGATGTGATGAGTTAAAGGGAAAATCCTTTACATGTTGAAAGAGAAAAAAAGGTTTACAGCTCCCAGAATCCCCTTACCCAGCATGCTTTCAATTGTAGGACTTTTTTCTCTAAACATGCATAGGTTGCACCTTAAGTGAGTTTAAAATGTAAAATTCTGCACATGTGTGGAATCTTTTTAAAAAAATAGTAATTAGAAATTATTATTATTATTATTATTATTATTATTATTGCTCTTGCATCAGGAATGTAGCAGCTGTGCAGTGTGGAAAGGTATACCTGCCATTTGAAGCGAAGTGATGCATTTTAGGACATAAAAGGAGACTATAAGACTATTACATTCAGAATTGTTTAACTACACCATTGTAAGATGGTGCCTGTTTATGCAGCGAGCGATGCCCAGCCAATTACTACACTTTGCCCTTGTAGACAGTGAGGTTTCTGGCAAGGAGGAGAGCAGGTGCACTGGCTGCTGAGTTATTCAATGTTGCTTCTTCCAAGCTGGCCCAGGTCATGTTCTGTTTGGAATTTATCTGTAAATGTTTAAGGTGCCATACAGCTTTTCCCATTTTTGTTTGTTTGTTTGTTTGTCCTAGCCATCCACACTTGGTAAACCTACAGAGTGGAGAACAGCACAGACTTTTCATTCACAGAGGTGGAGAGTTCATCTTACATATTTATGCCTCTATTCTTAGGGGAAAAGGGGGGTTTGATCCCCCTTGACCTCCCAAAAGTGGAGATGCCATGTCATAATAAAAACCTATATCTGAGCCATGCTCCAGGAACTCTCCCGTTCAGTGCCATGATGTCATTTTGCAATTTATCTGTAAGCATTTAACATGCCATACAGCTTTTTATGGGGAGAAGCTGGTACAGTGTGGAGGATGTCTTAAGACTGTTAAGGATAAAAATCCACTTTGGTTGTAAGGCATCTCTATTTTCTTGAGCATAATATAGCTGTATGGAGAAAGTCCGACAGACAAAGGACTTCTGGCAGTGTGAAAAGAAGGTATATTTATACATAGTAGCATCTTAACTAATTAGCAGTTGGCAACATTCTAAAGCTAAACAAAGATAGATCAAAGAAACGTCTTCATTATACCTTATCAACAGATGGCCCATAACTTTTCTAGCAATAGCAGATTGACCTGGATGGTCAGTCCTCCTTATCAAGCTAGCTTATTTGTCCCATACTATATCAAAAAGGTCTTGACAGTTAGAAATTCCAATTAAGCATTTCCTTCCAATTAAGAAGTTCCAGCATTACAGTACATTCAATCACATACATCATTTCAATCCCATCACACAGTTCACTTGCAAGAACCAAACTACATACAGAGGCCTACATACACAGCAGGTATATCAAGGCTTGTGGCCTTGCTTTCTCAACTATCTCCATCATCTTCGCATTTTCAAATTGGAAAAATTATTTTCAAATGTGTTTTATTTGTATTATCAAATTTGAATACTTATTTCCAGCATCCTAGGGAAGTATTCCACCAAAGCTTGTGCCATAATAAATGAGTTAGCTTTCAAGGTACCACGAGGCTTTATTATGGTTTTGAATTTAAACCCATTTAAACCCATTTCCTGTCGCCGCCGCCACACCCACGCCTGCCCAGCACCAGCTGGAGATGCGGCTGGAGCAGCAGCCCACCTACTCTAAGGTAAGTGGGTTTTTTTATTATTAAAAAATTAATTGGGGGGGAGGACAGCAGAGGCGGTGCAGCGAACTTATGGCTCGCTACTCCACCCCCCTTCCCTGGCCAGCACGCTCCACTCTGAAAAAACTCGGACTAAATGCCCAACTTTTTTAGTGCGGAACACAGGGCCTTTGCCCCTAGATTGCTTCGAATTGGCAGCAGCGTCATATAACCCAACTGCCGCCATTTCGAAGCCACCACGAGGCAAAGTGCCCGTGAAGAGGTACCCCAGGAAGCAAATCTGAGAATGTGGTCTCTGCGGTGGAGGGTACACTGTCCTTCCACACTGTGATGCATCACAACACTTTTAGATCAATGGATTTATACCTCTGGCTTGTTGAAGAAGATATTCCCTGACTCAGAAGTAGCCCGGAAGTTCTCAAGTGCTCGCACCAAGACAGAAGCAATTGTGAACTTGGTGCTTGCACTGTAGTCTGTGGAAAGTGCCCTGCAAGCAATCAAAGGGTACAATGTGCCGTACTGGAGAGTCTCAGCTGATGGAAACAACTATAGTGCAGTGAAAATATTTCCACTTATAGTCCTATATTTTGACTGGAAGAATGGTGGTTTGCAGTCCAAGCTAATGAGACAGCTGATACAATTGCCCCAAAATGTGAAGGACGCTCTGGAGAAGAATGGCTTGTTTGAGAAGTGCATTGCATTCACAGGTGACAACTGCAATACCATGTTTAGTGGACTACAGCATGATGAGAAAGGAATGTCTTTGCAAACTTGAAAAGGCTGTTGAGGAAGACTACTCTAATTGGTGTGGGTTGCCCAGCACACATTTTGAACAATTGTGTGCATCGTGGGGCAGGCACACTTGATGTGGACGTGGAGAATATTATTCTTAAAATATACCACTACTTCAACATTTACATTGTGACAACCGAGAGTCTGAAGGAGTACTGCGAGTTTGTGGACACTGAATACAGAAAACTGCTTTCTCACAGCAAGACACGGTGGCTGTCTTTATTCCCTGGAATAACAAGGCTACTGCAGATGTTTTCGGCCTTGAAGTCCTTCTTTCTCTCTCAAAGCAAACCAACTGCCGTGCTCAAGACGTTCTCTGAGGATGACTTCAGTAAGATCTACCTGTGGCATATGCACTCAACTCATGAGTGTGTTCCAAGCACACATCAAATTGACCGAATGTTTTCACAGCTCTGTGGTGGAAGTGCTGAAATGCTTGGACACTGTTAGCAACATCCCGCAACTTATGTCCCTGAAAGTCAAGGCACTCCTGGGACAAAATCGCAAGCAGGGACTTGCAGCACAGTGTGACTCATTCTGTGCCCAAGTGGAATGTCTGTACACCACGTGCACTGAATTTCTGAAGACGTGGATGAGACCCCTAGAAAAGTTCTCTATATTCATGTGGATTGCCCTGACTGAGACACCAAACTGGGCTGATGTAGAGACTGCTGTTGAATACTTAACAGAGAAGGGAGTGCTCATAGATGACAAGTGCTTCGATCAATTTGTGAATCTGAAGAAATTTGTGGAAAGTTTGTGTGACGATGCAAACTTCAAAAAGTTGATGGCATACCAGAACTGGACTAAATATTTTGAGAGCACCAAAAACATTGACTGCAACTCAGAACTGTTGAAGACTGCACAGTTCTTTGTTGCTGTTCCCTCTTACAATGCAAATGTGGAGCTTGTTTTCTCTCTAATGCAAAGCCAGTGGACAAAGGAAAGGAACCAGATGTCTGTGGAAATATTGAAAGGGATTCTACAAGTGCATTACAATTACTGGCAAACAGCTTGTAAAGAATTCCATGCTTTCCTGGTTAACAGCCAACCCCTTTTAAGGAAATTGAGATCCACTGAGACATATCCCTGGGCACATTGCAAGGAAGAGTGTTGAAAAAGACAAGGACTCTCTTCACATTCGAACAGGTAAGCATGGCCTCCCTTTGGGACTTTCAAAAGGGCTGCTGGCTAGCTTAGTCTGCTGTGTGTTAACCAGAGTCTGTTCTTTCCTTTTCACAGCCAGCATTGTGTGCCAGGACAGCAAAATGAACGACATAAACTACCACAAAGAAATTTGTACAGCAACTAAAAATAAATGTTAATTTCAGATACATTAAATGTCTCACTTGTTCTTTATTTCAGTGATTTTAACATTAACATATTATGCAGAACAGGCTTGTATTAATTGTGAGCTGTAGAATCAGCCATGTTGGGCTAGGCACGCCCTCTTGGGGGTCAGCCAGGTTGGAGTGGGCACGCCCCTTGGGGTCTGGCCATATTGGGGTGTCCTCTTTTTTGATTTCCAAAATATGGTTACCCTATCCTATATGTCAACTGAGAACAAGCGTGAGGGAGGTACCTTTACAAAAACAGTGTTTTCAACATCAAGTATCAGTTTATCTAAAAAGGATAATTTGATCACAAACAGGAAGCCCAGCAAATCATTAGTGTGAATGCACAATGCCGTTTTCTTTTTCTTCCTGCCCTCCCCTTCTACCTGGCAGTCCTTCCCTGAGTCCCAGGAAAAATGGTAGCCATGATGAATTCCCTCATCAGTTAGAAACCTAGCATTTTTAACTATGCAAAGTTTCTGAGAGTCTTCAAAAGTAGCCTCATATACAACACATTGTAATAATCCAACCAGGAGGTTACCAAAACATGGATAACTGTTGCTATGCTATCCCTGTCTAGATAGATGGTATTCTGCTGAAAAAAGGTGTTCCTAGTCACTAAGGGTACCTCTGTCTCAAATGACAATGATGGATCCAGGAGCATCCCAAAGCTGTGTACCTGAACTTTCAGGGGGAGTGCAATCCTCTCCAGAACAGGTTGATCACCAATTAACTGGGTAGATGAATGGTCCACAACAGTACCACCATCTTATCTGGATTGAACCTCAGTTTATTGGCCCTTATCCAGTCCATTGCACTTCTCAGGTACCAAATCAGGACATCTACTACCTCACTTGTGTTAGATGAAAAGGAGAGGGAAAGCTGAGTATCATCTGCATACTGAGGACACATCAGCCCACATCCTCAGATAACCTCACACAGCATTTTCATGTAGATGTTAAATGGCACAACAAATTAAATTGAGCCCTGCAGAAACCCATGACATACTTGCAACAGAACACAGCAGCAATACCCCAGCACCACCTTCTGGAAATGGCCATCTACGTAGGAACAGAAACACTGTAAAACACTGCACTCAATTCCCAACCCAGACAGCTGATCCAGAAGGATACCATGGTCAATAGTATCAAAAGCCACTGAGAGGTCTAAGAGAACCAACCAGGCAACACTCCCCCAGTTTCCTTCTCAGCAAATGTCACCCCACAGGACAATCGAGGCAGTTTCTGTCCCCAAACCTGGGCTTAAAGCCAGATTGAAATAGATCTAGACAATCAACTCCATCAGTGTGTGCTGGTTTTCAGTTCAAATACAACAGTTAACTAGTTTATTTAAAGATGGGTTCATATGTACAGTTTGGAGCTTATTCACCTGCATTGTGCTGCCTGAAACTCTGGAGAGCCACTGCCAATCAGTGTCAACAATACTAGGCTAGATGGACCAAGAGTCTGACTCAGTATAAGGCAGCTTCCTGTGTTTCTATGTTCTTCCCCAGCATACCATCAAATGAACTGGATTAAAATGTACCAGTTTTAAGCAACATGTGTCCATACACCACACCAGCAAACAGCAGCCATATCTGTGTCATAGGGATAAAACGATATAAAAGACTGCATCTGAAGCATTTTGTTCTGTTCTTCCACTGTTTCTTGGGATAGCTGAAAATGATGCAGGAAGGCTTTCAAACAGCTACATACTACTACTACTACTACTACTACTATATTTATTTCTTACCTGCCTCTCCCTCAGGATCGAGGCAGGGAACAACATTAAAAGGAAATGATATAAAATACATAACACTGATTAAAAACATATAAAAGCTTATACATTATTAAAATACCAATAAAACTCTTAAAATTCGACTGGGTAGGCCGGCCGGAAGAAATATAGCTTTCTTAAATTCTGGAAGACTGTTCAGTTGGTGGATCTCTTCCAGCAGGCCATTCCACAGTCAGGGAGCAGCAGAAGAGAAGGTCCTCTGGGTAACGGTTGTCAGCCTATTTTTGGCTGACTGTAGTAAGTTCTTCCCAGATATGGTGAGCAACAATCACCTCCAAGAGAACTAAAAGGGAAGCTCTAAAAACAGCTCTCTATTAAGATGTTTTCTTTTTGTCCATAGATGTGTAGATGATTAAATGTCCATAAATGTGTGGGTAGCCTGGCTAGTAGACATTTTTGCTAAGCTAGTAGGCTTTACTTGCGTGTCTTGATGCAATGGTAGCAAACGCCTTGGAGTCCTTCAGCTAGGACTCCTTCAGTGAGGCTGTGGACAAGGTTCTTAATATCCAGTCTAATTAATAGTTCAGAATATGGCCAGGTAAGGATGCGATTGTTTTCTGAAATTAACCAGATTCTGGTGTCTCGGTTGAGCAGATTTCATCTGGACCTTTGTAGGTGAGAGAGAGCCCTCTAGCATTTACAGAAAGTCCAGCATGCATATGGAAATCTCAGTTGTAATGTAGATTAATGATGTCATCGACTTGTGGTAGCATGCCAAGTATTTGCCCAGGCCAAGCAAGGGGGATCCAGACTGGAAATGGTTTACAGAATTATTTGCAGACATCTGTCAATCCAGTAGCCTGATTATATGTAGAATGGAAGGAGACTGCACACACATAGTGCAAAGTACCCCTCCCTCCCCACACTTTCCTTGTCAGCAACAGCTTGCAACGTATTGCATGAACCTGTACAGAACACACCTGACTCATAGGCAGGGGCTGTGGATTTCCCTTCTTAAAGGCCTCAGCCACCATACTCCTTTACACAAAGCAAGGGAATATGGGATCACTGTTATTTTTCTTCTCAGCCTGGGATGCTGTGTATGAAGTTTTGTTCGCTCCTGCAAACCTCCATGACTGTAGAGCTGCCACCTCCCTTTTGAAGCAAAGCTGTTTTCACACATTGTGCATCTCTGCTGGGGGATGTTGGGCATAAACTTTGTCCCACTCCTGCAAACCTCAGAGTCTCTGAAAACCCGCAGAGAAAGGTGACAGACAGTAGCCTCCAGAACAAGACAGGCCACTCTGAGAAATGCAGACCACATAGTGGCAGCACAGGGGATGCCAGGACATAGTTTCCAATGCAAAGGAAGCTGGGATACCATCCTGACAAAGCAGGAAGACTTCAGAGGAAGGAGGGGCAATGGCAGGGAAAATAAGCTACACACAGTAGCTAATTTGTCCTATAATGTTAGGGATACACTAGCTTATAAACTACTGAGTAGCTTATAAACCATCATGGCTTAAAGTGACATGTGAACCCGCCCAATATGAATACCACAGAATCTGGGATGGGGGCGGAGAAAATACTGCTGTTTGGGGGGGGGGGGGAAGTGACAAATAATGTGACATAGGGGGTGCTGTTATTCCTTTCTTGTGAGACAATGAAAGCCTTTTGATGGATTTACAACTTTGTGAACTTTTAAAGCTAGAATGAGAGGGGCATTTATTTTATAACACCATTATGGGAATGTAAAAATGTGGAATCAAGATTAATAACCGAAACATTCTGTTTGATAATTGTCCAATGAATGTCTCTAGAACTTTGGATTTTAGTGGATCTAATTATGATATTTTAAACAAGGAGTTTAATAAATTAAATATGAAAAAGGATGGCAGTACAACTAGTAAGTACCTCCCACAGGACTTGTTTGCTAATAAGCTATTTTATAGGGTCAACCAAAGTTTCCAGTTCTCCATAGGCAGAAATATTTTCACTGACAAATGTAACTATGCCACATATTCCCAACAGGACAAAGCTGAAGAATGTGTTCATTTGGAACTTTTCAGCCACCTAAATAGTGACATGAAGCAATTTGAAATTATAGTATAGGCTATCAGTGAAGGACAATTGCTTGCTGTCACAATTTGATTGTGACTTGAGATAGTAGTTGGTGTTTTTCCTATAAACTGTGAAGTCCTGATGGGACAGACTTTAGGAATACTGACTGTTTTTGTTGCTCAGTTTGCGTCCCTTCTCACACTTTTCCACTGTTTTAATTCCCCCTTACAAGGGTATTGGCTGGACTCAGTCCATTTGAGTAAACAAATCTCATCAGTGGGCTGACTTGTTATGTGCAAGAAAAACAAATGAGGACTGTAATCACAAAAGTTTTCTTTCCCCCTTAATTAGTTCTTATTGTATTGCTATGTCTATTCTTCCTTTTGTTGCCCATATTTTTAACAATTTCAAAATAAAATTCCATGTTGAAAGAAAGGAAGAAAACCAATTATACCTTTTTTACTATTCACTAGCTCCAGGTCCCTGGAGGAGCTGGCATGCCCAATGTGAAATGAAGCCTGAATTCTATAATGCCAGCTCCAAATGCCTGTTCTCTCATATTTCACTGGCACTGAGATAATAAAACACTACAGTAGAGCTTGATCATGGACATTATTTCCCCTCTTGTTTCAAAAGGATTATCAAACCACTGTGTTTCTTTGATGACCTCTACCTGATCATGATAACAAATGCTGGGTTGAGGAAATGTAAGTCTATAGAAACATTTAGATTAGGGGTGGGCATCTTTTTTTTATACCCGTCAAGCTGCCCTACCCCTCCAACTTTTGTTTAATTAACGAATTTACTTATGGGCAGCTGGGATCAATTCAGAGCAAATTGAAGGCTTACTGCTGCTGCCATCTTTGTTTCCCATGAACATCTCTTGGCCACAAATGGGGCTCAGAGACATTCTTAGAAATAAAGATGGCAGGTGGCTGCAGGCCAATGGTTTCCTCTGCAGCACATCTAGCTACCAAGAAAAAGAAGGCGGGGGAAGACTCAGGGACTCCTGTCACTTCTGTCTGGTAAGTCAATGGCAGCCATTTTGTGGTGGTGTATATTGTAAAGATTGCTGAGATAATGTATGTGAAGTGCCTTAAACGCTCTAAAGCAATTATATAGCTGTTAGAAGCACAAATCTATTTATATATCCTCGGATACTGGGCAGTATAGAAATGTAATGAATAAATAAAATCTATTTATTTAGAAGCAAGTTTAAGACATGAGTATGGATAGGATTGTAAGAGTCAAAGCACAGTGATGCTGATTATTAGCTAGATAAACTTTGGAATACTAAGATAGTTGTAGAAATTGGTTACCGAGACATTGTGAATATTTATAAGATGATGCATACTTGGGTTGATTTAGGTAAAATTAACCATACCTGATCATAAAAAATCTACTTATCTGCATTCTTAACTGGCATTATTGAAGAAGGGGAGGGTATGAAAGGTTTTTTCTTAATTATCTAAAAAGGAAACCTTTCAAAACTGAAAAGTGCATAAGAAGGAAGAACTACACACACACAAGGAATGGAGGAATGAGAACTTGAGTATTTTTTACTTGAAATAACTTTAAACTTTAAACTTTGAGATTATCATCCCTCTAATCACTACGTAACAACCTCTAATTTGGCTTCTACCTACTTTTTTTTTTACCTAATACTCCACCCAAAATTAATCTCCAGGTTTGTTAAGATAATCCCTGCTATGTTTTACTTCATTGCCTATTGAAGTTTGCCTAAGGTTTTGGTGTGTTTTGCCCAAAAACGGGCAAATCAGCCATTACATGTTTGTCCCAACTGTCATAGGTGTAACCTGAAACATGCATGATATCTAGTAGAGCCTGCACTACAAGGCCCGAAGACTGCTGGCAGCTCCCAGTTACCTCAAGTACAATTCTCCTCCTGCCTGCCTGCCCACCTGCCTGCCTCTCTGGCTCAGTTCGGACAACATGATAATCAACGGCGAGGGGGGGGGGGGTTGAATCAACCGTCAGTTGTGTTGCTTATTGTGACATGTGTCAAGCAACACACAACGCACACACAACTGACAGTATGCTATTTTGGTGAATTAAACAACGGGGAAAAACAACGGGCTGCTCAGTTGTTTATCCCGAAATCCATTGTTTAAAGTGTCGTGTGTCAGGAAACCCACCTCTCTCCATGTACTATTCCAGTCAGTCATAGAGTTCCTCAGCAGAAGCGGCGGAAAAAAACCTGGCCGCTCCTATACAGCTGGCAGAACTTGTGGTGCATCATGGGATATGGCCAGAAGACTGAGGGAGGGAGGAGCAGCCCAGAAGGACGCTGGGACTTTCAACCGCATGACAGGGGGAGGGGCAAGGTGTCATGTGGCAAGCACCGGAAACATAACACACAGTGAGTGTGTTATTAACCCCTCCATTGCCTAAAGTGTCATCCAAATTAAGCCTCTCTCTCTTTGCAGTAGCTGCAGACTCTCATCAAGGGCTAACTAGCTTTGTCTTGTTTGATTTAGTAGTGAGCCGGCTGCTGTGATCTGGTTTACAAGAAGAGGCTTCAGAGCTCATCAGCTGTGACGAAGGGGAAGAGGAGAATGCAGGAGTAATCAGTCAATCAGTTGCAGTTGTGGAGGAGCATGGCTGGCTAGCTGCAGTGGTGCACTGGAAGATTTTTGCAGCACTGAATAGAGCAGAGCACTCAGTGGTGAGAAAAACAGTATTTACAAACCAAGGACCTAGGACACCAAGCTGCTAGGGCAGCTACACTTTCTTTCCACCTCCTTGACATATAAGAGCAGGGTCACCTCAAGGTCATTAGCCACAGCCAGGGGAATGCTGCCATGTTGCCTAGAGATCATAAGATCAACTCTCATTATTAATAAGTTCTGAAAATATGCCAGCTATGAGGGCTAGGAAAGGAATATTTCAACCGGAAGTAAGGAATTACATTTATTCCATGCTCACATCTGAAAAGGGATCTTGGAATATACAGACAAAAAAAATCGCAGTTATGAATAGTTCATTGGCCGAGACGCAAATTCCCTCCGTGTTTCAAATAAGGATGTTGTGAATATCCATGATTTCCCGTTACCAAGGTGAACAACTTATTCACTGCTGCAAATAAATCCCTGAGCAAACAATAGGCTGGAGACTGTATCTCTAAAAATAAGGGGGCTGCTAATGGATGTGCAAGTGAACGTCCAACTGCAGATGACAATATGCCTGTGATGCTATGCATGTGATGCACAGTAATGATTCTGATTTGAACTGGGGGGGGGGGGAAATATTCACTTTTACAGATTAATATTTTCAACATGGGAAGCCAACATATACAAAGATGACAACACATAAAGAAATAAAAGAATAGGTTTTACATCACTCTGGTTTGAAGCCAAAGCTCTTTCTCAGGAGCACAAATCTATACTATCATTCTCATAAGAGGAATAGATCTAAATTCCGTAACAGACCACCTCTCCAGTCATTGTACGAGGATGACAATACAGATTCTACCCTGACAATAGCTTTGCTTGATATGTGTAGGACACTTACAGTTTTATTTAATATGAATGAATAAACCATTCATATTACCTTCAGCTTTTTGCAGGGTTTTCTGTCAGGTTTTCTTGTGTACTGCAAGTACAGGTCTTTCGGGGGGGGGGGGGGGTATTGTTGTTTTGCTTTTTGTGAAGAGAATAATATACTGAGAAACCGAGGCGATAGACACCCTGGCCTGTAAGGGCAGAAACAATAACAAAGCTTTGACAAGGCAGTTCAAAACTTCCTTCCTTAACCACTCACAGATGACTTACTAGCATTAAGACACTGTGCTCCAGCAGGGCACCATACCCATACTCCTAGGGCACCTCAAGACCACCATGTGTAGATTAGGGCATGTGCCTCTCCTCCTCTGCTCTATCCAGCCTTGGTCAGAAATGCAGAAATTGTGTGGGAGAGTGTTAACGATCAATGCAGTGGTCTCCCAGCCCTGCTACCTGAGATCTTTTAACCCAGTGATTGAACCTGCGTGGCAAAGGACTTTCTGCAGGCAAAGGAAGCATGAACTCGACTACTAGACTACCATATGAGGAATGGTGGTTGTTCTATTTAATCTGGAATAAAAGCATTTCCTCATGCATGGATCCTTTAATAAAGGAGCAAAAATACCATTTCAGTGTGGAAAGAGCATTCCTAGCCAGCGGAAGGAGCAATTGCCACAGGCCCTTTCTGCTACTTCTAATGTCAGCAATGTGCCTGCAATTGTATTCATTATGACATATTCATCACTCTTATACTGACAATCTCCCCTTTCAGATGGCATCTGCCTTTGGGGACTGCACAAGACTTTGCATAAATCAGCAAGGTGGAGTTGCTGTGCCCAGTTCGAGGGCAGCAACAGAAACAGACTCAGCAGAGGTGGAATTTTACTGTACAAAGTCATCCACCAATTAGTTAGGAAAGTAATTTGTGTTGAACGATGAGACAAGGTGAACAGTAGCTCAATTCTATCAGTATTCTAGAAGGGTTACAATGTAATCCTATCAGATTTAGGGCAGAGGTCTTAGTTTTAAACATAAAACCTGTTCCCTCAACTGGATGGAACTGCAAACACCTCAACTGAAACCTGTAACAAGCTTGCCCTCCTTGGCAACATCTGGATAACTTGCCTTTGTCAATGTTTAAATTCTACAAAAAATATTTTAAGATTTTTCAAAGGGAACAAATCCAAGATAACTTTAAGTGAATCATAAATACCTTGATGCAGCCTTCTCCAACATTGTGTCATCCAGATGTTTTGGACTTCAACTCCCATCAGCCCCAGTTAGCATGGCCAATGGTCAGGAATGCTGGACACTATAGCCCAAAACATCTGGAGGGAACCAGGTTAGGGAAGGTTACCTTAGAGCAATTTAACTACTCCTTCACACCCACAATCAGAGTAATATAAAACTTTTCCCATGCATTTCCTGCATGGTTATGCAAATAGGAAGTTTAACTAATATAGGGTTACGAAGAGAATACAGTAGGTTCAGCCAGGGTTGTTGACCTTTTTCAGCACAAGGGCTAAATTCACTCTTGGATGTCTCAGGGACCAAATTCCACTGGCAGATAAGACCAAAAGCAAAGGTGGGCATGGCCATCCCCACCCTGGAAATTCTACTGTTAGAACTGTTCTAATATGTACGTTGGTTACTGTTAGTAATGGAAGGAAGAAGCAATTTATGCTGGATATGGCCTCTACCTCCCCTTGTCCTCCTAACTGTACACTGACCTTTCGGGAAAGAGTTGTGATTGAGTTCCTTGGGTCAGTCTTGGGATATCTGACTGTATGGATGATGATGCAACTCACAAATGTCTACTATATACACACCACCTATCAACCACTGGGAAGAAATAAATGTGCCTGTGATAGAGAATTATGTTTTATGGCAGTCATATAGTTTTATAGTATATATAAAGGAATTAGAGAGTGTCCAGAATATGTATTTAAACTGTGCATTAAAAAAAATCACATTTTACAAAGAATGAAAAAATGAAAACAGATTGATTTTGCCAACCTTGTGCCTGTATTGATATAGTTGGACACTAGGAATTAATTATTATGGACTGACACTTCAAGAAATTGATGTGGAGTGGTAGATCAAAACCTTAACCCCTACTCATTCAGCTGTTCTGTTGCCACAGGCTCAGTGTTCTCCAGACCAATTTTGCCTTTAGCTTGGTTATTGAGGGTCCAAGTGACTGAAGGGTTAAGAAGGCCAGATTTTGCCCAAAGGCCTAGGGTTGATATCTCCTAACTGGGGAATTTTCCATGTTATCATTTTAAAAAATGTGGTTCTATTACCCAAATGTCTTTTGCTAAGGTGAGGGGGGAGAATCTCTGCCTCTGGTGGAGGAAAATTGCATCTTCACAGCATTCAAATACAACGTTTTGTTGCTGAGCAAATTCATAACAGCATAAGAAGAACTCTGCTGGATCAGAACAAAGATCTATCAAGCCCACCATTCCCACAGTAGCCAACCAGAAGTCTATGGGAAACCAACAAGCAGGACATGGGCACAATAGTCTTCTCCCACTCACGTTCAGTATTCAGAGGCATAGTGCCTTTGATGATGGAGGTAAAAATATAGCCATAATGACTGTATCTTCATTTTCCCCATGTGCTAGTGCTTCCATTGCCATTCTCTTAGTGCTACTAGTCTGTGGTTGCCACAAGCATCACAGCTACCTACCAGATAGTACACAATACATCATTAATGACAAGAGATATAACGCATGCCCCCATGCCTGTGCTACTTTCGTTAGCTGAGCTCTCCCTTGGTATTATTACAAAAGCAGGGAAGCACTCCTCTAGCCCCTTCCTTTAAAAAACAAAATGGTGGCACACAGGAGTGCCATTTCAGATTTCAGCAGGAGATACAGACGTTGTACTTAGAGAGGCTAGATTTAGACCTCCATCACACCTAATCCCCCTGGGTTTGCCTCCGCGGTTTTTTTATACCTCTGAGGCAAAAGCGCATCAAGCTTATGATCCCTTTCACCTGAATAGCTGCTCTTTCACTCCTTCGCTCTTTAGCTCATTTGCTCTTCCATTCCACTCCACTCCACCCCTCCCCTTCTCTTTCTCCCTCCAGTCAGGTCCTTCAGATGAATACTTCAACCAGACCGCCTTTCTGCTAGGCAAAAATGGAATGACCCTTTAGTCTGGCTCTTTAGGGGCATCAAGGGAGTACAATCCTGTCTCTGCAGAGATTCAGGTGTTGTATGATTTTAAAAAATGCTTTCAAACCTGGGATGCAAGGTTTGGGTTTTATATAGAGGCTTGGAGCCGGCTGCTGGGAGAGATTGCTTTTCCCTGCCAGGACCTGATGCAATCCATTCAAGCCCCCAGTTCCTTTAAAACTACACGGAGATTTAGGGCACGTTAAATGCATTTAGGGAAAATAATCCAGACTTTTAGCATTCTAGGAAAGGCTGGGGAAGAGGCAGGACAGGCACGACATCATGTGAGTACTGTGCTACAAATCCACAGACCAGGCATGGTGAGAGTGCACTAAATCGCTGGTGTGATGGCACTCTTAGTGTTCCGCCATTTGATATACTCAAATTTAAACTGCGGGCAACAGTTCGTTTTAGGAACATGTGTTTTGGTTACTTTTTATAATAATTACAGTAATGTTTATCAACATAGGTAAAATAATCATCTATATTTTTAAGCAAAGGGATTTATGTCATAGGCATGCATACCTAGAAAATACATAGTCTATAACAATAGCCACTGAGTGAACAGAAATAGTGAGCTGGCCAGAAGTATTGGTGTTCTTTTTTCCTTTCCTTTTTTAAAATCACATTTACTCTGAATCATAGGGGGAATGCCCCCCTTGCAGTCCATAAACGGCACCCTCAAGGCCAAATATAAGCAAAGCTAATTCCTCCCAAAAATGCCCCCCAAAAGTGAGGTTTTCATTTTAAACCAATTTAAGGCTATTGACTTATCTACTGCAGTACACTTCTTCCCTGAATTGTCAATTTCCTAACTCAGGAGTGAAATTGTCAAGATCATTTATCCATTTTTTGTCAAGAGTGAAATTGACAAAGATCTGCAGCAAGGTATCCTTCCTGTCTCGCCCACCCTGCCAAGAATCTGAATATAGTATTATGACAAAGTTGCATGAAGACTGGCAATGCAGTTTACTAAAACATTACAGGATTTCACTGATAAGTAATTAAAACTAAAGGCTTTTAAAAATATCCATCTATGTCACTGGGTGTCTTAAGAATGCATGATCTGGATTTATTTTACAGGCAAAAAGCAAATAATAATAATAATAATAATAACAATAATAATAATAATGATGTTTAAAAATGAAGTTTTTTCCTATGCTGCACTACTGAGTATCAACTCCGCTGCTTTAGAAAGTATGTTTGGAAACAATGGATATAATCACACCATTTTCTTTTTCATTTCCATGGGACTTGTGCAAGAGAATAATAATTTGCAAGTTTGCCCCTACATTTTCTTTTCCTGGCATGCAGCCACACTACCTTGACCTCCTGTTCATTTATGCCCATCAAAACCACAAGCATCAGAACATTAAACTAGTGGTTTCTAAGTACTTATCTTTCATACTGTTGCTAATGTCATTGTACGAGCACTGTTTTAGTTCAATGGCAATTTAGAAACACTGCACACCTCACAAGTGATACTGTTAGAGAACAATGAGAAATAGACTCCTTAGACAGCTACTCTCCTGTAAGTAATAAAGGGAAATCAAATGAAGCTTTATCCAAAATTACTACACTAGGAACCCGAGAGGCTGAGAAATGTATGCTGTTGTCAACAGCAAGGGAGAAAGCAGGCAGTTGATACTCAATGGGACACTGTGTTGCTCTCTTGTCTCTGAATTAGGATTCGCATTGCCAAACTGCCTCCCTTCCTCTACATGAAGCTGAAACTCAAGCAAAAGCTTAATCAATACAATATGATGAGGGTTCTATCCAGGCAATTCAAACTCTTCACAAAGCTGGACCATGTCTAAATGATGCAAACTGAGTAAATTTGCATTTTTCTCTTATTTTGATGAATTTATCTGGGTTTTGCTAGCCATAGGGAGAGACAAGCAGCTATATAGAGCACTCAAGCTCCACTTACAATACATCTCTCTGGCTTCTGAGATTTCAGCATGCATTGCCTGCATTTCTTCAAACGTATCTTTATAGCCATAAGTTTTAGATAGCCATAGGTTCTAGAAACTTGCTTTCTTTCTAAAATATTAGATGGGATTTAAAGGTACCTAATTTCTGCACCCAGTACTTAATTCCATGCTTTCTTCTTCACTCCCACATATTCACAATGTACATACATCCCTGGATATGGCATCAAGCCACAACTCTTCCCTGTGTTGCTTTAGGCAGAAATAGAAAGAGGCCCATCAGTTTTGCAAGTCTAAAAAGCAGCAAATGTTCACCCAGAAAAATGAGATTCCAGGAGTTAAGGATAGGTAGTAGGGAATATGTAATCTAAAAGTTTGTCTAGGGTCCCCTCTACAAGAATTCGGTTTGACACCTGGTTGTCCGATTATGCACATCTCGCAATCGCTTTTACTGCAAATCACTATACGCGGGAGGCGGTTAAGCGCATAACAGGTTGCCTTACCGGTTGTATGAAACGCGCTTTAGAGGTGTTTAATGCGGAGAATCGTTTGTTTACATGGTCATAAGGTGCTTTAACGGCCGCGGTAAATTAAAACTCGCTATTTAACGCGCATTCTATAATGCGCATAATTGCATAGAAAAAAGCGCCTCAACCCCTGATTTGCGCTCCGCTCTTGTAGAGGTCAAATTTTTCATGCGCCTTGAAAGAGCTTTAAATCGCTCATGTAGAGGCACCCTAGAGCAGCTTTCTGGGGTTTCAATAGGCTGCTTGCTCCTGCAGGTTAATCCTCTCACTTTATACATTTTTAGTTTTCTTAAAGGACTTGGGTCATCCTAATCTAAATAGAGAATCCACAACTGTATTGTAGCATGCTAATTTATTTCAATTATTCTTTGAACTAGCAGGTGGAGAAACCTAACATTTAACCCTCATGCCAGTTAAAAGGATATCAGGAAACAAGGATTTCACATACCCAGGGACTTCGTCTTCAAATCTTAAAAAGTGGGGAACCAGTTCTACTTGACCTCAGCTTCCCTCCATGAATTCTTAAAGACAATTCCAAGATTATTCTAGTTCCTTCCACAGTATTCTGCTCCCTTGGCAAGGGAATTTCCTGATCTTCTCTAAGCTTAAGGACTTGTGATTCATTTCTCTTTAACAACACTGCCAGGTCAAGTTCTGAATCAGTCTGGTCAGAAACATTTATACTTCCTTCCATAGCCCAAGCTGCCAACAAACATCTTCAGCCTACACATCAATATCCCCCTTTTAATGGGTCCTGCCCAGGCTGGATTGATTTAAATCAAGTCAATTTAAATCAACAAGGGAGGATAAAACCAAAGACCAATTTCAATCAGCTATTCCCATAAAATTTCCCCTTTTGAAATCCTTGCATCTTCTGAGAAGTGCATACTAACTGCTTGCTATAACAACTAAATACATTAGTTTGTACTAAAGCAAGAGTAGGCTATCAAATTTGGCCAACCAGGCTGTCACACCCACCAGGTGGGTCTCATTCAGTGCACCTCCCCAAAGCTCAGCCCCGAAGGAAAGGTGGGGCAGAACAAATGAGCCATGGCCTCAAGGCAGTAGCTGAGTTCACTTCACTCCTCTCTCTCCTTCCTTAATAGAGGAAAGCACAGAAGAAGTAAAGCTGGCACCTGACCCAGTTAGTGTTTGCAAGAGGCACTCCTCCAGGCATTGACCATGTCGATGGGGACAACTAGTGGCAAAATCAGCATATGATTCAGTTGTTTGGGAGGGAAGTGGCTAGGGAAGGGAGGATTCAACCTCCCCTCTCCATATGCAATGGCCCTGATCCATAGTGGGGAGGGCCCTCCTTTCTTACTCTGGAGAAAATAAAGATAGTTAACTATCTTTAAAGATAGTTAATTCACATAACATGCAAGTTTGACCCTTAGTTGAATGGAATGAACAAAGGAGGGTTCCATTTCAAGTCAATATTTATAGGTTGGAATAATTCCCTATCCAGTATTTTCTAGAAGCAAGGGGAAATAGTTATTGGCCAAAACAGTGTTTCTCAAGGAAATAGAAAGTAGATATCCGTGCTGTTTGGTTATATTCCTAATCTGAAAACAGAACACAGTGCAGATGTTGGGGGAAGAAACAAGCACTAACTGCGCTTGAGTAAGCAATAAAGTCCAGTAAAATCCACCAGAAGAAGAAATACTCACCCTCAGTAAGTTGTGTATAATACAAGTCATTTACTTGTGTTCCAATATATAATATATACAAGGCACAACTGGTTTCTCCAGATATATACAGGTTTTTCCATATGGCTATAGTGTAGCCTAGTCCTTCATCAATCCCTCATACACAGTCTCTGTTCCAAAATAACTCCAGCCTGACCCACCACAGCCATTAATATTAAAGCTGTCTTTTATACATTTCTGGACCCTAGCTCAGCACAGATCAATTACCTTATCCTAGCAGAAACATTTCCACTATCAGATTGACTTTTCTCTTCAGCCTAGAAAAAACTTTCTCTCTCTGCTTATTGTATTCAGCTGGCTTGTTCAGTCCTTCTGGACACTCAAACTTTTGTCCAATCAACTTAGACATATATTTTCCCTAACAGCAGATATCAAGTCCCTAAAGAAAGAAATAAGTAGCACACAATCACTCAGATGGGCTCAGTGTATGATCCTGGTGGGATACAGGATGCCTTCTGAATACTAGGCAGCAGTGACGGTTTACTAGTTTCTGAGTCCAACAGGATGCCAACAATAATAAATACATTGCATGATTTATTGCGGTATCATGATGTTTAACCTTATTAAGCAGCCTTTAGTTTAACGGGCTGGTTCAGATGTTAATGTTAAAGTATATGGTTTAGTATGACGTACACAAGCTTCATGTTTGCCACAAGGAGATTAGACATATCTACTTCTAGCTCCCCATTATGTACAAATTTAAGGAAGTCTGGTTCGTTTAAGACAGACTCCCCCAACCTAGGGCACGCCAGATATTTTGGGCTTCAACTCTCATCGACCCCAGCCAACACAGGTAATAGATAGGAATCCTGAGCGATATAGTCAAAACATCTGTAAGGCACCAGGTTGAGGAAGGCCGGTTTAGACTATTGTTGGAGAACAAGCCAGGAGGATCATAGACCACATTTTGATTCCAGCTTGTTTGAACTAAACACAGTTTAAACAAACATTCCCTAATTTCAGATGTAGTGCATCCATCAAACACATTCAGTTTTAAGAAATCATAAGGGTGGGGTTTGACATATTAAATTTAAAATTCAGAGTTCATTTTCATTAAAATTCAGAGCTCATGGTTATTTTTATTTAAAGACAGACACTAACAAATTAACAATATTGAAATCTGATTTAACAATTTAAAATCATTGATTTTTTTTTATCAACCCTACCCCTGTCACTCCATACACTTTAGTTAATACAGGTTTCCAGCCTAACTTTTTCTGACCATATTCTAGTCATGTCTGACAGACTGGGGTTTTCGATTGGTATGTCTATATCCCCAGTTCACAAGACTGTCGCAACATATTTTTACCAATCAACTGCAGCCTCCGTTGCACAGAATTCTACAAATCAGTTTTAGCTCATCTGTCTCTGCATGAATGATTTGAACTTTAATGCAACAGCGTCGAACAGTCACAAAAACTATCACTGTTTTGTTTGCTTTAATGACTCCTGACAGAAAGGGGAACCATCACTGGCAACAAAACAACAACCTATACTGTATAGACAGCATCCATTAACAAAACAAACTTTTTTGCAAACAATTCTGATCTAAGATAGGAAAAATGATCACCTGGCAAGTCCATAGACCCTGGCCTCCTCCATTGTATCTGGCCCCAGAGTCACCAAATTTAAACCATAGCTTGATAAAAAAAAATCTGTCTACTGTTTCATTCATAAGGAAATAAGCATAGTTTCAGATTGTAAAAAAATAGACATTTCACAGCTCAAAGGTACATCTCTCAGATTCTATATGTAGCATGTGCTTTGTAACAGGAGTCTATAAACATGTTCGCAAGTTGTGAATGTATCTTTTATTCTGGCAAGCACATTTTTGGCACAGACTCTAGCCTACATTGGGAGATTGTGGCTTGTCCCTAACCTCACACTGGACTTTAGAGGCACTCAGAAGCAAACAAGCGGTCATGCTGAGTTTCAGGGATACTAGTATTACTGCAGAGGCTAAGATCACCCTTCTCCCAACTGGGCAATGGATTCTGGGTTGTTTTTGCAGTCTCATTGAACTCTGGAGGCAGTGCAAAGTAGTACAATGTCTCAGCCCAGTAATACAGACAGGACCTCATTCCTCCCCTCACTCAGGGGAGCAGCAGGGGGAAGAATGACCACCAAGTTTGGCTGGTTACCCAGACTAGCCCAAATCTGTGGCTTTCTGCTACTTAACTATGAAACCTTTACTGCGAGTTGGTGCCAATTTGGGTGGCATTTTATTGTAGAGTCTAATTCCTTGCAAGTGACCCATTTGTGAGACAAACTAAACTTTCAGCAGTCAAACCACTGCTTGGTGAATACAGCGCCCCTCTGAGAATACAGGAGCTGCCATTCCTAATCTATGATAAAAGAAAGAAATGGCAATGGAAAACAGTGAAGCTAAAAAGAACTGATATATAATTACAGTTTCCAAAGTCAGCTACTATCTTGGAGGGGATTCCTTCACAGTGTCATAGAATTGTAGAGTTGGGAGGCAGCCTTCTAAAATTGATAGTCCAAGCCCTAGGAAATCCAGAGGTAAAGCATCCCCAACGGATGTATGTACAGATTCTGTCTGAAGACTTCCATTTAAGGAGAACTGATTACCCCTCTACATAATTCGTTCCATTTTTTTACCTACTCTTACTGTAAAGGTGTTTCTCATAACGTTCAATTGAAATCTACTCTCCTGCAACTTAAGTCTATTAAACCTAGTCCTTCTCTCTGAGGCAACAGAAAGCAAGTCTTTGCCATCTTATACATGACAACCCTTCCAGTATTTCAAGACTGCTATCATGTTCCCACCATCCTAGTCTTCTCTTCTTCATGTGAAACATATCCAGTGTCTTCAACATTTACCACAGGACTTATTTTCCATACCACTGGCCATCTTTGTTACTCTCCTCTGAACCCATTCCAAAAGGTTGGCACCTAGAGCTGGACACAGTACTCCAGATAAGAACTATGTAGTATAGAATGAAGTGGAACTCTTACTTCTCATGGGCTGCCTCTACACAAGAGGTTTAAAGCTCTTTCAAGTCTCATTAAAATTTTTACCTCTAAATGAGTGGAGTGCAAATTGGGAGTTGAGGCACGTTATCTATCCAATTATGTGCATTATCGAATGCGTGTTAAATAGCGAGGGTTTTTTTTTGCTGCGGCCGTTAAAGCGCATTTTGACTATGAGAACAAGCGATTCTCCGCATTAACTACTTCTAAAGTGCATTTCAAACAACCGGTAAGGCCACCAGTTGTGCGCTCAATTACCTCCTGCGTACAGTCATTTACCATAAAGCGCTTCCGAGAAGATGTGCATAATCGGAGAACCAGGCGTCAAACCGAATTCTTGTAGAGCGGGTCATGGTTTAAAAACGATAGTTCTAATAATGCCATCTAAAATCATGTTAGCCTTTTTTGCATCTGCATCACACTGTTGATTCAAGTTCAGCTTGTGATTGACTATTATCCCATCAGTGATCATGTCAGATACATCATGTTAATAATATATAATCACCAAGGCCCTAAGTCCACAAACCAAACACTGTTCCATTCTCTTCACCAACTGTTGACTCTCTCTATGACCATAACCATCTGCAATGATTTGAAATGGATGAGTGGGAGGAAGCATACAACATAACATCTGTTGTATTTTGCCTCTATCTCCACCAGATTACATGTCTCTCTCTTTGTTCCTAATGGTGTCATTCTTGAATATTGTGTTGATTAATGATTTCAAAAGGTCTAACTCTCCGTGTAAATTTCAAAGACCATATAAACTGCTGACAAAAAGGAGACATTCAAAGTAGTTACTACTGTATCAACATTAAGGGAAAAGGAATAACTTTAATCTGAAGAAAATCAATAAACAAAGAAAATATGTTATCATCATTAAGGGTGATCAATATGGTTTTGCAAGAAAAATGTCTGACAACTTAATCAAGTGGTTAAAATATTGTTAACTTTGATTTCTACAAATCATTTGATTTGCTATCATACAACACCATTATTTAAAATTTAGAAATAGTGCAGAAAATTATTGTAGACAGAATGTACATTGATTTTTTTAATGAGCACAACTGATTACACATGTTACTGCTGAAGATGCGGGGTGGGGGCACCACTCTAGGATGACCATACAAAAAGAGGACAGGGCTTTTGTATCTTTAACCGTTGTATAGAAAAGAGATTTTAGCAGGTGTCATTTGTATGCATGCAGCACCTGGTGAAATTCCCTCTTCATCACAACAGTTAAAGCTGCAGGAGCCCTGCCCTCTTTTGTATCTGGTCAAAACAGTAAGGCTCCTGCAGCTTTAGCTGCTGTGATGAAGAGGGAATTTCACCAGGTGCTACATGCATACAAATAACACCTGCTGAAGTTCCCTTTTCAATACAACTGTTAAAGATACAGGAGCCCTGTCCTCCTTTTCATATGGTCACCCTACACCACTCTATTTGGTACATATAACAGAAAGAATAGGTAGTGTATATTTTGTGGTCATCTAGTCAGAAAAGGAGGACTGGACTCACATGACACAATAAGCCTCAATGGTTTATTTTTCTGAATTCGCCATGATGGTTTGTTGTGTCATCTTGGTGGTTTATTTAGCTAAAATAAACCATAGTGGTATATTTAGCTAAAATAAGCCACCCTGATAAACCATGGTTTGCAGTGAGATTTATTTTAACCATCATGGCTTATTGTGACATCTGGTGCTCCAGAGTGGTTTAAACAGATTGCCTACGGAATCACCTAGCAAGAGCAGTCAAAGCTGCTGATGTCACTCTGCTCCCTACAGGCAATCTCTGTTTCCAAGTTCTGCCTAGCAACAGATCATGCTCTCCCTCCCTCAGCTGGCACTCTGCAAACTTCCAAAATGTCAAAACCCCACATTTCCCACAGAGTGACATAGCCACAAAGGGTTTTATTTCTGCCTCGGGTGCCTCCCCATGTGGGGGACCTGTGTATGAAATTTTGTCCTATTCCTGAGAACGCCCAAGGGTTAAGAGTCGCCACCCCCTTTTGGGCACACAGGTATTTTCGCTCACACATCTTTGTAATGGTGCTGGGTTTTGGTTGTGCATCAGATGCCTCCCTGTGAGGGGAACCTGTGTATAAAAGCTTGTCCCGTTCCTGCAAACTTCCAAGGGTTTAGATCCGCCACTCCCTTTCTGATGCGAGTGGGGAGGGGGAAAGGGTGGAGCAAGGTGAGATGGAGAGAAGTGCAGGTTGGGTGGCGCAATAGTGGTGGAGGGGAAGAGAAAATAATGGAAATCTGGCTGGGGACCAGGGCGGTGGGGCACGGCTTGGTGGGACAATGGCAATGCTCCTAGAACTAAATTCAGAAGACTTTTAAAATGTGTTCTGTTTGCAACCGCTATGTATTCTGGTTTTACATGGGGCAATGGCGGTGGGGGTACAGACGGGCAGGGAGAAAGGGGGGGGAGCGTGAGAATCAGAGTGTTAAAAATCAAACAAAGCTACAGTTGGAATAGAATTTACATGAACAGCCCAACAACATTTTTAGGGCAGACTGCCAACTGCTTAAAAGAAAAACAGCCTGGCCTGCTCTTATGCATCTAAGAGCAAGCAGCATGGCATAAATAAATCAGCAAACAATTTCTCATTGTGGAGATAATAATGGTAAGTAACTGCTGATGTTGGGACATCAAGATACTTTTAAAGGCACAGCTGTAGTGGCAGGCGGACTAGCGGAGAACCTTTCTGATCTATTGGTCTATACTATGAAGAAGGTCTTATGGAAAAAGCCTAAAATGTTCTGTCAAAGGGGGGGGGGGAATCCCTCCCTAATCAGAGTGGCTGGATGCTGACAGAAAATTCTGGTTCTATGGATGGCTGTGCGACAGACCGTCGCATCACTGTGAGGAAAGGTGAGGGGGGGCGATGGAAGTGTGTGTGTGTGTGGAGTCAGGCAAGGTGGAAAGGAGGAGCATGGAAATCCGGCTGGGGACTGAGGTGGTGGGGAGCAGTGTGGCACAGCTTGGGTGTCGGTGGGGTGCTGGGAAGTGGATAAGGATCAATACTGGGGTGAGATCAGTGGTGACAAGGCAGATACGGAAGAAGATGCCCCCTGACATGCAGCTGGCCAATCGAAGAGAAGAACATGAGGGTCGGCAGGGAATGGTATACAGCATAAAGGAAATTGGGATACCATCCCAGGCGGGAGGGAGGAGGGGCGAGGGGGGGAAATAAACTACTCTGCATAGCTTATTTGTCTGATTGTGTGAGGGATCACAGAAGCTTATTTTCCAAGTGGCAGTCAGTCCATAGGTCAGATCAAGCCACAACAAAATTTTATCTAGCCTCTGGAGGTTACTAGCTCCATCACGACAGCGATTTATTGCACTCTTGCCATGCCTGGTATGTGTTTTTGCGGCGTGGTACTCACATGACGTCCCTGTCCTGCGCTTATCTTGCCTCTTCCCCTCCATTTTCCATCTTATTTTGGAGTGGAAAGTCCAGTTTTTTCCCCTCCGCGTGCAATAGAGCCACTCCTCCCTCCCATGTATTGTTGTCCGCAATAAAGTTGATTGATTGATATCAGACCATCCTGTTTTTTGGTGGGGGGGTGTATGCCGAAGGGCGGTCTCGCTGGTGAAAGAGGAGGGTGGGAGCCCCATATGAGCTCCCTGCACAGCTTGCACCAGGTCAGCTGAATTTGGGAGCAGGGTGTGATGACATGCCCCTCAGCCAGCTCCTCGGTCAATTTGGGGTCGCTCTGGGCGTTCAAGAAGGGAATCTTGCGCATGCGGCTCAGGATCTCGGGCACTTTCCCTGGCAAGATCATCAAGCCATTCTCCCATTCCAAGTGGATGGACCTTGAGTCAGGTCCAGCTGCTTCTCCAGCCCCAGCTTCTTCAGACCAATCATCTCCTGGTCCATGGATGTTAGCGAGGAAAGGGCCTGGAGACTCTGGCTGCCTCTACAAGAGGCATTTAAAGCATTTTCAAGGCGCATTAAAAAATTTACCTCTACAAGAACGGAGCGCAAATCGGGCGTAGAGGCGCGTTTTCTCTCCGATTATGCGCATTATCGAATGCGCGTTAAATAGCGAGGGTTTTTTTTGCTCCGGCCGTTAAAGCGCATTTTGACTATGTGAACAAGCGATTCTCCGCATGTCAACAGTTTAAATCACGTTTCGGTCGTCCAGTAATGCGCTTCGCTGCCTCTCATACAGAGGTATTAGGCGTAAATGCGCTTCTGCGAATATGCGCATAATCGCCTAACCAGGCGCAAAGGCGAATTCTTGTAGATGAGGCCCAGCTCAATGTCCCCATCAGGGGCACAGAAACATTCCCACCCCACCCGCGTTGCTTGGAAGTCTGGTGGCTGCACAGAGCAACTCAGCCTCTCTTCGGGCTTGTTCCTTCTTCCTCCCGCTTTTTTCAGTTGAATTTCACTTTTTCTTCTCTCCGCCCATCTCTTCGTTTCCCGCCTGCCCGCCTCCCCTCCCTCAGTTTTAAAGCTGCCAGAAAAGTCACAAGCAATCTAATAGTGGGAAAGATTAGAGCTCAGTGGAATTCAGTTCCTTGAATTCCTTGGATTCACAGCATCAGCCTTCTTGCTGCAGTAATTGTCCACTGTATATGCATTACTTTAAACTGTACTCAAAAGTGCTACTCATTTCTCTCTTCCTCTCTCTCTCTCTTTTTATGTGTGCAAACGAGCAGAGGAAAAGCCTCAACTCCCCTCCTCTTCACTCATGCCTCTCCTCCTCGCAACTGGGGGGTGGGAATATACAAGCGGTGCCTCCTCAGCCTCGGGGCTGCTCCTCCTCACCCCTTTCTCACCTTAAGGCACTTCCCGAGGAAGAGCTGAAGCACAGGCGCCCCAGCGCAGGTTCAAGGAGAGCGGCAGCATGAAGCACCTCCCCCTTGACAGATGTGCAGTGGAAAGCATAGTGTTGTGTTGTTTTACCTAATTGTGCAGTTTCAGGCTGCCGTACAATTGAACTTGGTGAAAATGCCATGCATACATATACTTGTACACAACACAGAATGTTGCCTGAGTCCCTAACCTATTTCTCCCCCTCCACCTCCTGGGCAGCCCTATTCCCCCTCTCTGCATCCCCCCTTAAAACTATTGATCTTAATCCTACCTTGGAGCAACGGAGGGGACCAGACCACCTTTACAAAAGAAATGTGTTATAATGACTGTTCATCCGCCCACCCTTTGAAACGAGCAATATATATTATCTCTACCTATAAAGCAGAAAGTATGTGTGCGTCATGTATGTCCGGAAATGTTTACCCACTTCCAGATGAGTTAGAAACTTGACATGGTGACACAGTGATAGGTCTGGCTGTACAATGTACCAGAAAAATCTAAAAATACAAATTTTGGGGTTTTAAGTATTTTTAAAGAATTTAATAAAGACCTAGGTTTAAGCCTACAACTCCCAGCATGCCTTGGGCGGAACCCCCAGCATGCCTTGGGCAGGAGGCCAAACTTACTGGCCTTTGGTGGCCATTGTGAGTGGCTGCTGCGTGTCTTTTACAACCCCGACTCCTAACGTTGGTCTCAAGCGGTCAACCCAATTCCACATAAAAGGAAACAACCCGCATAAATGGGCGGCATCCATTTGCGGTGCCTCCTCCCACCTTCTGCGTGGTTTTAAAATGTAACTAGATACAACAGCATGACTTTGAGGGGCCAAACATGCTCCGTCCTGATATCACTGTTTTCTCAGAATCTGGGGGAAGCAAGTGTGTAGCCTTTGCCATTAAGAGGGAGGGAGGGGAGGCACTCTGTGCATGCCCAGAAACAGACCCGACAAAGGAGGGTAAGTGCCCGGCCCAGTCCCGGCCCTTCAGTACAGGCTCCTGATGTAGCACTTGGTGGGTGAGAAGCTTACCTCCCCTCCTTGGTGATGCTATTCCATTATCTGGTAGTGCCCTTCTGGGCCTGAAGGGAGAGCGCCCTGGGCCAGCTGCCTCAGTTGCTAGGCCCCATCGGGAGCAGGAGGGGAGGAGGCTGCAGCACTGGGCCCGTTGCGAACAGCAACCAAGCAAACCATCAGTCAGCAAGCCAGCTCCCTCACAGTCTACCTATGGGCACTGATTGCACAGTGTAGTGTGGACTGGCTCAGCCAGACTTCACTTCCCTTGAGCTTCAGCAGCAGGACTCCAATTGGGCAAGCCTGGCACCACAGCAAAAAACATGCCGGGACTTGTAGTTTTTGTTTGCTGTGGGGACAAGGAAAATTATGGCGACAGCTTCAAGGCAGCCCTGGACATGCATTGAAGTTGAGAGAGTGGGTGGGGGGAAACACTACGTTCAACTTCTAAGGCCCTCCTCCAAGTGCCTCCTCCGAGGGAAGCTCGGAGGTCAGCAACAAGAGAGAGGGCCTTCTCTGTGGTGGCCCCCCAATTGTGGAACGATCTCCCCAACGAGGCCCGCCTGGCGCCAACATTGTTATCTTTTCGGCGCCAGGTCAAGACTTTCCTCTTCTCTCGGGCATTTGGCAATATCTGAGGAGCCTGGGTTTGTTTTGTTTTGTTTTTGTAGCTTTTTTGAAGTGTTGTAGTGGTTTTTAAATGTACAGATTGTGTGTATGTTGTATGTTTTTGCTGTTTTAATTTTTGTGTATTGTTTTTAATTGTTTTTAATCCTATGTAAACCGCCCAGAGAGCTTCGGCTATGGGGCGGTATACAAATGTAATAAAGAAAGAAATAAAGAAATAAAGAAACTAATTTAATTTGTTTTAAAGTTACCTCACAGGTCTAGGACTGGCCTACCTTGAAGGGTTGTCATGAGGGCGAGAGAAGAAAAAAATAAATGAATTTAATTTGTTTAAAGATTAATTCACAGGCCTAGCCGGTCTGCTACTTTAAGATGATTACTCACAGACATATATTTTAGGGGGCCTGAGCAACGCCATGTAGAAACTTGAAATCTGGCACACTTATAGGTCTGGCTGTACAATGTACCAGAAAAATCTAAAAACATGAAATTTTGGATTTTAAGTATTTTTATGTCAGATAAAAGGGCCAAGTCACCAGTTTCCTTCATCATCCTGGCTCTCTGCCAAAACCTGTTAAATGTAGATATTATATAGTAAATTATGCCAATAAAATATTCTGTGTTCTGGCTGCTTTCCTTTTTTCATAATAATAACTTCAGAGCACATGCATACAACAGTTCCTCCAGTCCACTAAGATCCGCTTCCCTACTATATGTTATTCAGATATCTGGGCAATGCTGGGTATATTTTGAAAACATATTTTTAGGTTGGCATCTGTTTTAGCTGGTAGAAAGGGTATTGTGTGTCCTGATTGTTTTTGAAGTTTAGACGGCTGCTCTGGCCAAGGCATGATGGGAGGTGTCGGCACTTGAGGTAAAACAAAAAATGCGGTTTATCATGAAGCTCTAATTTAAAATACAGTTCTTATTAACACAATTTTCCATTTATTCTAACAAAACATTTTACAAACTCAACCAAAGTAAAAAAAAACCAACCAACCTAAAGATGAATAAGGTACAGAGAAATGTATTATTTATCAAATAAATGTCATAAACATTATTCACGGACCTGAGCAACGCCGGGCCTATCAGCTAGTGTGTGTGTGTGTGTGTGTGTGTGTGATATATAACTGCAGGAGGAAGGAGAACGTAGGGGGTGTGGGCAGAGATTTTGTCTGCATAGTAGCGAGACCGGTGAAAAGATGCATGAGCTGAAGTGGCTCAACAATGCACAGACATGAAAGTACCCAGCGCTCAACTCGCTAAGGAAACGGAGGGGGGAAACGCGGATGCAAACTGGGGGGGGAGAGGAAGTAGGTGTGATGGAGTTCTTCATCTTTGGCCACAGTTTCACTTGTAAGGAAAAGTACAGGAAAGGAAAAAGAAAAGTTTTTGAATTATATGAGAGAGAGCAGGACTGGCCCAAGGCATTTTGCTGCCTGCGGCAGAAAACAAGATGATACCCCCTCCCTGTCCAGTGCCCAAAGGTCGACCTGGCTGGCAGATTAATCTGTTTTCAATGCTGATTGAAAAGCATCTTCCACCACACCTGAAGGCAGCAGGCTAACGGGATGCAGAGTAGGTCGTATGGCCGACATTTCTCTCCTCTGAGTTAGGGCCCCTTCATACATTATTGTCTTTGCTGCTTTAAGTGTAAATGCAACACATATGCCTTTGCAAATGCAGGCATCATATACTATTAAGGAAAACACAAAAATCCTCAGGGAAAAGATGTTTTAAATATCATGTAACATGTATAAAGAAGTATATTATGTAAGATAGCATTGTTATAAGCGTTAACTGTGAGAATTTAAAAGCTTGCCTCTATCTGAAGCCTAGCAGTTACTTTGTAAATGAGGCCTACCAATGGCAGCCTATCAACTGTTCGCCAAGCTCTTAACATTACCAAGGAAGCAATTTTATGCCTTAACAAGTTCACAGTTGCTCCAGGTGTTTATATACTAGGTAGATAAAAAAGGTCCAGTTGTGACAGATCAGTTAACAAACAGAGGTTCCCCTCTAAGCCAGCTTACAATGTGCTAAAAGGTAACTGGTCAAAGTGTTCTGGCTAGAGTACATGTGGGCATCCCACAACCAGCCTCAAAGGCCTTTTCTGTGGGCCACAACTCACTCACCCTTCTGTCGAATCCCCCAGCTCCTGCCACCGCCATTGACACCAGTTTTGAAGCCACTAATGCTACTGCAGCCACTACTACCACCACCATCCCCCCTGAATTTCCCATTGTGGCAGTCACCAAAATTGGATGATGTCATGTCCTCTGACTCCTGCCAACTGCGGAAGCCACAGCATCTTCTACCACAGGAGTGTAGAACCTCATGACTGGGGCCAAATCCTCTCTCTGTCCATGGAGAGTCTGCAGCATCCAACAGCTTCCCCAGGACATTATGATTGTTCTCTAATTGATTCATTAATCTCCGTCACATACAGCACTACATCATCTTATATAAGAATATGGTAGTTTAAGGCTTATTACTTGAGATCTCACAGACTGATTTTGCTCATTTTTGTTTTAAACTGAATCTTGAGCAGTGTAGATGCGCAAAAACAGTTATGAAAGTTTGGAAAAGTTCAAACCTCGAGCTTTAATAGCAATTCATTTCCTCAGCACCAAACAGGCAGGCAGCCCCTCCACCAGCAGGATGACGGGCAGCCCTGCTTGGCCAATCAGTGTGGCGTGATGTCAGGCCCCAAGTGCAGCCACATAGTTAGGTTGACATTGCCAGTGGGGAGCAGGAAGGGTGTGGAAGAGGCGATCAGGGACTGCAAGGGCTGTATTACATGCGCATTTCGGAGAGGGGATTCATTATGCATGAACTACATTTATATTATTCATGAGCCCCTCATGGTGAGGGGCCTGAAGGGCAAAAAAGCAGGAAAGGAACAGGACTACTAGCACTCATGGTGACATGGGCTTTACTCTAGTCCATATATAATCCCAATTTATACTCTTTTATTTTAACTCCTTTAACCTGTTGCTCAATTGCTGGTGAGTGTTTTTTTTTAAGAACACAAAAACAAATTACCAGCAATCCTCAGTAATTCTTTGATGTCAATGCCGTTACTTTTTAAATGAAAATTAATCAAGATGAAGTTATACCAATTGTTAAAACACATCACATAGGTCAACCAATACATAAGTAGAAAATTTAACATTTTAGTCCAGGCAAATTTACAGGTTCTCTTCTACATAATTCCTCTTTGGAGTTTGTTAGCTAATGTGAAAGTAAATGGTAGCCTCTCAATTAAATCTAAATACGTAGATAAAAGAGTGTGAAGAATTAATGCTTTCATCAGCCTTGTCTGAAATGCTGATGTTAAAATATAACATAAATGAACAAGATGTCCATTATATAAATTATGACTTTAAGAAAGGTTTTTAATGTCTAGACACAACAAAAGACGTCACTTTTATTACCCTGAGCAGTTCAACATTTGCAGGTAATTACATTAAAATGACACAAATTACAGCACAAAAAAATTATTCGAGTTGAATTACTTCTGGGTTTTAAGACCTAGGGCCACAATTCTGAAATTCCATTATTCGGTGGCAGGGAAATAAAATGAGGTTCACACATTTACAATAACATAACAGGCTATATTACACTAACTATTTATCCCTGTAGTCCTTGTCGCATCTCCATTTTATATTTCATCTGCCAGTGCTTTGCCAAGCAGGATTCTTGGCCATGGTTCCTGCTCCAGGGAACAGCAGAATGATAAAAAGTTACCATAACAAACTTCATATTTCAGGACTCCAGCCTGCAAAGAGTGCTAAGCCTAGAGAATAGCTCAGTTCATACAACATGTTTCTCTATGCAGTGTGAAAACTCCACTCAATAAATAGTTGAGTTTGTAGGGAGTACCTACCACACAACATATTCCAACTCCACCGTTGTGTGAATGTGGGCTCCTGTGGAGTTGAGTAAAAAGTCAACATGGCATTTGATAAGCAGTTCTTCCACCCTCTCTCCACCCGCAGTCCTACCCAATGGTATCCCATCTGCCATTGTTGCAAAAAAGCAATCCTGGTGGCTCTTCTAGAGTGGCATTCACGCCTTTTGCTGCTCTAGCCAGAGAACTCTCTACCCAGTGGGAAAAGTCCACTCAATGCAACAGGAAACTCCACGGAGCCCTCTACAAAACACGGAACACAACGGTTGTGCAGGAACTCTCCTCTGCACAGAGTGGATGCTCAGTATGGAGTGTTTTCTAAAAAAAAACCTCCACCGTGGGGTGGAGTTTTTCCTCCAGACAACACATTTCTCAACGGTGGTGTAAAAACTCCACGGTGGAGTTCTAAAACCACCGCTGAGAAACGTGCTGTCTGAACTGAGCCAATGTCAGGTGGAATTCCACCTATATGCAATTGCCAAGCTCTGGTCACAAAAGAAATTATAAGGAACCAGGCAGATAATCAAGGAAGCCTCTTAGCAGTAGGCTAGAGTAGGTGATATAATAATAATAATAATAATAATATATTTATTTATTACCCGCCTCTCCCCCCGGATCGAGGTGGGGAACAACATCATCATAAAACACACAAAACTGACCAAAAATACACAAAACCAATACATCATTAAAATACCAATAAAACACCAATAAAACACTTAAAATTCATCTTAGGCCTGCCGGAAGAGCTCAGTCTTTATAGATCGTTTAAATTCCTGAAGACTGGTAAGTTCACGGATCTCTCCCGGCAGGTCATTCCATAATCTGGGAGCGGCAGAAGAGAAGGTCCTCTGGGTAACAGTTGTCAGTCTAGTTTTTGTTGACTGTAATAAATTCTTCCCAGAGGACCTAAGCGTGCGGGGCGGATTGTATGGGAGAAGGCGATCCCGCAGGTAACCTGGACCCAAACCATGTAGGGCTTTAAAGGTAATGACCAACACTTTGTACTTCGCCCGGAAACTAACTGGCAGCCAGTGGAGAGATTTCAAAACTGGTGTAATATGGTCACCCCTAGGTGTACCAGTGACCAACCTGGCTGCCATATTTTGAACTAGTTGAAGTTTCCGGACTAGGCACAGAGGTAGCCCTATGTACAGCGCATTGCAGAAGTCGAGTCTCGAAGTTACCAGCGCGTGCACTACCGTCTTTAAGTCTTCCAACTCTAGGAAGGGGCGCAGCTGGCGTATCAGCCGAAGCTGATTGTAGGCACTCCTGGCCGTTGCATCTATCTGTGATGTCATTCGGAGCGACGGATCCAGGAGCACCCCCAAGCTGCGAACACAGTCTTTCAGGGGGAGTGCAACCCCATCCAGAACTGGTTGACACACCTCCAACCCCAGGTTGTGGCCCAGGTTGTGGCACCTCCGTCTTGTCTGGATTCAGCTTCAGTTTGTTTTTCCTCATCCAGCCCATTACCGCCTCCAAGCACTCATTCAGAGGAGACACACTATCCTTAGCCGATGCTGTTCTCAGAGGCATAGAGAAATATATTTGGGTGTCATCAGCATACTGATAGCACCCCGCCCCATGCCTCCGGATGATCTCTCCCAGCGGTTTCATGTAGATGTTAAACAGCATTGGGGAAAGGATAGCACCTTGTGGTACACCACATAGCAGCTCCTTCTTTGAGGAGCAACTATCCCCAAGCATCACCATCTGGAACCTGCCCGAGAGGTAGGACCGGAACCACTGAAGCACAGTGCCCCCGAATCCCAATCCCCTCAGGCGTTCCAGAAGGATACCATGGACGATGGTATCGAAAGCCGCTGAGAAGTCCAGAAGTACCAACAGGGACACACTCCCCCTGTCAATACTCAAGCGTAGATCATCCACTAAGGCGACCACAGCAGTCTCAACTCCATATCCTGCCCTGAAGCCAGTTTGAAATGGGTCTAGAAAATCTGTATCATCCAAAACTGCTTGGAGTTGGAAGGCAACCGCCCTCTCGATCACCTTGCCCAGAAACGGAAGGTTCGATACTGGTCTGTAATTATTAAGGTCCAGGGGATCCAGGGAGGGCTTTTTAAGAAGCGGCCGTACTACCGCTTCTTTTAAACAAGATGGAAAACTCCCCTCCCTGAGAGATGTATTAATGATATGTTGTAATTGTAATCTAATTACATCTCCTCCCTGGGCGACCAGCCAAGAAGGGCAGGGATCGAGAGGGCAAGTCGTCCTCCTCACTCGTCCAAGCAGCTTGTCCACGTCCTCGGTACTCACCAACTGAAACTGATCCAGTGTAATTCTACTTGCGGAGTTGCTGGACACTCCATTGTCAGCCTCTGCTACAACGATGACATCTAAGTCGGCTCTTATCCGAGAGATTTTATCTGTGAAATGATCGTTAAAAGCATCACGGCGAACTACCGAAGGCTCTAAAATCGGGTTCAGGGGAGAAGGTGCCTGAGTTAGACCCCTCACCACCCTGAACAGTTCTGCTGGACTTGAATTCGCAGACGCAATGCGTGCAGAGAAGAAAGCTTTCTTCGCTGCGCGTATTGCCACCCCATAGGAACGAAGATGTTCTCTATGTCGTGTCTTATCGGATATAAGTCGAGTTTTCCGCCATCGGCGCTCCAGTCGTCATCCTTTCCGCTTCAACTCCCGGAGTTCTTTTGTATACCAGGGTGCCCGATTAGAAGTGGGTCGGAGAGGACGTTTGGGGGCGATCGTGTCAATAGCCCTAGTTAGGTCTTGATTCCATCTATTGACCAGGGCTTCTACAGGATTGTCGATGATACCAGCCATAGAACCCTCCAAGGCCTTCTGGAATCCAGAAGGATCCATCAGCCTTCGAGGGTGGACCATCTTAATAGGTCCGCCACCCCTGCAGGGGTGGGTGGTAGCTGTGATACTAACCCTGACCAGAAAGTGGTCTGTCCATGACAATGCAGAGGTATTTGTTACCTCCGCCCACAGATTTGTCTGTTCGGAGCTGAAAACAGCATCTAGGGTGTGACCTGCTGAATGTGTAGGTCCAGAGACCAATTGGGATAGGCCCATGGTTGTCATGGATGCCATGAACTCCCAAGCTGCACCTGACAAACCAGTCTCGAATGGGATGTTGAAGTCGCCCAGGACCAAAAGCCTAGGCGAATCCAACACCAGCTCCGAGACCAGTTCCGTGAGCTCGGCCAGGGAGTCTGATAGGCAGCGGGGTGGCCGGTACACTAACAGAATCCCTAGTCTATCCCTGGCCTTCAGACTCAGGTACACACACTCGATGTGATTCAATTGCCGGACAGGAAGTCTGGTCAGGTTAAGATTGTCCTTGTAGACCACAGCTACTCCACCCCCCCGCCCACTTTCCCTCACCTGCTCACTAACACAGTACCCAGCTGGGAGGGCATGGGCCCATGTCGGCCCACTATCATCTCCCAGCCAGGTTTCGGTGAAGCATGTCAGGTCGGCCTCCTCATCTATAAGGAGGTCATAGATGATATTTGTTTTGTTTTTAACCGACCTGGCATTGCATAGGAGCAAGGAGAGGTTCTGTGGGTGGCCTGGTTCATTCTCCAAGATCCCCGGGGTAGCAGGGCGACCAGAAGGCAAGATAGGTGTTAAATATCTATCTCTCCTTCCCCTGTAATGGCACTTAGCCCTGCTATCACCATATCTCCCTTTGCCCTGCACAACAGATATTGCCACTCCCAGGCACATTACAGCTCAGCTGCACTCCCGGCCACCTCAAGCATTTCAGAGGGGTGGGCTAGGCTGGTGTTTCAAGCCTTTCCAAAGGTGGGCTGGGCTGGGCTGTAGGGAGGCGCAGCGAGCGAGCAAGCGAGCGAGCTCCCACACACACCTCCTTCTCCCCGCCGGTGTTTCAGGTCTTTCCAAAGGTGGGCTGGGGTGGGCTGTAGGGAGGCGCAGCAAGCGAGCAAGCTCTTACGCACACCTCCTTCTCCCCGCCGATGTTTCAAGCCTTTCCAAAGGTGGGCTGGTCTGCAGGGAGGCGCAGCAAGCGAGCAAGCAAGCGGGCTCCCACACACACCTCCTTCTCCCCATCGATATTTTGTGCCTTTCCAAAGGTGAGCTGGTCTGCAGGGAGGCGCAGCGAGCGAGCAAGCGAGCGGGCTCCCACACACACCTCCTTCTCCCCGCCGGTGTTTCGAGCCTTTCCAAAGGTGGGCTGGGCTGCAGGGAGGCGCAACGAGCGAGCGAGCGGGCTCCCACACACACCTCCTTCTCCCCGCCGGTGTTTCGAGCCTTTCCAAAGGTGGGCTGGGCTGCAGGGAGGCGCAACGAGCGAGCGGGCTCCCACACACACCTCCTTCTCCCTGCCGATGTTTTGTGCCTTTCCAAAGGTGGGCTGGTCTGCAGGGAGGCGCAGCGAGCGAGCAAGCGAGCAGGCTCCCATACACACCTCCTTCTCCCCGCCGGTGTTTCAAGCCTTTCCAAAGGTGGGCTGGGCTGCAGGGAGACACAGCGAGCGAGCAAGTGAGCGGTCTCCCACACACACCTCCTTCTCCCTGCCGGTGTTTCAAGCCTTTCCAAAGGTGGGCTGGGCTGGGCTGCAGGGAGACGCAGCGAGCAAGCAAGCGGGCTCCCACACACACCTCCTTCTCCCCACCGATGTTTCGAGCCTTTCCAAAGGTGGGTTGGGCTGCAGGGAGGCGCAACGAGCGAGCAAGCGAGCGGGCTCCCACAGCTTATATGCCTGACTTATAACAGCTTCCAGGTCATATTTGCTTATTAGTCTAACCTTCAAGAAGACTTTAGTAATAGACTACTTACTGCTCCATCTTTGCCTTATTCCCTCTTCAATTTGTCAGAAGCTGGACTTATTGACATGGCATTTAGGTTACCTGGTATCATGTCGCAGACATTTAGTTATCTACAAGATCTGGCTGACTAGATGCTTGGCCCGCCAGAGCACCCATGTGAAGAGGAAGTGGGGAGGGTGATCACCAATATGTAGGATATGAGATGCAGAACTTCTCAGCCAAAGACCAACCCTGCCCGTCTCACTATAGCCTCCTGCTGCTCACAACTGAATGAAATGTGCCTGCATTAAACACCTGAAACACACGCAAACATCAACATTTACTCTCAAAAGGCTAAAGAAGTGCTCCTATTCATGCCTTTACCTTCATCCCCATTATGGCAACTGGAAAAGCCCACATTCCTGCATTAAAAGGAGGCTGAAAAACCAAAAGGAGGAGAGCATCCACTCAGTGTGGAAAAAAAGGAAGAGAAGCAGGTTCTCAGAATGCTAAGATACTTTATTGTTCACACCCAGCGCGTTTCGGCGACTGTGAATATCATAGGAGACTATCATCCTGCTAAGAGTTTTCTGCAGACATCTCTTACCAACCCCCTGAAGAAGGCCTTCAAAAAACAACATAGGCCGAAACACGTTGGGCGTTAAAAGGAGGCCACCAACTTCACACAGGGAAGCCCTTACCCAGCTGCTCTTTTATGCCTCCTGAAGACGCAGCCCATTATTTTTCAAAAGCATCATCAGACGAGCGTTTTATCCCATGCTTGCTACTGCCCTCTTACGGATGTTTGCATGTTCTTTAGACAACAACGTTTGCCTCCAGCACTCCTTCCGCTTGTTTTTCCGTTGCAAAATACACCCCTTTTAATCTGCCTTTAAAAAAAAAAAAAAAAAAAAGGAATGTGCCGCCATTTCTTGCTATGTGCACGAAAAGCAACGTTATAAAAACAGCCCCTGAATGGGCCACATGGTCATTGCTGCTTCCTCTTTTTCTCCCCATGTAAAGAGATTGTCACTATTGTGGAGCAGCAACAGGAGGCCATAACGACGGTAGGGAAATGCGAAAATTCACCCATCTGCTGACGCTCCAAATAAGCCCAAAGTATCACTGTTGGCTCAAGCTATGGTTGATCAGCAGTGATACAGATATCATGCACAAAGAACAGACATTTATATTTAACAGGATAACTTAGTCCTTGTGACGCTTACAACCATGTGTCCAAATATGCCTGCCTGTACTGAAGTAATTCATTAGACATTGGAAATAACGTTATTTGCAATGTCTAATGAATTGCTATAGTACGGGCAGGCAGGCACATTTTGTCACTAAGTAACAACTGTTTTTAATGACAGCTAAATGTTTAAAGATGTGCAAAGTAGAATGGTGGCAGATACAGAAATATCACTCATATCTTGTCAAGCTTCTGCAACCTCTGTGCAGCATCTCCATTTGCACCAGAGGCCATGATGAGACAGAAAGCATTCACTTGGTAAAAGCTTCCCAGCTGCCCTTCCAGATATCTGTGCATCAGTCAGATCGGAGGCTATTCCAGCTTGAAGCAATATGAAACTCCCACTGGGTCTGCATAATACTGCTACGATGCAGCCTTAAGTCAACCTATTTAACAGGGGCACAGATCTTGCCAATGCTACCAAGCAGCTCTGAGGTCTCCCTCCCTCAAAGCACCATGGCCAGAAGTCTGTTTTTGAAAAGGAGGAAAAACTGCAAAGCACCGGGAAAAAAATCTCCCCTACCCCGAACTTGTTTTATAGGCAGGTGGTGGTGGCAGCGGCTGAGGTGGCAGGAAATTATCCCTGATCTCTCAAAGGTCAATTTGGAGGGATCAGGGTCTGCTTTTATTCCCCTCCTGCTCCATTTTATTAGACTTCCAGGAGAATGGGGAATGCCTCTCACATTCCTAGCTAAATATATAAAATTTCATTAAAATAGTTATAAACATTAAAAACCACAGACATCACAAAGTAAAGAACAAGCAGCCACTTCAGATAGTCATGTAAGCTTTTTCCAAGATCCAGAGAAGTGCACAACTGGTTTTGCCTGCCCAAGGGAACTTGAGCTCGTGTTTGTCAGACAGAAGTCCTCCGCACCTCACATCAAACCATTTTTCAAACTGAGGGCAATTTCAAAGTCAATTTGCTACGAGAAAACATTTATTAAGCTTCTGTTGTAGTTATTATTATTATTATTATTATTATTATTATTATTATTATTTTTAACCCGCCTCTCCCTCCAGATCGAGGCGGGGAACAACAACAATATAAAACACAAAAATCACAACAGTTAAATTTTTTTTAAAAAACAAGAAAAAAATACATCATTAAAAACATCTTAAAATTCATCTGGATAGGCCTATCGGAAGAGAGCAGTCTTCATGAATCTCTTAAATTCATGAAGACTGCTAATTTGTCTAACCTCCTCCGACAGACCATTCCATACTCTGGGAGCAATGGAAGAGAAGGTCCTCTGGGTAACACTCGTCAGCCTAGTTCTGGCTGACTTGAGTTAGTTCTTCCCAGAGGACCTAAGTGTGCGGGGCGGATTGTACGGGAGAACGCGATCCCGCAGGTAACCTGGACCCAAACCATGTAGGGCTTTAAAGGTAATAACCAACACTTTATACTTCACCCGGAAACTGATTGGCAGCCAATGAAGCGATTTTAAAACTGGTGTGATGTGATCACCCCTAGGTGTACCGGTGACCAACCTGGCTGCCATATTTTGAACTACTTGAAGTTTCCGGACTAGGCACAAAGGTAGCCCTATGTACAGCGCATTGCAGAAGTCGAGCCTCGAAGTTACCAGCGCGTGCACTACCGTCTTTAGGTCTTCCAACTCTAGGAAGGGGCGCAGCTGGCGTATCAGCCGAAGCTGATAGTAGGCACTCCTGGCCGTTGCATCAATCTGAGCTGTCATTTGGAGCGACGGATCCAGGAGTACCCCCAAGCTGCGAACACAATCTTTCAGGGGGGGTGTAACCCCATCCAGAACTGGTTGACACACCTCCAGACCCAGGTTGGGGCCTTTGACAGCAAGCACCTCCATCTTGTCTGGATTCAGCTTCAGTTTGTTTTTCCTCATCCCGCCCATTACCGCCTCCAAGCATTCATTCAGAGACACACTATCCTTAGCTGACGATGTTGTCGAAGGCATAGAGAAATATATTTGGGTGTCATCAGCGTGTTGATAGCACCCCGCCCCATGCCTCCGGATGATCTCTCCCAGCGGTTTCATGTAAATGTTAAACAGCATCGGGGAAAGGAGAATTAGCAGTGTGGTGCTAATTCTCCAAGCGTAATTCTCCAGCTATACGTGATAACAACACTGTTGGTTATGGGGGTCTCTAGCAGGCTGTCATGTTGAGTAGATACGGCTAAAAAGAGTCACAGTCAAATACACATTTTTTCCCAGCACACCTGGGGACACAATTACTGTTTCACTCATACCTAAAAGTCAATGTGAAAAATCCCAGGGACAATGGCCTCCTCTAAACCGAGCGATTTATTGCATGCTTGTGATTGGCCACTCATGAAAATTTGCAGGTGTATTACACGATATCATCAACAACCAGGACGTCTCCTGCGCTATCCCCTGGAAATCTCACTACTGCAAAAACCACATATAATGTGGCAATATTTAGAAAAAAGTGGGATCTCCAGTGTGTAACTCTGGCATAATGCAATAATCCCAGAAAGAAAGTGGAAGCAGAAAGCCTTGGTAAGGCAACGGGATCTTTTTAAAATGTAGAGAAGCTCGATGTTACTCTAGAGGCAGTTGGCGTTCAGAGCTTTCCCTGCATCTGCATTCATGGGAGGATTGGCGAAGAAATGCACAACTAGATACAATCCCAAGAGGACACTGAGCATATGTTTCTCAGGGCCAAACTATATGTGACCCTATTCAAAGTTTTTAACAAAGCATGATTAAGCTTGCCATTTTCATTCTAGAGAAAAAGCAGGTGTGAGGCTCTTATTTGGATTTGGGGGCCCACATGAGTTTCCAACAAAATCCCACTACCCCATGGCTGATCCTTTCCCCTAAACATGCTGTTTGAACTAAATAGCAATTCCTGAACAAATAACAGTCAGGGGGAGATTATTTTATGGAAACTGAGGTAGAGCCCTGATCAGAGTCCATACCTGCTTCCCTATGCAAAATAAAAGTGGCCAGAATAAGAACACTTCGTTTAAAGCTTGAATGTGTAGTTTTCAAACCACTTTTGAAACAGAGGGAGATTTCAATGGTGGCTTGCCATATATAGCAAAGCGGCCTTACTATCAAAAGAAAAAGTCAAAAATATCATTGCCTGACCTCATGAGCATGAAGCCATTTCTTTGGATCCTAACCACTATACAGCATAAGCCAATAACCCACAAATCTTACTTATAACTTTCACAGCTTCAACAATAGTTTTGGAGCATTAGAGATGATGAAAATCTCAACTGGCAAGCCATTGCTACCAATTCATAGATGACATTTCTCTTGTGAATGTGGACACATGGATGACTCCACATCTGCAAAACGAAGACGAAGATGACAACAACTCCAAAGTTATATATGAGGTAGTCCATAGACGTCTTTAAAATTAAAGATACTCCCTGCATCATTAAACTGGTTTATTTTTATAGGCTAAACCAGCTCCCACTACCAGCTTTGTTTCACTACTTCCATGTTTAGCTTTCTACGCAGCTAATATCAGAAGAATAATTACACATTCCTATGATGAAGTTACAGAACAACCTGAGGGCAACTAGAACCATGTTATTCTTCATGCTTGTATCAGATATCCAAAAAAATCTGAAAGTAGAGGCCTTAAAAAACCCTTTTATACTACCATATTTCAACTCTATAATTATTCAATAAAATAGTAATAAAAGCAAGTATTTACATGAACAGCTACTAAGGCTGCAATCCTATACTGACTTACCTCAGAGTAAGCCCCACTGAGTTCAAGGGACTTTACTTCTATGTAGATATGTATAGGATTCTACTGTACGTGTGCAATAGTAAATTGAATAGTATACAACATTATGAATTACTGAGAAAATGGGTTCTAATGGGGCAGCTCTGTTGGTCTGTAGTATGAAAACAAAAAGGGTCTGTGACACTTTAAAGACTAACGATGAGATAATGGGTAACGAAGACTTTGAATACTTAAAATATACTCTACAATTCCTAGCCATTAGCATCACCACAGCAGTATACATCAGTTTTAAACCTTTACTGTGCATACATGTATTTTAATAATAAAATGAGACAGTGGTTTGGAACTAATAGTCAATTCAGACTGCACAGCCTATTCAGTGCATAAAAGGGAGTGAAGAGGCTCCTGCTGAAGGAAGTAGGGAGGCAATTTTTAAGAATCCCCCATCCCCTCAGAAGCCTCCCATACTGTTCTGGAGAGTTCCCCAACCCTCCGGAGCACCTTTTCAGGAAGCATATAGGTCTGGGGGACGCAGAAGGAACCAGAGAAAATCTTTTCACCAAGCATAGGCTGACCATATGAAAAGGAGGACAGGGCTAGGGTTGCCATACTTCCCGGAAAACCGGGATTGTCCTGGATTTCAATCAATTCCAAAATGTCCCGGCCGGTTGGCAAGGAATCCCAGATTCAGAGTCCAAGTAATTCAGACCCCCAAAATGGTGCCTTGAGCCTGCTTAGCAGAGCTGCAGCAGCAGAGAAAAAGACGGATCCATCTGCAGCCTTTTCAAGAACGCAGCTGCTGCTCCACAGGCTCAGATGAGTCACTCACCATGACTCACTTTATCGTGCCTGCGGCTGCGTAGAAGAAGAACGGCAGGCAGGGAAAGGCGGGCTTGCTCTCCTCCTCAGGCTGCATGAGAGTCCCATGCACTGCAAAGGAGTTTGGTAGCTTTGCTGGTTGCAGCCAGAGCTTTGGGGTAAGCACTGGGCAGAGCCCCTGGGCTGTTTATGGGGGAAGGAAAATAGTTTTGTGGGGTGTGCGAGGGAAGGAGTGGGGGGAAGGAGAGGAAAGGAGGGAGGGGAGAAAGAAAAGTCCCTCCGGAAAAAAATCAGGCGTCAAAAACCCACCTCCTTGGATTTGAGTTGCAAGCCTCAAATCTGTTACTTGGAAGTAAATTGCAGTCAATTAAAGATGTCTGGATTTACAGTTGTTGCAAAAACCTTACTTTGCAACAAAGCACAAAAGCAGACTTTCATTTTAACTGAATAAAATACAGTAAAGGAGATTTTCATCTGGATTTTAAAAACAAAAACAAAAAACATACACATAATGGCACAATCCAGCTACTATTAAACACTTTTAGCTACCTAAACTTATGCATGTTTAATTAGAAGTCATTTCTGCAGAACTCACTGGGACTTACTTCTGAGTAGACATGCAGTAAGTCCCATTGTCTGCAGTGGGGCTTGCTTCCAGGTAAATGTGCAGGGGAAAGCAGGCATTTAACATTATTCCATTGAAACCAATGAGATCGCAGAACCCTATGCATGTTTGCTCAAGCATAAGCCCCACTGTGTTCAATGAGTCTTACTCCCAGGTAGGCAGCCTTAAAAGTGCTTAACTTTTGTTGGATCATGCCTTAAGTTTAATTTGGGGTCCGTGGGGGGGGTGTTACCTTTTAAATATGTCTAACAACATCAGCATTATTATTGTTACTATTATTTACAATTCATTATGATCTCTTCATCTAGTGGCACCGAACAGTACATATTCTGCTAGAGCCACCACTTGAACACGAAGTAGATGGCTACTTTGGGGTTAAACAATATATTTTAATATTAATATCCTATGGTAACTACTTGGGTGATTGGGATGGGGGTAAGTCTCCGTATTGAATTCTGCTCTAGCTTTTGAGAATTAGTGGAGAAATGTAATTTAGTGTCATTTTTTTCTGTTTGATTGCTTAAATTGTTATTTGCCAATTATTTATTTGCAGGTGCTTAAGTACTTTAGGCTGCAATCCTATACATACTTACCTGGGAATAAGTCCTATTTAACTCAATAGGATTTATTTCTGAGTAGACACACATAGGATTGCACTGTTAGATAACTAAAGCTTAGACAGCTTTCTTCCTTTCCCTCGACCTTTACATATTGCTCAGTTTTTAAAAAATCCTATCCCCCCCAAAAAAATTGTCCTGGTTTTGTGGATCCAGAATATGGCAACCCTAGGCAGGGCTCATGTAACTTTAACAGTTGTAGAGAAAAGGGAATTTCAGCCAGTGTCATTTGTATGCAATTAGTTCCTGGTGATATTCCCTCTTCATCACAACAGTTAAAGGTGCAGGCACTATACTAGAGTGACCAGATACAAAAGAAGGCAGGGCCCCTGCAACTTTAACTGTTGTGATGAAGAGGGAATTTCACCAGGAACTCGTTGCTTACAAATGGCACTGGCTGAAATTCCCTTTTCTCTACAACTGTTAAAGTTACATGAGCCCTGTCCTCCTTTTCATATGGTCAGCCTAATCAAGCACTACCATTATTGTTTACTCAAAGTGAAAAACAAATTCGTTCCCTTCTAGCTATACTTTCGCATGTGGGGCATAAAGATATACTTGGGGAACAAAAAACAAAGGGTACATCCAAACAGTTTAATATGATTAAAGTTATTTAGCTTATTAAATCATTTTAAAATAGAATACTATTTTGCTAAACTTAAAAATAATTTCCAAGCACCAAAGAACTTTTATTTGTTACATTTATACTTTGCCTTTCCTTCAAAGAGCCTAAGGCATATTCCACTTCTTCATTTTATCCTCACGACTATGAGATAGGTTATAGGCTGAGAGTCAGTGACTGGCCCAAAGCCACCCAGTGAGCTTCATGGCAGAGTGGGGACTAGGACCTTGGTCTCCCCAGTTTTAGTCTAACACTCTAACTGCTACACCACACTGACATAGTGTAACTTTATCCCAGTAGCTTTGTTCTCACTGACCACAACACTGGAAGTGAAAAGCAGGTTTACTTCTAGCGGGCAATTAATTTGAATGCTGTTTGCATATTTTGTTTTGACAAGACAACAGAGATTCTTACTTCTTCCTTTAAAAGGGGAGAGCCTAGAGCCTAAAATATCCCTCATCCAAGCCCTTACAGGACACAAACCTTTTTGCATGGCTATAACCTTGCTATAGCTCTTCCAAATCAAGAAAAAGAAAGGCGAGGTGGAGAACATAATGCAAAGCTGTGATTCAGCTATGTAATACTCAAGGTAGCTTAGCTAATGATTTTCCTGTTCTGTCGCCAGTGTTTGAATAGCATGTTATCAATATGCTCCAAGGATACCCTTTGTTACATCCTGCTGCCTCCTTTTAGCTCTTCTCCTGCTAATCAATAGTTTTGTCTAAGAAAGCATTTTGTGAAGAACAATGTTGTATCTGCATGACATATATTGCACTGTATGCTGAAATTAGCCAGTATGTTGCAATCACAGTTTTTTAATATAAAAAAATTCACGAAATTACAGCCTGGTAGGTATGCAGGATTTGTTCTGGATCTGCTCATCACCCATAATTGTGCTACTACCCAATTAAACCTGCACTGCTCTGACAATATCACCATCACATCGCCTAACAAGTTTAAGCTATATTCATTGATCTTTAAGGCTTAAGCAACTCCCACCTTAGATGTCGTTTACAGTCATCCATAATGTAGCCTGACAGAATAAATCCTCAACTGGAACAGAGTTCAGCCAGGTGACGCTTTAAGCAAATGGCTTTAGGGTACTACGCAAAGGTAACTATTATCTTCCTACATATTGGGGCATACTGATAAATTTAAGGCAGGCGGTCCCCCATCTTTGATGCTTTGAGGATCACAGACTTACAGCATCATCTTATCCATGTTTCCATGGAAGTACATTCCACTGTGTCTAATGGGGCTTACTCCTTAGTAAGTGAGTTTAGGATTACAGCCTAAAGCTTCCCTCAGCAGGAGTCCCACTAAATACAGTTGGCTTACATAGGATTATACTGCGTTTTTTGGTTCATATAGGTGTTTGAAAACAAAGCAGCACATGGCAAGAAACGCTGGCAGGTGCCATGACTACCTGAAGTGAGCCCTCTTCCAACCCTCTCTGAACACTGTTTGCCTACTTGGGGCTTATGAACAATGAAATAATTGCTCAGGGCTTAGTTGCAGATTAGGCAATGTTGTTAAAACCATACCATAATTATATTACAACTGATTCCAAAGGTTATGGGGTTTGTACATATTTTGCTATTCTTGCCTTATGAGTTAAATGCTCAGTGAGACCCAAAAATAGATAGATAGCACATATCTGAGGTTTTAGTAGACAGAGTATTCTAATTTTAATCCAAGTTAATTTCAACAAAATAATATTGGAAATGTACACCATGACAATATGTGTTGGTGTTCTTTTAATTTAAACTTTAAGGCTGCAATCATATGCACAGCGACTTGAGGAGTAGGACCCATTGAAATCAGTAAGACTTGCTTCTGAGCAAATGTGCATAGGGATAAGGCTGTTTCTTAGGGTAAAACATGATGGTACTCTTATAATATGGTTAGCAACCATGTATGTGGAGGGTAATTTTCACTGGGACCCCAGCACACAGGGAGAGGAGGTTCAACCCACATGGCAATTAGCCAATTGGAGTTTTTTTCCCCTAAAGCTAACTGCTACACAATGCATGATTTTGGTCAGGATAACAGCTGCTGAGGAAAGAGTTAAATCTCGCCTTCAACTGATATTGAAAAAATTAAAACTCAGACAGTGTTGGTAATCATTTAATAAATTAACATATTTTGACCCTCACTGAAGTAGAAGAGTTGGAAATGTATTCATATGCAATCCTATGCACTCTTTGTTGCCTGGCAAAGATGTATATATCCGAGCCTTAGCGTACAATTCTATGCAGGTTAGACAGAAAAAAGTCCTACAACTCCCAGCATGCCCCAGCTAGCCTGTAGTGTCCAAAAGTAAGACTTTATGGTTAAGAATGCTGATACAACTTGCTGGCCCTTAAACACATTGCCAAGTTTTCAAATGGCTGGCTTTGGGTTTCCTTCTCAGCTTCAGTGACCCCAACCTATAAAATATCAGTATTAATTAGTTGCCTCTGAGCAGCTCTTTGTACATCTCTGCTGGCCAATCTGTGGGGTTAGTATTAGAATCCATGATCTATAATGACTCAGATATCGATTTGTACTTGTGTATGCAGATCATCTCTATATAAGGCTCATGGAGTAACTAGTTCTACCTCAAGTCACCATTTTCAATCTGGATTCACCATCTCAGTTATCGTTTTCTGTTGGTAGACTTTGAAGTTCTATTAAAAAAAACAAAATAGAGCAAGCAAGTCTAAGGTCTGACCACCCCTCCAATGGAAATATTAATAATGGAAACAACCAATTTTCCAAATAATTTTAAGGCATAAATCAATCTGGGATACAGATATACAAGCTATTGTTCCTTACCTGGACCAAATTCCATCCTATTAGGGATTCAGCAATGATGGATGTTACAGTTGTACATACTCCACCAAAAACCATTAGGTGTGTAGGTCCATATTTTATTGCATCATAGAAGGCTTTAAGTCCCTTTGCATTGTCACACTGGGGAAACAAACAAACACAGCATTTTATTACTACCTGCAATTTAATATTGTTCTGATACACGCACACACATGCTTGTGTATGTGTGGTATATATATATATTCCACAACTAATACTGAAGGCACAGGAAATAAGCAACACATTTTTAAGTATTCCTATGGTCATTTGTAATTGTATGATGCAGATTACTACAGCCTGCTCTTCCGTGTCTTAAAACTGAAATCCCTTAAAATCATGTACAGCATAATAAACAGGCAGAGAGAAAGGGCCCATAAAAACCCAAGTTCTATTTTATCTAATTATGCAACCAGAATCCATCAAAATATTTACAATTTTGATCAAGTATTCCCTTAATTATTCTTCATTTATTTTAATAACCCTTTTAGTAAAACTAGGTCTCACTTAATATTGTTTTATAAGGACATTGCCTTCAGAATATTGTTGCAATAAGACCTGCTGCCATGTCTCTGGTTGATATTTATGTATATAAATATTTCTATGCTGTTTTTCAGCCTCATATGGGCCCCCAAAACAAACATAATAAAGCAGCGACAAGAACGTTGATTTAAAACAGCATCATAAACAAGCCTCTTGCAATCAGACAGTTTTAAACAGAACAGTCTGAATATTCTTTCTGAAAGATGGAAGTAAAGGGGGAGGGAATTCCAGTGCCAGAAAAGGCGCACCTCAAATGGCACGTAAGCTTAGCAAGTAGGAACAGTCATGCAAGAGCAGGCAGTTCTTTAGCTATCCTGGACCCAAACTGCACAGAGCTCAACCAATACTTTGAAGACTCAGGCTGCCTCTACACGAGAGGTTTAAAGCTCTTTCAAGTCTCATTAAAAATTTTACCTCTACATGAGTGGAGCGCAAATCAGGAGTTGAGGTGCATTATCTATCTGATTATGCGCATTATCGAATGCGCGTTAAATAGCGAGTTTTATTTTGCTCCGGCTGTTAAAGCGCATTTTGACTATGTGAACAAGCGATTCTCCGCATTAACTACTTCTAAAGCACATTAACAACCGGTAAGGCCACCAGTTGTGCACTCAATTACCTCCTGCGTACAGTCATTTACCATAAAGTGCTTCCAAGAAGATGCGCATAATCGGAGAACCAGGCGTCAAACCGAATTCTTGTAGAGGGGGTCTCAGAAAACATCAGGAGCAGATGCAGATTAAATGACATGCTCCAAATCATGGGGTTCTGGCAACACTAAACCAGCTAGTTTCCAAACAGCCTTCAAAGGCAGCCCCATGGATACATGGCTTGGAGCCATATTACCTTAATGACTCTTATCTCTTGAACAGCCTGCCATTATTGAGACCACCCACCTTGGGTACCACTGCCTAGGAAGGTGAGGCAGGTGGCATCCCTGAGATAAGACCTCTTGAGTTGTGGCACACTTATTCTGGAATGCTCTAGAAGTTTGTGCCAGGTGAAGACATTGTCCAGACATTTAAAGATTTAGAGTTTCATATGATTATATGGCTTTTTTATTTTATCTATGCTGTTGCAGCATAGCTATGCTGTTATGTGCTGTTTTGTATTGTTTTTATGTATTCATTCGGGGAAGATTTTACCTCAAGTGTGGCATCATAACATGTTAAATAAATCAATACAAGTATCTCCCCTAACCACCGAGCACGCTGAAATAGGAGAGGTAAACACAAAGGATGGCTAAGGATTAAGAAAAAAGACACAAAAGCTGTTTCCAATGTTAGTTACAGGATACGTCTACCCTGGCCTCATTATATTGCAGAATTTACACCTGTAGTTTGCAATCTTTCCAAGATACCTTATCAAATGAAAAATAGCTAGGGGTGTCTGGGTGAAGTGGTGGAGCGTGCAATGTAAAAGAATGTCCCAGAAGTCTTTACACAGAAAACCAATGACTAGTTTGGAAATAGAAAGAGATTCATGAGCAATAACATGACTACCAGCCTTCCATGCACATGTGTTTTTCTGCACAAGTTTCGAAATCATTGTATCTACTTTCAGTTTCACTGCAGAACTGAGATCTGAGCTCTACATTAAGAGCTTTTCCTTTCCTGCTTTTCCGCTACCTAACCTCTAGGTGGCACTAGAATATCACAACTACACAAGTAGGAAAATACATTTTCTTTCGCTTTCAGAAATAAGACTCAATTTTCCCTGCTCTACAAAAACCCCAGGGAAAGTGCTCTTAACAAACAGAAGCAAAACTGGAGGATCACAACATTGTCTAAAGAACCTATAAACAATCATGAGTAATTAATCATGGGCGCACAATAAATGCCTCATGTGGAAAACATATTTGGGGTATTTTGCACCCTCTTTGCTGCTTTGCCTTTCTACTCCAATCATAGCCCAAGCAAACACAAGAAGAGATATAAGCCTACACACACCTGCCTCAGATGAAAAATCTTGGAGTTAGGCAGCGCTCTGAAAATATTCAACATCATGATTCAGACAAAATATAAAGGCCTATATTTAGTGCAGGGGCAAATATGTTTCCAAATAGACTTAATTTCTACCTTTTTAACAGGCCTTACTGTACTAATCTCAATTCTGGCACACAAAGTCAAGCACCACTGTTCTGATCCTAAGATGAATTTATATCCACCTGGCAGTGTGTCAAGCTGACAGATCTGGTGCAGCTGCTGATTGGAAAGTGAAAGATCTTTAACTGTCTACTTTGTAAGCAAGAGAGTTTCTAAACGGGACATTCCGGCTGCATTCGGACAACACATTAAGCAACGGGGGGGGGGGGGAACAATCGTCAGTTGTGTTGTGTTGTGTGGAGGGTAACACGCCGCTCACAAACTACTGACGGTATGCCATTCCGCCCAAATAAGCAACTGAGAGAAACAACTGGCTTGCAAGGTGTTTAGTTCGAAGCCAGTTGTTTAAAGTGTTGTGTGGAGGGGTGAGTGGGTCAATAGCGTGCGGTGAGTGGGTTAAAACACAAGCCCATAGAGGCAGGCGGCAAGAGTGACCAAAGCGGCGGCTGCCACTCTGCTACAACTGGTACAACTTGCAGAGGCTGCTGGGATAGAACTGGGAGGACTGAGGGGGGAGGGAGGGTGGGGAGAGGGGTGGGGGCTGTGTCAGTCAAATGCCGGGTTGACTATTAGTCCACTCAACGCCAGCCCCAACCACCCACAGTTGTGTAGGAATATGTTGTGTGGGGAGTAGCCACAAAATAACCAACTGTGAGTTGGCTACTCATCCCACCATTGACTAATGTGTTGTCCGAATTCAGCCGAATATTTTCGAAGTTTGTTTCAATTTTGCACATTAGGTTCAAGGTTGCAATCCCACATACACTTATGTAGAAGGAAGCCCCAATTAAAGCTGTTTCCACCTACCACTTATCTTAGGAGCGGCCAAGGAGATCAGATGTTTCATATTCAACAATTGCACTAATGCTCCTGCTTAAGCCATACCCATTCACAGAAAGAGGACAATGTGAATCTGTCAGATCATTCAGATTAAATAGTAAAGTTAAGTAGGGACTTTTATCTGAATTTAAAACAAAAGTGTTTCCCACATTAGATACTGTGACAACCATATTAACAAGTTCAAAGCAGACAAATTAGCAAAGAAAAATGTGTTTCCCCTTATCACCGGTGAAAGTGTTTGAAGTATATTAGCACATGTTTGCATCTTACCATTCTTAATTAAGCCAATACTTCAGCTATCTTTACCAACACCTTAGGATACATACACAACATAGTAACATTTCTCCTCAACAAATCAACCACAGAGAAAAAACTATTTACTTATTAGACTTCTATGATCTGGTGGAGATGTAACATAAACCATTCCTTAACCATGATTACGAGATCAGAACTGTGCCATGGGATTGTATGCACGGTTTCCATTGCCATTCCTTTCTATAAAAACTCAGCTCAGTTGCTTTGCTCACCACAGTTAAGGCCGGAAGGGGAAGAGTCAAAACAATCCATGCAAGTGGGGAAACTGGCTGAGGAAGGAAGAGAATAATCCATGCTTTTTTTCAGTCCTTTTAAAAGATTGGCCATGTAATAGCTGCACTGGCTGTATCACAAATGCTATACTTCAAAACTGGACTTCAACTTCCAACATATCACTCCCCGCCACACTCAGAACAGAAGCAGTCTAGTTCTTAAATTCTGAACAGTTCAGAATAATCAAATCAAAAAATTATTATGGACATCGATCAGCATAAATACAAGTAAAATCAAATTTAAACATTTGGAATTTTAGAACGTTTTAAGGATGTTTTTTAGGATGTTTTAGGATTTTTATGCAGTTTTAATAATATGTGTCATGTTTTAATCAGTTTTATGTATTTTATCATGTTGTTGTTCCCCGCCTCGATCCAGACGGAGAGGCGGGTAAGAAATAAATTATTATTATGATTATTATTATTATTATTATTATATGCATTGCATTTACAAAAACCTCTATCTGATGTCTGCTATTTACAGAAATATAACAGGCAATTAGCTCATTCAAATTTGTCTTTAAATCCTAAAAGTAATTTTGTTCTAATAAGACATGTAAAAGCCTTAATGGTCTCCAATCCACTATGGCATTAACATGCAGTAAAAGAAATTCCCTGACATCTCCCTCTTTGCTGTACAGAAGGTAAAGCAATGAATCTAGGTAAAGTTACAAAATGCCTATATTTAGGAAGAATTAAAACTACTACATTTTTACCACTTTAATCCCATAATTGGGATTCACATCTTCATAAAACAGAGAACAGGTTTTATTTGCGAAATATTGACTATTTTGGAGGACCCTAACCTTGAACCCTTTGAGACAGTAATATTTTAGTCTAAAAATCTGTTTAGCAAACTTCGTTGTCGAAAACGCAGTGCATGTATCTTATTCCCCCCCAAAAAAACCTTCAGCATCAAAACAATAGAGCCAAATCCAAAGCTTCAAGGCAGTGAGTCAAGCCCAAAATCTCACTGGTTGGAATCCAACCTCCAAATTAAGAACTGCAGCTCAAACTCTTTTTAGGAAGACCAAGAATAGACTGGTAGAAGACTGCTTCCACCACCTCCAATCCATATTGTAATGCAGATTGTAATGGTGGGGGCACATGGGAGCCACCTTTAATGTAATAAAAGTAGAAAATTGCAGGAAACTGAGTTCTGTGCCGCATCCCTTGCCTTATTTCTTTGCAAGGAGCAGTCAAGAGATGATTTAGGGTTGTCAAATATCTATAACTTGAGACCTGCTCAATCTGATTATTATTTACTGTCTATTTGAAAATTCTCTTATGTTTAGAGAAAATCGTAATCTTTGTTTCACCCTAATGAATACTTGATTTTTAGAACTATAAACAATGAACGTTAAAAAAAAAACTGGCCCAATCTACATGGAAACAGTATGAAAAGTGTTTTCTGATTTTATCCATGTTTCCATGAAATCACTTTCGTCCATCATCAGCAACAAAACTAGAAAAGCAGAGAATACACCACCTAAAAAAACACTTTCATGGGTCACGTAGCACTTGAAACCACCATAGTTCAGGGTTGGGTGGGTGGATTCCAGTGAGTAGAACTGAACGTCCTCAGCTGTGTAAGTGCTGCTCAGCAAATGAGAGAGGCTTTGCTTCCCACCGCTTTCTATGCTCCCCGGTTCAGGGAAGTTTAATGGAAGAGATGAATTAATTCCCATAGCTTACCCCACACTTCTCTCCTCACATCCACCAGGACTGTGAATTAGCAATATTGAAGCCCGGCTCCCCACACTCATGGTCATTGTAAGAGCAGAGAATGAGTCACTATCCCAATACAACTCAATTCTGACTATCGTTCTAATGAGACATTGTGCTATTGTGCTATTACAGGATTGCAAATTAGCAATGTTGAAGTCCAGGAGGGCACCAGTTTGGGGAAGGCTGATTTAAGGCAAAATAGGACTTTGTTGCTATTATTGAACAACTGGAAGTTGGAAATCCTTGAAACTGTCAATCATCCATAGATAGATAGATAGATAGATAGATACATACATACATACATACATACATACATACATACACCTTTCTTTGGAAAGAAATTGTGCCTTAATGTAAAGTTCTCATCCTTCTGCACCTAAAATTTTTCCTGAATTGCTCTCTTGGGACTCCTTGAAAATACGTTTTCTCTCAATCACTCTGGCTTATCTCTCTTACTACCCCACTGCCATTTAAGGCTACAATCCTTTTGCTCTTTTACTTGGTGTAAGCCTTGTGGAACACAGTTGGCTTACTTCCAAGTAAGCATGCATTACATTAGGGCTGTAAAGCTGTAGTCCTATATACCCCTCCCCAACCAAGAAGTAAACCTTCATTGAACTCAATGGCACATCTAATTGCACAGATTATACACATTTAATTGCGCAGATTAGACACATCTAATTGTGGGTTGCACTGTAAGGATCCATGTAAAAGGAAACCCGTTTGAATTTGGGGCAATGCTCTTCCAAAGAATCCCACACATGGGCTGAATTCGGACGACACAATAAGCAACTGGGGGGGGGGGAGGGAGAAACAATCGTCAGTTGTATTGACTATTGTGTTGTCCGAATGCTGCCATAGTCAACTCAGCGCTGATCATAATCCACACCACAGTTGATTATTTATTACCATATTGTGTGGAGAGTACCCCCTAGATGAACAACTGTAAAGTTGATTATTACCCCACCATTGACTATCGTGTTGTCCGAATTCAGCCATGGTCTCTTCAATAGGTAAGAGTTTCTTTCCCCTCACATCCAACAGGACTGTGAACTAGCAATTCCAAAGTCTCCTTTCTACACAGAAATGACAGTCAAGCTCTAACCTGCCCCTGAAGCACCAAAACAGTGCAACTGAGAAATGGTGCAAAGTAAAAATAAACAGGGAAGGCGAGCAGCCAAGTAGCACTACTGCGCAATAGTGCTAAGTGGGAAAAGAAGCCTGTGTCCAAGGGGCAGCCCCACCAGGTCAGAGGCACCCCAAGGCAAGATCAGTATGATTTAATTCAGGAGAACAAATTAAACGCTGCAGCAGAACCACACAAGAACAGCATTTAAAGGGGGGGGACACTAAAAGGATTTTGCAAAACTGTGTCTTTTTGAGAAGGAAGCTACAAAGTTGCTGTGGGGTGGTGACAATGTTATGTATTGCAAACGACCCTCATGTGCCCTCTCTCCACACTAAATCACCCATGTAGACTAGGCCCCAGTCTTCTCTGAGAGACTAGGACTTCCTCTAGACGATCGATTTACACCTCCTTTACGGCGCATTACGAACGAAGCTTAAATCAGGCGTGCAGGCGATTTTTATCCTCATTAATGCGCATTTTCGATTTCGCATTAAATAGCGACTTTTCATTTCCTTCGACGTTACAGCGCCTTATCTTATGTAAACAACTTCTGAGCATTTGCATTAACGGTGATAGTGGGCGTACTTTGGTGGTGATGTCATGCATGAAGAACTGCCCCTTCGCTGGGAACACCTCCCAGTTGTTCTGTCTCTTCCCTCCCACTTCCTTCTTCTTCTACGTCCCAAAGGATAGAATCTCCAGGAATGGTTTCTTTTAAATCCCCTACCGGAATATTTCTTTCATCGAGACGCGGGGCCAGATGGAGGTGGTTTCACAGGAAGCAAGGGGGTTGGAGTAAGGATGTGCGGATGATTAGCAATCCACTAAGACAAATTGTCCCCTCCCTTGCTGGGTTCCTGACATTGAGCTGCGTGTGTATGTGCGTGTGTATGATGTAGATCACCAAAAAACCAAGTTATTACTGAGATACGACTGGAATATCTTTTTCTACAAATGCTGTTTAAAGGAGGGTGTTTAAAGCACGGGGGTGGGGGGGTGGAGTGTCCCTCGGAGGGTTTCTTCCCTCCCACCCCGTAAGAGCCTGTCCGAAGCCATAGGCTTGCATTTCCATTTACTCCTGAACAGTTGGGGGGGGCTACTATAAGTGGTGATCGGGCATAAAGAGGTAAACCAGGTGACCAATGGCAGGTAACCCAGGTAACCAAAGACAGGCGATTCAGGTGGGCAGGGTTAACAAATAACAGGAAAATGAGGGGGCAGTTCCACCAGGAAACAGGGCGGTGTTTTTGTCAACATTTCCTCGTTCGAGCCTCGATCTATGCTTCATTTATAATGCAATTCTCCGCATATAAACAACTTTAAAGCGCATTGCATAGAGCCCGTCATTCGCTTTCACGCCTCTCATCTATAGGTATTAGGTGTAAACTCGACAGTAGGCTAATGCGCATATTCGGAGAATCAGGTGTAAAAGCGACCTCTTCTAGATGGGACCTAGGACAGCATTATCCACATAACGTAATGCAAATTTCTCTACCTATAAAGCTGAAATTATGTATGCAGATTTGTATGTCTGGAAATGTTTACCCACTTCCAGATGAGTTAGAAACTTGAAATTTGGCATGCTGATAGGTTTGGCTGTACAACGTACCAGAAAAACCTGAAAACATGATTTTTTTTATTACTATTTTTAAAGAATGTAATAAAAAAACCATAGGCTTACACCTACAACTCCCAACATGTCTTGGGCGGAACTCCCAGTATGTCTTGGATGGGAGGCCAGACTTACTGGCCTTTGGTGGTCATTGTGAGTGCATGGCCAGGTGGGCACTACATCTCTTTCACAAACCATTCTCCTAAGGTCAGTCTCAAGCAGTCAACCCAATTCCACAGCAAAGGCACTCTGCCTGATATTGCTATTTTCCCAGAATCTGACTCCAACCTGAAGAGGAAGCACAATGTGCAGCCTGAGCCCAAGGGAGGGAGGGAGGGCACTCTGTGTATGCCCAAAAACACCCTGTCTGCTGCTGCAGCATAGCATTTGAAATCAGCCATCTGTGGCCCCCTTCTCTCTGTTGCCAAGGCAATGGGTGCAGAGTCTATGCTTCCAGCCACACACCAAAGATGTTATCGCCAGTCTGAGGGAGCCCGCAGTGGAGAATGGGGGCTAGCCGGGAGACCGAGCTGCTGCCACCGCTGCAGAATAAGGAGGAGGAGGGCGGCAAGGAGGAGGATGACAAGTAGCAGCAGTTGGTGAGATGCCTGGGCACCACAGTGAGGGGAGGCTCGGTTGCTGGGATACCACAAACGGGTATTCTGGGGCTCTTTCTCCCCGACCCATCCCCTCCTTAAAGATGAATAAGTCACAGAGATATTTCTTATTTATCAAGTAAATGTGAAAAACCTTATTCAGGGAGCCAAGCAAAGCCGGGAATATCAGATAGTCTATATTTATATAAAGCTGAATGTATGTATGTGGGTTTGTATGTCTGGAAATGTTTACCCACTTCTAGATGAGCTACAAACTTGAAATTTGGGACACTGATAGGTTTTCCTGTACAATGTACCAAAAAAAATCCAAAACCCCATTTTTTTTTGCAGTTTAACTATATTTAAATTTTTAAAACAAATCCTACACTGATGCCTACAACTCCCAGCAACTGTTGAGAAAGCACCTCTCAGAGGACGGGTGTAAGGTTTTCAGAGATCATGGGGGATCATGTGTGGCCTAGCATATTTTTTCCACAAGACTATGTGTGTGATACTTGCTAGGTTCATACCTAGCCCCCTTTTGTAAATTGGTGCAACTGTTACCTTATGCCATAAATTTGGGAAATGAACCGTTTTACTTCCCAACATGTTAAAGGATGCTAAAGGATGGCAACTGGGGATACTACCAATTTAAATCATTCTATACTATAGAAGGAAATATTATCAGGCCCTGGTGTTTATTCAATTTACGTTGGCCAGTTAGATCACTGACCTCACTGGGTTGAATATCAGACCATTCCAGAAGATATATCAGACAATTGCTTGTAAATGAACCAGCACATTTACAATTGCTTGTAAATGAACCAGCACACATACCAAATATGTCTTCCAGGTTTTAGCTACAATAATAATAAAAAAATCTGGGACCTTTTAATCAGACACAGCTTTAGAAACCAAATCCCAAAACATTTTGTGTTCTTCTGCAATATGGCAGAACATAAAAAAGATCATTCCTCTTTTATAGCCCCTCTCTTCTTATTACAAAACAACATCTTATAAACCTTTTGCAGATGATGGTTAGATATGAGAACTTTATTAACACCTTCTCGGTAATGGTTATAAAAATATCATACAGATTTTGTTCTATTAAGTGATATATAAATATTATTAATAAATAAATAATCTTGTGAATATTATATATGCCCTATCTTAGTTCTCCTTGAATTCTACATTTGGATACTGCTGGTGTATTATGAAATTATTACACATTATTTTAGACTTGTAGCTAAAAAAATTGATACAGTGGGAATGAGGATATCCCTGCCCGCCTCTCATGACATTGGTCCCTTAGATATTGCCTTGTTATTTAAACAAGGATATAGCAAACAGAAACAAAATATACATCAGGCATACAACGATGTGTGACTGCCACTGAAAGTGAGAGTTCAGATTCCTCAAAAACAAAGAACTAGAATCTACAGCATTACCATCTCATCAACCACCCAAGGTGCTCCACTCTCCTGAAGGCCACCTGGCAATGTCAAATGCAAACCTTCCCGGCCTGCCTCCCTTTATGTTCCCACTGTCTCTTAGCAGACATGCTTTATTACTTAAGTGCTCAAATTATCCCTGTGGCAGCAATATCTGCCTAGCCTGGGAATTCTCCCAGGTCTTGCACTGTACAACCTGTTTCTGCAATATTAATCTACTCCTAGTATCTCTTGACCAACACAAGGCGAAGAGGTCCTGGACAGCTCCACTAAAGCTTTAGGCAGTATCCTATAGACTTGCAAGCTTAGCCAGTTCAGGACAGATGGAAGGTGAGCACATTAGTGACAACTCCTATTGCAAAACAAAAATATACACTTCTTATTTAGATTGAGAAGATATTGTTCTTTCCTGGATCTCTGTAACTTTCAATTCAGTCATTTCCTTTTTTCAATTTTAATTCTTCATTTCACTCTGCATTTACAGCCTTTAAAATGATAATGAGACTTCTAATTTTTCTGCCTGCCTGAAAAGTAATCTAACAAAAAAAATTTGTGCATAGTGGACCTTGACAGCGATGTCACTAAGCAATCACTAATTTGTTCCTTTTCCCTTACTTATTTTAATGAGAGCCACCACAAAAATAAGAATTCTGATCTGGAAACTAATGAAACTAATTAGCATACATTACAGACTGGGTGTTGTTCTTTTTACAGCCACAATGGGTTATTCAAAAGTGTTGTAACATATAAAAACCAGAAAAGAAGGGTAGAAACCAATGGCTATGACTTAGTTCTGTTGCAACTAAGATGGTCACATGGCTACTCATACATCAAACACATCGACCTGGCCACTTGTAGCCATAACAATTTAATTTAAATAATTTTATTAGAATTCTTCATATTCAAAAATTCCTTGCCTACAATTCAGCTACTACTGTATAATTATTATATGACTCATGTGGCAAAACCAAGGGGAGCAAAGCTTGAAAAAAATTAATAAAATGAAAACACTGTAAAAATATTAGAACTCTCTTACCATAGCCCTACAGCAAGTAGATTTTCAATACTACTCACATTATCTCTCATGTTTGGTACTCTACAAGGCACCTCCAGGGTATAGTTTCTTTTAGATCCTCAAATTGGTTTTGCTATTATGAATGTAGCTTGTTAATTTTACCTATGCAAGGGATCAGGCTAGTTCTCAAAGCCAAAGCAAGAGGATGAGATACCCACTACACTACATATTCAATACATTGCCACTGCTATTCAGCAAAACACGACTGGATTCTCAAATACCTACACTACAGCAGGAGCGCCAGTTCCACCAGGGCCATGCTGTAGTGTGATATAGAGTAATAATTCATTAAATCCTGCTGTGACACTGTTTTCTTGAAACAATGCATTTTTCAGTTGAAACAGGAGTCAGCGACAGACAGGAGATGGACTAATTATCACAGACTAATTTCATAAAGGATTTCATAACTGTACCTTAAATTAAATCTAATCTTTAGGGAACACTAGAAAATTATGTAATGTTACGTAATTGCACATAGTGATTGGTTGCAGCATAACTATGAGAAGCTGTTTCTGTTAAGGTGTTTTGTTGCTATAACATATTGTAACTTTGTTGGCATACTTTAATGGAATTAAAAACAGAGTTGTGGGAACTTACTGTGCTTTTATAGAAATTAAGGGAAGGTTAGAAATACTGAAGAGTGCTATATGTTTACCTGGAAGAAAATCCCACTGAAATTAATTGGAATTACTCTCAAGTGTCATCAGTATCTGACAAAAAAACAGTCACGGTTGTTTACTTTCTCAAGGCTGCAATCCTATACACAGTTACCTAGGAATAAGTTCCGTTGAACTCAGTGAGGCTTAATTCTAAATAGACATGTACAGGATTGAATTGTAAGTCAATTATGAAGGCCTAATGATGCGTTTCCCACCTCCTGTGGACCAGCTGACTCCCAGCAAACTCTGAATATTTCTGAAGAGACACAGTGCTTCTGCAAGCGGGCGGAATAGTCACTGTAGTGTCCAACCAGGGACAAGGGTGCTATGAGCTTGCAGCTGTTTGCTAGAGATCATTGTAATGGCTCTCAGCAGTCAAAACAGTATTGCTGCCTGAGTGCTGCATGAAAGCTCAGCTGCATATTCTCTAGGCCTCTGCACACCCGGTAAAGTACAGGCAGTTTTGCATGGAAGCTAGGCCCTGTATTTTTCAAATCCCATTTATGCCTGGAGTTGTTTCTGGGAATGAGGTGTCCAAGGAGTATCAGCACAACTTCCCCTGATAATAGACACATGTAGCAGAGTTAGACATGGGGTCAACACACAACGTTACAACAAGTCGGAAACCTACATTGGAAACCATTAACAGGTTAAATCTAATTATGTTTCATGTGCTGCCAGAAATCCACAAAATAAGTAAAGGCTCCTATGAGCCCAAAGTACTCGTACACAAAGAAGGCTGCTCACGGCTTCTCTGCTCTGGATTGCCTTTTTCCAATCAGCTTCCAGTAGGGAGAGGTAATGTTGCTGTGCCTCTGCATTGAGTTTGAGTGGATCACTTACAATGTAATCCTATACATCTCTGCTCAGAAGTAAGCCCATTAAGCCTAATGAGAGTTACTCCCAGGTAGTGTGAATAGGATAGCAACCTTGGTCTCTCCTGGTATGCCGATGTGGCAGAATTGCCCATCTTGTCTCTGCATTAGTCACTGTTGTGGACTTACCTCCTTCCATTCAGGAGGCTGGCTCAGAACAGTGATTCACACGGATAGACCGGAAGCAGGCACGCTCCTCTTTTCACACTATAAAAGAAAACTATTTCGGACACAAGGCTGAAGCGTTCCTCTAATTTTAATTCAGCAAACAACATGCCTCAGTTATCAAGAACTTTGGAAAGCATTGTCAAATTGGTGGATCCAGCAAAAGAAAAGCACAAATTGCCTGCTTCACAGTGTTACGCTCACTTTAAATGGGCCTTTGAAAATTAGCAGGAATGTGTATATTTATTCCACACACACACTGTGGCAGTTTGTGGTTATAATGAAAGCCACAAATCTGAAAACCAAGACAGAATCCCTACCCTAAGTGGGAGGAGAGATGTAAAAGCAACCTTTCCTCTTTCAAATCTTCTTTGCCAGGTGCAATTATGTGCTGCCCCATGAATGATTCTGATCCTTGCAACTCCCATTTCATCCCCAATTCAAGCAGTTATGATCACACTGAAAATTTAGCACCAGAATGCATTGTCCTAACTGTAAATATATTTTGTAGTGCAAATAAGAATGAGGTCTGGAAGGAATAAGCTGGTAAGTAACTTTTTATACAGACTGCATTTTGGCCCCCAAAGAAAAATTGCACTGGTTTAACTAAAACTTGTGCTTTAAACTGATTTGCTGCATGATCCCTTTAAATAAGCTTGTAATTGCTCTATATTTAGTATAATTTTGCAACTGATTGCAAAGACCAAAGATGCTTGCCACTTCCTCAACAACTCTGATTAAATTAGAACTCTTTCATATTTCATGCCAAATGAACTGTGAAATAAAAGACTTTTCAAAACAATCTAAGAAAAACTAGTTAATAAAAAAAGAAAAAGAAAATAGAGTTGCAACTGACCCTTCACCCTGCTGCACATGCTGCAGAAAGTATAGTTTGGCAATGAGGGGCCCAATTCAGCCTTCTGAGGGGTATCAATTGGCTCTTGAGTTGCCAACTTGAAAAGAGCGATTGGGAGAATTTGGACGACATATTAGGCAACGGAGGAAGGAATAACACAATCACCATGAGTTATTTTCCCAGTGCCCAATACACATGTTGCCCCTCCCCCACTGCGCAGCTGAAAGTCCCGCCATCTTTCTGGGCTACTGGTGCTCCCCCTACCTCAGTTCTCCGGCCCTATCCCATCATGCACTTCAAGTTCTGATGGCTGTATAGGAGCGGCCGGGGGGTTTCGGTCGCTCCTGCCGGGAAACTCTATGACCGACTGGAATAGTACACAGAGAGCAGGGGGATCCCGACACACAACATTTTAAGCAACTGGTTTCAGAATAAACAACAGAGCAGCCCATTGTTTTTCCCCGTTGTTTAATGCACTAAAATGGCATACCGTCAGTTGTGTGTCCGATGTGTGTTGCCTGATACATGACACAATAATCAACACAACTGACAATTGCCTCTCCCCCTCCGTTGATTATCATGTCATCCGAACTGAGCCATTGGCTGAATTCGGACAACACAATAAGCAACTGGGAGAGGGGAAACAATCGTCAGTTGTATTGACTATCGTGTCATCCGAATGCTGCCATAGTCAACTCAGCGCTGATCCTAATCCACACCACAGTTGATTATTTATTACCATGTTGTGTGGGGAGTACTCCCTAGATGAACAACTGTAAAGTTGATTATTACCCCACCATTTACTATTGTGTTGTCCGATAGTGAGACCCATCCTAGGTCAACTAACACAACTACAGCATTTCACTGCTTAAGCGCTCTGAGAGGAATGGAGGGGGGTGCTCTGCTCCCATGGTTGCCAACTTGTACCTGTGCTATTAGCAACATGACCCATGGAAATTAAGTAAATTTTTGTTCCTCACCAATTATCTCTATGGTAGGAAGAGTGCTGCTTAATTTCTATTAATCTCAGGCTGCTGTTAATGCTGCAGAAGCAGGACCATTTTTTTTTAAAAACTACCCATTCCTACTCTGCATTGCTTACCTTGTACAAAATGTGGCAGTTTGTATTGTAGCACAAGCAGTTGTAGGTAGTTACAAGATTGAGTTGCTCATCCAATAAGGTAGGACACCATACCAAGTAAGAGTGGAAGGACATCAAGACCTAGTTTTTAACTGGTTGGTAAATGAATACCTGGGCTATACCATTTCATATTGCAGGTAGGGGTTTATGTCATCAAAGGCTTTTTGATTTTAAAAAAAGCCCCGCAAATAGAAACCCAGCATATTGACAACAAGGTGTGAGCCTAGCTTAGTTTTCTATGTGCAGATTATAATACATATTTGCATATAGAAAAATAAGCTAGGTTTCTTCCTGACATTCTCATTTTCTATATGCAGGAAGTATTCAGTCATATAAACACCACAAGTAGTACACCCAAGCATAGACCTCAGTGAGAACTAAGTTCAACTTTCCAATGAAGTAGGGAAGGCAGGGTAAAAAACAAAGAGACATTCCAGTTTTGCTACATATTAATAAATGAGCAAACACACAATTGCTAATTAAATAAGTAGCTATTTATAAAATGCATTAGTTGTTATCTATACATTAAAACATCTAAAACAATTTACAATTACACATAAAAGCCAAAACCAAAAATACCTGAACACCAGCCATAAAAAGTGCTAATAAAATTAAGTGTTCACAACTCCAGTCCTAAAGTACACTCCTGGATGACAACCTGTCCTCCTGTTGGCAAAAGGTAAACAGCAGAGAGCCCAGCTCTGCCTCTTAAGTGAGGAGGTTCCAACAGGTAGGTGCCACCACTGTAAAGACTCTGCCCCACATTTTGACTTCAGTAAATGAAGGAACAGGGAGCAAGCCCGAAAGGATGAAAAGGTAAGGTGGAATACATGGGAACAGATGCTCCCTAACGTAAAAGCCACCTTTTGGGATTGGCCTTGGAAGCGAATAGGAAGCCAAGGCATAACAACTAAGGCTGCAATTACTGAGAGTAAGGCTGAATTTGGACAACACATTAAGCAACTGAGGGGGAGGGAAACAATCGTCTGTTGTGTTGCTTATTGTGTTGTGTGGAGGGTAACACACCACTCACAAACTACTGACAGTATGCTATTCTGCCCAAATAAGCAACTGAGAGAAACAACTGGCTTGCAAATTGTTTAGCTCGAAGCCAGTTGTTTAAAGTGTTGTGTGGAGGGGTGAATGGGTTAACAGCGTGTGGTGAGTGGGTTCAAACACAAGCCCATAGAGGCAGGCGGCAAGATACCAAAGCGGTGGCTACCACTCTGCTACAACTGGTGCAACTTGCAGAGGCTGCTGGGATAGAACTGGGAGGACTGAGGGAGGAGGGAGGGTGGGGAGAGAGGAGGGAGGGTGGGGAGAGGGGTGGGGGCTGTGTCAGTCAAATGCCGGGTTGACTATTAGTCCACTCAATGCCAGCCCCAACCACCCACAGTTGTGTAGGAACATGTTGTGTGGGGAGTACCCACAAAATAACCAACTGTGAGTTGGCTACTCAACCCACCATTGACTAACGTGTTGTCCGAGTTCAGCCTAAGAGTCACTAAACACATTGGGTTTACATCTGAGCAGACATGCATAGGATTGTGCAGAAAATTTCAGAATATGATAAAGCCTACTTCACAGAATAACAATTAGACTGTGAAACCAGATGAAACGCTGAATACGTGTCCAGCACACAAACAAAAAGCGTTTGTGCATCCTGTTTCCTCTCCATAACTTACTCCGTGTCGTATCATCATGACATTCTCCGCCATAGCCCTTAGGCCACATGCAGCAGCAGTCACTGATGTGGAGTGCGAATGAGGAAATATTGGATGTCATCATTTCAGGATACAAGTACATTTTATTAGCCATTACAAAGGGGGGAGAAGACCTAGAAGGGCAGATGCCATTTCAGAGGCAGGGGTGTATTTAGCATCATATCTGCTTTGGCCATTCTGTTGTTACATGATATCAATGTTTACCTTGTTCTCCCCACCTTTTCTTACCCCACTCCTCAGACCTTTTAAACTAGACAAAAAGTCCAATTAAAACTATGTGAACGTATGTTGGTGAATATATGAGCTCCCTGGTAAATGTTAGCCTTCTTTTAAAAATGCACTTTATATACACTTGACATCTGAAAAGCTGCTTAGGAATTTCTAATAATGTAGTTAATATATCTATGAAAAAACACGAACCACCCCAGAAATAAAGTTAACCTCCTACAGCATTTTATTGTTGAACCAAACATAAAAAACCGTAAATGCTACTAATATTTTCTTTTATGAATTTATAAACTCTGCCTTCAACTCAATACTGTTTTCAGGGCAGTGTACATAAAATGACCCCAAACAATACAGTACAATAAAAACAACCTACAGTGTAAATATCAAAAAGTAAAATGAAGAGGCATAAAACTATTTGAATCAGCTGAAAAGATATTTGTAATGCCAGACTGTTTCAAGTCTCCACAACTTAATGAGCAGAACAGTTGGTTCTCTAATAGCCACTTAATTCTTTACAAATAAAGTAAGCTAATAAACAACACATATGTTGTTACTATTTCAAGAGTTAAACAGCCACAAAAGATTACTATCTATTAAAATCATTATATCAGTGTGGTGTAGTGGCTAGAGTGTTAGACTGGGAGTCGGGAGATCCGGGTTTTATTCGCCACTCAGCCATGGAAGCTCACTGGCTAACTTTGGGCCAGTCACAAACTCTCAGTCCAACCTACCTCACAGGATTGTTGTGAGGATAAAAATGGAGAGGAGGAAGATTATGTACCCTGCCTTGGGTTCCTTAAGGAGGAAAAATGGCAGAATATAAATGAAATGAAATGAAATGAAATAAATAAATAAATAAATAAATGCTTTAAAATGATTAAGTGGATTTAAAATATATTGATTTCCAAAACTTAGGTTTCATCAATATTGTTTTTAAATGAACTTTTCTGGGAAATTCCCTTTCAAAGTTATAATGCTCTGAGAAAACAACTCAGGAGCAGTTTTACTTGCTGTTGAAGTCGCCAACACATTCTTTCAGTAAACATACAACTGGCATAGAGGTTCGTAACTATGAACATACTAAAAATATTAGCACTCATCCACATTTCCATAGGAAGAACCCTGTTGGATTGAACTGAGGACAAGCAACAGCAGAGGGCAACTGCCTTCATCCCCTGCTTTGTGTCTCCCAAAGACACCTGGGTCTCCCATACTAGAAACAGAATACTGGGCCTTGATTTGATCCAACATGGCTCTTCTTAAGCTCTCTTTCTTGAAACTGGAGAGGGTTATTGATGTGGTTCTCTAGAAAAATGTTGACACCTGTAATAAAGGACTACCTTGAATACCCTATTATTAAAACAGTATTCTTAATCCCCATCATATAAAATATGAAATAATAGATTCCAGGTTCTCCATATAATGGGCACACACACAATAAGGAAACTTGTGCACTTTTTCCACTAAAGGAGTAGAGAGATACACTGGATAAGCTTCTTATCGTATCACTGTTTGAAGGTACCAGAGAGGTATCTCTCAACAAGCACTTTCCTCTGTACAATGAATGTAAGGGCTGAAGAATGCAAGACAACAACCCAGACTTCCTGTCACTCAGACCATCAAGCCATTTCCCCATCAGTCCCTTTGTTCAGTTTGATGAACAATTGAGAAGCACAGCACTTAACCTAAAGAAGAACTCCCCACTTTCCCCAGTATTAGGGAAGCATTTACTAGCTGCTCTTCCCAGAGCGTGTCCACACAAAAGCCTTTGAAGAAGGAAGGGGCGCACAACAAATGTTCCCAGCGCAACTGTTGTTTCTATGCAGTCACAAACTCCCCAAGTTCAGGATACTCTTTAACACCTGAAAGTGTCATAATGTTAAAGAAAGGAAATTAGTGATCCCTGGATATCCCTTACAGACACAGGTGTGTGATGGTGCCATGATCTGCTAGATGTGGCTCCTACAGCAATGTAGGAGTTCAGAGCACCCATGGATTGTCAGGAGCAAGCAGGAATGCAGGCAACATACTGGGTCATTTTAATCGGTGCTGCTAGGAGGTTGTAACATCCCCAGCTGCCGAAAGCAGAGATGCTCTAGCTGAAAACTACCACAGGTTCTGCACCACTGAATTCAAATTAATTTTGCCATTCATTTCGAACGGTTCAAGTCAAGTCTGTAGGTGGAAGATTTAACATAGGCTTTCTCAAAGAGCAAAGCATTTAACCTCTGTATGTGAAATTCTTGATTTTTAATCTAAAAAATTAGTCATAGCACCTATTTACCTCACAGCAAGAAAATGTTAACATTCGCTCATTAATGTTTTTGAAGCATGTTCAGGGTGTAAGAAAACACTCTAAATGCTAATGTTTGATTTGCTGCTGCATTAAATTGTTGCTGCTGTACAACTGTACACTATTGGTTAAGTAGAAAGGGTTTTTTAGTGTAGAAATCAAAGAACCAGCTGAATTTCCCTTTCTGACAATAATCAGTCTGTTTATTTTATTTATCGTTTATATCTTGCCTCTGCCCAATAAAGGTTCCCATATAAATAAAGTCATATGCCAGAAATATTAAAGGATAATGAAGAGTCTGAAACAGTTAATGAACGAAGGAAACTACTTCACATAAGGAATGGCAAGCCTGAATGCACTTAATGAATCCAGAATTCCTATTATGTCGATTTTATTCCATCCTTAAATAAAGTCAGATTGTGACAGGATGACAGCCACTTTCTCCCCAGCCCCAGCCCTTTCCAAAATGGCTATTATCCATATTTCAATCAAACAGTCTTTGCACATATCAGCAGGATAAACTGGTCAACTGCCTCCACTCAGCATTAAGTATTAATTTCTCATGTTGACAGCAACTATCAACCCTCTGAATTCCAAGGGCAATTTTAATTAGTAGATGAGGGCCAATTCCCACCTTAGATGAAAAAGCATGTTTGCTGCATATATACCGGTATTTACAGTGATCAATATCAATAAGGTATGAAATGGAGTTGTATGTTTTCTAAATGCAAGTGTTGACAATGGCTTGTGCGGTATAGCAGATAGAATGTTGGACTTGGACCTGGGGAAACCTGGGTTCTACTTCCTCTTCAGCCATTAATCTAACTGGAAGGCCCTCATACAGTCAATATCTCTTTGGCCTCAGCTACTTCATAGCTTGTGAAGATAAAAGCATACCATATACACCATCATGGAGGAAAGACAAGATAAATAATTTAAATAAAAGAAGCAGGGGGGAGGGACACATATATCAGGCATCTTAACATGGCTTTGGCTGCACACTACATGACCCGCTTCCATCTTACACTCTTATTATTTACACCAGTATATACACAGCAACCACACTTGCTTCGAGAGGCTTTAGTATAAACCTCAAATGTTTCAATCTGAAAACCTAAGACATCCTTTGGCAGAGGCAGGACAGGGGGAACGCAGCAAGTGAAATGTCATTTGCAAAGGAGGGAGACATATGTGAGGGTTGTTGTTCATACCTGATGCCTATCTCCTCTTGACCTGCTGAGCCCGTGCCTGTCCTTGTCCTGTGGACTCACATCAGAGCTTTGTTGTGTGTGGGGAGGGGATGAGTGTTTTCGAGCAAGTGGAGCAGGAAGGTGGTTTTTGGACAGCGTGTTGAGTTGGGTGTTGATGTTGCTGGTCCCAGTGCCATCAAGACATTTCTTGTAGATGACAGGGAATCTAGGAAAGCAGCGAGTAACATGGATATCAGCATGATTGGCAAGCTGTACTGTCTTCTCTTTCTCCCCACCTCCCCTTGGGTTAACGCATTGTAGGGCACACATCTATTCTAGGCACACTAAATAGGCTTAGTAATGGATATGTTTAACTCAGATGAACTCAGGCTGAACTGAACAGCTTGTTGAGTCTGTATTGCTCAGAGATCAGATCTCAGGAAGTACAGAGGTGTGCTTTAGCCCAAAAGGGTTTTACATATTGACTGCCAAAGTGTTATTCTTGCATAAGGTGGGGGAAGAGCATTAAAAGCAGAATGTGCTTTTTTAAACATATATTTAGAGCACGGTATAATCCATATACTTGTACATCTAACTGGTAAGTCTTAGGTTCAACATTGTAGAGGCACCATGGGTTTCATTTTCTGGTGTGTGTACTATATTGATTGTATAGATCTGTTGCCTCATTTTGACATGAAGAGGAACATTTGTTATAATACTCTTGCCTCCCATCTTCCATGAGGAACTTGGAAAATCCAAATAAGCTGTACATGGGATATAACAAAGAGTCCTGTGGCCCCTTAAAGACTAGCAAATTTATTGTGGTATAAGCTCTTGTGCATTAGAGCCCATTGGGAGCATCATCAGACCAGGGAAAATCACAGTTCCCTACCGTTGCTTCTCCACCCCTGCTTTTGTTGCTCAATACTTCCTCTTCCTTCCCAGAGAAGAAGTAAACAAAGACCATGTGGCCCATTCAATGGCCGTTTTTATCGCACTGTTTTCCTGCACACAGCTGGAAATGGCGGCACATTCCATGTCCCCCCAAAAAGATGGATTTTGGGGGACTATTTTGTGACGGAAAGAAGGCAAGGAGGAGTGGGAGGTGCACAGGAGGCGGAAAGCGGAGTCTAAAGGATGTGCGAAAAACTGTGAATGGGCAGTAGAAAGTGTGTGATAAAACACTCATCTGACGAACTCCTTCATCAGGATATATAATAGCTAGTGGCTTTGACTTAGTATACATCAGTGTGTGTGTGGAAATAAGGAAGAGTTTTATTGTCCATTCCTCATTTGCACAAGATAAGCTTCCAAAACACTTGTAATCTAAATGATCAAGGATCTTACAAGTACTGTCTCTTCACAAATCTGTACATCTCTGATAACAAGAAACATAAAATCTATCTGGAATTCATAAAGGTTCATCTTTTACTATATATGGTAAGAAGCATTACGGTTCTGAGTCAGCCAGTCAGTCTCTTTATTAAGGTCATAAGACCTGACCAGGATAAAATACAAAACACAAATAGCAGATTGTGAAACACCTATTCTAATCCCCCTCTTGCAATTCACCCTTTACTGAACCATCAATGGGATTTCCAGACTTGTCAATTGTTACATTATGCAAGAACACTGATAATAGCAAAGTCTGTCTACTCAGTGAAGGTGTGGAATATTTTGGCTTATTTCACAAGGCACAATTATTGATCTATTAATAAATCAATAGGCCAATTAACAAGCATTTATTGCACTCCCTTGAAATCCTCTGCTTCACCTGCAACAACTTTAAAAAATGTGACACCATGCAATCGCTGATTTATTTTTCACTCGTTTAAATATATTTGACTATACATGTGATAAACTATGTGGGTAGATAAGGGGGGGAAATGACAAAACAAGGACACAGTAATATCCTCACTTCAAAGCATTCTACTTGTAGCAAATGGGTGGTAAGACATCAAAGTTAAGAAAGGCATGAAAGAAAATAAGGAGAAGTGTGGACAAAGAAACTGCAAAGCACATTAGAATCGTGAAAACTGTATGGACCAGGGCTCAAACCTCCCAGTAGAGGAAGACACCCCAGGCTATGACAGGGGAGTACCACCTTCCCACAATTTAAAACTATTTTTTCCAACATAATTGTAACTGGACTTCACAGCAGGAAAGTTAAGCTTCAGTAAATATAATACTGTGGAAATATTTTGGATTTTATAAAAATTGGCAGTGTGCCAATACCAACAGATGTTCATTGAAATCTCACATCGTCACTAAGTCTTATAATTTCATAGTCCTTACTATGTTATGCTTTGTTCATATCAAGTTGTGTAGTCAATTCAATGGAGTTTAGGACTCAACTTCATATGTGTGTGTATATAAGTATACAGCTTTGACTATAATACATTCTAATAAAAAAGCACCTTGGAGCCACTTATTGTTGCAAAGTGGTAGAACAAGTTAGAAGAATATTTGATGTACATCAACAGGCCATCATTCTGAGCTACATTCAATTTAATAATTTATATCAGGAGCTATTCTGATAAAATAAAAATCAAATGACCTGGATGAAATTTGTAACACTATTAATTAACTTAAATGACTGCTTTGGTTGTCCATAATGATTGTGTGGAGTTTAAATATCAGTATTTTGAATGCTGTAATCCCATTTTTGGTAAATATTATTCAAAATCAGTGTAGCTATTGCAAAACTTCTGTCAGCTTGTAATTGAAAAGTAGGTTTTGAGAGTTCTCTCACTATACCAAATATTACTAATTAGACATTTCATATTCTGAACACACCTTATACTCCCTCCTCCCCGTTAACATGTTTTATTTGCCTCGATGATGTGGACACCCAAATAAAAACATCCACTGATTGAGATGTTTCAGTATGTGTGTGGGTAGGGTGGAGCTAGCATATTAAAGTACGTGCTCAACAAATACTTCTCTATTTTTATAATGCTAAGTAAAAGTGTTTGTGGGGGAAATAGCACTGAAAATTAAGCATGCTACATTCACTCCAACTGCCTGTTTAACTCCTCCCTGTATTTACAATCTCAATAGTATAGAGACTAACTCCATTTATCCTCTGAAATGTGGAATGAACCATAAATTTAATTACCCAAGAATGGCCTTAAAATCCTAGAGTGAACTTTTTGCTTCTTTGCAAACAGTTTGTCGTACAGGACTTGCAGTACTTCACTTTGCTTGTCCTTTTATATGACATTTTATTTCATTTAGCACAGTACATAAACCTTTCTGTTTGTAATCTAACTAAGAGAATTAAGTACTGACGTCAATGACACTCAGTTTCAAATAGAATATGCTGAAGATTGCAGTGTTGCAGACTAATTGTATACATTTTTACTCCTTTGCAGATTTCATTTGGACTTTCTCTCAGGCACACATAGGATTACAGCTTTAAATTTCTAGAGTATAAAATGAGGTCAGCAATATGGTACCTGCAGGAACCAGTACCACCCCTGCACACCTTCCCACCAGACAACACAATAACCCACCATTGATGATTTAACCCACCACTGCTTATTTAATCCACAGTTGGTTAACATGTCATCTGAACCCAATCTAAGTTTGTGTGTGTAACAGTCAATCAGGGCTGGACCAGAATCTGGGACAGAGGTGGGCAGCAGAGTTTGCTCTTTGCAGGAAATCCTAAACATCTGATGGGAGCAGGAATCTATTGGAATGTTAATGCTGTGAATTCTCATCTTATGCTCAGTTTGCATATATGTGCAAATCTCCAGTGACCTCCTCCTAAGGAAACGGAATCATGGCTAAACACTGGAACCCTATGAAACATCTCACTGCTCAAAAATGGGGTGCATGCATGTAACAAAACTGTTTATCTAGTTCCCCCCCTTGCCCTGTTAAGTAATAGATGGGATGAGATGGATGTTTTTTTCTTTTCTTAGGAAGAGCTTGTTGAATTCAGAGATTTCTAAGGACCTTCATCTCTCATATTAGTTCACTCTGATATATAGGACAAATATGCCTGCATTCTAAAAATGAACATTAACTAACATCACATAATTTTTCTCATTTAATATAAGATAAATTAAATCTTTGCTTCCTTCTATCCAATATTCAGAGGGAAGACTAAAGGTAATCAAATAAAGACTCTGATGATGAAAGAGGTTGAAAATTGCTCATTAACCTTAAATTAAAACCAGGTAAATAGCTCCCAGAGAAATTCCAATCACCAAGTGGAATGAATACAACACTATTATATAGCATAGCAAAGCCTTGACAAGTTGTAGCTAATCTTGTTTGGTTACATTTTACAATGAATTATACAATGAAAAAGTGGAGCAATTCCTGCCATCAGAAAATCTGAGACGATAGCCATGTGAATATACTGATGAAAGCAGAGAGAAATTTCAAATAATTCTGGTGTGCCTATGTCCTTTTTTCAGCAGGCAAATCCAGGGAGACTTAGAAATGTCACTTATAAAGCTATGCAGGAAAGTTCTGTTGTTGTTTTTTAAAAAAACCTTTCCAAGGAAACTATACGCATACTGCCCTTACACTGCAAGGGAATAGTTGCAATAGAATACAGTTCACCAATGTACACCCTCACCACTCAAATTGTAAGTTCAGCTGTAGGGAAGCAAGCTGTTTGTTTTTCCCCTTGTAGCCTCCAACCTAAAAGGGATGAGGAATCTCTAAACAACAAGGTGGAGTGCTCCCTTGCTGTGCTTTAAAGGATTGCGTAAGTAACCCTTAGACACACTTCTCCCCAGCCCAAAATTCTCCCCCAATGACCCTTTAAACTGTAGAGGAGTAAAGCCCTCTTGTAGTTTAAGGATTGTGAGGTAAGTTCAATATACATCCAAATGAAAATCCCTATCTGCAAAATGCCTTAGGAGGAACGTGCATAAAAATAATACACATTTTCATGGGGATTTTAAAAAAAGAATCACTAAGTGATGCAGAAATAGGATGAAATTAATCTAAAGATAGAAAATGAGAAACTGAGCGAAACTGAAATTGACAGATTCATCCATCCCTACTTCTGAAAAGCTAAGGCAGATAGAACTGCATTCTTTGTAGGGTGGTGTAAAGAGGAACTTTCATCAGATGCAGTTTTTCTTAGGAACTATCAGTGGTTGAGCATATTCAGTCCCTCGTATTCCCAGTTTAAAAGCTCTCACATAGCAGTGCTGCCGGGAACAGGGGAGCCTCTGTCTGAGCCCTTGAAGAGCTGACCTGTTGTAGACACTGCTGGGCTTAATGGATAAATGGTCTGATTTATAATTTATGCAGATATAGACTGATAAAGAGGTGTGTGTGTACATTTGTCTGTGAATGCCATAATACATACACACACACACACACACACACACACACACATATATATATATATATATATATATATATACATCTGCATGACAAACTGTGAATGTATAGGAGCCCTGTCCTGCTTTGCATTTAGTCCCCTTACATGCTGTTTTAAAGAATCTCCGGTTCATTCACAGCTGTAATCCACAAAAGAAAGTAACTGAGAAGAAATTAAGGACTCTGATACGCATTTTCCTTGCCACACAATTCCCTTGTGTATGGGGTAAATGGGGGGGGGGGGGGTAATTCAAAAAGATTTAGAAACAACACACTACCAAAATGCTTTAAACCGTTGCATTAAGGTTTACCTGAGTGTCCTTTAATGATACTTGGAGCTCGTAGTTCTTCAGAATCCATGAGTGCCTGCGTAAATGTTTCAAGGCTATATGAATTGCAGGTAACACTCCTGCTGTTAGGTTACCATGGTCCGTAAAAAGATTGACAGGTAGAAGTCCAAGAACAGATATGACAGCGCGAGGCTGAGCAGCAGGTCGCTCCTCAGAACATCTGGTCATTAGCAGCATGCAAATTATCAAAGTGCCCATCCTCCATTTCCAAGCAAACATCTTTCTTACACTTTCTTTCTGACTTCCTTCTTCCCTTTGGAACTTTCATATCTAGAGCAAACAGGCCTCAGCTCGTCTGCAAGTCTGACATTTTGAAGTTGATACTTCCTTGGGCTGCTATGTCCCTCTAAGAACGGAGCTAATTGTTATTAAAGGATAAACTGCTCTCCAAGGCTGGATTTTCCAATTTGGACAGTAATCCTGCTCACAGCAGAGCTGCGGTGAATCAGTTCCTCACAAGAATAATTCTCGAAGCAAACTGTTCTGCCAAATCTAATTTTAAATATTTGTCATTTTGGACATTTTGCTAGCAGAAATCATCAATTTTACTTGACAAATTTATAAACAAATTAAAATAATAATACTTCAGAGTACAGATCTGTCTCTTCATTGCAAGGCTAATACATTAAAATATAATTTTCAGCATTTCTGCACACCAGCAGGCATGTAATGCTCTGTATATAAGTGTGTATGTGTGTATTACCTACTTATTTACACAAATGAAACTGTTGATACTTCCCCAGCTCCGATAGGGAAAACACTGAACCAGCCAAAGACTACAGACTCAGGTCTTAATCCTCCTTTTTGCTACTGCCGGAAACATGGTAGCTCAACTATGCAGCTTATAAAATGGATCAAGCTTCAGAATTGCTAATAGGGGAATCTTACATTGTATAAGATTATCATTCACTTTGGCCTCCCCCACCTCCATTTACAAAGATGTGTAAGAAACAATTTTAAAAACATTTTGATTGGTGACACAAAATCCAGCCATTGAACATGAATTAGTCTGAGATCTGTTGTTGCTCCTATGACCATAATACTGCTCCCTTCTGCACAGCTATTATGAAACACTCCCTGGATTCATGACTACATACTATTTTCCCCATCAGGATACCTGCCTCAGAAGAGAAGAGATTTAAAGTTCTACATTTGGCACACACAGGTTTCAAACTGTTTGGTTTTACAAACTCAATTATCTTAGTATCCAATATTTAAAATGCCTAATTCAATCTCTCTCTCTCTCTCTCTCTCTCTCTCTCTCTCTCTCTAAATACTAAGGCTGAAAAATCCTATACACATTTACCTAGGAGTAAGACCCTTTGAACTCAGTTGGAATTGCTTCCAAGTAGACATGTATACAATTGCACTGTTAGTAACTGGGACCTGATTTAGAAGTGACAATGGACATGCAAAATAAAGTTAACTATGATGGGTTCAATATAGTTCACGTCACACATGCAGCATTACTATGCATGGGATGCATGGCACAGTGTACTTTGAACTGGCTTACTAATGTAGTACATGGAGAGACAAAAACCTAATTTAAACATGATGCAAGCCAGATGGACCCCAATGTGGATAAAGGGTTTGTCTGAGGGCCTGTTCAGTAGCGCACGGAGGGGTGGAACTACGCAGAGAGAAGGGGTAACAGAATCACAACAAGCAGACCTACCACACAAATGGGAACCATGGTGCTCCCCATAGTTTTGCTATCCTCCCACCCCAGAGTTAGTTCACTTATCTCTGCATAGTTTAACCAAGCTTCTCACCATCCTCCATGCCCTGAATGGGCAGCTAGCAGCTGCTCCATTGGTAAAACCGTAAAAACAAATGGCTGCAGACCACAGAGAATAGCAAAAGAGCATCACTAGAAGTGGCAGTCACTCTTGCCAGCAGACTCTACGGTCTCTGCCATTTTCCCCCACTGGAATGAGGTAAAAAACCCACGGGGATCCTGTCAGATGATACTGAAACCACCATGCTACATGACATGCTAACTCACTGTGGATCGCATTTTTGAGCAATCCACTACAGGTTATCATGTTGTCTGAACAGGCTCTGAGTGTTGATACGCACCCAGCTTCACTTATTCGGTGAACAATGATGTCGGGTGAATTTTGCATAGAAAATATTCCACTTTTAATGGAATGGACAAACATTTTAATGGAAAACATTCCACTGGTGTCCTTCCAGCCAGTGCTTCAGACAGGGACGTGGCTTCATTGTTTTTTCTGGGCCATCCCCAGTTTCCCAATCAAGGCACCAGCTGGAGGAACACTCTTCCAGGCATTACCTTGGTCCCTTCCCCCAGTTGGGTCCCCTCTTTTGAGCATATAGGGATGGTCATTTAGATGCACACTGGACATGCCCTGCAGTCATCAAACTACAAGAAGGCTTTCCTCCTCTCAGTTTAAAGGGTTATTGGGGGAGAAATTTGGGTTTGGAGGAAGAGTGTCTAAGGGTATACTTCCATAGTTCTCATCACTAGCAGCCATTCCAGCAGGCAGTACAGAGGGAGAGGAGCTGAAAGTCTAATTAATTTTTTTCCTCTTCCCTTCCCATCTCCTTTTCCTTGTGTGTGATGTCTTGTGTTACTGATTGCTTTTAAGCCATTCAAGGAGCCTTTTTGGCTGAGGAGGATAAAAATACTTTAAATAAATAAATAAATAAATAAGTCCTTTAATGCACAGCAAGGGAGCATTCCATCTTGTGGTTTAGAAATTCCTGTATGTGTGTGTGTGTGTGTAATTTGATGCACATTCTCAAAACAGAACTCCCTTGTCCCATTTGGGCCTGAGGCTGCAAGCAAAAAAGGCAAGTGGCTTGGTTCCTTTCTGCTGAACTTCCAACTCCAGTACATGAGGACTTGCACTAATGTACTGTTCTCTACTCCAATTGTTTGCTAGCAGCGTAAGGGCAATGTGCAGGCAGAAGTTTTTGGAATTATCACAAGCATCCCCATATATATCCAGCAACAGGCAACATAACTTCCAGGCAGGGGTGAAACAAAACACCTCTCTTCAAGCTACAATTCAATGCACTCTTACACAGCAGCAAACCCCACTGAATTCAGTTAAGCTTACTTCTGAGTAGGCACACACTCTACAAAATGCACAAATGTATGTGTGTGAGCAAAACTAATATGCACCTCTGACACTACATATGTAAGCATTTTGCAACTGTGCCACAGACCAGACGCAAAGCCAAATCTTTAATTTACTATTTTTTTTTCAAATGGTGTTCAGAATTTTCATAAGCCCCTGATCATGTTTTGCAAAAACATCAAAGTAACTGCAACAGAAAAGGCAGAGACTTAGTAAAGCAACCTTATAATTTTTAACACTCTTTTCAGTGCCATTGATTAATAGAAATAGAATTATTTGTAAGCACATGCACAACTTTGCTTACCAGATGAAGAATACTGAATTCTTCTTTTGTGTGCTGCTAGAAAAGAATGTTTGGTGGAGAGGGACTAACATCAAGGGGTTGAACATTTCCACCTGTGTCACCCGGCCCACCACCTTGAAGGCTGAAGACCAGTGCTGGAAGTGATGCTTGATGGAGAAAGGCTGGCCACGTTCGGACAACACTTTAGGCAAGAAGGGGGAAATAGGCAACTGACCGTGCGTTATGCTGCCGGTACTCCCCAGACAAGGCGTTGCCCCAGCCCCTGTCGAGCGGCTCAAACTACCATCATCTCTCCAGCTGGCCATTGCTCCTCCCTCCCTCCTCCCAGGACTATCCCATCAGCCAGTGCAAGTTCTGCCAGCTGCAGAGGAATGGCCAGGGCACTTTCAGCCGCTCCTGCCAGAGGACTCTATGGGCTTCTGAAATAGTGCACGCAACATGTCAAATTAAGCAACGGAAACCGTCAAACAACACAAAAAAGCAACGGGTCTCCAGAGAAGCAACGGAGCATCCCTTTGTCCCTCCCCCAGACAACACAATAAGCAACACAACAGACAATTGCCTAATTGATCATCCGTTGTTTATCGTGTCGTCCAAACCCAGCCGCGGAGTAACGTCAAAACTTCATGGGCATGCAGGGCTTGAAGGACTGGTAATCTTTACCTCCCCAGGTGAGAGATGGGGATGGGACTAAGAGAGGAGATGCTGCTGAGATCTGGGAGGAAGGGTTATCACAAGTGAGAGGTGTGGCTGCCGACCTGTGTTTGTAGGCTACTTGTGGAGAGCCCTCATGTGGGATAGAGATTTAGTTATATATTTTTATATTTCTATATTGTGCTTTGTTCGTTCTCCTATTCAGTGCTAATTTGTTGTATTAGTTTATTTGTAGTGTTTTGTTGAATATTGTATGATTTGATATTTCTGCTATCCATTATTTGCCAACATCTAGGTTATATGTAATTGTTTCTATTGTATTTTTGAATATTGTAGTTTATTGCTGTTTGATACTTTGTAATTTATTATTATTATTATTATTAACATTTTTATACCGCCCCATAGCTGAAGCTTTCTGGGAAGTTTTTAAAAAGTAAAACTTTGGACATTAAAAATCGATGTACAAAATTTAAAACCATAAAAGCATAAAAACAGACAACATACAAAACAGTATACATTTAAAACAACTGTGAACTCTCAGCCAGGCCTAAATATAGTTCTGGGTCAATTAAAAACTCAATATATGCTATTAAATGCCTGGGAGAAAAGGAAAGTCTTGACCTGGTGCCGAAAAGATAACAATGTTAGTGCCAAGGGAGCCTCATCTGGGAGATCATTCCATAATTGGGGGGGGGGGGGGGCCACCACTGAGAAGGCCCTCTCCCTTGTTGCCATCCTCCAAGCTTCCCTCAGAGTAGTCACCTGGAGGAGGGCCTTAGATGTTAAGCACAGTGTACGGGTAGATTCATATTTACTGCTCATTTGTTATGTTGCTTTGGGCACAATTTTGTGGGAAAGTGACATACAAAATAATGATAAGCTAAATTTAGCCTCTTTCATTACCTCATTCATTATTTCTTTAATTCATTTAGACATATAGCCCACACCATCTTAGCTGAGGATGGATACTACTTTTTACCCTGTCCCTTCTTAGTCCAGTATAAACACCACTTCATAACTCCTCTACAATTCCTGCATTGAGCAGGGGGTTGGACTCAATGGCCTTATATGCCCCTTCCAGCTCTACTATTCTATAATTCTATGAAAACAACATATTAAGGGTGCAATCCTATGGCTGGGGCATGCTGTGAATTGTGAGACTTTTTTCTGTCTAAATATACTTAGAATTGTGCCCCAAGACTATTTAAATATTGGATCTAATCAGATTAAGTACAACCACTTCAGATTAAAATACCGCACTGGAAATGTTAGAATGTCACAAATTATTTAAAAGTGAATTTATTTCACATTAGATATTTCTTACAAAAGATGAAAAAGACTCTGGCTACACTCCCACACATATTTAGGCTGTTTAAATTCCCACAAAGTAATTGAAAGTTAAGCAATCTATGAGTAGGACTACAGCATATGAGTTCAACTGCCAGTAAAAACAGTTTTTTATTAGAGCCCTATTTACTTCCATCAATTGAACGGTACTGAGAAGAGCAGTATAGTGCAGTATTTTGCTGCTGAAATTACTGGAGGAGTAATATAATGCTCTACAAAAAGGTATGTGTGAATACTGCATTGCTATCAAAGTGCTATATTCAAAACTTAACATATGGTTCCCTAAAGTAGTATATTATATAGTAACTATATTATAATGTCCTAATACCATATTGCTTTTGAACCTGATGACTCATATACCAAGTATAGATCCTTTTCACTGCCAGCCACATATTCTAATAATCAGACAAGTGTTACCAAAGCTATGTACTGTGATCCAAAATTTGTTAGGCCACCAGAGGCTCTTATTCTAATTCTAGGAAGCTAAGCTTTTATTTACAGGAGTAGAGGGAAGAATTCTAGTTGACCTCTTTCATTTCACCTGTTTACCTTCATATTGCTCTCTAATCCCTTCCTTTCCTTCTCTAGACATAACCAAATGCCTAAGAAATTGACAATTTTCCAGATAAGAAACTTCCAGCTATTGAAACCATTCTGCTCACAGAAGCCATCATCAATCTTCTGTGTAACAGCAAAATATACTTACCTAACAATTTCAAAAGTGAAGTCAATTAAAGGCCCTGGGTTAATCCTACTTCAGAGTAGACCCCTAGAAATGAATGGGTCTTAGTTTAACTAACATTGGGTACAACCCACTGTATATCTTAGAATAACAATAAAAGACATTAACAACATTTTGCCAACCTGGGTTTTTACACTGCAGGAATTATGCTAGGGATTCAATTTTGCATGAGAGACTTAGTACCATAGTCAGCTCAGTCACGATTCTCTCATTTAATAACTGTTTCATATTTCCTATAAGGCTTTTATTTCTGCAGAGAACAGTAGGCTTCAACTGTTTCAGACTTAGGAACCGCTTTTAACCATAGCTTGCAACATAGGTTCCACAGTTTTACCATCTCTTCCACCCTGCCTCCTAGAACATCTGTCTCCCTGTCTCCTAGGGGGACCATTCTGATTTTGAGCATCAACATAGAGAAATTCTGGGGGAAGAATTATGTGTAAATTCCTGCTCCTGGATGTATTCAGAGTTAAGTACAAAAGACAGTGACCATGTTCAGACGATACGCTAAGCCATGGTGGTTAAGCATTTTGAGCTAAACATTATGGCTTAGCATATCGTGTGAACCATGACTCAGAGTGGCATGTGAGCCATTCCTAACCATGGTGGCTACATAATCACACTCACTGACCATTTGTTGCAAAAGGGTTAGCGGCCCAACCATGGCTTAGCGTGTTTTCTGAACAGGCCCAGTGTCTTTTATGAGCAATTCCTGGGTTTATATGTTTATTTAATAACTATATCAATACTTATAACCCAGGTCAAACATCAATCCTGTCCTAACTTTTTTAAAAAAACAAACAAACATAAATGTACTGGTGCCTTTCACTTAATGCACAGCCTCATTTAATTGTTTATACTAGTTAGGCAGTGTGGAACTAGTGATTTAGCAGGCAACTGAGTCCTCCTGGCAGGTAACCACATGTGGTCAGAAGCCTGAAAAATGGCAATGCCCTCCTGTTACATACACTATCCTTGCCTTTAAAAGAGTTTTAACTGAAAAAAGAAAATGGCATAGGTACTGCTTTTACAGCCTACCTGAGGCATACTGGTGTCACTACTTTGGGCTCACAGCCTACTAGTGGAACACCAATGGTGTAGAAGATGGTGTGTGCCCCACAAAAATGCCACTAATCAGAGCTTCCCCACATGTATACATAGCAAAATTGTCATGTGTGGTTGCCACACATGACAGTGTTCGTACATGCTATACAGTTCACTACATAAAGACAGTAGTGCATGCGCTGGTTACTTCGAGGCTTGACTTTTGCAATGTGCTGTACATAGGGCTACTTTTGTTCCTAGACTGGAAACTTCAACTAATTCAAAATATGGCAGCCAGGTTGGTCACCGGTCCACCACCAACTTTAAAATCACTTCACTGGCTGCCAATTAGTTTCCGGGTGAAGTACATAGTGTTGGTCATTACCTTTAAAGCCCTACATGGTTTGGGTCCAGGTTACCTGCGGGATCGCCTTCCCCCGCACAATCCGCCCCGCACACTCAGGTCCTCTGGGAAGAATTTACTTCAGTCAGCCAAAATTAGGCTGACAATCGTTACCCAGAGGACCTTCTCTTCTGCCACTCCCAGACTGCAGAATGGCCTATCGGAAGAGATTCGTCAATTTAACAGTCTCTCTGACTTTAAGAAAGCCATAAAGACTGATCTCTTCCGGCAGGCCTACCTAGTTGAATTTAAAGAGTTTTATTGTTATTTTAATTTATTGTTAATGTTATATTGTATTAGTTTTATATGTTTTTATCAGTTTTATGTATTTTATACTGTTTGTATTTGATGTTGTTCCCCGCCTCGATCCAAAGGAAGAGGTGGGTAAGAATTATTATTATTATTATTATTATTATAATTAACCACATGAGAATTTGGTTTAAAAAGCACAGATACCCAGATCTCTTTACAAACACAAAGCCTATTTAACACAGAGACACTTCCTTCTTTTTCTGAACATTCATATAGCCTTACTTGTACATTTTTCCTATTAAGCATATCAGTATAACATCAGCATATGAGTGAAATACATGTTAACAAGCATGAGACTACTCAAAAGATCAAAGTCTGCCTTGGTTTACATTATTTCTTTCCTGGAATACTAAAAAGTCATAGTGTATTTTTTTAAAAAAAATGTTACTCAACCTACACGGTCTGAACCAGATAAGGAGATCTGCACACAAAAGAAACTTCCATCCATAAATCTTTTTGTTTGTATTGCGAATTGTGGGTGAATACTGCATGTGTATCAAGAGGCAGATGACATTCATCCTTATGCATTGCATTGCTTTCAATAATATGTACATTCAGAGGCACACAGTCCATCCAGGGACTGATGCAACTAGTCTTCGTATAACTACAATTAAAATTGGAACAGGGCAACAGAAACAAGCATTTTCTTAAACACACAAGCATGATGGGAGGTTATAACTTAGTTCTCAAAGACTGCAAGTATCCTACACTAATCTCAAATAGTCATGTGAGGCCTGGTTCACACATGCATGCACATCACCATTTCTCTACACTTCCTTAATGCATACTGAACTGATGACTGGAATGTGTGAACTTAACTCTATTAAAAAGCATTATATGTGAGGTGATGCTGATGAGATATGAAAGTTGTCTGTGGTCTATCTGTAATGGTCCATTCATGCATGCACAATGTTATTTAATGGTGCATTTATTAAGCGGTGTGTGTCCTACTCTCACTTTGACAAAACTCATTTCCCGAATTCCCTAAATGGCCTCATGTAACCCTATGAATCTAACCTAATGTAAATATAACTCCTATTAATTTGAATTTCTTTATCATGAATATTCTAAACATCTCAAATCTTTTCACTTAAATTAGGGATTTTCTGTATCTGTCATGAAGAAAATTTCTTTGCAGTTTGCCTACCTTCTTTTTATTATTACAATTTCATTTCCTAATCATCCATTCAAATAATTCATAATGAACGTGATCATTTATCTGTATTTTATACTGTACCACTGATGCTTTTATTAAGCATTTCATAGTTTATCAGTATTAATTTTTCTACAGATAATTACAATCTTAGCTTAAGCACAGCTGAACTCTTGCTCAAGGAAGTTATAAAAATTCTTTTAAAAAAATACTGTCCCATGTTTTCCTTTCTAAGCAGAAATGGCAAATGCATTGTGTTGAACTGTGAATAACAGCTTTAAATAAAACCAATAATTTCAAAACCAAAAGGAGCCAGATACAGTGGACTATATAACCCATAGCATGTTTGATTGTTGCAAATTTGCAAGTATTTCCACTAAATACGCAGTGCAGAATGGGGGAAGCCTTATACTGTGCCAGTTAAGGCAAATTTTGGATGAAAAAAGTTAACACCTTGCTTTTCAGTAGGTATTCCTTACATGAGAGTTATCTTGGCAATGATCATCAGATACAAGTATTACATAAGAAAATGCTGCCACCTTCAGGAAAGGTCCAACATTTGATTAGCCTTTATTTGCCGCAAACACGTTTGCCTGAATTGTGACCAAAAACCAAGCACAAAACAATAAGCCTCCAATATGTCCACCCCAATAATAGCACTCCATTTGATTAATACCACAATAAAGCTGAATGGCATAATGAATTTTCTACTAGGAGTTCTGCAGTGGTCTGGAACCCTTGGCCTTCTCCCGCCCTCTCCAAGTGTACGGATGTGTTGCCCAGCATTTTACAGGAAGAATTATGCATGGCAGACACAGGACGACGGCAACTGGAGGAAACTGCAAAATTAACTCTTTCGGGGCACCCACTGATTGGATTTCACAAATGGGTGCTTAAGCTTCCAGGCAAATATTCCTCTACTTTTCTTCTTAGCCCTCCTCCCCTTCTCAACTAGCTTGTGCACTGTGTTCTGTAGTATAAATGTGCACCTGCCAACCTGCTAGCGAGAACTGAGTCACAAGAGGAGAGCATGCCAGGAGAAACAGGAGGGGATGCTCCGTGTCCACGCATCGTGGCAGCGCCTGCTCCTAGAAGACGCAAGCGCCAACATCCTCTCTTCGCCTCCACCCCCTACACACACCTCTTGGAGAGGAAGGCCAAACCACCCCACCCTGTTCTATCTCATTCCGTCCTGCCTTCTTCTCCCCAGCTAAACGCTAGAAATCCGAATAGCCTCCTGCTCGCCCTTCAGGACTTCACAGAGAGCAGCATCAAGTGGCGCTCCAAGTACGCAAACGCTGCAGCTCAGCTATGCGGGTAGCCAAGCGTTTGCTCCCAGCTCACCAACCACAAATCCCTGACGTGCATCTGTTGCTTAAATAACGGGCGGCGCTTTCTCCGCACAGCGAGCGCTGCAGGTTTAGCTCAGGCTGCTGGGCCAGGAAGCTGCCCGCTGAAGCGAGCTGCAAAAGCTAAACCGCGGTCTCCCTCTCTCTCTCGTGGCACAGTGGAAGCAAGGCCACTGAGCGTGTCAAGGGGGGGGGGGCGCAAATAAGATCCGGAGTGACTCTGTTTAAAACAGCTGGAATCCTTTCCAATTGGATTTTCCGCCTCGCATCATTTTCATCCAAGGCCAGCCTCTCTGTTGCTGCAGGTTGGCTTTAAAAGGCGCTGGAGAGGTACACAAACCGGAGTGACTCCGTCTTCAATGTGCCTTTCTCTTTTCGACTCGCATCCTTTTTATCCAAGGCCAATCACTGCTGCTTGCAGGTCGGCATTAAATAAACAAATAAATAAATAAGCAAATAAATACGCTTGTGGCGAGGAACTCGAACACGAACAGAAGTGACTCCATTTAAACAGACAGACGAACTTCCCTTGTAATCCTGCCATCCCAGGCCAACCTGCTGACAGCAGGTTGGCATCCAAGGCAGATCCCACCGTGGCCCCATCCCTTAGGTTCAATGCCAACTGCGTTGCCCTCCCAACCCAACACCGGAAGGTGCCCGGCGCTGGCCACGCAGTGAGCATCCTTCTGCCTCACTCACCTCGGTGTCGTAGTAGCGCAGGTCCAGGGAGTAAGGGTTGAGCAAGGACTCGTTGAGGATCTGCTCCATAGCCAGCTGCATGGCCGGCAGGACTCCCCGGCCAATCTTTCCCTTCTCCACCGAGTCGCTGAGCGGCATCAAGCCCATGATGGCGATAGGGGTGGTGGTGGCGGCGGCGGCAGCGTTGGGGTGCAACCCCGCCAGCCCCCGAGAGTTGCTCCGCGCCCAAGCCAAGGCGATCAGCAGCGGCAGAAGAGGCAAGGCAGAGGTGGTGGCCGCGCTCGGCCGCCGGGGCAAAGCAAGCATCCTGCGGGGGAGGTCAGGGGGGCAATAGCACGAGGGCGCCCGCTGCCCTCTGCCAGGCAAAGGTACCGGCAGAGAGGAAGGGGCGCGCACGCTGCGGCCCCCCCGACTCTAATCCTCCTGGCAATGGCGCCTGTTCCTTCCTCGGGGCGGCCAAATGTAACCACCAGCAGAGCAGAAGCAGGCAGCAACGGAGCCGCCGCCGCCGCTGCTGCCGCTGCACCCCCTTTCCCACCCACCCCAGTCCAAAGCAACGAGGGCGCCTCCTCAGCCCCTCACTCAGCCACAGCCAGGCTGGGCGAGGGCGCTCTCTCTTCCCAGTATAGGTTCCGGAGGCGACGCGTAAAAGCAGAGAGGGCTGAGGTAAAGAGAGAGGCGGGGGGGGGGGGCTGTCTTAGCTCTTCCACAAGGCTGGGGACGCTAGTGCCGCATTCCCCCGGAGCCCTCCCGCCGCCGTGGTTCTTGCTGTTGCCGCCGCCGCTGCAAACAGACGCCACGCCACACGGCGCGCACAGAGTGGCGCGCACAACCGGCCAAACGGGGAGAAAGCGGCGGCGGCGGCGGCGGCGGCGGCGGCTCCTGAATGCAGCAGGCGAGAGTCTCCTGGCGTGCCCGCCCAAATCCTTGCCACCCTGCGGTTCCTATTTGCCTTTGCTCGCTCGTTTCCTTCCTTCCCGAAAGAGGGCTTGTTTGCAGCTGGTGCTTGGGATTGTCCTTCTACCCGCTACCGCCGAGGAGACGACACACACACAAACGCCGAGGCGCAGGAGATGCAGGGTTTGGGCACGTCCAAGAGCCCATTGGAAGGCGGGGTGGGGTGGGGGGAGCGGCGAGTGAGAGAGAAGGGCCGCTGGGGAAGGCGGGAAGGAGCGCTTGGCGGGGGGGGGGGCGGTGGCAACCGCGTTTGTTCTCTTTTCTCGAAGCATTTGTGCGCTAAGGTGCCCTCGTTCTGGCTCCCTCACGCACGCACGGATTTTTTATTATTATTTTTAAAATATTTTGGGCAAAGTTAAAGGGTTGACTGGGCACCCGCTGAAGGGCGTTTGTTGGTCAAGGCTGAGGCGCCTGGCTTACGCATTTATTTTACATGAAAAGGGCCCACTAGGTATTGTTTTGTGCTCCCCAGAAAGAACACAGGGTTTGGGGGGGGGGGGGTAGGGATATTTAACAGTAAACATAAACGTGTGAAGCTGCCTTATACTGGGTCAGACCATTTGTTCGGTTGTTGTCTAGTCCGTTACTGACTTCTCCAGGTCAGCACCATGTTTGACTTCTCAAGCCTAATGCAGCTCACGGAGCATGTATTGTGGTCTGAAAGTTGCTTGAGAGCCCTTCCCATTTCTTTGCAATCAGAGGCAGGTAGCAAAATCCAGGGTCCCCAGTGGGCTACAATGGTAAATTGCATTGACTTTGCTGGAACAGAAGTTATGCAGGAATTGACGACTATAACCTGGGCAGTAGCAGCGTCTGCGTGCACTTAAAGGTGAACATTTATTGAATATTCAGTCATAAGGGACATTATTTTTATTCATTTATTCAATAAACACTGTAGACACTGATGCCCTATTCCACATTCGGCTTGTCTGACTGTGGGAGGGCCATTGCAGCTGGGGGGAATGAGGAGCAGGGCCATGCAGAGGGGAGGCCACTTGGCCCAGGGCCCACAATTTTGAGGGGGCACTCCGACGAAGAGGTCCCCCCCCAGGTTACGCTACTGCTTCCGTAGCGTAAGCTGCCCATCGAGAAGTGAGGAGCCCGCCTTGCGGAAACAGCGCAGAAGCCATCCATCGTGAAATTCTGAATGTGAAGAAGGGATGTCTTACATCTTGAATAAAAGTGCTTCCCATTACCTTTTTTATAAATCGTTCTAGTTCATATATGTATTTCGCACTGAATCAGTCAGTGCCACTGATTAAAAAAATACTTAATGAGCAGTTTGAAATGGCCTGGGCATATTACCAGCTCTGCACAACCCTGATGAGGAAAAACTCCTCAACCCCCCCCCCCCCGTATTGGGGCTTTGTGGTGATATGGGCTGGAGGAGGGGCTTATGGGGCAGTATTAGCCTTCGGGGGCCTCCTCCTGGCCTCTTTGAAGCCTCTCCGGGCAGTGAGGCTCCCAACAGAGCGATTCCTTTTTGCTCCTGCTGCCGGGAGTAATGGTGCTCTCATGGAGGCACCGGTTCTTCGGCATGGCAGCGGAGCAGCCGGAGGGCAGCCAGAGGACTGTTCCCATTGCATCTGGATCCCCCTCTGGATCCCTACTCAATCACCCCCTCAATTCAGTGCTTATTGCTTGAGACATTAGGGTGTGCCTGAACACACCCCTTGCACACAGCTATGAGTAGCAGCTCTCCAAGTTCTTATCACCTAAGAAGTTTTAAAATTGTGATAGATGGCGGAGATTGAACCTGGAGCTTTCTGCACGCAAAGCATGTGGTCAGTTATTGAATTGATGCCCCTCAAATACATCTAGTTTTGTTAGTAAATTGTAATTGGGAGGTCTACAGAACTTAAGTCTGAATAAGCCAAACACAGCACAGCATCTATGTAATGAGGTGTGCCTTTCAACCTCTCTCTATTTTTGAAGCAAACCTGGAAGGCTCTGATGAGCTATCAAACAGAAATGCCGAAGACATTGTGCTGTCTCAGGCAAAACAACAAGGCAGAACAACAACAAGCCCACACCTACCCACACCTGCCAATCAAGGTGCATAGTACTCAAAGCCAATACAGCACACAAGGTAAAACATCCTACACACGTCTCCACTCCACTCTTCCTGACAGTAAACATTCAACAATAATAAACTAAATAACTAATCATTTTATGCCCTTGCATGACATCCAAAATCAGCTGTCTGAGGTGAGGGCAAGCCTTGCCACCAAACATAGCAAGTGGACCAATTTCAGCAGGTAGATCGCAAGTTGTGCACACCTAGTCATTTTGCCAGGCTGAGAGGGGGCTGTATCGTTAAACACATTAACTCCTGTCTCCACATGTCCCCACGTGGTACATCCTCACCTTGAAAAGTCTGACCAGTCCCATGTCAAATATTTTTTCTGAAAAGGAGCATGCAAAACACATCCCTCCCATATATAGTCGATTGCAGATTACCCCAGCCTGTTAACCTCCAAATGTTTTGGACTACAACTCCTAGAATTCCTGACTATTTGCCATGCTGGCTGGGGCTGCTGAGAACTGAAGTCCAAAACATTTGGAGGGCCCCAGTTTTTTGTTGCTTAGACACAATGCATAATTCATAAATGGAATTCAGTGCCTCGGAATGTGGTGATGGCCACTGGCTTTTAAAAGGAGGGGGTAGACAAATTTATGGAGGATAGATCTATGTATAGGTATTAGTTATGGCAGCTAAATGAATATATGCACATATATGTAAATTTCCTCCGTACATGGCTGTTTTGTTTAGCTATAATGGCTAACAGCTATCAGAATTACCTTGCTCAATCAGACCAAAGTACATCTAGTCTGGCATTCTGTTCGCAATACCGGTCAGCCTTTGGAAGTTCATAAGCAAGATATAGAGGTGATGGCCATTCCATTGTTTGTCCCCAGCGATGTGGCATCGGTTTGCAAACAGAATGTTGGTTTATATGGAACTTGATAGATCCTTCAAGGCAGTTCTTATATTTGCTTCAAGACTCTTCCACCTCATATCTTTTTAACATAACAAAAGATAACTTTTATGGATACATTTACACTAATTTCTTTATATACTCATTCAGACACCTTGAATATCTTGCAAGTCTGCTATTTTGCACTTTTCTAGTGTGGAATGCATCCATCCTGATGAAGACATGTCCATTTTGCAAACAGCCTGGCTTCTGCAGCTTATGTAAGAATATGATAGTGTAAAATTTATTACTAGAGATATTCCAGACTGATTTTGCTCATTTTTGTTTTAAACTGAAGCTTGAGCAGTAAAGACATGCAGAAAATTGTGAAAGTTCAAAAATTTGAAAGCTTGAGCTTTTATAGTAATTAATTTCCTCTGTGCCAAACAGGCAGGGCAGCCCCTCTACCAGCAGGATGATGGTCAGCCCTGCTCAGCCAATCAGTGTGGTGTGAAGGCAGGCCATGGGCACAGCCGCACAGTTAGGCTGTCATCACCAGTAAGAACAGGGATGAGAACAGAGGCAGCCAATTGGGGTGTGTGAAGGAGGGAGTGGGGCTGCACTGCATCACATGCAAACTTCGGAGGGGGGATTCACGATGCATGAGCCACATTTGCATTATTCATGGTAAGAGGACTGAGGGGCAAAAAAGTAGGAAAGGAGAAGAACTATTAGCGCCATGGAGACATGGGCATCACACTAGTAATTTGATGTTGTTCCTTAATCTTTTATTTCAGACTTTCCCCCTCACTCTCCAGCTTCACAGCATTATACAGAAAAGCAACCAGACACAGGGAGCCAGCAGGACCAAAATGTTAATCCAAGCAGAAGGATATTAAAAAGGTAGAATCAGAGTTGTAAGCTGTCAGCTGTAGGACAAGTGTCTTGACATCATTGGCCTAATATGGAACTTAAATTAGCAAGGACAGAAAAATATAACTAATGCCATCCAATGTGGTTCCATGAAAAATATTTTGAGCCAAGTAATCAGAAGCTGCACAATCTAATACATGCCTACTTAGAAGTAACTCCCATTGGGTTCAGTAGGGTTTACTCCCAGGTAAGTAGGTATAGGATTTCAACAAAGTTAATTTGTTTGTAGATTACTGTTAGGTTTTTGACTTTCTACTATGTTTAACCCCTAATGGAAAATTAATAAAGTAAATGTTAAATGAATTCAAATTAGATGAACCATGTATTTATAAATTTTAAATTATCAAAGTGTAATAGTGGGGTTGTAAGTTCAATTGTAGCAGACAAAAGGTTCTTGTATTTTTATGAGTCTTGTGATTAATAAAGCAGGTGTTCAGCTTTAGCAAGGAGAAACTTGAAAGAGAGAAAAATCCTAACAGGTAAAAATTGCAAAGAGTCTTGTGGCACCTTAAAGACTAACACATTTATTATGGCATAAACCTTTATGGACTAAAGCCCACTTCATCAAAGGCATATTTAATCCTAAAAACAATATCATTAGTATCCTTGTAAAATTGCAAAGGATGCTGCATGGACTAAGTTTGCTAACATTTTCCTAGAAACATTCCTTGTTTTGCACTATCGTAGAATGCAGCTAATCGTTAACAGAAAGCATCATCCTCAGCAATAAGGCTTCACTAGTGGGTCATAAGGAATGAGCCTCATTCTTTATTTATAGTGATACTGCTGTGTGATTGTACACTGACTCATGGTTTTTGCTGCATTTCCACATAGATTTAGAAGGGTATTGTGGATGCATTCCAGTTTCAATACTATGTCATCATTCTGCTGACCGCATTAAAAATGTTCATACATACAGTGGAACCAAGAAGAGCAGTGAAGATAATTAATTAAAAATAATTAAAAGCTTTCAACAAATACAAATAAATAAAACTTCTATTTAAAGGTTTGGTCCACACACAGAAACACTGGGATGCAAGGATGCAAAAGAGAAAAGGGCAGGCAGTAGAAATATGAAATTAAAACATTGAGGGAAAGAACACAGTAAAAAAGGGGAAAGGTGGCATGAAGAGACAACGCAAAAATGTGGCAAGGAAAAGGAAGGAACAAAAACCTTTAGCCAAAAAATTGAGTGGAGTTACACAGTATAGAGTGATGGGTGTTTCCAGACGAGGCTTTTAATGCCTCGTCTGGAAACTGCCCTGTCTTGTTCACAGAAATGTATGGAGCGGAGGATCCAGATGAGGTTATTCATTTGTAATTCTGTATGTTTCCATCACTTCTTCCATCTTTTTTTCTTACCGTGAAAAATAAGGGTGGGGGGAAGACGGAATAGCTGCAGAAAGCCTTCTGATCACCTTTCTTTCTGGAAGCTCTTCACATAACAAGAGAGAAGTAATTAAGAAAGACAGTCACCAAGAAGTATTGTTGGCTGTGTTGTAGTTTGGTGTATTAATTGTGGCTGTTTGGCAGGAAAGAGACAATGGGCAGTTTTCATGATCAAACAAGCCCACGGTGGGCTGCAACATGTGCAGGCATGTGTGGACAACTGCCCATAGTGTGCAGTAATGACTGTGTGAACCAGCTTACTGTCTTTTAAATGGAGATGGGTGCTCCTTTTCACCTTCTACCTCTATTGTCTATCTCAGAAACATGACGCTGTTTTTTAGTCTGGTTTGTGAGATATCGCTTTGTGATTATGTGGTTTATAACTTGTCTTTTTTTGCTTATATTATTCTATAACATAAACACATTTTACAGAGGATGAGTTTTATACCTTATTCTTTAGCTGATAAAAGGTAGCTGTAAAGAACAGAACAAAATTAAGGTTTGTACAGCTACTGAGGAAGAAAAATCTAAGAGCCTAGATTTCTATTTAGATTTATTTAACAACCTCATAATCCAAAAATCAAAATCAGAGAACAAAAGTTATCCTTAATATATAGCTTGAAACACAATAAAATATAATTTAAAATAAAGAAGGCATAACCAATTATCACAGTCAAATGCAAAAATTTGACCATGTATTCACATTGTATTCAACTGCAAAAATTATGGGAAGCTCATACTTGTATTTCAGTTACCATTCAATTTAGATTTTGTCTAGATCAAGGAAAGTGATATCCTTAAAGGCAGTGATGGGCAACCTTTTGAGCTTGGTGTGTCAAACTTCGCCAAAAAACTGAGCATAACTCGGGTGGTGTGTCACTTTGAAGAAAAAACATTATTTCGCGATATTTATAGTTTAAATAACATAAATGTATAATTGTTATATATAAGTGTATGAAACATCCTTCTCGGCATGCGGTAGGGTGACCAGATTTAAAAAATCAAAATCCCAGTCCCCCCCGCCCCCCCCACCCAAAACAACCTCCCCACCAAGCCACCCCCCCCAAAAAAACGAGCCTGGACCTACCGCAGGGTTCCTCTGCCGCCCGCGTGGGGTCCTCCATCGCCGCCCGCGCGGAAGGGGCGGGAGAGGGCCGGTTACGTCACTTCCGGATCCAGCCCTCTCCCACCTCTTCCGTGCGGCCTCTGGCCTTACGAGCCCGGCAGTGGCAGCGAAGGCGGCGGAGGAGCCCGGGAAGCGGCCGGCCCAGCAGGTAAGTGCCCCCCTTCATGCTTACCTGCAGGGGCGTCCGCTTCCCGGGCTCCTCCACCGCCACTGCCACCGCCACCGGGTCTCGCTGCCACCGCCGCGTGACCCCCCGCCACCCGGCCGCCTCAGCGGCCGCGTGTCATCAGAAATGGCTACGCGTGTCAGTGCTGACACGCGTGTCATAGGTTCGCCATCACTGCTTAAAGGCATCCTAGAAATAGGTTTAGATTTAGTCTAATATCAGGTAATTACGGTATTCTAAGGATACTACGTTCCCAAAACCATTATGACTGAAGAAATGAATTCAAAAGCAACAATCATGTGAGAGACAAAGCTCAGAGAAAAACTATTAAGAACCATTAGCTACTAGGTGAGACATGGGGTGCTATTGTGAACAGGCATGAATATCTGTGATCCTAGTCTGTGATCCTAGTTCAGCCCTCTGGGGGTGCCTCTACAAGAGCGATTTAAAGCTCTTTCAAGGCGCATTAAAAATTTTACCTCTACAAGAGCAGAGCGCAAATTGGGGGTCGAGGCGCTTTTTCTGTCTGATTATGCACATTATCGAATGCGCATTAAATAGCGAGTTTTAATTTACCATGGGAGTTGAAGCGCCTTATGACCATGTAAACAAGCAATTCTCCGCATTTAAGCATTTAAACACTTTAAAGCGTGTTTCATACAACCGGTAATTCGCTTCACCGCCTCCCGTGTATAGGGATTAGGCGTAAAAGCGATTGCGAGAAGATGTGCATAATCGGACAAACGGGCGTCAAACCGAATTCTTGTAGAGGGGACCTGGGATTCTCCAGTTGGCCACACTCCCTTTCTTGGGCCCCACCCCTTTCTCCTAAGGCTGAGTAACTGGAAGTCAGAGTTTTACACTCAAATATACCAGCATTTTGGCCCAACCTCTTTTGCCTTCACCACTGGAATGCTGCCCTCAAGAGCTCCTTTTGAAATTGAATTTGGCCCTCAAGCTGAAAGAGGTTTGCCATCCCTGTTGCATAAAATCAATAAACAATATATTAGCACAATGGAAGGCTAATTAATGTCATTCAACACTATTTTTCTTTTACTCCTAATTATTTTTCACCTTTTAGTTCTGTTTGCTTTCAAATCTATATTAAAACTCTTGCCATGCACCTACTCTGCACATCTCCCAAAATGTTGTCACTTTTCATGAAGAATGATCTAATGCAACTGACAGAAAGTAGATAGAGTATGTGACCTTCTTAGGTTGCAATCCCACACACCGGGGTAGGCAAGATGTTGTCCATAGGCACCAGTGTGTCCCCAGACTCGTTTCTTGTCTCCTACCAAAGTGCCCTAACCCACCCACTTAAAAATATAAATTACACATTTACTTTCTGGCAGATGAGGTTGCTGTGAAATAGGTTTCTGTTGGTGCGGAAAACTGGGTTCAAAGGAGTTTTTACTGTGTTGGGGCTCAGCCCCCACCTCTGCCTTGTACCCAGTCTTTCGGGCAGGTTACTTGTCCTTAGCCATGCTTCCCATGGCAGCCATTTTGTGGGGGGTTCCCCAGTTGCTCATATTGCAAAGTGTGTCCACAGTCCCAAAACATTGCCTAACCTGCTATGCACACTTAACTGAGAGTAAATCCCGTTGAATTCATTGATGTCTAATTCTGCGTATACATGCATAGGATTGTGTTATTGGTAGGGTGACCAGATAAAATCCAGGTCAGGGCTCATGTCACTTTAACAGTTGTAGAGAAAAGGGAATTTCAGCCAGTGTCATTTGTATGCAATTAGTTCCTGGTGAAATTCCCTCTTCATCACAACAGCTAAAGGCGCAGGGACTATACTAGAGTGACCATATACAAAAGAAGGCAGGGCCCCTGCACCTTTAACAGTTGTGATGAAGAGGGAATTTCACCAGGAACTAATTGCATACAAATGACACTGGCTGAAATTCCCTTTTCTCTACAACTGTTAAAGTGACATGAGCCCTGACCTGGATTTTATCTGGTCACCCTAGTTATTGGTTATATTTCATAATTAGCTTTAAATAGCTGGATTAAGACATTTTATTGTATGAGATAAAGACAGGTCTATGGTGCAGCAAGGAGGGGGGATTTCAGATGAAGTAACAACTATTTTTGTTTCATTGCTTTGTTATTGGAATTGAAATTGTGTCTACAAAAATTTTTTAAAATATGGTATAAAACATCTGAAAAAAGTACCACAGGGATTCTCACAGTGAGTACCTTCCTACATATTTTCCGTGTAATGTGTTAACAGAAAATTTGAAGAAGCATTCCTAGAGACAATTTTTGATTCGTACAAATGTAACTTTTTAAAATATTGGTCTTAATTATTTTTCATATTTAAAAAATATTAGCAAATTAATTATAAAACCAGATTAATGGACATAGGCTCATCAGAATTGTACTGTATCAATTTATTTATTAATTGTATCAAATAAATACACACATGCAGAGACACAGAGAGCCTAGCCCCCAAGCATTGTTCTATGGCGAGTTATTAATGCCAAATCAAATGTGCAAAGATTTCATTTAAGATAACTCTACAGAATGTTAGCTCTCTGACTATATTCTGCTAGAGTGTTTTATCAAATTACAGAGAAGTCTGCTCTAGGGAATTGGTTGAAAGCTCATCACATTTATTTTAAATCAGACAAAGAAAAAGAGGACATGAATTTTGAATCATGGTCTTTCAATCTCTTACATTTATAGTTCCCACAGAAATAAAATTCTCTTCACTTCATCACTTACTCCATAAATCTGTAATGTTATAAAATATCACATATGATTAAAGGTTATTAGAAGTGCAAAGTTCCAATAATATTAATGGGACCTTTCACTAAAATTGGCAAGGACATCCAAGTAAGTATGTTTAGGATTCGGCTACCAATAATGTTAGGTTTTTAATTTTAAATTGAGTATAATTTTATGTGAACTCATCTGGCCAATGTTATGAGTTACTCCCAGAGACATGTATATTTTTCCAGAAACAATTTGCATATTCACCACTTGGTGAAATTTTGACACAGTTAAGTCCCACTGAAATCAATTAGACTTAGGATAGTCTTGACTTGACTAACTTCCTCTGAATTGGGGCCCACAGAAAGAATTTTTAATTATAATTTCACATCATGATGCATGCTTTTCAACTAAATTCATTTACACATTCAGCTGCCAACCATTAAAAGTATAGCAGGGAGCACATGACTTGTCTATTACAACAGCTTCACTGGCTGCCAGTCTGTTTCAGTTACAATTCAAGGTGCTGGCTATGACCTATAAAACTCTATATTGCTTGGGACTGCCGTCTCCCATAGGAGCCTGCCCAGGTTTTAAGATATTTTGGGGAGGCCCTTATCTTGGTCACACTGCCATAAGATGTGCGTTTAGTGGGGGTATGAGAGAAGGCCTTCTTGGTGGTTGCTCCCAAGCTCTGGAACTCCCTCCTGAGAAAGGCTAAGTTAGTTTCCTCTGTGTTGTCGTTCCACTGGCAGGCAAATACATTTTTATTCAGGCAGATCTTTGGCATGTAAGGGCACAAACCGATGCATGTTTATACAGTTTTTCTGTCCTACAATTCCCAGTATGCAACAGCCAGCCCTTCTATCTAAACATGCATAGGATCACACTCTAAGTTGGTCTTTTGCTAAGTTGGTGTTTAAGGTTTGATCTTAAGACACTGAAAAAAATGTTCAAATGAATGAGCGTTCATGCTGCACTTTAGATGCATACTCCAATGGAAAACAGCCTATAAATATTTTAAATAAACAAGTGGTGCCTGCAACAAAATGTTGCAGTGTGAAGTGTTCCTATTTAGTGTCCAGTCAGCCATGCCCTCCTATACAATGGTCCAGCTCATTCCACCACCACCACACAACTGTCAGTCAACATTCCATGGCTACTGAAACTAAGTCAGATTTTCTTCTTTCCTGAGATTCTTGCTGTTGTACTTCTACAAACCTTGTTTTTTTAATAAGTCTGCTGATCCCCCTTATGTGGGGATGATGCCATTTTACATATATGTAAGGACAGGCAGCTATGAATTGAGATCACTATCAGTGTACATTATGATGATGAATTAATTAATACTAGGTCAATTTGCTGGCCAGTATATCATCAAATGGATTGTCAAGGTAGCTGGGGATTGGGATGGGGATCCAAATTCAATCTGTGGGAGGAATAAGAGCAGCAACTCTTAATTTTAAGTACATTATCTTTTAAAATGTAACTTTAAGAAGTGGTGCCTGAGTCTGCTTTTTCCCCTCCTCCCTTCCTATCCCATTTTCCTTTTGTCTCATGTCTTACACACACACACACTATCTGCATTATTTACTCCCTATTCCACACCTCACCTCCACAATACCGAACAGGCTTGTGCTATCGAGTGTTTCTTGCTCTCAAATACTAGGAACTATCTATTAGTCACTGTATGAAGCATTCTCATTGCTGCTTTGATTGAAATTGGTGTAAAAATCTTGTGGGGAAATCCTGCCATTGAAAAAAATTGTACTTACGCACATACACACAAAACCCACTATTGATATGTGGATTCTTTTGTGTTGGTGTGGTATTCTCAGTATTAAAAATTGTGGTTCTTTCCATATGTACACTTCAGCCACATATATAGTTGTTTGGTACCAAGCTACTATTCTCCAGCTGATTATCTTCCCCAGTTTCCATGGCCTGTTGCGCCCTGTCAAAATTACTGGCATTGAGAAGCTCTGGCAAAGTGTACTGTTAGGGAGCAGGTGTCTTGATAAAAAGCAGCCTCTTTATGTTCCCAGTGGATACACAGACGCACCTGCCTGTGACAGCTTCACCTATCACACCAAGCAGACATTTGCAACAGAAATTATATGGTGAATGGTATAAGGAAGTGATGATCTGTTGATTTAGAGCTACATTCACTTCTTCAGTTCTACAAACTTTACACAGGATCTATTTGTATTTCCTAATGGCTCAACTTCACAAGGCTTCTTCTAATTTCCTATCAAGATCTCTCCAGAGAACTTCTTCCCAGATAGAGTTACTCAAACATGCCATGGCCAGTGTTTGTGTTTCAGTTCCTGAGCTGGTGTAGTTTATTATTATTATTATTATTATTATTATTTTATTTATTTATTTATTTATTTATTTATTTATTTATAGTGTTTCTCGTTTGGGATATTGGAGCAATAAAAGTCACCCTGTTTCAGCCTAATTTCCTTCTTCAGATGTGGAGATATGCTATTGACTGGGTTCAGACAACATGAGAACCGATGGTGGTTAAATAGTCGATGGTTGGTTATTTAACCCACCATGGATTATTGTGTTGTGTGGTGGGAGTTTTTAACCAACGGTTGGTTATTTGGCCGATATAACCAACGCTGTGCAGAGTGGCTATTCGAGCCACCATTTGTTACTGTGTTGTGTGGAGGGCACCGTTCGTTATTTCCTCAGCCACCATTGGTTACTTCGTCAGCCAGAGTTGCAAGGCAAGAGTGGTCAAAACAGTAGCTGCCGCTCTAATCCATCTGGCAGGATAGATTTTCAGCAGCAACGGCTGATGGGATACTAGCAGGAGGACTGAAGAGAGGAGAGATGGTGGAGGATGAGTGAGTCAACTCAGTGTGGACTAATTGTCAACTCAATGTTGATCCTAATTCACACCATGGTTGGTCATTATCATGTTGTGTGGGGAGTACCCCTAGATAAACAACTGTCGAGTTGATGATTACCCCACCATTGATTATCATGTTGCCTGAATGCAGCCAGTGTGTGGCAAAGATATAATGTTGAGAACTGGCCTTTAAATATTAACAAGTGGGGACTGCAGGAGTATCCCTGTTCAGGGCTCCAGCCAAACTCGTGAAAACTTCTACTTCCCCTCATTGTGCCACAAAGTACTTAAAACTTCAGGTTTGGGGCTGACTGCCAGCTCTGAACCTATGTGCTTTATGGGGTGTGGAAGATTCTCACATGAGAAAGGGAAAATATGTCCTTTTTCCTCCTCCCCTGAAGTGAAACTTGCCCAGTTAGCAGGGGGAGGGGAGAGAATGAATGATTTTTAACCTCCCAGTACACATACCGCAACCCTAATCCCTACTCCTGGATTGCTATATATTGGGTAGGGGGCAGGGCCTAGAGAGTGGGAAGGAGAAAGGTTTCCTTTTTCCTTTCCTCCCACCTGAAACCTCCCTGTATAGTTCACATCTAAGTCTCATGGGGCACATCTCGCTTCTCCAGTTCTGAGGCACTTACTAAATTCTTTACATACTTTGAGCATCATCAGACGAGCGTTTTATTGCACGCTCGTTACTGGCCACTCACAGTTTTTCATGGGTCCTTTTGTCAATGACATCTGTCTCCCACTCGTTTTCTCAGCTTTAGAGTGACAGAGACCTCCATCACACCTAATTTCCCCCACCCCAGTTTGTTTACCTCGGAGGCAGAAGCGTGTCAAGCTTATGATCCCTTTCACCTGAATAGCTGCTCTTTCACTCCTTCGCTCTTCCACTCCACTCCACCCCTCCCCTTCTCATTCTCCTTCCAGTCAGGTTCTGTCAGATGAATACTTCAACCAGACTGCCGTTCTGCCAGGCAAAAATGGAGTGACCCTTTAGTCTGGCTCTTTGGGGGCATCAAGGGAGTACAGTCCTGTCTTTGCAGAGATTCAGGCATTGTATAATTTAAAAAAAATGCTTTGGAGCCTGGGATGCAAGGTTTGGGTTTTATATTGAGGCTTGGAGCCAGGTGCTGGGAGAGATTGCTTTTCCCTGCCAGGGCCTGATGCAATCCATTCAAGCCCCCAGTTCCTTTAAAACTACACGGAGTCTTAGAGTGTGTTAAATGTGCTTAGGTAAAATAAGCCAGGCTGGGGAAGAGGTGGGGTGTCCGCAGGACAGGCATGGCATCACGTGAGTACCATGCTGCAAATTCTCACACCAGGCATGGCGAGAGTGCACTAAATCGCTAGTGTGATGGAGCTCAAAATAAGCCTGTTTTAATCAGTCTTCTGAGGTTCCACTATAAATTCCCCACTAGGAGGCACTGTCTCCATTGAAATCTACAGGCCTCACAATTGCTGGTCTCTTCTAGGTGAAAAGTGCTCATTTTGAAAGTGGAAGAGAACCAGCAAGAGAGCCCACAGTAAGGAAACGCGATCTCCTGCGATATTCCCATCTGATGAGCCCATTTGCTTCTTGTTGTGTGAAAGCTTCGAAGCTGTAGATTGGCAGAAAAGCAATACCACTACTCCTGATTTGAAAGATTTGTTTTCTCCCTGTGTGTGTTTTCCTCATGAAACATGCAATTTCTGTAGCACATCCTCTTTGAGGACAAAATCATCTTTGGAGCAAAATAATTTCAACTACCATTAAGACCGAGTGGGCTGATCTGCACTATTAAGACTCTTGCAGAGATAGGTAGTTAGGGTGACCATATGAAAAGGACAGGGCTCCTGTATCTTTAACAGTTGTATAGAAAAGGGGATTTCAGCAAGTGTCATTGGTATGCATGCAGCACCTGATGAAACAGTTAAAGCTGCAGGAGTATAGCTAAAGTGACCAGATACAAAAGAGGGCAGGGCTCCTGCAGCTTTAAATGCTGTGATGAAGACAGAATTTCACCAAGTGCTGCATGCATACAAATGACACTTGCTGAAACTCCCTTTTCAATACAACAGTTAAAGATACAGGAGTCCTGCCCACCTTTTCATATGGTCACCCTATGGCCACGGCATGTATGTGCAAAGTGAATGAAAGGGGTCCCTGCATGTTACAGGCGTTCCCTTCACATGTACTCCACCTGCCATTATATTATAGAATATATTTTAACAGTATTTTTTTTTGTAAAAAAGCTGCCTGATGTTACTAGCATCCAAGGCAGTTAGCAAATTACCAGAACCTAATAAAAACAGCAGAAACAAGTCAAAAGTACAAAGAATATACATTACTCAACAATGCAGGAATAGGGGGAAAAGCAGTAGTTACAAGAGTATTCAGAGAACTTACACATCAATGACACATTCACCCCGGAGCACAAGTACATAGGAGAGACTTTGCCTGGCATCTAAATGACAGTGGTAAAGGTGCCAGGTAGCTCCTCCTAGGAAGTTCCACATTGAGGGTGCAAGCACATGAAAGGGCCCTTTCTCCAGAAGCCACCTACCTAATTGCTTCTTTAAGTAGCAGGGGAAGGGAGGAACAAATTATTTAGAAATAATGTTCAGTTTTGTTTCTATTCCTCTGTTATTGATATTGACATCCTAGTTTTGGCTTATGGTTTTGTCTAAGTGGGTGTATGCTGTAACAAAGCTGTTATTCTGTGAATAAAACATTTTAAAGGTTCCATAAATGTCCATTTACTCTTTCCAAATTCACTGTAATGATTTACCATGTTTGTCATTAGAGATTCCTAAAATTTCATGGGTCAAAATCCTGTAGTTATCTAAATGCAAATGGAATGGAATTAAAAAAAAAAGCTGGTACTTTAAGTGGTAAGTAGTGTAATTGACTCCAGTATTGGATTCAACAGGAATGTAAAACTTGCAAAGAGAGAATAAAGATGCATTATTAGGAAAGGAAACTGGCAGGCAGGATAATATTTCTCATTGTACTTCCAGCACCCTAGCTCTGGCAAATTAGATCCTTAAGAGATTAGCTTTTTAAAAAAAGGTTAAAAGGAAATGGTGAACTATAAATCAACGAATATTTTATTGGCTTTTGTATCAATTACATTAACCTAAGATTCTCACAAAACCTCCCATTTACATGATTGTCTGCAGTGCTGAAAAACATACATATCTAACCATTACAAAGCAGAAAGCATACTTTTATAAAATTAGTAAACAATACTAATCATACGTTTCCACTGTTTTAGCAGTTGCATGATAACAAGAATTACAAAGGACAAGGTGAAAAAACTTCCCAATAACATCAGAGTAAGAAGGCATATGTTTTAAGGCACTTAGGAAGCAGCAGCTTTGAATTATTCTTCAATTTCATAGTTATCCTGTTGATATATGAATTGATTTCTATATGGGTCAAAATTATGCCTGATCTGAACCTGACAAATTCTTGACACTGCAAGAATATTGCCATCAGTGAACCAAATTTTACGAACACCCCATCCTCAGGTTTTCTCAGGATGACATCTGAAACACTTCACATTGATTCAAATGCTATCCATCCTATGCCTTTTATTTTTATGCATTCCATGTTACCCATGTAGTTTTCAAATGTAGCTTAAAATGCCCACCCCTTCTTCCATTCTGATCTGCCCAAGAAAGAACAAGGGCTGGTGAAAATTAATTAAGCAAGTAATTAAATTAATTACTTGCTAACAAATTGAGAGCCAGTCTCAAGAACTTGATCTCCCTTACCAGAATAGTGCAGTTGAGCAGTTTGTTAACATCAACATTAACTATTGTTAAAGCTATGCATGGGCTGAACTTGGACAACATGATAGTCAATGGTGGGGTAATAATCAACTTTACAGTTGTTCAACTAGGGGGTACTCCCCACACAACATGGTAATAAATAATCAACCGTGGTGTGGATTAGGATCAGCACTGAGTTGACTATGGCAGCATTCAGACAACATTATAGTCAATACAACTGACGATTGTTCCCCCCTCCCCCCAGTTGACTATTGTGTTGTCCGAATTCAGCCATGGTCTCCCTAAACTGTGGGCCATATGCGCTCCCAGACACCCCATTGTTGCCCCCCTTTTAAAAAAACCTGTTAAAAGAAATGGCATGCATAGCAGCTATGGAGTGCTCAAACAGCTAGTTAGCTTGTTTCTTACCTAAATCTGGCCCTTTGGGCACCTTGTAATAACTCTGGAGTGCCAAAAGGGTTAGCGTAAGCTTGGAAACAAGCTAAATTTAACCCTTGTAGTGCTCTATAGGGCTATGGAATGGTTTGCTACTGAATTTAGGCCTATGAAAAAATGTGTGTGGACCATGAAAAAATGGCTCCCAGACCTCCAGATGTTGCCCACCCCTGCCCTAAACACATGATCCGAAGCCTACTTTAAACCATGGTTTCAGATCCCAATTTAAGGAAAACCCTGGCTAGCCTTAGGAGTTGATTGAGCTGCTTAACTATGGCAGAAGGAAAAGGGAGAATTTAGCTCCAGTGAGCAAGATGAGGAAGGCCAGTCGACCAAAAAGAAGAGTAGTCATTGTGGGAGACTCCCTGCTGCGTGGGATTGAAAACCCAAGTATGTCACGAAGACCAATGAACTCGCCAGGTATGCTGTCTCCCTGGAGCACAGATTGAAGATGTAACTCAAGGGTTGCCAAAGCTCATCAAGCCCACTGACACATATCCCTTTCTTCTCATCCATGTGGGAACAAGTGGGATATTGCCAAGCGGAGCCACGAAGAAATCACATCAGACTTTGAAGCTCTGGGAAGGAAACTCAAGAACTTTGGGGCCCAGATAGTTTTTTCATCCATCCTCCCAGTTCTTGGAAGAGGATTAGAAAGGGAAAGAAAAATACTCTGGGCGAACAACTGGCTATGAAGGTGGTGCCAATGTGAGGGATTCGGATTCTGGGACCACGGGCTAAGCTACTTGGAAGATGGACTGCTGGCAAGAAATGGGTTGCACCTTACAAGGGCTGGGAAGAATGTGTTCAGCCACAGCATGAAGAATTTTATCAGGAGGGCTTTAAACTGAATCCTATGGGGGCGAAACACGTAAACTTTGAGGCAACAATGGATGAAGGCTTATATACCATAATAGAGAGAACAGCTCCAATAGTGCCCCAAAACAGTGTTCACAACAATGTAGGAAAGAAGCCAGACTATAAAGCACATGGTTTTCAATGTCTATATACTAATGCCCAGAGTATGGGAAACAAACAGAACAAACTTGAACTCTTAACACATGAAGGCAAATACGACTTGATAGATATAACTGAAACTTGGTGGGATGACTCCTATGACTGGAATGTAGCAATTGAAGGATATAACCTGTTCAAAAATAACAGAAGAAGTAGAAAGGGAGGCGGAGTCGCTCTATATGTTAAAAATACTTATCCCTGCACAGAAATACAAGAGGATGAGCCTGGGAGCCCCATCGAGAGTATCTGGATTAAAAGAAATGGAGCAAGGAATAAAAGGAGCCCGATAGTCGGAGTCTACTACCAACCACCCAATCAAGCAAAAGATGAGGACAAAACTTTTGAAAAGCGCAAATTGCCAGTGTTTCAAGGAAATCCAATGTAGTAGTAATGGGGGACTTGAATTACTCCAATATCTGTTGGGAGACAAATTCTGCCAAAAGTGGCCTCTCCAAGAAATTCCTGACATGTGTGGCTGATAACTTTCTCCTACAGAAAGTAGAGAAAGAAACTAGAGGAACAGCTATCCTTGACTTGATACTGACCAATAGAGAGAACTTAGTGGATAAAGTGGCAGTTATGGGAACTCTGGGGGAAAGTGACCACATCATACTTGAGTTCTTGATTTTAAAGAAAGCAAAAGCTGAGTGTAACCATATGCATACTCTGGATTTCAGGAAAGCTGATTTTAATAAATTCAGAACTATGATAAGTAAGGTCCCATGGCAAGTGACCCTAATGAGAAAAGGAGTCCAAGATGGGTAGGAATTTTAAAAAAAGGAAATTTTAAAGGCACAATTACAAACAATTCCAACTAGGAAAAATGATAGAAGACAACAGAAGAAACCAATGTGGCTCCACAAAAAGCTGAGAAATGACATGAAAATAAAAAAGGATACATACAGGAAGTGGAAGGAAGACCAGGCTACAAAAGAAGAGTACAAACAAGTAGCACAGAAATGCAGGAATGGTGTCAGGAAGGCTAAAGCCGAGAATGAGCTGAGGCTAGCGAGGGATGCTAAAAGCAATAAAAAGGCTTTCTTTAGATACGTGAATAGTAAAAGACAGAGGAAAGAAATGGTGGTTCAACTGCTTCATGAGGATGGCAAATTGGTAACAGATGACAAAAAAAAAGGCCAAAGTGCTCAATTCCTACTTTGGTTCAGTCTTCTCCCAAAAGCGGGTCTTTGAGCCCCCTGGAAAAAGTGAAGTACAAGCTGAAGGGGCAGGATTGCATTTGAGATTGATTTTTTAAAATGGTCAAGGAACACCTACTTTCTTTGAATGAATTCAAATCTCCAGGGCCCAACGAACTGCATCCTAGAGTAATAAAGGAGCTGGCAGAAGAACTCTCAGAGCCACTGTCTATTATCTTTGCAAAATCATGGAAGACGGGTGAAGTGCCAGATGACTGGAGAAGGGCTAATGTTGTCCCTATCTTCAAAAAGGGCAAAAAGGAGGAACCTGGGAACTACAGACCAGTCAGTCTGACATCCATCCCTGGGAAAATTTTGGAGCAGATTATAAAGAAGTCAATCTGTAAGCACCTTGAAAACAATGCAGTGATTACTAGAAGCCAGCATGGATTTGTCAGGAACATATCCTGTCAGACTAATCTGATCTCATTTTTTGATTGGATAACCTCCCTTGTGGACTGTGGGAATGCTGTGGACATAGAATATCTTGACTTCAACAAAGCTTTTGACAAAGTGCCCCATAACATTCTGATTAAGAAACTAGTGAAAAGTGGGCTAGATGGAACAACTATTAGGTGGATCCACAGTTGGCTACAGAATCGGACTCAGAGCTTATCAATGGTACCTTTTCACACTGCGGGGAGGTGATGAGCGGCTTACCCCAGGGCTCAGTCCTGGGCCCAGTGCTCTTCAACATTTTTATTAATTATTTGGATGAGGTGCAAGGAATGCTTATCAAATTTGCAGATGACACAAAATTGCTAATACCCTGGAAGACAGAAACAAACTTCAAAGTGATCTTGATAGGCTGGATCGCTGGGCTGAAAACAACAGGATGAAATTTAATAGGGATAAATGCCAAATTCTACACCTAGGGAAAAAAACCAAATGCACAGTTACAAGATGGGGGATACTTGGCTCAGCAGTACTACAAGCGAGAAGGATCTTGGAGTAAATCACAAGCTCAATATGAGCCAACAGTGTAATGTGGCTGCAAAAAAAGCAAATGCTATTTTGGGCTGCATTAATAGAAGTTTCGCTTCCACATCACGCGAGGTACTGGTTCCCCTCTATTCGGCACTGGTTAGCCCCCATCTTGAGTATTGCATCCAGTTCTGGGCACCACTTCAAGAAGGATGCAGACAAGCTGGAGTGTTCAGAGGAGGGCAACAAGGATGAACAGGGGGTTTGGAAACAAAGCCCTATGAGGAGAGGCTCAAAGAACTGGATATGTTTAGCCTGGAAAAGAGAAGATTGAGGGGAGACATGATAGCACTCTTCAAATACTTGAAAGGTTGTCACACGGAGGAGGGTCAGGATCTCTTCTTGATCAACCCAGGGTGCAGGACATGTAATAATGGGCTCAAGTTATAGGAAGCCAGATTCCGGCTGGACATCAGGAAAACTTCCTGACTGTTAGAGCAATACGACAATGGAATCAATTACCTAGGGAGGTTGTGGGCTCTCCCACACTAGAGGCAGCTGGACAATCATCTGTCAGGCATCCTTTAAGGCGATTCCTGCACTGAGCAGGGGGTTAGACTCAATGGCCTTATAGGCCCCTTCCAACTCCACTATTCTATGATTCTATGAAGGCATAGGCTATTGGGGGGGGGGAAGTGTGCATTTCTGAGAGTATTCCTGACTTGCCAACCATGTTTCATGGCATACACCATATTATATTTTTAGCCCTACATCTGCACCAAAATTTACAAGAGAAACGTTATGCTTCTGTTTAGCCAGAAACAATGTGGTAACAAATAACTCCATACTAACGTTGCTCCAGGCCACCCTGTGACACTAAGTTGCCCAACCCCAGCTACAGTACAAAAAGGTGTTAAATGACAGCGCTTGATCTATGTGAACTGAGAATACAGACGTTTATGTTGCTTTAGAGATGATATAAGGCTGATTAAATATTTACAATGGTTTGCAATGAACTTTAAGCTACAATCCTACACACACACTACTTAAATGCAAGTTCCACTGAAGTGAAAACTACTTCCAAGTAAGGAAGTGTCATGACTGTTGTGTTTAAACACACAACGCAAAGTGTAGGAAATGATACTAGGGAGGAAGCGGAAAAGTGCAATGTTATGCAGTATCCTTTATACCAAATCACACTTTTCTTTCATGCAGATGAGTGGGGTTCTCAAGTCAATCGCTCTTTTTATACACTTAGTGGAAAGGGTCAAAAACACAAATGTAGGACATCGTGGTGGGCAGACTTCAGGCTTGCAGGATCTTAGCCATTTTACGAGAACCCCAAAATCCACCATGGAGCCTAGGATAAAAGACATACGTGTAAAATCAAAGAATTCTGAGCTCTTGCTGAGTGGCGCTCACAATCTTTTCACACAATAATCCACTCCTGGTTACCCCAAATTTTCTTAATCTTAGTAGTATAATTTAGGGGGACGCTGAATCGTTTTGGTTCTGCTATTGTTAAACAACTGGGAGTCAGAAATCTTTTCTGATTTATGACAAATCACCCAGAGATCTACCTGTAGATCCCGATCTAACTTCCACCCACCCCTGTGGTAAATGAATGGCCCAAGTCATGGAAAATCCCTTTGTGTGAAAGTGCCAAGCACTGAAGAGTTAGTGACCTGATTCGCACATAATGTTAACCTATGGTTTATTTAAAACTTGGGTTGTTGAATTCTGGGTTGTCGTTAAGTGCAAACCCACCTATACTAATAAACCATGGTTCATTAACTACAAATAACCCAGATAGAGAATCCATGATTTGTTGTTGGTTTGTGAACTCTGGGTTGTTTAAACCATGAGTTGTCATTTAGTGTGAACTAAAGAATGATATAGCCAGACGGGAAAGGATAAAGTTATCACTCTCTGATCGGATTATGACTATAAAAAATGATGCTATTATCTAAATTTACTTACCTCTTTAACATACTACCACAAGAAATCTCACTTAAAGGATTCAAAACATGGCAAAAGAGGATGGAAAAAAATATTTTTAAGAGTAAAAAAGACCACAAACAGTGAAGGCATTTAGATATAGATATCAACGAAGATATTTGTTAACAATAATAAAGGAAGAGGCGAGCGCACAGTGGATAGAAATAGAAAAGGAACTGATGGAATTAAAAGAAGAAGAAATACAGAACATATAACAAATAAGAAACAAAGGAAGCACAATAAAAGGATTATTGAAAGTATAGTATTTCAGAAAAGAGAAATTAATGCCAGGGATCTCACCATTAACACCAATTTGGGTGTACCCGGACTTTGACATAAAAGGGAAAGAAGTAGGTAAAACTAAAGCTGGAAGTAATAGGATTGATCTAAATGAGAAATGTTTATGAACAGCAGCACCCTATAACAAAAGAAATATGGAATAACCGTACACAAAATACAGGAATGTCATGGTTAGTATGGATGCAAATTAATAAATTTATAAGAACAAGAAAGATAATAAAGCAAAGTACAATTAACAGAATAGGGAAAATCATAGATAATTATGAATTAGGAGATAAGGATATAATAACACAAATATATAGAATCTTAATAAAGCAGGAGATAAGAATTAACAATAAAACAGATATGGGATAGAGACATTGAAGAGGAGATAGAGGATGGAGAATGGGGGGAAATCTTTGATAGATTCCCCTTTCAAACAATATACACAAGAATAAAAGGTGCACTAAAACTAGTTCAGAAGTGGTATCTGACACCCGTGAAGGTGGCAAAAATGAATAAGAATCTATCACCTTTGTGTTGGAGGGGATGTGAAACTAATGAAACCCAAATTAATATGTGGTGGGAATGTAGGAAGGGTAGGAAGTTTTGGGATAAGGTTTTTCAAGAAATAGGAAAAAATACCAATCAAGAGATTTGCAAAACACCAGAGTTGGCTTTATTGAATATGTTTGTTAAAGGTGGTTCTGCTGACCGGATGGAGGGTCTTCAACCTGTTCTGGATGGGGTTGCACTCCCCTTGAAGGAGCGGGTTCGTGGCTTGGGGGTTCTCTTAGAACCATCTCTGTCACTTGAGGCTCAGGTGGCCTCAGCGGCATGGAGTGCCTTCTACCAATTTCGGTTGGTGGCCCAGCTACGCCCCTATCTGGACAGGGATAACCTGGCTTCAGTTGTCTATGCTCTGGTAACCTTTAAGTTAGATTACTGCAATGTGCTCTACGAGGGGCTGCCTCTGAATATGGTTTCAAAGCTGCAGCTTGTGCAAAATGCAGCAGATAGATTGATATCAGGAACAAGGCTCAAACATATAAGAACGACACTGGCCTGCTTGCATTGGCTGCCTGTATGTTTCCGAGCCCGATTCAAGGTGCTGGTTTTAGCCTATAAAGCTTTACACGGCTTGGGACCACAATACCTGACGGAACGCCACTCCCGACACGAACCTACCCATACGCTACGATCAACATCCAAGGTCTTCCTCCGAGTGCCTACTGTGAGGGAAGCTTGGAGGTTGGCAACAAGGGAGAGGGACTTTTCAGTGGTGGCCTCCCAACTATGGAACAATCTCCCCGATGAGGCTCGCCTGGAGCCAACACTATCATCTTTTCTGCGCCAGGTGAAGACTTTTCTCTTCTCTCAGGCATTTAACAGAATATGTTGAGTTTTTTAACTGACCCCTGGACAGTTTTAAATGATATGTAGTTTGTTTTTAGGCTTTTATGGTTTAAATGTTTGTATATTGGTTTTTAAACTTCAATGTTTTTAATTTTTGTAAACCCAGAGAGCTTCAGCTATGGGGTGGTATGTGAATGAATGAAAAAGAGAGAGAGAGAGAGAGAGAGAGAGAGAGAGAGAGAGAGAGAGAAATATTAATTGGATTTTTGTTGACAGCCGCGAGGCAATTAATAGCAAGTAACTGGAAGACAGCTCAGACAATGACAGTATCTATGTGGAAAAAGAAAATTTGGGATATAACAATAAACGAAAAGCTGACACAGAAGTGAGTATATAGAGGAATAAAGAAAACATACTTTTAAGAAGGACTGAGACTATATGGAAAAAAGAATCAAACAGAATAACTGTGGCAGAAGCTTGTAGAAATTTGTGGGACTCAAGAAAAGAAGATTTATAAATGAATGAAAGGAAAATTAATATACCACCCTGGAATAGAAAAAGAAAATGAAAGATGAAAGAAGAAAAATTTTGAAATTGACCAAGGGAATGGGGAGGGATTCTGAATTAGTACTGATGTGTTTTGTTTTTGGTTTCGCTGTATTTTTTTGGGGGAAAACACAATAAAAAGTTATATTAAAAAAAAGTGTGAACCCCAAACTGTGGATTGCATAGGTTCTTTTGCCAAGCTTCAGAGGTGGCAGCCAAGGGTGCTTTAAAAAAGTGCTTTACGTGCCAGTTCTCCAGTACCACAAAGGCATTTAGGATAGAGGGAGGGAATGGTTGAACTAGGAAGAAAACAGACAACACAGGGATTGAGAAAACAAGCTAAAGGTTGTTCAATCGTCTGCCAGACAATACCTGGGTAGGGCAACAAACCATAGGTTAAATAAACCATAGGTTAAATAAACCATGGGTTAGCATTATGTGCGAACCAGGTCTATAGGTCTTTCCCATGCTAGAGTACCCAGGATGAAAACTGGCCACATAATTTTGTCAATACACTATCAGCTGCCTGCTCCTTTATACTAAACCTCATGATACTATGCTGGTATCCATGCATGTGATTTCTGCCTCATTGAAGTCAACAGTTACATGCTGACAGGGCATAGGGACAATACCCATCTTGTTTTTCTTCCTGAAAATTCTCGTATTAAAAAGGCGTGTTGTATTAAGAGTATGTTGGGTTTGAAACCCAGACTGTGTTTGAGGTAGTTTTGTTTGAATGGTTCTTTTAAAACCAATACACTGTAAGTTTTAATTATTTTAAAGTAATTGATTTAAAATGAAAGAAATCGTTTATCCTCTTAACTATTGGCTATAAATTACCCACAACACCACTGCCATATAGAACAAAGCCCCCATGTCCCTTCTCCAGAGCAACTTCAGGAAGGGGTGATTTGCAATGGAGGGAAGGAAAGTGCTCCATCCTTCTACTGCCAGCTGTTTTTCACATGAAAAACCCTACCTCACCTGGCAGCTACTTTTGTACCCAGAGCATTCCAGACTCATGTTTATGAGGTAAACGTAGACCCAGAACATGGTTTGGGGAATGGGAAGTAAAAGTATCTTGGGAGGGGAATTTTTGCAGGAACAGTAACTGGTAGGAAAAGGATGAAGTGCTTCCCTGATACAATTTACCCCCTCCTGAATGCATACAGGCTCTCAGGATTTCGTTACTCTTAGATGCAGTTTAACATGTAATTTCCCCCTTAGCAAGGCTACTTGTGCAAATTCTTTTTTCCAGCAATAATGTCTCTGCATGCCAAAACTCTTTTAAAAGTAGGTCCCCAATACACCTAGTTCAGTATTCCTCCTAAATAAAGATTACAATTCTTGCTTTATTTTTAAAGGCTAATTTTAAAAAAACCTAAACGGTTATATACTTTATTCTAATATAACATGACACAGCATAATTATTTGCTATTTTATGGTAGTATGACTACCTTTATCCATAACAATTTCCAGTGTGTACTATTTGTATGCTTCCCTAACGTTTGTGCAAATGTACTGTTCTCTAAACTGTAAGATATACATACCAAAAAGAAATCAACATGGTTTCTGTATTGTAGTCACACATTTCACAGCAAATGTTGGCCTCTCTTGTATTTTTATTTTAATATCTCTTAGAAAGGCACCAAATCAGAATGTTTTAGTAGAAAAATAAATATTTAAATTGTCAGTATTAGTGCAACCACTTGTATTGCATTACCATGCCTAACAGGATTATAAAAATACATGGCCTTCTGGAGAAAAAATGAGAATAAATTTCTGGGAAAGTCATATAGCTGCCAAATAAGGTACATATTTCCTCTGTAGAGAAATCTGTAACCCTTAAATATAGACATCAATGTTTCCTGTTATTCCAAAAAAGAAGAAAAAGGGGGAGGGAGAAATACAGCTGTTCTGCATATAAACAATTGTTGGAGATTTTCTTGCTTCAGTTCCAAAGACTTATCTTGATCAGCTACAAAATGGGATTTCTATATCAGCTCCTTTCTTTGAAAAACCATTTCTGGTATTCCGAATTGGAACATGGTCGTAATAAAGGTGCTGGGTTGCCATTGTAGGCATTAGATTCCGCTTGTAGGCACTTTTGGGTCTGTAGATGAACTAAAGTTTCATCCTACAAAGATGATACAGAATACATTATCATTATGGCAAAGACAAAAAAATCATTTACAGCAGAAACAAAGTTCAATTTGAAAGTCCAGTTGTATGTATATTAAATGGATACTAAAATCCTTTGTTTTAACTTCTAAGAGACTAGGAAAAGAAAAAGAGAAGCAGAATTCCATCTGAATAATTTCTTTGTTCAAATTCAGAATCTGAAGATTTGGCAATTGCAATCAGGCTTCTCAGTCTCTATCAAGTGAATGTCAATAAAAGCATTATTAACTGGAGCTGCTGTTGTTAAAACCCACCAAACTCTAAGGTTTGGCTTTTCCAAAATGGGTAAGAAGGAACTGGAACAGAGTTCTGGCAAAACTATTTCATCCATATTCATCACTGAACTTAGAATTCAAGTATAAACCCTATGAAAGTTCTGGCAAAAATTAATAAAGATTATCACAAGATAACGGAAGACAAAATCTATATGGTAAGAGAGCAACAATTAATCATATAGCTCCGGAACTACGAGAAATCTGAAAAATCTTTTGAGATGAAATTTGAAATTTGAGTGTGTGTCCTGTTCTTCCTCTGCTTATTACTATGTTAATTGAGTCATGTCAGATGGGTTTTCATGAAGAAATGTAAACTGCTGACAGTGGGCTGGATCCACATCAATTGTGTATATCTGAGAACGTTTGCGTTAGTGCTAATTATGTTGTATTTGCATAAATCAACAGTTGTGCAATATAACTAGCATTTGCTAGGTGTATTCAAAAACTGCCATCTTTCTCCATTGCCCTAGCAAGTGGTAGTCACATTATGCAAGCATTGGTGTACACCAGCACAATGCCATTAGTGTTAGCGCTGGGGTACAATTAGATCCTACCTATAGTTTTTGGGGCTCTAGCTCTGATGCTGCACTAAAACCAACCTTCTTGTTAAAAAGAGACACTTTTGCAGCAATCTCAGTGAATGGAGGGAGAACACGGTTGGAAAAGGAGTTTGGAAGGTGCTTGGCGCTGAATCATCTGTGCTGGGAAGCAGTGAGTTCAAATGGAAACATCCTGATATTCTAGAGAGCAATTTAATTTGAAGCCCTTCTCAGGGGCTGAGCTGCTACCCCATCCACACGGCAATCCAGTCTTTTCGTTTGCGTTGTACAGCAACTGTTAGCATCCTTACCTCTCTAAGAACAAATTTCTGATTTTCTGGAATGTCCTGGATATTGTCTTGGCACAAGTACATTGTCAAATAATCAGTTCCTGGGTCAACAGCTGCACAAACTTCAGGATGCCGTGTATTGTAACGTATTTCATTGTGGGAGGTATATTCAAAGAACTGTAAACCAAAAAAACCACAAATCTCTTCTAAACTTCCAACTATGCATGTGCAACATTCAGACCGAGAGCGTATTAGAGTATAATGCATAAATGTAAAAAACAAATCTTAAGCACGTTTTTAGTCCTTCAGACCAGGAATTAAATTGATAGATAACCAGCAGGACTAACTGTGAAGAGAAATTCTGTGAAGAGTTAATATTTCATCATAACTTACTGGATGGTTATCTTGTTATGGCTTGTTTGGGGCAATTCATTTACCAGGCAGTAAATGCTGCCAAGGTAGTAATATGCAGATAACAAATTGAAAGAAGCAAACATACATAAAATAACTCATGTACAGGAAAAAGGAAATGACAGGTGACTGGGTGGAAAGAGGAGTAATCAAGGGGCCAGTCAGGTGCAAGCTGTTAGTGTTACTGGGAGGCTTGCATAGCAATCCAATACATGTTTATTCACAAATAAATCCTATTATGTTCCAAACAGTGAACAAATGACAAAACAATAATATTTTTACTCAACAAATGCTCAGAGAACAAAACAATTTTACCATGGCATCTAAGATAGGAGGGTAAGTGCCAAACAAGTATCTCTGGATATGATGTTCATAATTTAGAGGCAAGAGGAAGAAGGGAGTAGGGATTGATCAGAAGGGTTAGAAGATCAATGGATTCAACTCACAGGGTAACCAACAGTGGAAGGCATACAAAAAGACAAAAGGTGAAGAACATGAAAAATGCTAACAGTTTCCTAAGTATTTTTACCCTGGGTGAAAATGAGATCTTACTTGATTTTGTCCCATGCCATGACATGGATATAATATGACTCCGTGTCCCGTTATTTCATGCTCGCTGAGAGGATTGTAATCAAAGCAATAATTTGCCATCCCTCTGTTCTTCAGCTAAAAGACAACAGAAGGCCATTAAAAGATAGCAGCTCACAGTCCAAACACCCCATCAGTCACTGCACTTTTAAAAAAATATTAATTTAGTAACCTATAATTCAGTATCTCAACTAGGGTGAACAAATTTTGGAAACCAAAAAGGAAGACAATATGGTCGGCCACCAAGGGGGCGTCCCCACCAACATGACCGCCCCCCCAGGGGGCGTGTCCAGCACCAAGGGGGGGGTGCCCACCTGAGCTTAGCCCTGGTCACATGTCTGATTTTACAGCACACAATTAAGACAAATTTATTCTACATAACATCTTAATGTTAACAGCACTGAAATAACAAGTGAGACATCCAATGTATCTGAAATTAACTTCACTCACTCCTACTTTTGTAACTTTTGCTGTACTTTGTTGCTATACCGTGTGATATGTTCTTCCCTTCGCTCAAATACCTTTTCTGATTGTATCCTCACTCCACGGCAAGTTGCTGCTTAATAGGGCTTGCTGCCAGCTGGCTGGCTTTTGTATTTTTAAAGTTCAATTATTATTTTTAAAAAAACTTGTGTATGATTGTCACAAGTTTCTCTACTTTAAGATTAGGGTGGGTGTTGTGGGCGGCGGACATTACTTCACCCATTCACACTTCTCACTTATATACATTAGCTTTAAGTCTTGTGCGATGGCACCGCTTTTCACACCCAGACTTTGAACTCCTGTCTACTTCCTGCACAAACACGTGACTGCTTTGACTGACCTCTCCTTTCCCACATTTTGATCTGCTGAGCTCCAGGTGCCTGACTGCCCACCAAATCTGCAGAAGGAAAGGTGCCGTGCTCACCCAGCACTTCTTAGCTAAAAACTCAAGATCCACTTGATGCCAAGGGCTGAAACTGCTCAAGGTGCAAGATCCCAAAGAGGAGGTTTGACAACCTGAGTTTGAAGGGTATGGCTTCAGTGTTGTTTTAAAAATAATAATTTTAAAACCTTGAACTTTTTTTAAAAAATGCTAAAACTCAACAGATGAACAGATCTGCTTGAAAGTTGGCATGGCTAAAGCCCTACTGAAGAGCTATCATGATAGGATTCATCTTATCTTTAAAAATGATGGGTTTTAAAAAATAATTTTAAAACCTCAAATTTTAAAAATAAATCCTAAAAATTAATGGATGAATGGATCTGCTTCAAACTTGGCATGGCTAAAGCCCTACTTAAGAGCTATCATGGTGCCAAGCTTCATCTCTTTATCTTTAAAAAAGATGGAGCTGTAAGCATTTTTGTTAATTCCCATTGACTATAAAGTAGAGCTGCCCTTTGCGTGGGGGGAGGATGGGAAAAATCCAGATTTTTCTTCAAATTTCATAATACCCCCCCTTCCTGGATTTGTTGCCAAAAATCCTGACATGTCCTGGTTTTTCCTGACATATGGTCACCCTAAGAACAAACAACAAGTCACAGCAGAACACTTTGGCGCAGTAGAACTGAATATACAGAATATTGTTATATTTCTCTCCAGTTTTATTTTGTTGTTGTTTGTTTAATCAGACTGAGTTGGCAACAGCTTATTATGTGGCCATATATGCACACTATGGAAATTAGATGAAACTCTCTTTAAGAATGAAAGATCTACAGTGGAGCTTTTTAAAACAGACTGATTATTCTTTATGCCAGGAAGGATTCCTAAGTGTGCTTTATAATTGTACTTCCAATTGCTGCAGAAGACCAATGGTCAAAATACCTTCAGTGATGTATGGACTGATTTTATGATATAATAATTTTGTATTAGGTACTTTAGAAGATTTAAATAGCTTAAGAAAATTGTTGTACTGCAATTTTACTGCTTTCTGAAGCAGTAAATTATTATAGTATGATTCACTTTATTATGTAATTATTATGGTATGCTTTACTATTGATGCTAGTTCCAAGTCTCCTTGGACAAGGATATAGTATAATAATATCCTGTTATGTCATGTTAATTGGGAGGACATCCAGGACTTGTGTATTACTTTGCTGAGAAGCATTATGTGTTGCAAACACTACTTCCCAGTGAAACTATTGTAGTATGATCTGATCCTTTTATTTGTATTGAATTCAAAATGTCAGGCCCCAGAGCTACATAAAAGCCAGAATAATTTCCCCCTCAAGGAAATTCACAGCAGAATTACAAGCACAGAATTTCACAAAGCAAGGATCTGCCAAGAACTGATAAAACCAGTAGAAAACAGAAAAGATAATGTAAAGTAAGCATGGCAGGGCAAGATGCTTTCAGCTAGAGGAAAGGCAGCCCTAACAAAACTAGATAGAAGTCCTCTTGGCAAACAGCAACAGGAAAGCTACTAGAAGCATTTGTTAGCCAGTTATTTGGTTTACTCCTAAATTAGATTTGTACAGTACTTAGGGGGAAATTGCAGGTACTGTTCATACATTGTGGTCTATGCTTTTTCCCCACTATGCATGTACCACACAAATATGCACACATGTGAAGGGATAATTCCCAGGAAAAAGCATGTCTCCTTTCCTGTGGCAAATAATCCAAAAGCATGAACCAAAAATTGTGAAATGGCCCTTCCTTAGTGCAACTCTGTTCATGGAGAGAGGAGATTACCTTGCAGAGGCAGAACAACGGGCTTCGGTGTACTGCAAAGTACAGCTGCTGGGAAGTAACAATGCTTGTGGGAAACATCCAGCTGGTCAATGTTGGAAATAGGATGCTGGAGTACATAGGCCCTTGGTCAGACCCAGGATAGCCCTTCTTATGTTCAGCATGTAATAGTGCTTCAACATGTTCACAAACATTCACAGTACTCCATACAACAGTTCTTTAAAGATAGCTAATATTATTACCAACGCTATAACAGCTGGATGCCGAGAGGGCAAGAAATGCAGAAGACAGACAAATCCTTGTTCCTGAGGAACTTACAATAAAGACTTTCCAAAATAATCAGTATGTTGATGTCAAAGGCTCTGCCCCCTCCGTGGGTAGTGACATCCCAAAAGTTCCTGTTTTCATAGAAGACAGTGACAAATTCATATCATAAGAAGAGCCATACTGGATCTGAACAAAAGCCTCTCTAGTCAAGCTTTGTGTTCCCACAAAAGAGATGCCTAAGGGAAGCTCACAATCAGGACATGAGTGTAATAGTATCCACCATATCCCACAAGTTCTCTCCATTCTACTAAGTTTCCATTATGGCCACTTTATCTATGTTCTCCTTTAAAACTAAGGACTCCAACTCTCCCCATCTTGACTTGGAGGCTCCTCACATTCACATAGGAACATATATACATGGTGTCCTAATAGGCTGTCCAGATGGCTCGGGATTTCCCGGTCCTAACCAGGAATCCAGGGGCAAACGGCCCAACCGGGGGGCGGGGGGGGGCAAACCAGGGGGGCGGGGGTCACGCGGCGGTGGCAGCAAGCAAGGAGCGGCGGTAGACCCGGCGGCGGTGGCGGCGGAAGAGCCCGGGAAGCGGCCGCCCCAGCAGGTAAGTGCCCTCCCTCGCGCCTCACGCTCCTTACCCGCAGGGGCGTCTGCTTCCCTCCGGTGCTCGAATCTACTGAGAAACAGGCTTCGCGGCCTATCCCTCAGTAGCGCGCCGGGTGATGACGTCATCACCTGGCGCGATACTGAGAGACAGGCCATGAAGCCTGTTTCTCAGTAGATTCGAGCACTGGAGGGAAGCGGGTAAGGAGCGCGAGGCGCGGGGCGCTTACCTGCTGGGGCGGCCAGGTCCACTGCCGCACCGCCGCTGCCGGGTCCGCCGCCGCCGCCGGGCCACCACTGCCGGGTCCCCCGCCGGCTCATAAGGCCAGCGGCCGCGCGGAAGAAGCGGGGGAAGGCCAATTACGTCACTTCCGGATCCGGCCCTCCCCTGCCTCTTCCGCGCGGCCGCTGGCCTTACGAGCCGGCGGGGGACCCGCCGGCGGCGGCGGAGGCAGCAGAAGAGACCCCGCCCCAGTAGGTCTGGGCTGATGTTTTTTTGGGGTGGGTGGCTTGGTGGGGGGGTTGTTTTGGGTGGGGGGGTGGCTTGGTGGGGGGTTGTTGGCGGGGGGGGACCGGGATTTTGGGTTCCAAAATCTGGTCACCCTATGTCCTAATGTCTCTGGTGTGTCCATTATCCCCTAAGAAAGATTCATCCCAAATGGAAGTTCCTCAGCAATTGATGGCTTTCCCTCCAGGATTCAGTTTAAAAGCAGCTTCGGCACCTTTTTATTTCTATTCTGGTTCAAATAGAGCTCATCCTTTTGTACAGGCAAAAATCAAACAAGAGCATTTTCTACACCAGGAGAAAATCCTGTAACTGTACCGCAGCTTTCTGGCTTCCATTTTTGTCCTACAATTACAACATTCCCCCCTTTACGCACACTTCCCTCCCCCCTCCTTTTCCCCCTTTAACCAGGAGTTCTATATGTTTCATTCATACAGCCACAAGATGGCATTGGTCTGCCTCATTCTTATGCTTCTTCTTATGATGGATTTCCTCTTTATATTCTGAAATGGAAAGGGGATCTGTTTGCTACTGCTTTTTTCTGTTTTCAGTTATCGCACAGAAATCACAAGACAGGCACTAGAAGATTGCTGAGTCATGAAACTGACCAGGAAGCTTATGTCAGTGGCCAGTCATGAACCTGCTAACAGCTGGTTCAGAGAAGCTCTAAGACAATTTTTATTGAGAATATTCAGTAACCTCACAACTTCTCATATAGGTACAGACATTCAGGATTTTGACCTTCTCTGCCCAATCCGGGTATAAAGGTAAGTGGAAAGCATAGTTGGCCAACCAAAAGATAAGCTGGAGGAGATCGTCTGAAGTTCCTTCTCAACTATCTCATGCTCATGTTTCTTTGGACTCCCTTGGCTAGTCACTCTCAGACATGGTTTTAAATTTGGTAGTCCTTACTCTTCCTATGGCAGAGAAGTCACCGGGCTGGCTTTGGCAGGCTTGGCTGAGTGAACTGATCACTGGAGTTCTAGCCAGGCTTTCTTGTCTCTTTGGTCTCCAGCAAGGGTGCATTAGCATCACAATGTGGGATTAAGTCCATTCTCTAACAGCATAGCAAGTTTAGGTTTTCCCTATACTCAAATTTCTCCTCCCCTGTCTCCTGATTCTCCCATTTCCCCGCCTCACTCTGTCATTTTCCCTGCCCTCTTTTCTTCTGCATGTTCTCCCTCCTCTTGTCATCCACCTCCTTACTGTCTATTCTTCCGCTCTCCTTTCTCCTACTTCATAAAACCATAGAGTTGGAAGGGACCTCGAAGATCATCTAGTCGAATTCCCTGCTGAATGCAGGCTCTGCTCTGCAAATTGCAGCTACAGCATCCCTGGCAGATGGCCATCCAGCCTCTGCTTAAATACCTCCAGCAACCAATCACCTCCAGAGGCAATCTCTTCCACTGCTGAACAGCTTTCATTATTAGGAAGTTTTTCCTAATGTTTAGCTGAAATCTGCTTCCTTGAAATTTTCACCCATTGGTTCTTTCCTGCCCTCCAGAGCAACAGGGAACAAGTCTGTTCTATTTTCTGCACGACAGCCTTTCAGATATTTGAAGACTATTATCATGTCTCTCCTTAATTTTCTCTTCTCCCAGATCTTTTAAGCATTCTTCATAGGACTTGGTTTAAAGAACCGTTCACAACCCTGGTTGCTCTTCCCTGTGCACACTCCAGTTTGTCAATGGCCTTCTTAAATTGGGTGCCCAAAACTGAACACAATACTTCAAATGCAGCCTGACTAACGCAAAATAGAACAGAACTATTACTTCCCATGATCTGGAAAATAGGTTTCTCTTAATACAGCTTAAGATTGCATTAGCTTTCTTAGCTGCCACGTCACACTGCTGGCTCACATTCAGCTTGTGATCCACTAATATACCTAGGTTCTTTACACATACGTGAACTGCTGCCAAGTCAGGTCTCCCCACATTCTACATTTGTGTCCTTGTTTTTTTGTACCTAAATACAATATTTTACATTTATTTCTGCTGGATCTCATCTTTTTCGATTTAGCCCAGTGTTCTAGTCGGTCTAGATGCTTTTGAATCTTGATCCTGTCTTCTACGGTGTTGGCTATGTCTCCTAGCTTTGTGTCAGCTGCAAGTGTGGTAAGAAACCTTTCTACGCCCTCATTTATAAAAATGTTGAACTGCACATAGTCTAGGACAGAGCACTGCAGCACTCCACTTGAGACCTCCCTCCAGGAGGATGCTGAGCCATTAGTTAGTACTCATTGGCTGAATTCGGACGACACATTAAGCAACTGGGGGGGGGGGGGGACAATCGTCAGTTGTATTGACTATTGTGTTGTCCGAATGCTGCCATAGTCAACTCAGCGCTGATCTTAATCCACACCACAGTTGATTATTTATTACCGTGTTGTGTGGGGAGTACCCCCTAGTTGAACAACTGTAAAGTTGATTATTACCCCATCATTGACTATCATGTTGTCCGAATTCAGCCACTGAGTATGGTTGCTCAACCAGCTATAGATCCACTTAATTGTAATATTGTCCAACTCATATTTTACCATCTTGTGAACAAGGATATCATAGGAAACCTTGTCAAATGTTTTGCTGAAATCAAAATATACTATGTCCACAGAATTCCTATGGAACTCAGGACCACATTACCTCAAGGAACGTCTTCCACTATATCAACCTCCCAGGCCATTATGATCTTCAGGGGAGAACCTGTTGCCCATGCCATGGCCTACAGACCTACAGACTTCCATTTGGCGTCCCTTCCTGTTGGGTCTATTCCTTTTAAATAAGGTATATCCTTAATTGGCTATATTCCAATCATTCAGTTTAGTCTCAGTGATATATATATCAGATGTATTTACCATCTTGCATTAGGATTTTAAGTTCATCCTGTTCCTTTGACGTGCTCCCGTGTGTTAGTATATAGACACTGGAAGCCATGGGTGTTCCACCTCCCTGGTTTTCCTGCGGCATTTGCCTGCAAAGTATTGGGATCCATCTCTACTGTCTTGTCTCCTCCTTTGTGTTCTTCTCTGTAACATTTGTCTCAGTCACTGTCTCTGGGGTTTTGCCACCCTCACCTCTTGGAGTGAATTTAAACCCCTCTTGATTAGATTTTTGAGGCTTCTTGCAAAAACATTCTTCCCAGGCTCTGTGAGAAGCACCACATCAGACTCAAGGGGTCCTTCATAGGCTATGATCCATGAAACCAAACCTTTCTCGATGACACCATTTGTGTAGACATCTGTTTACTTTTAGTATCCTTTCCCTAACAATGCCCTGACCTTAAACAGGAATGACTGATGAAAAACAGCACCTGTGCCGCTAGATTCTTCCGCATAGTTTTCCAACATTCCTTATGGTTGTATCATTTGTTCCCACATTGATCAGCAGGAGAAGATAATAGTCAGTTGGTTTGATAAGTCTTGTTAGCCTTTCCATCACTTCTTGAAACCATATGCTCCAGGAAAGCAAAACACCTGCCAAGATGATATGTCCATTTTGCACACAGCTGCCTCCACCCCTCTCAGTACGGGCTCTCCAGCCACTATCACAGGTCTGCTCCTCTTCAGGTTGGTGGTTAAATTCCTCCTATCCGTGTGGCCTGAGTGCCTCCCGCAGTGTTCTGCGGAGTGCAGGGTGCTGTCCAACCTTTGATGCATCACCACAAAATCCTTGATAGTGTGCTAGACTAACCTTGTCACAGTTCCTATGTTAAAACACAACAATGACTTTGTTCTCCTATATTTCAAGCATTCCTCACTCTGGCCTGCCTTTCACTCTCCCTGTCTCCTCTTTCCTCCTCTCATTGATTATGCCCCCATTTCACCTCTTCTTTCTACCCCCCCCTTCTTGAGAATCATGTGGCTCTTTCAACAGCCTCCTCAGCCTTGGCAATGCTACCCCCTCTTCCCCTGCAGGCTGGTGAACAGACAGTGCCTAGCAGTGATATCATCCCTGACTGCTGCTGTTTGCAGCTGACCCAGACCAGCCTTTTTGTTGACCAGGATAGCAGTGGATGGGACAGGGACCCAGAGTGGTCTCCCAAAGTAGAGCAACCAGCTTTGCATGTTGCTTCTAGCATTGTGGACAACCGTTCAGTTGTGTCATCCCAGGCAACTACTCAATCTGCCCGAATGTTTGAACCATCTGTGGAAATATCAAAAGGCTGAAAAGTTTAGTATCCATGGGAGGCCAAACTCCATGATAAAGGGTGTCCTTATCCCTTTCTGGGTCACAAACCTGCCCAAGCACAAGTTTAATCTACTTGAGCTAAACAAGAACATTTTTATTCCCTTACCTACCCAACTGCACCATTTAGTTCTGTTTGTTACATTAATTTAGAGCTGATTTCTGCTTTGCTTACCCATCCTGAGACAGAGAGAGAGAGAGAGAGAGAGAGAGTGCTTGGGACTTGTTGAAACCACCTTCTAAAGAAGCATTTTGCTTACCATCCCAAAGAAGCCAGGCCTATCCTCTGGGGCATGGAGTTCTGGGTAAATATTCTCCAAGTACCATTTGAAGTCCTTGCATTTCAGCTTCTCTCGAAGCAGTCTTCTTTCTGTCACATCTCCATAAGGCTCCTAAAATAAAAAAAACATTGTTATCTAAATAAAAATAAAAAATTGACAGCAGAAAAGCTACAATATAAACTTTCCAGAGAGAAAAATGGGACCCTAATAATATGAAATTTGCTTTGAGTATGTCAGGTTTGCATGATTTGTGTCCTATATATATGTAGGGAGATTTCCCAGGTTTGGAGGCTATTTGATGGGAATTTGTTTACTTAAGTATTTTTGTGTGTATTATATTCCGCCCTGCCAAAACCACATTGGTTGGCAATAACTGTAATTCTGCATCAAATTATTTCCTTTAATTTATATGCAGCAAGCATGGGGAACTTCCTGCCCACAGGCCTGATAGGAACCATGAAGAGTCCCCATCCACCTGGTCAGTTTGTCCTCCTGTTTCTAGTCCCATCCCCTTCTGCCCTCCCCACAGACCAAAATCACTCTGCAGAGATGGAAGGTAACAGATTTCTCTTGCTTTCATCCCCACTGCACTGCATTTAGGCTTGAAGAAAGTCTCCACTGGCACCAATATAGATCTTCTTACAACCTACACATCTACACTGCTCATGAATTATGCTCATACATAATTCATTCTGATTTTGCTAATCATGGTGAGTGGTAGAAGGCACTGAAGCTTCAACCCTGAAAAGCTTATTCAGCCATCCCTCTGGGGGTACCTCTAGACGGACACTTTTCGATTTAAAACTTTTATTTTTCAGACAATAATAAAACACAAATACAGACACTACAACATATAACATTAAACATTAAAATGGACTTCCGAATTTCTCCAACAAACATTTCTACATAGTGAGTGAATTACCCGACTTCCATCAATTATTTTTCTTCCAATTTAATCACTGAATCCGCTTGCAAATATATCCTTCCCTTCTCTCTCTTTTAAAAAGTCTATCAGAGGTGTCCATTCCTCAATAAACCCACTTGATGTTTTTGTCGAGTTGGCTTCACACTGGCGGCAGTTGGGTTAGATGATGCTGCCGCCAGGGCGAAGCCATCTAGGGGCAAAGGCCCTTTGCTCCGCTCTAAAAAAGTTGGGCATTTACCCAGACTTTTTTTAGAGCGGAGCGGGCTGGGCAGGGAAGGGGGTAGAGCAGTGAGCCATAAGCTCGCTGCACCGCCTCCACAGTCCTCCTCCCATTTAATTTTTTTTTTAAAAAAAATCAGCTTACCTTTGAGTAGGGATGCTGCCCTTCCAGCTGCCCCTCCAGCTGCTGCTGGGCAGGTGCAGGTGCGGCGGTGGTGACAGGAAAAGCTGCCATGGCGCTCCTTACGTGAAGACTGGTGAAAGGAGCGTCAATGCGTGGTGCCTGCCACCGCCGCTGTGCGCCGGAAGAGGCGCCGTCAAGCTGAGGCCTGGCTTCCAGATTTTCAACAGATTTTGCTCTCATACATTCAAGCAAGCATTTGCAACATTAAGGGATAGAAACTTGCTGACTTTTTGAAAATGAAATCTAAGGTTATCAGGAAGCAGATTTTCTGCAATCCTGCAAAATTGCAGCATATACATGTATAATGTTGTTGTGTTGTCCCTTGTTTGCCTTACCTACTCTTGTCACCCGCTAGAGTAAAAATGTAGGCTGTAAGCTCCCCAGGGCAGGGATCTGTCATTTTTGCTTGCACACTTAATAGGAAGCTTACCATGCGTGCATGTGGATTTCTGTGGTAATACAACTCTTTGTATGAATCCATCCACACTTCTGCAGCACGGACAGAGTTAGCCAAAGCCTTTGCCCTTGAGTAGGGAGCTTGCTTTGGGAATATGTGTCCTACATGAGAACAAGGATGGATCTCAAGACTTCCTCCACACTGCCAGATCTAAATAAAACAAAGCATTCACACACACAAATAAATACATACATATATGCAAACTGACACTGTGTTTAAGAAACTATTAAGATCTCTAAAATATGGGAAGTTGAGCATACACACCTTACCCTGCTCTACTTCTCCCACAAAATCTCTTCCCATTTCCCAGTTTGGCTGGCGCTGCTTTGTAGCAACATCTACAGATTTTTTTAAAAAAAATCTATACATATTTCAAAATGTATTCTATATATGCACAGTATTTCTGTGATTTTCTAAACATCAGCATCATGTTTGATCCCTCAAGCCATGTGTACACATTCAAATACTGATATTAGTATTTTATGTCAGTAGTCTAGCACAATCTTCCTCAAGCTGGTGCTCTCCAGATGTTTTGGGCTTCAACTCCCATCAGCCATAGGCATGCTGGGAGATGTAGTCCAAAACATCTGAAGGGCATGATGTTGGGGATGTATGGTCTAGCATGATTATTATTGGTAGTATACTACACTGATAATTCCTACACTTTGATCTCTTTCTTATGAATTTTGAACATGTCAACTTTTAAATGTACTCCTCTTAATACTAAGTTTCTACAGCTATTCCACAGTTTTTACCTGTTTCCAGACCGGTATGAAAAATGCCTCAACTAAAGGAACGGACAGAGCAAACAGGCAGAATCATTTCCACTTTTACAAAGAATGCAATTAGTCTCTTTAGAGGCATGTATTTTGTATACAAGTTAGCAGGTGGCTTGGAAGACACTTCAGATAAGAGGACAGAAGAAGCTGCCAGGGCATTTCACACCATTAAATAATTATTGGCTCATTTGTGCATTAGATGCCTTCAATTAGATACTATATAAAGATCAAAGAGAATGAAATTAAAGTTGTGATATTAAATTGGAGAATTACAGTATGTTCTAGTTTTCTTTGAAATAACTAGAGATATACATTCCGCTTCTAAAGCACTCCATACTGCAAGTTGCATAAAACCAAAGGACTAAACTAGCATTCACCTGCACACTAAAATGGTGTAGGTGAGCTGAGGTGCACATGCAAGCTCTGTGCTCAATGCCCCCAGGCATGTGGGTTCCTTGAAATACCATGTTAAGCAGAGTTAATTCTACAATGTATTTCTACCTGCATTCAGTTCAACGTTATTAGAAGCCTTTGTGCAATCAGGAATCTTGCCTAATCAGGAAATACATTTGTATTCACAGGGGCCACTCTGTTCTCCCAACAGTAGTCTGGGGAATAAAACTGTTTTTGCCATTCAGCCTAAACCATTTGTATATAGCCAAGTTTTATAATAAAATGTGGCACTACCGAAAAGTGCATTATGAAACACATGTGCTTAAGGGGGGGGATATTACATTGCACGCAAACCCCAAAGACCCCAGTCCAGCAAAAGTTTGCATTTTCTTTATCAGGCAAACTGGAGGGAATACTTTTAAACCAATTAAAATGTGATAGGATCGTCATGAGCCAGATAAAACCGCTTCACTGACCACATCAGGTTTGCAGATCACCAGTTCATATATTAAACTATTAAAATATGATGTTACAACTGCTACGGTCTGGATAGAAGAGGAAGCTGAAGTGACTGAAACGTTGTACTCATCATCTTTGCAAGAAACTGTTTTATTCACACCTTAGACTACAATAGGTCTTACGTATTTATTTTGCATGACTTTCCTCATGGATGAGACATACTGAACCGAATGAGGCAGAGCTGGAGGGGGATTGCTTTTAGGCAACACTTCCAATAATTACTTACCCGGAATGAAAATTCAAGGTTTTCCCCTCCCCAGACTTCCATTCCTGTGTCATAAGAACCCAGATAGCTAAAGTAATTCTTGTTGACAGCAAAGAGTCCACCAGCCATAGTTGGAGACCTATCAGAGGAAAAAAGGGGTGACATTCTTAGAGAAAAGAAGGTTTCCTTCAGAAACTGGAAAGTCTCGTCCAAATGAGAAGAGCCAAAAGAAATACAAACTTGCACATCAGAAATACAAGCAGACAAGAGACTGAAAAAGAATTTTGAGAGGAATATTGCTAATAACATCGAGACTACAAATAAAATATTAGTCACATACATCAGAACCAGGAAACTGGCTAAGGAGACATGGTCTGTTGGGTGACAAAGGAGCTAAAAACGTACTAAAATAGGACAAAAGCAAATTAAGGCTTTGCATCTGTCCACTGAGGAAAATGGAGGACAGTTACCCATGCCTGAACTGAAATATTTAGGAAGGAAGTTTAAGGAACTGTGGCAAATAGTAATAACAGAATGTTACTTAAACCTCATTGATGAATTTCTAGGCTTTATTTATGAACTGAAAACAAATCACCAGGTCCAAATGGTATCCATTTCTTCACCGTGCATAATTAAACTATGAAATTTGCTGTCACAAGATGTAGTGGTGGTCAGCAACTTGGATGGTTCTGAGAGGGGATTAGACAAATTCGTAGAGGATAAGGCTTTCAATGGTTACTAATCATGATAGCAATATATTACCTCCAATATAAGAGGCAGTTTGCCTCTGAATACCAGTTGCAGGGCAACATGAGCAAGAGGGTGCTATTGCGCTCATGTCCTGCTTCTGGGCTTCCCTTAAGATACCTGGTTGGCCTGACCATTGGTCTAATCAAGCATGGCTGTTCTTAAAGTAACTTCAGCATTAGCTATCACACCATTTCTTTTTTATTATTATTCTTATTCTTTAATTGATTTTCAATATTAAAACAACTTTACAAAACAATTTTAACACAACATGGGTAAGTATACCAAACCATACACAATATAATACATTATGTTAATGATGTTCTTCAACTTCAGCAAGATACAGAAATATACAAATAATATTAATAATAATTTTTAACTCATGTAGGTAAGTTCGATCTGTTATCAATATACTTTTAAAATTATTATTGTGACCACAAATTTTGAAAGGCAGCTGGGACTTGTATTGTCGCATCATCTTGATTTGAGTAAAGTCCCGCCAATCAGCAGTGAACGTTTCCCTTTTTTTCTGTCCCCTCAACACTCTTATTTTTTGTGTTAGTTTTTCTGAGAGTGCAAGCTCCCATACTATGTTGTACCATTTTTGTATCGTAAATCCTGTTGCATTTTTCCAGCATCTGGCTATTAATAATTTGTCTGCTATCAGCAAAAATCCTATTAAAGTCTTTCTTAGTAAGAGTTCATTGGTATCTTTGAATATGTGCAAAATGGCTAATTCCAGGGTCGCATTAACTTCTGCTCCAATTATATTAGAAATTTCATGAAAGACCTGTTTCCAGAAGTTAGCAACTCCTGCACATTCCCACCACATGTGTTGAAATGGACCAGCCAATCCACATTTTCGGCAACAGAATGGTGACGAGCACTTATCCATGCGGGCTAGCCGTACTGGAGTTAGATACCACTTTTGTATTAACTTTATGGATATCTCTTTACAGTGTGTTGAGGAGGCCTTAATAAGAATTATAATAATAATAATAACAATGTATTTCTTACCCGCCTCTCCGTCTGGATCGAGGCGGGGAACAACAACATGATAAAATACATAAAACTGATCAAAACATAACACATATTATTAAAACTGCATAAAAAATCCTAAAACATCCTAAAAACACCCTTAAAACATTCTAAAATTCCACTGATATGCCTGCCGGAAGAGAACAGTCTTTATAGCTTTCTTAAATTCTAAAAGACTGTTAAGTTGACGAGTCTCCTCCGGCAGGTCATTCCACAGTCTGGGAGCGGCAGAAGAGAAGGTCCTCTGGGTAACGGTTGTCAGCCTAGTCTTGGCCGACTGCAGTAAGTTCTTCCCAGAGGACCTGAGCGTGCGGGGCGGATTGTACGGGAGAAGGCGATCCCGCAGGTAACCTGGACCCAAACCATGTAGGGCTTTAAAGGTAATAACCAACACTTTATACTTCGCCCCACATAGCAGACCATTGTACTTCTTCTATTTGTAAATTCCAATCTGTTTCCCAAATCTTACATAGACTTTGGTGTGATCCCATATCTTTTGAGATTAGTAATGAATATAGTCTCGATATCAGTCCCTTTTCTTTTTCGCCCATGTTTATCAATATCGTTTCAAACTGTGTTAGATTTCTGATTCCCTGTTGTAATATTATTGGATTTTTTATAAATGTGCTAATCTTATACCAAAGAAACCAGGTTATATCTGTATTTCTTAGTTTGTCTCTCCACAAAGCTTGTGGAAAAGGTTGTGAATTTTTAAAATAATCTCCTAGTCTAAATAATTTTGCCTCTTTTAATGTTTTTTTTATTTATGGGTCTGTCATTCCTTTGAAATTGGGGATGGCCATGAAGAGGTTTCATCAGTGAAATTCCAGGCATCAGGCCCTCCTTCCTATATTTCCATATCTTTAAGGGTGCTTTAAGAAGTGTATTTGGGTTTTTCAAGGCATTTCTGATATCTTTTTTAATAAAGGGTATAATCCATGGATCTGACTGCTTAAATAAAGATCTTTCTATTTGTGAGTCATTCATAAAAGATAAGAGATGTCTAAGTTGATAAGCTTCATAATACAGTTTAAGATTAGGAACTCCCCATCCTCCTTCAGCTAATGGACTGTATCTTAATAGTTTGGGGGTATGAGGCTTCCTACTTTTAAAGATATTTTTTTCAATTTTGGTTTGCCAGTTCTTAAGATGTTGTATTGGGACTTTTATTGGTAGAACATAAAATAGATAAGTGAATTTAGGAATCAGTAATGAATTTAGGAATTAGTAATAAAAGGTTTAAGCGATTCCATCTTTTTAGGTCAATTTGCACCAACTTCCAAATTTTACCATAATTATTATTAAAGGTTTTGTTGATGTTTTTACTAATTTGGATTCCCAAATATCAAAAAGATAAGTAATTTGGGGAATGCCATTATTTTAGAAGTAGCCAATTGTGTGTTGGGGGTAACATTATAACATAATAAATCAGATTTAGAAAAAAAAATACTTTAAAGCCAGATACATTTTGGAAAGACTCTAATTCTTTTTTTATGGCTACTGCATCTTCTTTAGTGTGTTCTGTTACTAAAATTATATCATCTGCATATAAACTGATTAAATGAGTTTGAACATTAATTTGAATTCCTTTAATTTAAGCATTACTTCTCAATTTGTCTGCCAGAAATTCGATAACTAATGTAAAGAGTAACAGGGAGAGTGGGCAGCCCTGTTTTGTTCCAGCATGAATATCAATCTTACAAGTTTCCCAATTGTTAAATCTAATTGTAGCTGTGGTTTTTGCATAGATCGAGTTCAGATCATGAAAGAATCTTTGGCAAAATTTAAAAAAACTCATGGATTCCAAAAGAAAGTCTAAATTTACTCTATCAAAGGCTTTAAATAGGTCTGTTGCTATGATGGCTAAAGATTTTTTTAATGTCTTGCAAAATTTGATTATACTATATATTCTACGGATTGGATCTTCTATGTAACGTTTTGGTAAAAAACTAAATTGATCTGGATGTATTTCAGATCCTAGCACTGTTTTTAATCTATTAGCCCATATTGAAGTAAATATCTTGTCTACATTAAGTCCTTGTTAGGTTTAAGTATTAGTACTGCCCACCTCATCTCCCTTGTTCCTCCCCTTCCTTCTGAAATCCTGTTGGTTCTGGGAGATGTCAACATTCATGCCAGGGGCAGCTTATGCAGGGCAGCTCAGGATTTCATGGTCTCCATGACAACCATGGGACTGTTCCAACATGCCACCGGCCCATCGCATGTAAGAGGGCATACTCTAGACCTGTTTTTCGCAACTGGACTTGGAGATGGTGATCTGAAAGTGGGGAGAACTTCACATCAGTCCCTTTGTCATGGTAAGATCACTGCTTGCTGAGGCTTAGACTTACAGCAGCTTTCCCCCTCTGCAAGGGTGGGAGACCTATTAAGATGGTCCGCCCCGGAGACTAATGGATTCAGATGGTTTCCAAAAAGCAATGGGGAGCTTTCTGACTGATAGGGCTGGTCCTCCTGTCGAAAACCTGGTTGATCTGTGGAATGCAGAAATGACCTGGGCAATACCCACCATATTAAACCTGCCTTTTCATAGTCATAGCTCCAAAAATGAGAAGAAGATTGGGAAAAGATTTTTAGGGTGCAATCCTATACTTATTTAGACAAAAAAAGTCCTACAACTTCCAATATTACCCAGGTATCTGGGGAGTGCTGGAAGTTGTAGGGCTTTTTTCTGTCTAAACATTCAAAGGATTGCACCCTTAATATTCTTAATTATCTCCTTTAATAGTGACAGTCTTGTTCCCAGCTATTATCCAACTCTGATCTTATTATTTCCATGTAAAATGAATCCCACAGAGATGGCTCATGAATAACTTTAATTATCATTATATTCATTAATAATACTTATAAACTGCTTAATATAAAAAACCTCTAAGCAGTATTTTTAAACTGGTTACAAATTTTAAGAGAGACTAAGGTGCCATCCTATGCATGTTCAGACAGAACATTTTTCTGTTTAAGCAATGCAAAGGATTACGCCACTAGTTACTGGATTTGCAAAAGTCCCTGTTTTCTTCTGTTATGACTAGTCTATGGAAGGTATCTACTAAACTACAAATTTGCTTATGAGTTAGCCAAACAAAAGTAGGGGTGTGCACGGACCCCCCGGATCGGATCGGGACCCGGATCGGGACCTCCAATTTTGTCCCGGACCGGTTCGGACAAAATCGGAGGCCCCCCGGACCGGATCGAGTCCGATCCCGACCCAAAAATCGTACATTTTTGGATCGGCCGCCATTTTTTTCCCCATAGACTTGCATTGCAATGCAAGTCTATGAGGAAAAAATGGCGGCGGGTGGGTAAGGGGGGGCCTAACTCCCTCCCCCCCCCGGGGCCGTCCGCTGTGGACGGCCCCGGCAGGTAAACCCCCTCCCCCGCGCTCCCTACCCCCCCTGGGGCCGCCTGCTTCCATCCGCTGGCGCCCGCGGGCGCCAGCGGATAGAAGCGGACGGCTCCGGGGGGGGGGTAAGCCCCCTTCCCCGCCACTTACCTTCTCGGCCCGTCCGGCGCCGGCGGCTACTACCAGCGGGCTCCGCGGCCTACTCTCGAGTAGCGCGCCGGGTGATGACATCACCCGGCGCGCCACCCTGGAGCAGGCCGCGGAGCCTGCTGGTAGTAGTAGGCGCCGGCGCCGGACGGGAGCCGCCGGGCCGGGCAGGTAAGGGCCCCCCTCCCCCCTCCCCCCTCCCCCCTCCGCGCGCCCCCTCCTCCCCTCCACGCACCCCCTCCTTACCTTTCCGGCCCGGCGGCTCCCGTCCGGCGCCGGCGCCTACTACTTCCAGCAGGCTCCGCGGCCTGCTCTAGAGTAGCGCGCCGGGTGATGACATCACCCGGCGCGCCATCCTAGAGCAGGCCGCGGAGCCTGCTGGGAGTAGTAGGCGCCGGCGCCGGACGGGAGCCGCCGGGCCGGAAAGGTAAGGGCCCCCCTCCCCCCTCCGCGCGCCCCCTCCTCCCCTCCACGCACCCCCTCCTTACCTTTCCGGCCCGGCGGCTCCCGTCCGGCGCCGGCGCCTACTACTTCCAGCAGGCTCCGCGGCCTGCTCTAGAGTAGCGCGCCGGGTGATGACATCACCCGGCGCGCCATCCTAGAGCAGGCCGCGGAGCCTGCTGGGAATAGTAGGCGCCGGCGCCGGACGGGAGCCGCCGGGCCGGAAAGGTAAGGGCCCCCCTCCCCCCTCCGCGCGCCCCCTCCTCCCCTCCACGCACCCCCTCCTTACCTTTCCGGCCCGGCGGCTCCCGTCCGGCGCCGGCGCCTACTACTTCCAGCAGGCTCCGCGGCCTGCTCTAGAGTAGCGCGCCGGGTGATGACATCACCCGGCGCGCCATCCTAGAGCAGGCCGCGGAGCCTGCTGGGAATAGTAGGCGCCGGCGCCGGACGGGAGCCGCCGGGCCGGAAAGGTAAGGGCCCCCCTCCCCCCTCCGCGCGCCCCCTCCTCCCCTCCACGCACCCCCTCCTTACCTTCCCGGCCCGGTGGCTCCCGTCCGGCGCCGGCGCCTACTACTACCAGCAGGCTCCGCGGCCTGCTCTAGAGTAGCGCGCCGGGTGATGACATCACCCGGCGCGCCACCCTAGAGCAGGCCGCGGAGCCTGCTAGTAGTAGTAGGCGCCGGCGCCGGACGGGAGCCACCGGGCCGAGAAGGTAAGTGCCCCCCTCCTCCCCCCCCCCGCTGTCCACTTTCATCGGCGGGCGCCCGCTGGCGCCCGCCAATGGAAGCGGCGGTGGGCGCCAGTGGGCGCCCGCCGATCCGCCGAACCGGTTCGGAGCTTTTTCGGACCGGTTCGGATTGGATCGGCCGATCCAGCTGCGGGATCGGAAATCGGATAATTTATCCGATTTCCCACTGGACCGGACTCGGATCGTGGATCGGGTCCGATCCAGTGCACATCCCTAAACAAAAGGTCCTTCATGTTTAATCCATTCTGCCAAAGCCTGCAAATGTGCAGCCGCATAATAAAATTTAAGATTTAAAAATGCCAGACCTCCTTTCTTTTTGGATCCATATTGTATTTAAATATTATCTCTGTTTTTCTCATTGTATAAACTTTTGTTATTTTTAAAACTAGCTTCAGCACAGCCAAGATGAATATTTTGAAGCACGCAAGAAATTTGGGGACTATATTTAGGAACATTTTAACTAAAGATATTCTTGCAAGATGATACATTATGTAATTTTACAGGACTGAAACTCTTAACTTCATCTTATCAATTATACATGTGCAATTTAACTGAAATTTATCAATACTGGAAGACAGAGCAATTCCAAGGTATCTAACAGGTTTGTCAGTCCACTGCTTTCCAAATAATTTCTCAATATATATATATCCTCTGTTGCTTTTCTAAATGAAACCCAATAAATTAAGTTTTTGACTCACTCATCCTATATCCAGAAAGCATAGCTAACTCTTAAATAATATTTTTTAACTTTGATAATTTTAACTGGTTCCGTTAAACTCAACGTAATGTAATTGTTCTGTATAAATTGTAATACTTAAACTTAAAATGATATCTCATTAGCTTTACTGTATCCCTAAGCAAATCCTTTTCCCACAATATTTGCTTGTCCTATTTTGTGAATAAACATTACCAAACTATGAGAAAAAAGTAATTCACCATAAGTGTTATTGCTGATGTACAGTAAACAAGTACTGTAGACTCAAATACAAGACACAGAAGAAAAGCAGAAAGAAATCAGAGCCTATCACCTGTAAGGTTCTATTAAAAGAACAGAGTCCAATAAGCCACTCTATACAACAATCCATCATACGCACAAGGATATACCACCTTTAAGTATAATAATTCAATCGAAAAGTGCTAGAATGAGATTTAACCTTCAATTAGCATTGTGATGTTACGAAGATAACTTCATGGATTTACCTATTTTTCATGTAGCATTATGACATGCATGAAATGTAATGAGTATGTAGCAAGTATTTCTACATACTCAAACTAATTAAATCTCATTCTGCCATGACACAATCCACACCACATGTTAGGTGGCACAACTGACAATGGTTGTACTTCCAGATATTGTTGCTGAGGGATAGTCACTCTCCCCATTACGTTTTTTGAAAAGTCTGGACAAACATGGCTACACACACTTGTCACTTAATAGATGCGCCATTTGAATGGGCAAGCCAGGATGCTTAGTTATGTGTAGATTAGCTCAGAATTAAGTGCCCTAGCAACATACTGGCTCAATTCGGACGACACAATAAACAACTGGTGTGGGGGAAACAATCGTCAGATGTTTTGACTATTGTGTCATCCGAATGCTGCCATAGTCAACTCAGCGCTGATTCTCATCCACACCACAGTTGATTACTTATTATCATGTTGTGTGGGGAGTATCCCCTAGGGTTAGGGTTAGTCAACCCACCATTGACTATCGTGTCGTCCGAATTGAGCCACTGAGTTGAAATCTTTCAACGTGCCCCTTCAATGCCAGAATCCCTCCTGAAAGCAACTTTTGTTCTACTCAATCTCACTTCTAATGGAAAGTACCCCTAACCCTGGAGCTTTACACCATCTGAGATACAGAACAGGGTTGACCAAGGATAAGCCTCTTCTGTTGTGGCACCTCACCTTGGGAACTGATTCCATGGGTGGCGTGCCTGGCACCATGTCTGTTATCTTTTCAGTGATAGGTGAAGAGTTTTTCTAATTGACACAGGCTTTGTAGGATGTTTAGTTTCACTGATGAGTTTATCTGTTTTTTCATTGCTACTTTATTGTTTCAAAAAGCTATAAACCACTTTGGGAGATTGTATACCTGAAAAAAAGGTATATTAATAAATTAAATTAAATAAATTAGGCCAGGGGCAGACCCCAAAGTGCAGAAAATAGTTTCTTGGCAAGCTGATTCCTGATACATTTTAAAGTGGCACTTTTTCCTCATGAGAAGAGTTAGAATGTGAAAGCAATATTTTGCCCCTATTTACTCTTCACAATTCCACTCATAGGAGCATGTGTGCAAGGATAGCATTATGCTCAGGACTTCTATATACACAGAAGCTGCACACAGAAGTAATTCCTGTGGTATTTTTTCCTGTGTGAACTTGCTTTATTTATTTATTACATTTATATTCTGCTGTTTTTGCTCCGTAAGGAACCCAAGGTGGCATACAGAATCCTCCTCCTCTCCACGTTATCCTCACAACAACAACCCAGTGAGGTAGTTTGGGCTGAGAGTCTGTGACTGGCCCAAAGTCACCCAGTGAGTTTCCATGGTCAAGTGGGAACCAAAACTCGAATCTCCCAACTCCCAGTCCAACACTCTAGTCACTGCACCATACTGGCTTCTCTTTTGTCTCGAAAATATTTCTGGAATCAGAGGTAATTTAGACCTGTCAACCACAACTTATCTATTATTACCAGGCCCAAACTAAAGAAGAAAAGCATCAAGTACCCTGACACCAACTGCCCTGTGAGACGGAACATGAGATGGCCGCTTCTGCTCCTATGGGGCGGGTTATTTTGTTTTGTTCTTGGGTGTGGCTCTTGGCTTAATCATTCTATTTTATAAATTTGTAAGCCTCTTTGAAGCATCTAATAAAAAAAGTGAGATATACACTTACAAATAAAATACTGAACAATTCCAACTTTTCCTTAGGAATTCTGACAGCTGTTTTCATTGCAATACTACAATGTTCAGTTCTTTGGGAAAACATCAACAGAAATACCTGTATTCAGTTTACATTGTCAGAAATGAACCCCATGAAGAAAAATATAGCTTTTCCTTATTTTATAAGAGGTTCAAAATGAAAAAAAAACTAAGCTAAAACATTGGTCTTAAAAATATCAGGGTTGAAGGCTACAATTTGGGGGTGAGGGGTTGGTGTTTTCTTTTAGAGTTAAAGGAAATGGAAGACATAGTACATTCTATTGTCTTCAGCCCATAGCCTTCCACTTCTTGAGACAATGGAAGTATTTTGAAAAATGTAGGTGTTCCTAAGGACTCCCATTAAAATAAATGGAATGTAAGCCAATGGAATGTAAGCCTGCAATCTAATTACTTACTTGGGAGTAAATTCCATTAAATCCTGAGGTCCCTAATTTGGCTATTCATTGTGTCAGTGGATTTTGATAGATAGGTTTAATTTCATATTTTAATTGGAGCTTTGGGTAATATTAAATGTATTGGGTTTTATTTTATTATTTTATGTAAGCTCTTTTGGGGACTCACTTGATTTAAAAATAGGGTATGTCATTAGACACTCAAAGCACCCTTGACTAAGCTGCAATCCCTAGGATGCTTTACAGGGAAGCCATGACAGTTAATATTGTAAAATTGATCAGCATATATAGGAGACAAATAAAGCAACACTAGATGTCACTACTGAGTCCAGTTCCCTCTATTTCAATTTTTTGTGCTGATTATACAAACCAAACAGGAGTTATATAGCAAGGGCTCAACTAAGCTGAATGAGGCAAACAATCAGGATGTAGAAACAGGCCAGTGATGTACAAACAACTTTTAAGGAGAGACCAAACACAGTATAACAAGGACAGAATATGAAATTCAGAACATCTGGTAATATTGCATACGTTCAAAGAGAAAGGGCAATACAGAAGCTTAAGTTATATGAATTTGCAAGGAACAATAAATAGGAATCTTCTGCCTTTTGCCCTCCCAACAGAAAATGGTTTATATAAAGGGGACGTACTATCAGCTTTTGAAAAAGCTCAGCTTCTCTTCTAGAACAACAACATCAGCAGGCTTCAACACGAAATAAGAAATATATTACTGTGATTATCAGAGCCTTGCATGGCTAGGATGGCTGCCCTCTTTGTGGGTGCTCTAATTTTAATTGCATCAACCACCAATGAGCTCCCACATATCAACATACAGCGCAGCTGGAATTCCTAGTAGTAGCTAAAATTTCTACTCCTTTTCTTCATATCAGCATTGAAGCTATCTTCTAAAACTAAGACACTTATTTTGTTTGTTGGGGCCTGGAAAAGTTTTCTTTTGAACCCGTAAGACAGCATTTTCCAACTGCAGCACTCCAAATGTTTTGGACATCAGCTCCAGTTATCCCCAGCCAGCATGGGCAACAGTCATGAATGATGGCAGTTGTAGTTCAACACATCTGGAGGCACCAGGTTGGGAAGGCTGCACTAATGAATAACACCACTTTAATTTTAAAAAGGGGAAGTTTAAAGTCTGTAGAATGTGCTGGAGGAAAAACTTTAGAGGAAAGGTTTTGCACTGTTATTTCTGAATGAGTTTGTTCAGCTTATTAAAGGGAAATTTAGAGAGAACATTTTGGTATTCAGTGAAGATAACTGCGTAAAACCCATTCCAAATACACCATAATTCATTTGTAACCAATATTTCATTTGCCATGGTCATATAATTGAACACTAGTGATCTTCCATTGTCCCCATTAATATTTGAATTTGCCTCTCACTCCACAGATCCAGGTTTATCTCTTTGTGTGCTGAGAAGTGCACAACGCAAAAATACATTTACACTGGGATGGCCTTAAGGAAGAATGAGCTAAGCCCTTGTCCTGGGTACCAGCTGAAAAGGGCACTAAGCTGAGCTTGGTGACTTGGCGTTTGTTGAGTGTACTTTTCTTTGCCTTAGCAGATAGCACGGCCAAAGAAGAGCAGTAACACTTGTTAACCTTTTTAAAAAAGAATTTTCAAGCTTGAGTAATAAAAGAAAGCTGTAGGCTGATGGGAGACGCTGAAGGCACTCCTCGCACAGAGTGCTATTTTTCCTAGGGGCAGGCCTAGATTTATAAAAGGAAAAAGGAAGGGTTACACATCTTATTTTAAAAGCAGAATTTCTATTGCAGTATGACAAGCTCAAAATGTATGTGTCATAGATATAACATTCAGGTTCAGTTTTGAGTAATTTCCAATTATTATTCATCCCAATGGGCTCATCAGATTTTAAACATAAGTAGAAATCAACCTGACCTGATGACATCAGTCTTAGATCTCCTCTGTTGTTGCTCCCTGTCTGGCACTATGTGCCAAGTGAAGACTAGTCTCCAGTCAAAACCGCCAATCTGTGGTTCTCCAGCATTTCCCAAGTATTCAAAAGTGTTCCAGTCAATCACATCGATCACAGGACAAACAACAGCTGATGGTTCTTCTTTAATTCTAAGTAAGTTTATATAGATATATTATTTGGAGGGAAACTAGCACAAATATCCTTTTTGTAGGTTACGTAGTTTATTATTTTGCATTCTTCTTCAGGAAATTTTGATAACACTTTTCTATTCTTTTTTAAAGTTAAATGATACCTTTGCTTCTAGCTTAATTTCTCTCAAACATTTGGAATCGCTCCCCCTTCTAAACATATTGTTCCTTCTGCTTGTTCTGCCGCCCCCACCCAAACCTTACACTACAAATGTGAAGGCCTGAGGGGGATCACAAAAAATAGGGTTCCCCCCCCCCCAATTTTTCCAATGTAAAAAACCTTTTATGAAATATTCTCTGTTTTAGAATGAGTGAGATCCTTTTTCAGACAAGATTTTCCTCACTCAAAATGTATAGCATGGTTTCATGTAAGACAATCTACAGCATTAAAGAATGAGAGTGATTATTACATATATTTCAATCCCCCCCCCCCCAAAAAAAATCCACCCACCCCGCCAAACGGGGAAAAACATTTTGCTATGGCTTCAAAATTCCAAGAAATTTTTATATCTCTATCCCGTATCAACCTCTGTTTGGTGGGTGAACATACAGACATTTTCCAAATAGCTGAGAATGTGCAGCCCACACTGATGGGATGAGGAATCATGGATGGGAGCAAGGGGTTATGAGCATTTGTTTAGCAGCAGTGTTTCCCTTACCTGTCAACTTTACTCTCTTGCCCAGCTGCTTTAAGCACCAAATCCAAAGTGCAACTAAGTATGTCATTCTCCTCAGCTACTCTTCTGTAGAGTTCCCACATGGCATCTCAAGAGAGAGCTTTCAACCAGGAGGGAATGTGTCCCATCTGCCATTTATCTTGTGACAACAGCAGGTTACTACTAACTTCCAATCCTTATCTCCCCACCCCAACCCAGGGAATCTCATCCCACAATTTGAGAACCTGGTTCTAACCCAGCCTTCCCCAACCTAGTGCCCTATAGATGTTTTGGACTTCAGCTCCGCATTCCTGACCATTGGCCAAAAGATCTGGAGGAGACCAGGCTGGGGAAGGCTGCTCTAACCTAACAAAATGCAATTGCTTCGAGACATTAGTACCAAAAGCCTAATCAAACAGGAGAAAGTCTGGATAATCACTGAATATCACTTAGGTTAGACAAAGCACACAATTGGTGAACTGCAGGAGAGGCACAAGCATTGAGTTTAATAACTGCACTTTGTAAAATGGAAATTAAACGCAAACACTCTAACTGTTGGAAATTTTCCCTCTTTTTAGAGTTTAGCTACCACAAAAGCGCTGGAGAGTAACCTCTTTTGTCCTTTTGATTACCATTTGTAACAGCCATTGCAAAGCAAGGCAAAAAGCCTTGTATATTTTAGAACCAAATAATAACAGGGAGCGTTATTGCACACTGACCTTCCCCTCACTCCTCCCTCTCAACACAACATCAAGCTGGGTTAAAGAAAATTACTTTTTTTTTTTTACTTCTATCATATAGTCAGCAAAAGGTGCAAAAAGGAAACAGGAAAAAAAACTTGTATTGTTGCTGTTTAACTAATTCTTTCAGTAATCATCTTCAAAGAAAGTGTTGGAAATTTAGGACAAAAGAGGTGGTGATGCAGATACAAAGCTGACAGATAGCAGAACATCCACCACTCCTAACATTCCAAAGCACAAGGAGACACATTTTACTCACTCTTCAGTCCAAGTTACTTCAAGAACTCATTGGCCAAAGCTTCCTGACTGGGTCTGTCAGTGAGATGACCACAATCTAGGCAGACAGGCAAGCTGTAGACTGGTTGCCAAGCAGCCAAAGGAGAAGAGGAAGGAGGAAGAGGAGGAAAGAGAAGATTAAATCAGAGAAACTGAGGAAAGGAAAGCAAGAGCACTAGTACAGTAGGTGTGGTTACTCACAGACATTAAAGCCAAGCAGCCTAAAGACCAAAACCTGCAGCAACCCCTACTCAGACACACATTGGGCCAGTCTGCATAATCAGAACAAGCTGTATGGCTTGTTGTGAACAGCGGTGTGTGCCGGGCACAATTTGCATAATCACTGCCTGGCTACAGACAACATGACTTTTTGGATGGTTAAACATCCCTCAAATAACCCTACAACGGTCCATGAGTTGAGAGTTGTCTAACCCTCCAACAGGTTTACCCACGATGCCCAGGTTTGGACAACACGAGAAGCTGTGGCTGAGCAGTGATTATGCAAATTGCGCCCGGCACATGGCACTGTGACTCACACGTCACCGTGGCTTCTTTAACCCACAGTGTCTTGTTCTGATCATGTGAACTGGGTCACTGACCCGGTTCACATGATCAAACAACCCATCATTTAAGCCACGATGAATTGTGGCATGTGTCAGTTGGCATTTTGCATATTCAACCCCCAAATGGGGGTGGTCATGTCATCCAAATCCAAAAACAGAGGGGGGGAAACAGTTTTCTTCCATAGCCTCAGAAGTTCCAGAAATGTTACATCTCTAACCATGGCTTAAATAATCTACAGTGCATTGTTTGATAGTGTGAACCGGCCCATTTGCTCTCCCTTCTTCACCACTGTACTTGTCAGCTGAATGCAGCAACCACAATGATCCCTAATGTTCACAGCAACACCATATATTAGGACATAAGCGGGCCCAATCATTTCAGCTCATACAGTATCAATGTCACCAGACAGCGTCATCATTTTATTTCTAATTTCAAACTTCAAGCTGTGTCTGACCAGCTAATTTTAACAAAGGACTTTGCAAAAGAAAGATACAGTTCTTAAACTCTTGAAACAGGGCACTCAGTTTATTCCAATCAGGTCTGAAGTGATACAGCAACAGCTTGATGACTGGGCAGCAAAAACTAATGCTAGGTATATAATGGTACAGTGCATTACAGTATGTAGCAGTATCTATAACAGTTTGTTTGCATCACTGCTAGTAGATAATAGATGCTCCTTCAACAGATCTATGAGATACCACCTCACACAAAGTGGGGAGGGGGACAGAACAGAGAATGTGTGGATTATTGTGAAGTTTGTACACACAGAAGACTGTTAAATATGAGGAAAATAATTTACTTTCAACCTAAATCTTGCACTATACTGCCATCTTGTGGATTATCCACACGGTGAAAAACAGAATTCAAAAGTAGCTTGGCAAATAACTAAATGTGATAAAACAGATCTCTATAGCCAGTTCCATAAACTAGTTATGGGAAAGATCAGCCCATCTGGCTCACTAGACTATTTCAAAGTCCCCCCATTTTTTCCCTTTCCCCTTTTCCCATTGCTTTTCTATGCTGCATGTCACCCTGCAGTACTCTACTTATCTTGAATAAGTAAGGAGTTTGTTTTGTCACCACACAGCACTGAAAAGCTGTTCTCTCTAATCAGCTGCTGATTGGAGATAAGTTTTCCCAAGCAGGAAAGATAATGTCCTGCCAATGCAGGAAGAGATCACAGTTTGCTGCCTTTCTGTGCTGCACAGTTTTTTTCAGTCTACATGCAACATGCACTAAAAACTTGTTATCTCTGATCAGCTGCTGATCGTAGATAACAGCCTTTCCCTACTGTGGGGCGACAAAGGAACTCATTTTGTCACTATGCAGCATGGAAAGGCAGCAAACTGCCCATGGAAGGAGAGACCGCTCTTTACTTTCATGAACAGTTCACAATTGCTGCCTTTCTCTGCACAGACTGACGAAGCACTCTGCTTTGGAAGGAAACTGCCCATGGAGGAAAACCTTCCATGGACAGTTCGCTGCTCATGGAGTATGTGCACACATGTGCATGTATTTGTCTGGGCAAGTAGCTTGGACCAGGGCCCCAACTCTATGCTTAATATTTGGGGGTGTGGTGACAATGAATTTCTATGTTTTTTGTGCAGTCAGAAACACTGCATAAACATTATCTACCATTAAGCATTTTCAGATCACGCATACATTCCTTTCCCCTCACTCTTCTACACCTTCTACAACTCCCATGACAACATCTTTGTCCTACAAGAATCTGAACCCAGTTCACAATGTCAGCAGGCACAGCCCCAGTAGCATCATCCCAATATAATGTAAGAAAAGCATCTTTTGGGAGGGGGGGGAGAAATCCCCCACCCACCATTTCCTTTCTTTGCCCATTTCCTCTACTTGTCTTTTCTCTACCCTCCTGTTCTACCACTCACTATCCTGGCGATCCCTCATTATTTATGTTTTCTTTTAACCACACATACATGTTGGTGTTATTTTAAAAAATGAAAGCAGCTTAAATAATTTTAAAACTGGTACCACACATTTTAAGAAAGCCTAGTGAAATGAAGCATCATGGTTCTTGCTCTCCACCAGGTTGGATTGAGCATTAAAATGCATAAGAAAGAACTTATAGAATGTAAGGCAAACATTCTAGTTAACACTACTGGGGGAAAAAGTTACTAAATGCCTTTTATTATTGAATGTAAATGAAAAGTGTTTGTCTGAACATTACCTTTCCAATAATGGTTCAAGCCATTCTTCATGGCACTCACAGTGGCAATCAAGAAATGTTAGAACATCCCCTTTTGCAATAGAAGCTCCCAGCAGTCTTGCTCGAACCAGGCCTTCTCTCTTATTTGCTCTGATGAGTCGTACCTTGCGCAAGTTAGCCACATGGTTTTCTAAAGCCTCCTTTAAGTGTTCTTTTACAAAGAGATAACAAATAGTAGTTATGCGAAGCAATTGATAGCAAAACAGCTTTTCATCAGAAGATTTCCATCCATTTATTCTAATTTTTAATTTATTATTCAGGGCAAAGCTATCTCAAGGTGATTTACAAAAGGTAAATATATATATATACACACACACACACACACGTAAGATAATTTAGTTTCATATACACAAAGGGATATTATACTTCCAAAGGATTTCGAGTACAATCCACCTGTAATGCTGCCAGTCCAGCCCCCAGTGATCTTTCCATCAACCTCTGATAGAGTCTGCCAAGTTTATCCACCAAGTTGTTTCCAGTCCTTATACCAGCCTTCACCAACCTAGCATACTCCAGGTGTGTTGGACTGCAATGCCAGTGTAGTCACAGGAGGGTCCCAGGTTCAGGGCCCTCCTGATGCCTTCTGCCACCCTAGCTCCATCTCCCTTGTTGGACTTTCCAATACTTCCATCTCTGAAACTTTTTTTCGAATGATGGAATAGTTTTGGAATTTGAACAGCATTATTTTTCAGATAGGGTTTAGAGCAGGGGTAGGCAACTGAGTGCCCTCCAGTTCTTTTGCATTACAACTCCTGTGAGACTTTACTCCAGTTTGGGGGAGCAATAGCCTCTGACACCGATTCTGAGTCAGAAGGGGAAGCTGTAGAGTCAGGCAGCCCAGCCATAGGAAGCCAGGCAGCTGAGAACTCCATTCTGTCATGTTTCCCACTTGCTTATGAACCAGGAGGCGTGGAGACGAAGGTACTTGGCAGCTGGAAGACTCTCAGCAGGTGTAGTTGGTATCCAGGCAAAATGGAGAGTGCCTAAATGCTGTTTCCGCTCCAACTGGTGGTCTCAGAAATAGCATTCAGGTCAATTCCATGGTAAAGAGCATTTTCATTGATCCCCAGTGAAAGTCCAGCATGACTTTTTAAAGGGGATGGGGGTGGGAGATGGAACACCATCATGGCATATGGATGGGATATCACACAATGGTGACTGAAAAGTAATTTGTAGAAGTATTAAGCAAAGGCTACAATGCAGGTCACTTTCAAGGCATCACAATGCAAGAAAATTTCAGTATTTGTTACTTTAACAATATACTCCCTACTCTGATACAAAGATGTAGACAATATTTCTAAATTGGGGGTTGTCTATACTCTCTGGAAACCCCGGGGTGGTTCTGAGTCCATGCTGTATCGGTTATATGACACAGCTGCCAATTCGGAGTCACCCCAGGGCAAAGAGCTGAAGACCTGCAGCAGAAATGTCAGGGACTTACCCCCACTTTTCCTGCCCAAGCGAGGTGCCGTGAAGATAGGCTCTTGGTCTGTGTTTGTCTCAAAGTATTGTAGCTATTACAAGAGCTATTAGTTTCACCGGAAATCCTATGCCAATAGAGTGCTATGTCAAAACATCCCAAAATAGCTTACCTTTATCACTGTAATCATCAACAAGGATGACTTCTTCTAAAAGAATATCAGGAGATGTTTCAAGAACGCTATGAACTGTTCTCAGAAGTGTTGACCATGCCTCATTATAAAAAGCTATTACAACTGAAGTCTTTGGCAAGTTATAATAATCATATTTCTTCTCCCTACACCTATAAGAAAAACACACATTAATTGTTGTGAAATTAAGAACATCTCAACAATTTATACAGAACTGAGGTGAACAACCAAACCAAGATCTGACTGTAAATATCAGATCCTACTGTAAGGAAGAAGTTTATCCTAGAATTTAATCATGCATATTCATAAATCAAGCACCAGGCTCCATAAGGAATAACTTACAGTTTGTGACATGCTTAGTAATGCATAAAATGTATTATGAAAATCAAGCCAGTATCAAAATACTAATCAGAATATAGATCCAAGTGCCAACTGCTATCCTGTACTACCTGAGAATGCCAGCCCTGCTCTAGCACTACTAGTCACATGTAAATACCTTTTTTAAAAGCGCAACTAGAGTTGTATTAGGAGAGAGCCATTGTTGGTATTTATAGAATATGAATATATAGCTTGTTTACAATAATATGTAGAACATATTTTCGCAGAATACTCTTGAGACTGAGATTGATATTATTCTTCATTTGAGTTTTGTTTTGTTTTAGTCTATCGGTAGGTCACTTCACTTTTCAAATATCTGTCTGATTTTTCTGATTAGTCGCTGCCAAGAAAACAATTGTCTTTTCTGAGATTTAGCTGCTGGTAACGAGTTCCATTTCACAAGGAGGGGCTGGCACATGCTTTTTAAAACCACCTCCGTGCGCTATCATAAGTCTCCAGGCCTTCAAGGTCAAAGCTGCATTTCTGCCAAAATAAGATGGACTGATTTCAACCGGGTTGCAATGAGAGCTTCTTACTCCCCCTCCCCTCCTAGAAGCTGAGGTAGTTACCAGTTCAACATAGATTGGCTATGGAAGCTCACCTCATACATCTGAAGGGCTGGCGGATGGGGTATAAAGTTAGGGGGACTACTGTTGCCACTGGACTTCCATCAATTCTGTGTTTGGTTTTCATTCTGGTCTTTGTTTTGATTTTTAGTCTTTGTTAGCTATCTTTTAGGCCTATGAGCTTTTGGATCCTGTCCTATGGGAAGACCCTTACTTAGGTAAAGTATAAGTTAGAACAGGAACTACTTTATTGTTTTTGCCTGCAGCATTGCTTCAAAGGGATTTTCTAATATTCCAAAAGGTTTCTCTATTTTTTTAAAGGGTTTCTCTGCTTGCTTTGGGTTTTCTCTGATTTTCCCTAATATTTGTACACCTTTTCTACCCCTTCCTTGTTGTTAATAAACTTCATGTCTATTTCAAAGTTTTTGTGTGCTTTATTCCACTTAAGCCTCAGTATTGAATTCAGAGCTTTGTTTTTGCTGTTGTTTAGAATTTGGGGCTTGGGGCATGAAATAGAGAGTGCCAGGTTGAACCTTATTTCTGTGTCCCAGGTGTATACTGAAAGGTCTAAGTATGCCTTGGCTCAAGCTGAATTTGGATGTTAAGGGATGGTGACAGTCTACCCGGTAATTTGTTTGCCCGCTACCCACACTGCAGAGAGTTGGCACTTTTTGGGCAACCTCTCTTAACCCCCTTACTCCCCTTCATAGTTGCTTTTTAAAATCTGTGATTGTTTAACTAATTAATTAATTATTAAACAATTAATAGGTTAAAACTTCACAGTCAATTACAGATAGACTACCCGCCCACCTCCCCCTCTCTCTATGCGCCCACCTCCCCTTTGCCCAGCCAGTAGATTGTCAAGGACAGGGACTTCCCTGGGCATCCAAAGACATTAATGAGGAAGTCATTAGGTTGCTGCCATATCAAGCTATGATTTCTCTGTCTTCTTTCCATCATAAAAAGAAGCAATCTGGTTCTGGCTCTGTGGGATGTTACACATCGAAGTTTCTGAATATTTCCCTTCCTCTCCAGGCACAGGATCTTCAAGGTCAGTACATATAAAATTCACCTCCCCATTTCTCTGGTTTCTAGCAGATATATTTTATCATATTATTCATTCATTCCCACCTCTCTCTCTCTCACCCAAACTTTTCCCATTTCACTCACTTATGATCCTATCGCTTCCTTTCAAGCCAAATCACATGATAATTTTTGAAGTGGAAATTTCACCACGAGGAGAACTTCCCCCTCAATTTTCAAGTGTGGAAATGGTCTTGTGAAAGTGCCCCCCAACATAGTAAAATGTCAAAGTACCATATCTGATTCCTGAAAAGTTGCTAGTAGCTATTTATAGCTGGGCAGAAAGACAAAAGCTGAGCTTCACCCATGCAATGGAAAAGTACACACCACTCAGCTATCTTGCACTAGCACAACAATGTTTACACTCCCTCTCTCTGGTCTAAAGAAGTAAAGTGACGCAGTTAATTTCTTCTCCGTGAGCAATCTTAGATCATGTTAGAAAGTTTTGGCAACATAAGTCTGGTATGCAACTAAGAAGCAGAGGTGAACATGACAAAGAGACTGCTGGCAATGCCTATGTATATCATGCAGGGTACTTTCTTGAACAAGTTGGGATGGGAAGACAGAAAGAGTAATGAACAGCTAGCACAAAGTATGGAAACAACTGTGTCTACTTTCAAGCCACTAAGGGTAGCATGCTTGGAACATTTCCAGCTAGAAAATGTTGTCAAGGGCTACTACTGTGACTACTACTGTGGCAGGCAGAGATAAGAAGAAAGCAATTAACAGACTGATGCTAAGAACCTTTACTCAGAAGTAAGTTCCACTAACAAAAAGAGGATCACTTCCCTATTAAAAGCTCCATCACACCTAATTTCCTCCCTTCACTCATTTGCTCTTCCATTCCACTCCACTCCACTCCACCCCTTCTCTTTCTCGCTCCAGTCAGGTCCTGTCAGATGAGCACTTCAACCAGACTGCCTTTCTGCCAGGCAAAAAAGGAACGACTCTTTAGTCTGGCTCTCTAGAGGAATCAAGGGAGTACAATCCTGTCTCTGTAAAGATTCAGGCATTGTATGATTTAAAAAAAACACTTTTGAGCCTAGGATGCAAGGTTTGGGTTTTATTGGGGCTTGGAGCTGGCTGCTGGGAGAGATCGCTTTTCCCTGCCAGGGCCTGATGCAATCCATTCAAGCCAACAGCAAGACTCCTGTCACAGCACACGCCCCCAATTCCTTTAAAACTACACGGAGGCTCAAGGGCGCATTAAATGAGCTTAGGGGGAATAATCCAGACTTTTAGCGTTCTAGGAAAAAACAGATAAGGCTGAGGAAGAGGTGGGGTGTCAGCAGGACAGGCATGGCATCAACTGAGTACTGTGCTGCAAATCCGCACACCAGACATGGCGAGAGTGCACTAAACCGCTGGTGTGATGGAGCTCTAAGTAAGCATTGGACAGTAGCCTCAGTGGCAAACTGAGATAACAGTCTTTACAGGATTGGGTTGAGCTTGAATTTTCTAGCTGGAAATTTTCCAAGCATGCTACCCTTAATGGCTTGAAAGTAGACATAGCTGTTCATTAGCCTTTCTGTCTCGCCATCCCAACCTGTTCAAGAAAGTACCCTGCATGATACATGGAGGCATTGCCAGCAGTCAGGGGGTGCCTCTACAAGAGAGGTTTAAAGCTCTTTCAAGGCTGATTAAAAATGTTACTCTACAAGAGAGGAGCGCAAATTGGGGGCTGAGGCGCTTTAAACTTCCGATTATGCGCATTATTGAATGCGTGTTAAACCGCGGGTTTTAATTTGCGGCGGCAGTTAAAGCGCCTTACCGCCGTGTAAACATGCGATTCTCTGCATATCAACAAGTTTAAAGCGCGTTGTGGTCGTCCCGTAATGCGCTTTGCTGCCTCTCATACAGAGGTATTAGGAGTAAATGCGCTTCCGCGAATATGCGCATAATCGGGCAGCCAGGAGCCAAAGCAAATCCTTCTAGAGGGGGTCTCTGTGTCATGTTCACCTCTGCTTCTTAGTTGAAATATCAGACCTTAGGTTTTGAAATTTAAGGGTTATATGTAGCACACACATAGCATGACAACTCACTTTATCAGATGCTATAAGTGGAATTGGAGGCTTTGAGTTTGAAACGACAGTTAAACGGGTAGATGTGCAACAAGCATTCTATTCTCTTAAAGCAAGTTACAAGCCACAAAGTACACTAAAAGTCTCTACAATGTGCATAGAACCAATAATCCCTACTCCGTTCCTGATTAAAACAATCAAATTTCCTTTCCCCTCTTGTTCTACAATCTCATGTTCCAAGCAAGCCTCTGATTTCAATTGCTTTAGAGCTTTTACCCTGAGGTCCTTGACGGTATGCCAAGGGAGGTTCAAGTGTTCACTGACAGGCTTATTGATGCTATTGTACTTGATTTATGCCCATTTAATATTTGTTTTAAAGACAGACTGGTTTGGCCAATGTAAGTCACTTTTAGGCACTTGAAACAGGAGATCAACTATACAACATTTGATGATGGACATGTATACTTGCCCTGGATGCAGTAGATAGCCCCACTCTGTCCACTAACATTATCAGTCATGTTTATTAATGAGCACAGTTGGCATTTAGCTATATTGTAAGGTCTTGTATCTTCCTCTGAGTCCAGTGTTTTGTCCCTGGTCAACAATCGCTTTGGGTTAAGATTGGCCAGAGGTTTACCTGGAAGATGGAATTGTAGAACAAGAGATAAGGTAGGTAAGAAAATTAAAAACTTAGAACCCTTCTCAGAAAACTGTCTTTGATTGTGTTAATTAGGGACTCAATAGGGTCTCCTCTTATTTCTCATCACTGAAAGGGAAAAGCATCTAAAGAAAGCCCCCTTTACTGTTACTGTGATGGCCACAACAAATGCTATAAACCTTTTTATCAACATATATGCTTCCAGTTTTCACACAGAAGTGCTTTCAAACAGGTGATTTATGTGAAAAATGAGATGATGTGGGACCCATTCTCATAACCATTTCTGGCATGGTGTCTGCTGCATACACTGACTTCCAGTATGATGGGATGGAATTTTTTTCAGTAATTTATTTTTCTGCAGAAAAAAAAATCCCATAAGTTCATTAGTAACCATGAAATGGATGCCAATTGCAAATACAATATTAGGCAAGTTTTGCATTTTAAAGTTGTAGATGAGTGGATGTTGGCATAGAGTTGTTAAAATTTATTAGTGCGTCAACAGTTTTCAGTACATCTGTTTTCCCCCCTCAAATTTAAACAATGTCAGGGCTCACAAGCTGTTCACAAGCCATTTCCGGTTTTAAGTTTTTTTAAAAAACTGTTCTGTGAAGTGTAGACACGGAAACTCTGCTATTGTCTTTACATTTTTACAAGTATTACAATAAAGAATCTATATAGTATAACAATTGAATCACATTAAAGGCAAAGTCCTACAACTCCCAACATTCCCTAGCCATGGTGGCTAGGGAATGCTGGGAGTTATAGGAGTTTTTTTCATCTAAACATGCATAGGATTGCACCCTGGGTGCTTTAGTTCCCCCCATCAAATATTTCAGATCAAATATTTGTGGTGTATTGGGACAAACAAAATTAACAAGAATCTTTGTCATTTACTAAATACAAGTAAAATAAATGTGCTAAATTAGATTAAACTAGAGTATCAGATTTTTCCCCCACTGCAAACTGAAAAATTTCCAGAAAACCCACATCATCTCTGACTACCAGCCACAGGCACCACATGCAACAGCAGTTGTACGTAAGTCAACACCATGCACACAATTCTGTGTGTATCAGCTTTTCACATGTATGATAGCTTTCAAAACATTAGCCTTGTGCCAATGGAAACTTCCTTTCCAGGGCTAATAGACGGAATTTTCACTGGGTCAATGGTGCAGGAAGGACAAGTGTTAACCACCGACAAGTGCCATATTCCTCATCACTACACCCCAAAGATACAATTTAAAGTATTTAAAATGCATCACTATACTATATGTTTAACATCACATATAGTATGTGATATGCATCACTATACTATAGTATTTGGCCTCAGCTTCCATCTGATTTAGGGCAGCAGAACTTCCCAATTTAACATTTTCTGGTAAATGTACATCACTGCAAGATACTTTAAGAGCAGAAATGCGGAAAAGCGGGGCTACTAATGAAAAGTGCATCCCTGTAACTATGTGTTTGTGGGGGGAGGAATCAAAAGTATGTTCCCACTAAGCAGATTTTATATTCACACTGAAGATTTAAAGAAAAGCCCCTCCATGTAACTACTTCTTGCACTTCTTTAGCAATTATTTGTAGGTTTTCGACATCCAATTTCCTTCCATGTGCGTAAGAATTTCACTTTCAGAAGCAAAATTTCTTCCCAGACTTATGAACAAAGTGCAATCCTTGCAGCAGGTCAACAGCACTAAACATAAATACTGCTCACCATTCTAACAGAAATATCTCGCAAATTGTGTTGAGCAGTGCTCAGACAAGGCAAATATGTAAAGATTGGTGGGGGGGGAGAAGATTTCTAACAATTTTAGAGGAAGACAAAGGGTGGATCTGGCTGGGTTAAATGACCATTGGTATGATTGGAGGCTATTCATCAGCAAAAATATATTTGGAGCCCTTATGGATATACTACAGCAAGTAATTGTCCTTCTTTAGGCAGTTGTGTACACAAAACATCCTGCTTTGCCAGCTCACCACCTGCTAGGAGTAAGTTACACCCACTCAGATTGGATTTATCCTTTTGTTTGGATCTCACTTTCCCATTAATATATACATACCTACACCATAGGTGTGCGCAGCAAATTTCATTAGGGTGTGCACCCTTAAAGGCCCCAATTGGAGTGTAGGAGAGGAAAGTGTGCTTTCTTCCCCCCCCCCCCCCCAATCAGGGCCTTAAGTGTGCCCGGGGGAATTACACACTTCCCGGAGGTTCCAGAAAGCACTTTCTTATCCTCCTTAAAGACCTTGATTGGAGCAGTGGGGGGTGCATGGGAAAGTGGAGGCAGCCCCAGAGACACTAGGGTGTGCCTGGGCACACCAGGCACACCCTGTGTGCATGCCTATGACCTACACACACACACATACTAAGGTGACTACTTCATACACTTGAGGAAGAGAGTCCAATGCGATCCTATGCATGCTCATTTGGAAACATCTCACTGTCATCACTCCCTAGTTAAATAAATCCATTTATGACTGAAGTTCTAAGTCCACGAAAACCTATGCCACAATAACTTTGTTCGTCTTTTAACTTTACACACAAGACTTTGGGTTTACTGCAAAAGGCTGGCAGTACTATATAGGCGAAGAAACAGACAACACAGTTAAACTGGGTAAAAAAAACAGGCGGCGGCTGTTCCTCCTCAGAAAGGCTTCCCACCCTCGACCTTTCCCTCTTCCTCTCTTCTTAACAAAGTTACCCTAAGCTAGGGTGACCATATGGAAAGGAGGACAGGGCTCCTGTGCCTTTATCAGTTGCATGGACAAGGGAATTTCAGCCAGTGTCATTTGTATGCAATTAGTTCCTGGTGAAATTCCCTCTTCATCACAACAGTTAAAGCTGCAGGAGCCCTGCCCTCTTTTGTATCTGGTCATTCTAGTACAGCTTTAACTGTTGTGATGAAGAGGGGATTTCACCAGGTGCTGCACGCATACAAAGGACACCTGCTGAAATTCCCTTTTCTATACAACTGTTAAAGATACAGGAGCCCCCCTGTCCTCCTTTTCATAGGGTCCCCCTAAGCTGAGGGGGAAACGTCCCCTGGCCCTACAACCCCAGGCACCGCTTCCTGCCCACTCTTCCCCACTCACAGCGGGTGGCGGCGCTCGGGCAGCCGGCGGTGGAGAGAGATGCGGTCGCTCAGGTAGACGTTGATCTGGTGCAGCCGGATGCTCTCCTCCTGGCGGCGTTGCTCGGCCTTGCTCAACTCCAGCCGCGCGGGCCGGCCCAGCTCGCCCAGCTCCGTCTCCCTGCCCAACGGCGGCTTGTCATACACGGGTCTGCGGAGCTGCCGCTGGGCCAGTTCGGGGGGCAGCGACGGGGGCTCGTCCGCTCCCCCTCCTCCTCCTGGGCCGGGCTCGGAGTCCGGCAAGCCCCGTTGCCACAGCAACAGCAAGCCCAGCGCCCCGAGCCCCGCCACGAGGGCCACCGCCCCTCCCCCTCGGGGGACCCTCACTCGCCGGCCCCGCCGCATCCCAACCGGGGCAGCAGCAGCGCTCTCGCCGAGGCCCCTTCGGCAATGCCCGCCAGACCGGGAAGGGAGGGGCGGGGCGGGACTGCCGCAGCTATAGAGGAATCCAGGCGGGCAGGGGAAGATCGGCCCGCCCGAGCCGCCGAGCCTGGGCTGATCCCGTTAACGGCTCTTTTGCCGGCCCGCCCGCCTCAGAACTTCGATTAGGCCGGGGAGGGGGGAGTCGGAGTGAGTAGGGGGATCCCCTTCTCTCTCTCGCATCCCTTCACGGGGCGACACAAATGAGTGCTTGCACCCCTTCATCATCATCATCATCATCATCATAATAAAAAATTTAAAACGCATGGTTTATATATCAGGAGCTCTTTGCAAAAGTATTACATTTACCGCCCCCCTCCCCCGTACTTTTTGTTGTAACGGTCACGAGGGCTTACTCAGAATCTCAGCGGGAAATAATGAATTTCAAACGGTTAAATGATGTTGACGGAGATTCATCTGCCACTGGGACAGGCTGAATTAATCAATATGAATTGAATTGGTACACGATGCTGAAATTGGTTACTAGTTCCCGGATCATTCCGTGCAAGCGTTCACAATAGGCCCCCAGCCATTAACGAAATTAAGCACCCTAAGGGTTTATATGCCCATGAACCACAAAATAAGCTTTGGGCTACTCAATAACATATTCTCCCCTTCCAGATAAACAACAATTCTACTCAGTCAAAGTCATTTTTGAATAATGACCCAAGATAACAATTATAACAAACTGGAGGTATGAACCCCAACAACAATCTTTGGGCCACCCAAATGATATACCCATATTGGTTAGTATTGGCACGGGGAGGGAGTACCATTCTTGATCATGTTCTGCACTAAAAGAAAGTGTTGGGCTTGATAATATCATTCAGTCCCATCACACAGAAGACACTCTCCTGGATGTCTAGGGGTGGGTGGGCAAAGCTTATTCGGCTCTTCATACTTCCAGTTCCACCTCTGTAATTGTCAACTGGAGGCAATCACACATTAATGTGTGCTGTGCAAAAAGTGGTTTTGCTTTGATTGAAATATTGTTTGTCTTGAAGGGGAGAGTTCCCCAATCACGGCAATATATGATATGCAATAGTTAAAGCTTATTTTGGGGTGCATTCTAGGGGCATACATTAAGTCTTTATTTGATTTACTGAGTTCAAATTTTCATGCAAATAAGGAACTAGGAATTGGTAAACAATTGGTTGTTGTTGGTGACATTTGAAGGAGGAGCCTTCATGACAGATGTAATTAAATATCCATGATTATGTCATGATCAAAACTTCCATTGATGAGGTGGAATATCGGTGATTTGTTTTAGGTTTGTTTTGTTCTTTTTGTTATTATTATTAATAGTAATAATAACAACAAGTACAACCCAATATGTTCCTGTTCAGGGTTCCAGCCAGTCAGCTGTGCCCTTTTCCAGGATATTCAACTCCATTACTCTTCCCCACAGTATTCCATTCCTACTAAACATGTTCAGTCTTTATCAGGCTGCTTTTCCCTAAAGATGTTTTGTACTTCTACAAACTGGAGTTCCCTCAAACCTGCTGATACCTCCCTCTTGTGCATATATGGTGCTGTTTTGGCTATTTAAGGATAGACATTCATATAATGAATTCACTATTAGTATATAGGTTGTTTAATTCTATAAACCTCCAGCACTCATATAGCCAGTTCCATGGTCTGGGAATCAGCTTCACTCCACTTGAGTTTTTCCTGGCTAGGAAAAACCTGTGTGGAGTAAGCAGGACCCTGGGCGTTATGTGCCTAGTCCAGGCAGAGTTTTGCATCCTTTCCATTTTGGTTATCCAGATCACCGTTACTTTGGTATTTGAAGAAATAACGGGCAATATCCAGTGCAACACTACCACTAACATAAATGATTTTGCACTAGAGTAAATAACCTGTAGTGCAATGCCAACAGCACTTGCTGATGCTGCAGGTTTCACTAGAAAACCTATTGCTCCAGCAAGCACTATTGGTGTTATGCTAGAGGTTGTTAATGCTACTGCAATGTAATACACATTAACAGTGGTGTCACGATAGATACTGTCCAGTGTTGTGGTTGCAACAAACTGAAGGCCCAAACTTCCTGCTTCTCTTCAGACTGCCTCTTTTCTGCCCAAAGGCATAATTTTCAGTGTAGGCACAGTGTTTTGCATCATTCCACACAAATATTTGGGAGGGAAGGAAGAAAGACATCTCCTTAACTTTATACCTCCCAAGACCACTTCCATGACTTCAACAATGGTTAAGTATTGTAATTTATGCATACTTGCAGAATCTGATTCTGCCATCATTCTATCTGATTGCACGTTCTCTCCCTCTTCCCACCTTCCTAGAACCCTATGAAAAAATAGCTACTTTTCTAAACATGGGTTGGCTCTGTCTTCACTGACCTGGGTAAACCTCAGCTACATCCTCTCCAAGACAAGTCCTATGCTGTCTGTCTGCATCAGCCAAGCTAACGATGTACTTGGAAGTGTAAAAGTAGCTTAAAGATAATTATGTACCCATCTTGCTTCAGTTTGAAAGTATTTTAAAATGCAATTTGTCATTTCTCAATTTTTGTTTTAACTCCTTAATATAACTACCTGAGTTGGACTTCTTGATGTGTCATGTAAGTGCAATCCCACTCACTTGCCTAACTTCTCAGTTACACTCTAATTATATTAAGAGAAGTAAACAAGAATAACAGGTTGGATCTGTTGGGATTTAGCAAGCATTACCTTCCATACTCTCAGGTATCTCATTATTCTGCAGTAGTTCTGTCTCAGAGTTAGGAAATATCAGGGCTGGTTGCAACTAACACATGGGATACATCAGTTCTTTGAGACCTGTGGGTGGGTGTGCTTGCATCACCACATAGTGTTTGTCTTGTTTTTCTAACAACCATATTGTTAGTTTTCTTATTAATGGATAAATAAATGCACTTGGCGAGCACCAAAAATAATTTCAGCATCCCTAAACTGTTTAGGAAAAAATACTTACTTGCCAACTTCTACTTGTCAGATTCTCTCAAAATAAAGAAACCTATGTATTAGGAGGCTTTTAAATTAGTTGCAGGAAGTCTGCTGTGGCAACAGCATGATTAAGAGAGGCAGTTATGTTAAAACAACATAAGGCTCAGTGGGAGGATCCATGTCATGTATAAGATTGCACTGGTAGTGATATACATGTTTACTTAGTAATAAAACTCTGTTCAGTAGAATTTACTTCCTGGTAAGTGCATTTACAATCCTATGCACTCTTTCCTGGGAGAGGAGCAAATCCCATTAAACACAGTTACACAAGGCTAGCCCTGTCATCGTTAGGCACATTGAAGCAGTTGCCTCAGGCAGCAGATTCTGGATGTCATAGAAAAAGGCAGCCAATTGTTATGAAATGGATTATTTTATTTTTACTGGCACGGAGCAGGGCAGTCGCTTGTGGGATTTTCTGATTCAGATGCCAATATCATTTGGCGGCCTTGGGTGTCGGGCGCCTTGATTTGTGGGGGAGGGCATTTTCTGCTGCGCCTCAGGCAGCAATATGTCTTAGAAGGCCCAGTAGTTCACAGGATTGCACTGGAAAGAATCCGGTGTGCGTGGAGCCCTGTAGAGGTCACAATGCGTGGAATGGAAACGTCCGAGAGAAAAGCTGTTATTGGTGCTGGCTCTACGCGTGTGAATTAGCGAGGCGGGGAGCTCCGCCACAAGCAGAAAGAGCTTCCAGGGCGGATTCCCTTTCCCACGTTAATTGGAACCATCCTTCGTCGTACCCGCGCCTGCTTGGAGGCCTCAGCAATGCAGCCCAGCCCTCCCCTACTGAGTGTGGAGAAACTAGCTCTCCGGCCGGGTCCCTCCCTCCCTCCTTCCTTCTCTCCTACGGGCGGAGCGGAGGAAGACCACAGAGAAGGCCGGCGGAGCGCCAGGGCCGCCAATGGGGGAGTGCGGGGTGCCCGCGGGTGTCCAGCTGCTGCTCCGCGCCTGCGACCAGGGCGACTGCGAATGCGCCCGGCGGCTGCTGCTGGGGCCCCCGGCGGCCGCCGAAGAAGCGGCGAGCGCGGCGGGAGCCGACAGCTGCGCGTCTGGGGCCGGGGCCCGGGCTGCGGCGGACGTCCCTGCCGGCTCGGTGCCCGTGGACGGCACCGACGAGGCGGGCAACACGGGGCTGCAGTTCGCGGCGGCCGGCGGCCACGAGGAGCTGGTGGGCTTCCTGCTACGGAGGGGGGCCTCGGTGCAGAGCCGGAACCACTGCGGCTGGAGCCCCCTCATGCAAGCGGCCAGGTGAGCCGGCTGAGCGCCTCCAACCCCGCGGGGCGGGAGCAGGCTGATAAGAGTAAGAATAAGGGCGCTGCGGAGCTGGAGGTGTGCGCCACGAGCGCGCCGCCTGCAGCCCGTGGTGGGGATCAGCTGGCGAGCGGGGCAGCCGATGGGCGACAGTGGCTCGCTTCCCTTGGCACGCTCGGCGGCGGAGAGGGAAAAGGCCGCTGCTGCCGGACGGCTTGAACGCTCGGTTAACCCCACAGCGCCCCCAGCAGAATACAGAACCGTTTCCTTCTCGGTTAATCATCGACCTCTTAATCGATTTAAGCGGATTGGTGGGAGATTCAGGACCGATACAGGGACGTACTTTTTCCAACGCAGTGTATATTGAAGCTATGGGCTTCGTAGTGACGGCTACCAATTTGGATGGCTGTAAAAGGGAAATAGACAAATTCGTGGAGGTTAGGGCTGTCGGTGGCTACTAGACAGGCTGGCTACATACTACTTATGGAAAGTTTTGCGTACTAAAGGGCTTGGTGTTAAAACATTTTTTTAAAAAAAAGACATAAGTGCAGGTAGGCCATGTTGCTAAAATGTCTAATTTGTCTCTAATAGCCACGACCAGCTATAATTCCCGTTGAATGTACCCTCAGTTACACATTTGGCATCGATCATCCCAAGATGCTGAAAAAGAGCGTAAGGTCCCCTCTACAAGGATTCACTTTTGCACCTGGTTAGGCGATTATGCGCATAATCGCAGAAGCGCATTTACGCCTAATCCCTCTGCACGAGAGGCGGCAAGAGGCGGCGAAGCGCATTAACAGATGTCCAAAATGCGCTTTACAAGTAGTTAATGTGCATAAGCGCTTGTTCACACAGTCAAAATGCGCTTTAACGGACGGAGCAAAATAAAACTCGCGATTTAACGCGCATTCGATAATGCGCATAATCGGAGAGATAACGCGCCTCTACGCCTGATTTGCGCTCCGTTCTTGTAGAGGTAATTTTTTTAATGCGCCTTGAAAGAGCTTTAAATGCCTCTTGTAGAGGCACCCTAAGATTACTTGAAACGCAGTAAATTAGAGCTACAACTCATTGTTAGAAAGGCCACCTTTAATTTTTTTTTCATTCTTTAGTGCAATTGCACACATCAGAACCAAAGTAATCACAAGCAGTGTTGCCCCCTTTACTACAGGTTTACTTTACTACAGGTTTACTACAGGTTTACCTTTCATAGCAGCCTGACACACACACACATAGATGTCCCAGTTTTCATAGGCTGAGATCTGAATTGCTCACAACACATTTTCTAACCATGGTGCTAGACTAGTTTTCTACATTGTTGTGGAAAGACTGAGCTTCTTAAATCCAAAACATACATTTGCATCTTATTGAGTGTCACTTTTTTTCCCTCTCTCTCCAATTTTCCCAATCAAAGGTTTGGACATCTAACTGTGGCTCGCATCTTGCTGGAAAATGGTGCTGACCTTAATGCACAGAATAAATTGGGAGCCAGTGTACTTACTGTGGCTGCTCGGGGAGGTCATGTCAGTGTGGTTAAATTGTTGCTGGAATCTGGAGCTTACGTAGACAATTATGACCACTTAAGTACTAGCTTGGACAACAATAAAGAGGAATTGCCAGCTATCACCCCCCTCATGGCGGCTGTCCAGCATGGGCATGAGGCAGTGGTCCATCTTCTGTTGGACTGGGGAGCTGATAGTAATTACACCGTGAAGACTATGGGTTGGACTCCCCTGATGTTGGCGGCTGTTAGTGGACGAGTGAGTTTAGCCCAGCAGCTTATGAACAAAGGAGCCAGTCCAGATCATTTGAATGTACTGCATAAAACACCATATGAACTAGCTGTTGACTTCAAATATGAAGATATGAAGGATTATCTGGCGCCTTTAACAACAGTTAGACCCCAAGCAGGTATGTGGTACTTTCCCTCTTTATGTCTTGAGTTATGGATATCCAAATAGTTATATTCTTGACTTTGGAAATCCTTGTTTATGAAGGAAAGAAAAAGAAGCATGTTTTTCTTTGCAGACTGATAGTTCCAGGCCCACTCAAAGTGGCAGGGGAGAGGAACGTTCATCTCTGGAGAAAGAGAACTTGCTAAGTTATATAGAGAAGGATTCATTGTAAGGCAAGGTTCAGGCAGAAAATTTGAAGGGTAATATTGGAGGGCTACCATGGGTGCTTTGCCGCAGGGTTAAGGAGACCTTGGGCCTACCTTGGCAGGATTTTCTAGTGCACCCTGAAATGATGCGATGCAGAATATGTTATTCCTGAAAGAAAACAAATAAGCTTCTGGTTGCCAACAAAATGTTTCCAAATAACATATATGAGTCCATTAATATACCCTAAATAAGTAAATAAAACAGTTTTGTTGCCTCAGGAGAGTAAGGCCTCCTCCACACGAGACGTTTAATGAGCCTTAGAGGCTCATTATAAATTTTACCTCCACACCAGCGGAGCGCAAAACGGGCGTACAGGCGCGTTATTTCCCCGATAATGTGCATTTTCGAATGCGCGTTAAATAGCGACTTTTATTTTTCTCCGGCCGTTAAAGCGCATTATCGCGGTGTGAACAAGCGATTATGCGCGTTAACGTCTTCTAAAGCACTTTTTGGACATGAATTAATGCGCTTCGCCGCCTCTCGCCGCCTCCCGTGTAGAGGGATTAGGCGTAAATGCGCCTCCGCGATAATGCGCATAATCCCGGAACCGGGCGCAAAAGCGCATCCTTGTGGAGGGGGCCTAAGTAACTGTGTTAATTACAATAAATATTAATTTATCAAAACTGTAGTGAACTAGAGGTCTATGGCTAAAGATTTGTCTGGTTATTTCAAATCACTAAGCAATTCCCAAGCTCTGCAGTTCCTGAACAGGTGTATAGCTCCTCTCTGCCCATTCTCCCTCCTAGTTTTCCTTCTCTTATCAGACTTCTCCCTCTGTCTTTCTTGACTTTCCCACATTCCTCCGAACCACTGCCTCTCTCAAGTCTAGCTCCCATTTCCTACACTACTTTGCTTCCCTTGGACTGCCGCATTCTTACATCTCCTGCCTCCTGGACTCATGCATCTTCTTACACCATTTCCCTTTCCTAGGCTCTTCAACTTGCCTGGCCTTATTTGGGGATCTGAATGGTTCAGCCAGGACTTGGTTCAGAGGAATGTGCGAAAATCCTAGCCATGACTTCACTATTGTCACCATAACAAATCCCTTACTGTACTATAAAATGCTACATTTATTTAAATTATTTTACTACTATACTTTTATCTCACTCTTATTGAATAAAACAATAAGTCTTCCAAAGAGCTCAGGATGGTGTATAATGTTCTGTCCCCTCCCACCCTTTCTGTTCAAAACAATTTTGTGGGACACTTTTTGTACTATTGCAGCCCAGCCCTACACATATTTACTCAAAAATAAGTTTGTTCAATAGGGCTTATTCCCAGCTAAGTGTGCATGGGATTGTAGCCTTAAGCTAATTAGGGCAGGAAGTTGCCATACACAGTAGTGGTAGTGATATATTGCTATAGAAATAAAAATCATAAAATCTTTATGAGGTGTTCCCATGCCAATCACCCATCCATTGTTGTACCATCCAAAAAATAACTACAACAGTAGAAAATGTATGTATAGATCAGGAACAAAGTTTTGTTTATCTCAACCAGCAAACTGGCACATTTAGATATGCTATTATTCCCCCAGCCCTGTGATTTTTAGCTTTGTTCGTTTTTTCCCAAGGAAAATACAGATATTACTGCAAATGTGATAGAAACATTTGAAATCAACAAAAATACAATTATCCTAGTAAATTAAAAGGAAGAAAAAAGAGAAGAGCCATAATTTATTTATTTATTTATTTATTACATGTATAATCAGCCCCATAGCCAAAGCTCTCTGGGCGGTTTACAAAAATTAAAAACATTGAACATTTAAAAACCAATATACAAAATTTTAAACCATAAAAGCCTAAAAACAAACTACATATCATTTAAAACTGTCCAGGGGTCAGTTAAAAAGCTCAACATATGCTGTTAAATGCCTGGGAGAAGAGAAAAATCTTCACCTGGCGCCGAAAAGATGACAATGTTGGCGCCAGGCAAGCCTCGTCGGGGAGATCGTTCCATAGTTGAGGGGGCCACCACTGAAAAGTCCCTCTCCCTTGTTGCCATCCTCCAAGCTTCCCTCGGAGTAGGCACTTGGAGGAGGACCTTGGATATTGATCGTAGTGTTCGTGTCGGGAGAGGCATTCCGTCAGGTATTGTGGTCCCAAGCTGTGTAAGGCTTTATAGGTTAAAACCAGCATCTTGAATAGGCCTTTGAAACATACAGGCAGCCAATGCGAGCGGGCCAGTGTCGGTCTTATATGTTCAAACCTTCTGGTTCCTGATATCAATCTGGCCGCTGCATTTTGCACAAGCTGCAGCTTCCGAACTGTCTTCAAAGGCAGCCCCACATAGAGCATGTTGCAATAATCTAACTTGGAGGCACTCCATACCACTGAGGCCACCTGAACCTCAAGTGACAGAGATGGTTCTAGGAGAACCCCCAAGCTACGAACCTGCTCCTTCAAAGGGAGTGCAACCCCATCCAGAACAGGTTGAACACCCTCCATCTGGTCAACGGAACCACCCACTAACAGCGTCTCAGTCTTGTCTGGATTGAGTTTCAGTTTATTAGCCCTCATCCAGTCCATTGTCGCAGCCAGGCACTGGTTCAGCACATCCACAGCCTCACCTGATGAAGATGAAAAGGAGAAATAGAGCTGCATGTCATCAGCGTACTGATGACAACGCACTCCAAAACTCCGGATGACTGCACTCAACGGTTTCATGTAGATGTTGAATAGCATGGGGGACAAGACTGACCACTGAGGAACCCCATACTGGAGAATCCACGGGGCCGAGCAATGTTCCCCAAGCACCACCTTCTGGAGCCGCCCCGCCAAGTAGGAGCGGAACCACTGCAATGCAGTGCCTCCCACTCCCAACTCAGCCAGTCGTCCCAGAAGGATACCATGGTCGATGGTATCGAAGCCGCTGAGAGATCAAGGAGAATCAAAAGAGTCACACTCCCCCTGTCTTTCTCCCGACATAGGTCATCATACAGGGCGACCAAGGCTGTTTCCGTGCCAAAACCAGGCCTCAAACCTGACTGAAATGGATCCAGATAATCAGTCCTTATATGAAGATGCGTTTCAAGACAAGGGAGCACCATGTCAGCTTCAGAGCTCCTATACTTGCAAAGAATTGCTGGATTAGAACATTTGGGCACCAAGTCCCTGATAAATTGCTGGATTTAAATCAGTTACTTTCAGCCTCAAGTTTTTGTTTTTATTCCATTTCCCTTTTGTTCTTTTTCTATATTTTTATCAGTCTGATTCTTTTTAAAATCCTTGAACTCTCTCTTACTAAGTTATTTCCCTGGCAATGATATTTGGGAATTTCTTGAAGAAACTCTTACAGAGATTGAGGAAAGGAGGACATATTAGTGCTAAGTTAGGGCAGTAGAAGTGATGGAACGTACAGCAGCAGCAGACCAAGTATAATTAGGTCCAAACCCTGTTCTAAGGGAAAGGCTGTGCCTTCATGGTGGAGCACATCCTTTGCATGCAGAAAGTTCCAGGCTCAATCCCTGGCATCTCTGAGTAGATAGAGCTGGAAAAGACCCCTATCTAAAACCCCCGGAGAACCATTGTGAAGTCAGTACAGATAGACAATACTGAGTTAGATAGACCAATAGTCTACCTTGGTATAAGGCAGCAGAATCTGTTCTTGACAGCAGAATCTGGATCATACATTGTCAGAGTGGGGGGAAACGGCAGATCACGGATAGGCATCCTGCTGTTTCTCACCACAACTTCCATCAGTCCCAGCAAGCATGACCAATGGTAAAGGGCTGTGGGAGCTGTAGTTCAAAATATCTGAAGGGCACCAGGTTGCCTACCCATGGTGTAGATCATCAAATCCTGGCATCTAGGCAGTGCCTTCAATCTTTTCCCCTTGGCAAGGGTACTGATGGCTGATTTTTATACCTTTTATTCCTTTTTCTCTTTCAGCTAGCTCTTTTATTATTTTCATCTCTACAATCTGAATTTCTGCCTTCTTCCATATTGGTATTTCCTCTCCTTTTCTCCTGCCCTTTCCCTGATCCAGCAAGGCTGATGGTTTATTGGCATCATTAATACAAAAGATGGCTGTCAGGAATGTAGGACTAAATTTCTACAGGGGCGGCTGGTTTCTGGTAAGGTTTGCTATTAGTTGAAAAATTCACATCCCCAATAAATGCACAGTGTCTCTCTGCATTTTTCAGCAGACCTGTGAGTTCCAGTTGCCAACATTCTGCTCCTGCTGTGACTTCACATAGGCCTCCTCCACACGGGGCGTTTAATGAGCCTTGAAGGCTCATTATAAATTTTACCTACACACGAGCGGAGCGCAAAACGGGCGTACAGGCGCGTTATCTCCCCGATAATGCGCATTTTCGAACGCGCGTTAAATAGCGACTTTTATTTTGCTCCGGCCGTTAAAGCGCATTTTCGCTGTGTGAACAAGCGATTATGCGCATTAACTACCTGGAAAGCGCTTTTTGGGCATCTTTTAATGCGCTTCGCCGCTTCTCGCCGCCTCCCGTGCAGAGGGATTGTGAGTAAATGCGCCTCCGCGATAATGCGCATAATCGCGGAACCAGGCGCAAAGGCGCATTCTTGTGGAGGGGGCCATAGAGTCCATCCTTAGGCAAGGCTGCACTGGTGGGAGGTGAACATGCAGTGGCCCCTACAACCTCTGCCAAGAGTATTGTACTTCCTGGGGTTGGGACCAGGATTCTAGGAGGCAAGAACAGACTGAAGCATGATTCTCAGGCATCCTGGGTCCTACAGTAGCTGGATCTGAGATGGTCAGGGCATGCCAATATGGCTGGCTCTTCCCTCCAAGACTGCCTGTCTCATAAGAACAAGACACCTGATTATGCTTAGAATGGTTGGCCTTACAATTGGGATGCCCTGCAAGGTCTGGCCTGGGGTATGGTATGCATGTTCACACCTGTATCTGGTCCCTGCATGTGAGGACTTGGCAGTGTCTTATTGTGCATGGCTGCAGAGATACGTTGAAAAATTTGATGAATGCGCATTACTGATCTCGTTTTTCTATTGAGTCCTACCCCTTTTCACCTTACATTCTGAGAGATGGTACCCCAGTGCTCCTTCTTGGAAAAGGAAAAAAAAACACCACAGCCCTTCTTCATGGTCTCTGTGCATCATACATATGGGCTTCTGCGCCTGCGCGGAGGCTCGACTCGGGAACTTCCATAGCTATTAGTTACTTTTGGGTGGGAACCCCTCCCCCACTGCTGAATGTGCATGCGTGGAGGGGTTCCTGCCCAATACCTCAGTTCTTCTTCGACCGCCATCATGGCTGCATCGTCGGGAACATCATCTTCGGACTTCTGTAGAAAAATTGAGAATAGTGTTAAAAAAAAGTCTTCAGATCTTCAGGATTCTTCAATTGAGTAAGAACTTACCTTCGGGTTTTGTCTTATGGCCCTCCGGGCCCCTTTCAAGAAGTGCTCCCATTGTGGTAGCAAGCTACCGCCATCCAACGGGCATAGCCTTTGCCTGTTTTGCCTCGGCGAAAGCCGTAAGGTCGCGGCATGCTCCAATTGCCAAGCCTTTTCTCGGCAAACAAGAAAGCACCGAGCGGACTTGGCAGCCACAGATTCCCAAGCAATGGGATCTCCCTCGGCTACTTCGACTCGCGACCTGGTCATCCTTTCGGTACCAGGATCGCCGGCTAGCTCCCAACATAGCGGGGCTCAACGAGATGCACCCATCTTACCGGGTAAATCTCGTTCAACCACGGTGGCAAAGACCCTCCTTAAAAAAGGATTGGGGCCAAAACCGCTGGAAGACCAAAGAATGAAAAAGAAAAAACGCAAACATGACGCCGGGAAAACCCACCATCGTCGGTTCCATCGACACCGAGACTCGATACCGAGGAAACTCATCAACCACCGTCGGCGGTGTCGACACCGAGGCTCGATACCGAGCCGAGAACCCCACTGGTGCCCAGCCATACGTCGACACCGACACGCCGCTTGGTGGTGCTGGGGAAGCCGCGCTCGGTAGTGTCATCGACACCGAAGACCGCTTCCCCACCAACGAAGCGGACGCCTTCTTCGTCCTCTTCTGGACTCGACAAACAGCATCATTGGTCGACACCGACCATAGCCACCGACACCGGCCGTATGTCGACACCGAGGCTCAATGTCGATACTGTACACCGCTCACCGCCAATAAAGCCACCGGTAGCCGCTTCGGAAATTGACATCCCTGACTTGCCCAGATCCTACCTGGAGCCGAGACAAACTTCATCGATACCAACAACTCTGTCGTCACCAGTCCAGCACAGACAGGACTACTATAGAAGCCGACCTCGACATCGAGAGCTTTCGTATCGCTCACGCTCTCCAGCATCGGACTCTGACAGATGCTCTCAGGCATCCCGGTCGTCCAGACACGACTCTGAATGGGACCGTACCCACAGGGACACACCACCTCACTATCATCCCAGACAGGGTCAGCCATCTACACAACAACCCTCCACGTTTCCATCGGGCCCATCTTCCACAGTATCGAGGGCCATACCCTCCCTGTCTCAGCTTTCCCAGCCTGGAGGAGATACACAACAGTATCGTTTGGAGTCAGACTCAGATGGCTATCGCTCTGATTCCTCATCCTCCGGTTCAGTGGCACCTACAGCACCGTCCCCAGATGCATTGGTGGCATCTCAGGAAACAGTCTCGCCCTCAGATGACTATAGCTCCTTCTTGGACCTTATACAGTGCATGACTAAGTCCCTGGGACTAGAGACGAGCCAACCTGAACAACAGGTCATCGATACCATATATGATGTCCTTCAGACCAAAGCCGCATCAACGGTAGCCATCCCTTTTGTCCTGACTTTGCTGCAAACGGTACATCAGGCTTGGAAAACTCCAGCCTCACTGGCGCCAACATCAAAATGCCTGGAAAATATGTACAAGGTTCTGGACAAAAACACAGAATTCCTAGCCACTCATCCTCCACCAAACTCGGTAGTAGTGGAAGCTTCAAAAGGAATGGTGTCAAAAAACACATTCAGCACCTGTCAACAAAGAGGGGAGAAAATTGGACCTAATGGGATGCCAGATTTATTCCACCGCGGCGCTCAGCTTGAAGGTCTCCAGTTATCAGGCAACCATGGCATGCTACAATTTATTCTTATGGGAGAAGATGGGGTCTCTCTGCAACCACCTGGAGGGCGATCAAAGAGAGCTTGCAAGAGTTTTCCAAACTGAAGCAGTGCACCTAGACAAGCAGGAGCTACATACTGCATGCCACCAAACCGACTGTGGCACCAAGCTACTCGTTAGTGCCGTCACTTTACGAAGGCATGCTTGGCTCCGCTCCGCGGGCCTCTCCCAGGAGGCTCGTACGCAAATCGAGAACTTGCCATTTGATGGCGTTGGGCTGTTCCACTCCACAACGGATGATGCCATGGATACTGTCCAGAAGGCCAAGATGACAGCTAAGAAGATGGGGCTTACTACCTTTCCTTAGCATTCCAGGGTAAAACGCTGGGCGCGTCAGCCATTTCCAGCTTCAAATAGATACCAAAGCGAACGTCAATCTTACAAACAGCAGCCTCAACAGCAGCAACAAACTTTGCGCCAATTCAAGAGCTAATCCTTCTCGTCCTCGAAGCCTCGCCCTCAACGCAAACAGAGCGACTATGGGGACAGGCAACGACTTTGACTCCACCTCCCCCACAACCTTCGGAAATCGTCTTGCTCCGTTTCTATCAATGTGGGAAAACATAACATCAGACACTTGGGTCCTTTCTATCATAAGAAATGGCTGTTACATCGAATTCGACACCCTACCACCATCTGGGGTCTTCCAAACAACAAGCCTTTCCGAACCCCTCCTAACGGAGGTCGCCACTCTTCTAGAAAAAGGCGCCATTGTACCTGTCCCACCGTCACAGAAATTTCAAGGGTTTTATTTCCATTATTTCACTGTTCCAAAACCCGACGGAGGACACCGCCCGATTTTGGACCTCAGAGAGGTCAATGCGTTCATCACTACCAAGAAATTTTGAATGGCGTCAATAGCCACAATTCTTCCACTGCTAGCACGACACGCCTGGTTCACCTCTATCGACCTGCAGGACGCATACTTCCACAGCGACATTCACGAAGCAAGTCAATGTTTCCTCCGGTTCGCCATTGGCCCCCACGCTTTTCAGTTCCGGGTGCTCCAGTTCGGTCTTTCAACGGCTCCTTGTGTCTTCACCAAATGTATGGTGGTCGTCTGTGCCTTTCTCAGAAAGCAGGGGATTCAGGTGCACCCGTATCTAGACGACTGGCTTCTGGTAGGCCCATCTCACTCTCAACTTGCCAAGGACGTCGCTTACGTCATCACCCTGTTGAACCAATTAGGACTCCTCATCAACCTCAAAAAGTCCTCGCTCGAGCCACAAAGGACTATAACCTTCATAGGCTCATCCCTCAATGCAATAGAAGGGAAAACTTATCTCCCAAGGGACAGGGCAAACACTCTGCGATCCCTGGCCATTCATTTCAGTCACCAATCAGCAATGCCAGCCATCAAGGTGCAGCGCTTACTAGGCCATGTTATCATTATTATTATTATTATTATTTATTACACTTATATACCGCCCCATAGCTGAAGCTCTCTGGGCGGTTTACAAAAATTACAAAATTGAACATTAAAAAGACAATATACAAAATTTAAAACCATAAACATAAAACAGCTATCATTAAAACACTTTAAAACATTTTAACGGTTAAACCAGGCCATAATGTCAATCAAACCTCAACTTGAGCTGTTAAAATGCCTGGGAGAAAAGAAAAGTTTTGACCTGGCGCCGAAAAGATAACAGTGTTGGCACCAGGCGGGCCTCATCGGGGAGATCATTCCATAATTGAGGGGCCACCACAGAGAAGGCCCTCTCCCTTGTTGCCGTCCTCCAAGCTTCCCTCGGAGTAGGCACCCGGAGGAGGACCTTTGATGTTGAGCATAGTGAACGGGTAGGTTCATGTCGGGAAAGACGTTCCATCAGGTATTGTGGTCCCAAACCATGTAAGGCTTTATAGGTTAAAACCAGCACCTTGAATCGGGCTCGGAAACCTACAGGCAGCCAATGCAAGCGAGCCAGAATCAGTCTTATATGTTCAAACCTTCTGGTCCCTGTTACCAATTTGGCCGCTGCATTCTGCACAAGCTGCAGCTTCCGAACCATCTTCAAAGGAAGCCACACTTAGAGCGCATTGCAGTAATCTAACTTGGATAACCGTGGTCATCTCCTTCGTCCGCCTCAGAATGCGCCGACTGCAACTCTGGTTCACCAGAACTTTTCAACTGCAGATAAATCCCAAGCGCGCCCTTCTGCGGCCTCCGCCTGCCGTCACAAGGTCAGTCCGATGGTGGACTCACCTACCCAGCCTCCTTTGTGGTGTCCCATTCCTGCCCTCGACACCGACCAGGATAGTAACTACGGATGCCTCCCTCATAGGATGGGGAGCCCACTGCGACACGCTCTGGGTGCAAGGCACTTGGTCAGGCAGAGAGAAACCGGCGCACATTAATCTACTTGGCAGTACAAAAAGCGCTCAAAGCCTTCGAACACGGCTTACGCAACGCTCATGTCCAGATTATGTCAGACAACACCACGGTGGTTTACTACATCAACAAACATGGCGGCACCAGGTCACTGGCCCTGACAAAGCTCACCATCAACATCCTCACCTGGTGTCTACACAGGAACATCACGTTGACAGCCATCCATATTGCAGGTCGCCACAATCACCTGGCCGACCAACTCAGCCGAAGGTTTTCCCTGGCCCACGAATGGCAGATCCACCCCCATGCTCTTCAGTTACTGTACAACTGCTGGGGTCGCCCAACGTTCGATCTGTTCGCAACGGCAGACAATGCCGTATGCCGTTTCTTCTGCACCAGAGCGAGTTACGGTCGGGGCTCCCAAGGAGACGCATTTCTCAGAACTTGGTCAGATAATCTCTTCTTCATCTTTCCGCCGATCCCGCTCATACCACGGAGCCTAGCCAAGATCCGAGCAGGCCAGACGACCTGCATCCTACTGACCCCCTGGTGGCCCAGGCAAGGCTGGTTCGCTCCTCTCCTAAACATATCCAGGGGTCACTACTTCCGGTTTCCGACCCAACCGGATCTCCTATCCCAACAACACGGACAGGTGATCCACCCAGACCTGGACTCCATTCACCTCACAGCATGGAGGACGTCCTCAATGCAGCTCTCAGGCCATCCACTAGAGCCTCATATGCCAGAAAGTGGAAAGCTTTCTCAAGTTTTGCCTTGCAGAATGGTTTTCCTCCTACCACGTGTTCACTTTCGCAGATCATGTCCTTTTTGATTCAGTTGGTTGACAAGGGTCTGCAGTTATCTTCAATTAAAGTCTACCTAGCGGCCATTTCGGCCTCCCACGACCAAGTTGACAGGTCAACAGTGTTTTCTTATCGTTTAATTAAACGTTTTCTTAAAGGCCTCCTTAACCTCGCTCCACCTAGACAACCTCTCCATCCCGCATGGAGTCTATCAGTTGTTCTTCAAGCCTTGACTTCAAAACCCTTCGAACCGCTCGCCGCCACTGACCTCAGTCTCCTTACCTTGAAGGTACTCTTTCTGGTCGCCATCACATCAGCCCACAGAGCAAGTGAGCTGGCTGCATTGCGGATTGACGAACCTTACCTCATCTTTCATCAGGATAAGGTCATCCTCCGGCCGGATATTCAATTCCTCCCTAAAGTTATCTCCACTTTCCATATCAATCAGGACATCATCCTTCCAGCATTCTTTCCGGCCCCTGTAACGGTCCTCAAACGAACGCTTCACACGTTGGACGTGCGGAGAGCATTGGCCTTCTACAAGGCTCGCACCGAGTCGTTCCACCTCTCAAAATGCCTATTTCTATGCTACGGCACAGCAAGAAGAAGGCAACCAGCCTCGTCCCAGCGTTTGGCAGCTTGGCTGGTCCAGTGCATCATTCTAGCTTGCCAACTGGCGAAGCTTGAGCTACCAGCTCCAGTACGAGCTCATTCTACGCGGGCAATAGCCACATCTTCTGCGTTCCAATGAGGTGTGTCGATCCCAGAGATCTGCCGCACAGCTACCTGGTCCACACCGCTTCCCTTTGCCCAGCACTATCGTCTGAATGTCAAGTCACGAGCGGACTGTTCCTTTGGCACAGCTGTGTTCTCGTCTATCTGCACCTAGAACCATCTCCTGATATCTAGGTAAGTGAGCTTGCTAATCGCCCATATATGTGATGCACAGAGACCACGAAGAAGAAGGACAGGTTGCTTACCTGTAACTGTTGTTCTTCGAGTGGTCATCTGTGCAGTCACACAACCCACCCGCCATCCCCTCTGGAGGGTGTCATGCCTAGCATGGAATAGCAAAATGTTTTACTTCAGCCTGAACCTCTTATGCGGGTCTCAGAAGAACTGAGGTATCGGGCATGAGCCCCTCCACGCATGCGCATTCGGCAGTGAGGGAGGGGTTCCCGCCCAAAAGTAACTAATAGCTATGAAAGTTCCTGAGTCGAGCCTCCGCGCAAGGGCAGAAGCCCATATGTGTGACTGCACAGATAACCACTCGAAGAACAACAGTTACAGGTAAGCAACCTGTCCTTTCGCAGAGGCAACAATCCCAGTCCTAGGAGGCCAAGAGAGGGATGTGATGTGATGGGAGGCAATGGTACCTCAGTACTCCACCATCACAGGACACTATCCAAGCCTTTTCATTGTTTTTGTCTTTAGTAACTTAGAAATCCAAATGCAAACTTTGAAGTCAAATGGTTTAGTTAAAATACCTGCAATAAAATATTGTGTATTGCTGTAGCATATGTTGCAGCTGTGCTATAAACTATGTTTTTCTTCTCTCTCTCGCTCTCCACCCCCCTGCCCCAGATAAACAGAAGAGACAACCTGATATCTTCCATGCTTTGAAAATGGGTAAGCCCTCAAAACATTCTTAACACCTCTGGCACATTCTGGGACGTGGTTACTACAGGCTTCTAGAAGTATACTATTTAGTCTGCAGCCAAAGGTTTGGCTGACTATTTTAAATCGTTATATGAACTTCAGCCACTCTTGTTATGTGCAGCTCTCCTCTCTGCCCTTCTGCCTCACCGGTTTCCTTCTGGTCTCAGGCATCTCCTTCTGGCACTGTTTCCCTCATTAATGTAGCATTTCCCAGATCTTCATGTAATCCATCCCCTATACTCCAACTTCCTTTGAATCTTGCCTCCTGTATTTTTGGAGTCCTATAACTTCCAATCAGCTTTCTTAGGCTATTCTGCATGCCTGAAAGATCTAAACAGGTTAGCCAATGACTGCAAGAGGACCTTGCTGTCATAGTCCTTACCAAAATATAGCATTGACTCTTTCACAGTCCCTTTTCTGTGTAAACAGTAAGTTCTCAAACTGTGGGGCCCTCTCCCCCACCCTCACATAGTAAAGATTAATAATAACAACAGAAAATCAACTTTAAAATGTTTGGCTAAAATAATTATAGAACTAAATACTCTAGATAAAAGCTTTCAAAACAAAACCTTTTGTCTTATTATGTATATTTGACTTGCACACTTTTTATTGTTCAAATAATTCTACTAGACTGCGCGGACTCTTCATTTGTTACTTAGTGTTATTGTCTCCACAGGGAACTTCCAGCTGGTTAAAGAGATTACTGATGAAGACCCAGCACAAGCCAATGTTATTAATGATGATGGTGCTTCCCCACTGATGATTGCAGCTGTAACTGGACAATTGTCCCTTGTACAGCTACTTGTTTCAAGAAACGTGGATATTGACAAACAAGATAATGTCCATGGTTGGACAGCACTAATGCAGGCCACGTATCATGGGTAAATATCTTTATTTTTGTGGTTTGAGGTAAGAAAGTTTTTCTTTCTTTCTTACCACTACTACTAACTTCATGATCATCTCAAGAAAAATATCCCGGGATAAAATTACACAGTTCCTCACCCCCATACTTTTCCATGTGCATATACTCTGGCAAGGATATGCAAATACCTTTGCAATCTATATAGTATTAATTTTTGCCCCTGTACATGGAGATGTTTGCGTATATAATTGTTATTGATATTAAAAACCCATGGATGTGAACAAGACTGGTCAAATAATTGGTAAGGATGAGCCAACTTACCACCGGGCTGCTATGGTGGTCATGTATTGGACATACCATTTGCATACAACCTGCCTTGTTAAACTCCAAAGCATGTAGGCCCAAATTGTAAGGTCATTAACCCACATAACATATAGGAAATGAATGACAAGTCCAAGTCTATTGTGTTGGAATTTACAGCAGACATATAAATATTACATCCATTGGTGTCCAACATTAAGGTAGAAAAACCATAAGGTAGCAAAGGTTCCCTGTTACACAGGGTTGTATTGCTTTTAGAGTTTGTCCAAAACAGACAAAATAGGGAGAAGTTGTTGTTTAGTTGTTATTAGACTAGATTTTGTTGCTGAAAATGTTAAGAGGCCAAGTTCTGTTTTGGCCAAGTTCAAGATGTATTGTCTAAAACCAAAAGGTTTTATTGAAACTCTGTTTAAATAAAATAAAGCCCTCTTTATTGGATCAGTTATTTTGTAATAGCTCCTGAACCCACTACAATTTTTGATTTGCTTGCATATTAAAGGGATGATTCAGAGTGAGATTATGGAGTGTTGGCGACCTCTGCCGAGATCATGAGGCTTTCTCTCTCTCTCTCTCTCTCTCTCTCTCTCTCTCTCTCTCTCTCATATCCTGGAATAAATGACCATGTAAACAGCAAGGCTGTTATCTCTTTTGGGTAGAATTCATAATAACCTATGGATGAGAGAGACAGGAGGAGTGCGACCCTGTTACTTCTTCTTGGTCTCTCAGCGACCTTCGATGCCGTTGACCATGGTATCCTCCTGGACCGCCATTGAGAGTTGGAGGCATTGTTTTACAGTAGTTTGCATCCTATCTGCAGGGTCTGTTCCAGAGAATAGCATTAGGTGACTGCACTTCAGCTTCATGGCAGCTGAACTGTGTCATGCCACAGGGCACCATCTTGTCCCCAATGTTATTTAATATCTATATGAAGCTGTTGAGAGCAGTCATCAGGAGATTTGGGGCAAAGTGTCCCCAGTATGCTGATGACACCCAACTCTTTTTCTCTGTGACATCTGAATCAGAAGAGGCCGTGCACATTCTGAACTTGTGTCTGGATATAGTTATGGCTCGGATGAGGGCCAATAAACTGAAGCTGAATCCCAATGAGACAGAGAACCTGTGGGTTGGTGCTTACCAGATTTGGGAAATGGGGTGTTTGCCTGTTCTAGATGGGGTTTCTCTTCCTCTGAAGGAGCAGGTTCTTAGTTTGGGGGTGCTCCTGGATCCATATTTGCCACTGGAGGCCCAGGTGACATTGGTGGCCTGGAGCACCCATTATCAACTTTGGTTGGTATGATAACTATGCCTGTTCCTGGATAGCGATAGCATAGCCGCAGTCATTCATGCACTGGTAATCTCACAACTCGTCTACTGTAATGTGCTCTGTGAGGCTACCCATGTGCGTGGTTTGGAAGCTGCAGCTAATGCAGAAAGCAGCAGCCAGGGTACTCACGAGGACACCTAGCTATGCTAATATAAAACCTGTGCTACAAGAACTGCTACCAAGCCACATACAAGGTCATATTGTATGACCAAAACAGGTTGGGACCAGCATAACTAGCAGACCCCCTTCCCTTATATACACCCAGACAACAGTTACAAACTTCAGAGGAGATTTCGCTGGCCATTTCGAAATGAATGGAATGCTGCCATTGTGAATAATCCATAGCAGACAACATCCACATGTAGTCACCCATCCCGTCACAGGCCAAAGCCTTTCCAGCTCAGCAAATGTGGCTTGACAGTGGCGCCCCTGGCCTTGTTACCATACCTTGCTTGTCTAAGCCACTTGGTGGTACATGAGAGTAAAGGGGAAATGATTCAAATCATAGGAAAGATTGGTTTGCACCTAAATTCTCCTCAGTAGCCCAGCAGTACTGTCAATCCTGTCCAATTTGTCTTGCCCACAATGTTGGGAAAGCTGTAAAGACAACTTGTGTAGCACATCCCCCACCTTGGGGAGACTTTGTGAACATTCAAATTGAATGTTCACACCATTAAGAACCTTGACAGCGGGCCTTCTCTTTAGCGGCACCTCTGGAAAACCCTCCCTTGTGCAGTTCAGCAGGCGGAAAATGTAACATCCTTTAAACGCCTGAAAACATATCTTTTCACACAGGCTTTCCCTGGACTGTAACTTATCTGATTTTAAGTTGCATTTTTTTAACTTTTAACATTTGAAATTTATTTGGATATTTGTTATATTTTATGGTTTTAATTGTACACTGCCCAGAGAGCCTCAGCTATTGGGCAGTATATAAATGTAATAAATAAAAATAAATAAAATAAATAAATAATATTGGACAAATAGCAAGAGCTATGACTGGAGAACTCTGAATTTTCTATATCTGTAGATTGAAACAGTTGCTCCTCCTTAGACATTCCTTTACATTGTTTTTGTTGTTGCTTTCATTATTGGTTTGATTATGTTTGTTTTTATTGTATATGTTAACCTAAGAGCTTTAGCTATAGAGTAACTCATAAATTGAATTTAATAATAATAATAATAATAATAATAATAATAGATTATGGTTGTTCTTAGACTACAAACTTAGACTAACAGCCTTGACCCTGAAACAGCAATATCTGGATATTGGTTATGTTAAACAAACCTTAAGAGTGGTAATGATAATTTTAAACTGGCCAAGCAGGGTTAGATAAATTAGTAAACAGATCAGTCATTTAAGCCACTGCAAACACCTTTTGCACAAAAAACAGTTGTTGTTAATAGAACACAAATAAGCAAAAGCTTAGGAGGAACTAGAGGGCAGTCGTAAGCAAAGTTAATGTCTTTCTAGTATCCTCTTATAATCTATTCTGTCTTTAATAAACCTATGTGATTTACATTTTGTTTTCTTTAAAGAAATAAAGACGTTGTTAAGTATTTATTAAATCAAGGAGCTGATGTCAACCTGCGTGCTAAAAATGGATACACGGCCTTTGACCTGATAATGCTGCTGAGTGACCCAGGTATTTCTGTGTCTCTCTTCTTGTGTGTAGTGTTTCTTATAAGATGAGAGTTGTATCTTTAGTGGTACATTTGGGGTAGAAAACTCTTTCCAATCACATTCTCTGTGAATTTTTCAGATGCAGAACTTGTGCGGTTGCTAGCATCAGCTTGCATGCAAGTAGACAAAGAAAAGAGTAAGCAGAGCAGCAAAGCAACTGTGACCTCTACCAGAAATAAGCAATCTGTAGATATCCCAATGTTGCCTGATGACAAGGGAGGATTGAAGGTATACCAATTTCATATGTTGATCTCAATAAGGCATTGGCTTGAACAGTGGAATCTAGCAACATGTCGTTATTTCTGTCCATTATGGAAGCTCGCTGGACAAGGAAGTTGTTGGCCAATTCTGCTACATTGCAGCAGCAGCACTGTGGGTGGCGTGAGATTAGTATTGCAGCTCAGCAATCATCAGGTAGCACAATGGACCAATACAGTTCTACTCATCCTATAAAGTTGCAGGCTCTGATAAAGCTTCTCAGTAGGAGCAGCCTGTTGTTCAGGCATAGATGGAGCTGTTGGTCTGATGACTGTTGGCAGCATTCCACAAACAATGTTCTGTTGTCATACCATTATGGTACCTGGCTCCCAGGTAAAGTGTCTCCCTCCTCATGAGCAGTGTTCCAAGGAAGGAACTGAACAGTTAGATCTGGAGTTCAATTTACAAAACAGGACAAAAGGTTGTGAATGTGTTCTGAGCTTTTGAGAGGATTATTTTTAAAAAATGAACAACACTTAATTTGGGGTTATTTTGCTAATTATTTATTGTTGTGCAAAATTATCTGCCTAAGGAAAATGGTTATATTTTCTTTTCTAGTCATGGTGGAACAGGATGTCCAATAGATTTCGCAAGCTGAAGTTGACCCAAACTTTCAATCATGGATTTTCCATAAATCCATCTGCGCCTTTTCCAGAAGAGTCAACATCACCATTTGAATGTACGATGAAGGCCACATTACAAAGTGATAACTCTGTAAATCATGATGCCACTACAGCGTGGGCAACAAAGAGCAAGTCCAATGGTAAAAAACAACAACACACTGTTAAATATACTTATGTCTGTTTATCTATATACCCACACATATATTCAAACAGATGTGAAGCAGTCCAAAACTATGGGAAGATTTTGGAGTCTTTTTAAAGTGGTATCGTATGTTGATTACCTTTATGTGAAAACATGTTTAAAAGATGAGAATTGAATGCATATATTGGGTAATAAACTCATTTTCCTAGCTCAGTCAAAATGTGAACCCATGGTTTCCCACTATGTCAAAGTTAGGGAACTGCTGGTTCACAGAACCTTTGGATCCAGCCTGCAGCCATCCCCTGCTCCATGGGACATTTTGGACTAAGCTTAATTGCCATAATTGTGCTGCAACCCCCTAAAAATTGTCATCTGCCTGGTGGCAATTAGGCTCAGAAAAAAAATGTCCAATTTGCGTGAATGATTTAAATTAAACACTGGGGATTGACCAATCCATGAATGGTCTGGAGGTATAGTGTGGATCTGAGTAGTCCCTTGGATGGAAGATCATTGTAAATCCCAAATAAGAATAGGGTACAATTTTAATAAAATTGAATTTTTGAAAAGCAATAGAAAGTGAAGGAAGATGCTTTTTAGCGTGGTTACAGAGGGTTTGTCTTATGTGAAGGGATGCTTTTGTTAATGGACATTTATTTTTAAACCTGTTAAATATCAAAGATCTATAAATATAAAGAGGAATAATGGAACACACTATTTTTCAAAAAGCAAGAGAGTTACCGTGTAGACAAATCTGAGCCATTATATTCCTGAAAGAAATGACGGCAGCATACAATAAAGGCTAAATTTTGCATGGATTATTTGGTATGTCTAAAATAGCACTACTAATGTGTGTTTTTGCTTTTTTTCAGGGATTGGCAGCAGTAAGGCAGGAAAGGATGATGAATTATTGACAACAGTGGTAAGTCAGAGTACCATTACTGTAACAAATGTTTGGCAGATTGTCCAGCAGTGTTTGCCCAAGAAATATTTGATCCAAAAGGAAATGGAGTTTTCATTATAGGCATTAATTATAGATTATTATCAATTCTATTGTATAGTGTTTGACCCAATATTTTTGGATAGTGATATATGATGTAGTATTTTTCCTGTACTGAGTCGAAGAAGAAGCTGCATAGTCCAGATAGTTTGGAATGGAAACTAGTGGCACAGCCAGCTAGAGTAAAGCCCCCTCCTCAGGCAGGGTGCAACTTAAGGGGGCATCACCCATATATCTGGCTTGAAGCTAAAAAAACTAAGGAAAGGGAGGTTCTTCCATGGATCAGCACAGACTAATCCAAAAGCAGCTTGGTAGAGAGTCAAATGCCACTTTAAAACTGATCAGTACCCTTCCTGTTGGGAAATGATAAGTTATGTTAGAGGCATTCTGATGGGAAGGATGCTGACCAGGTTTTTCACCCTGGGAGGCTGGATGGTGGGGTGGGGGGAGGTGATAATGACATCATGATGGGGGACAGAAGTTCCAGCTCTTCATTAGATTGGATTTAAAATAATTCAGTTCCCCCCCGCTGAAGAAATTGATCAACACTGGCTTAGACAGTATCATCCAAATGATCAATTTGGTTCCTCTGTAGAACAGAATGAATGGAAGTAGAAGAGTTAGCATGAAGATCTTGGGATTGGTTGAACTGATGGGATGGTGTAGATATGTTTTGTGGAGTTGTGTTTATGGAGCTCGGTAGGAAGTCTAGGTGAGCTGGTAGAAGTTACAGAATAATACCTCCATCTTGGAGAGAGAGAGAGATAGGTTCTAACTTATTGATTGTAAATGCTTGATTAAATATTGGGGCTTTTTTATCTCTTAGCTGAACTCCTTTATCGGATTCTTCTGTTCTAAGCATCAATATACATAATTGTTTTTTTTGTAATTAATTGCCTTGTTTTCCTTGTTATCAGTGTTAAAACTCTTGCCTTTCCTTTCCCCTCCCTGGTCAGTTAAGAAGTGGGGCTCCATTTACAAGACTGCCTAATGACAAACTGAAAGCTGTTATTCCACCTTTCTTGCCTCCTTCGAGTTTTGAGCTGTGGAATTCTGACAGGATACAAACAAACAAAGATGGCAGCAGAGAGCAAATGAGGCTTGGCCATCCACACAGAGCTACCAGTTACGACAGTAACGGCAATGGAAGTTCCGACAAAGTAAGAGATAAAGAAGTAAAATAATACCATATATAGTTCCATTTAATCTTTAATAACAGGTCTGGGTTGTTTAGACACATTGGGTTGGATCCAATGCTGTGGCCTCTATTCGTTCTCCTTTAAATCAAAGGACCTTTTGAAGTTTTGCAGGACATGTGTGATCTTTTAGAACAAAATTTGATACTTCTTAGTAATTAAATGTAGTGTAGTGATTTAGGCTGCAGTCCTATGCTCACTTAACTGGGAGTAAGTCCCATAGAATCCAGTGGGACTTACCTCTGAGGATTGTACTGTAATTGTCTCATATCGACCTCAGAAAACAAGAGACACAAAGGAAGTAAGGCGATAACATTTATTCAGTCTATCTTCTGAGGAGAATATATAATAAGAGAAATTGAAGATTATGCACAGTCATCAAAAATATATGATTTATTTATCACATTTGAATCCTCCTTATAGGGAGATCAGGCCAACAAACACAGGATTATCCTAATTTAACCTCACAAGCCACAGGCTGAGAGTTACTTGCCCAAGGCTACTTGTGATTATGTCAGTTGAATAATACCCATGCAGATTTGCTTAACTTGCAATATGTGGCTATATTTCAGGAAGAACACCTGAAAATAGTATTCTGCTCACAATTTAAACTGAGAGTATTGTGAGCTTATATGCCTATTTTAGGCTAGTGTGGTCTCTTTACATATATGCCATGAGCAGGGAATACTATCTCATGTGAGTATGACTGGTTGTTGGGAGCAAACCACCAGTCATTCAAAAAAGAAACTGCCTCATGAACAACAAATGAGCTAACCAAGTCTTCAAATTAACGTCCCCCGCCGGAGTGTCTCCTGCCCTGCTGGAAACCCATACTTATTGAGATCAGACTCTGCTTGATTAGGTGTGCCATGACAACAGGCACTTCCTTTTGGGTGGCAACTACCACTTGACTAGTAGGTGAAACTGCTGCGTTTGCCCCCCTCCCCCCGCCAGCACCCACAGTCACCTCTCCTTTCGCTATAATTTCCAGAGGGGCAGCATAAGAATGCTGATACACCAAAAATGCAAGCCAGTTTAGAACTCTTTGAGGGGGGGATCAATATTTTTGTCAAACGTCTGCAGATGACATCCCAATTGGTGATACAATTACAAATTGAACTGAAGAGGGTTTGACCATCGCTGAAGGCCACTCAGAGAATATTTTGGTTGGCTAGGGATTTGACTCTAAACCGCCAAGGTCTAACCATCACGCTACTCTGCCTCTGGAGGTTTCCCTAAAATGAGGTCATGCATATGAAGGCTACATGAATTGACTTTGACTCTTGCTTCTGTGCACTTCACTCCCTCTTGTTCCATAAACACCTACCAGTCTGAATGTACATTGAAGTGAATTACAGTTGATGGCCCCATTTTGCGAATATTAGTCAAAGAGTTTTAGTTAAACCTGTGTTTCTATTTCTTTTTCCAGGCATCTTTAAACAGAGGTACGAGACCCATTAAGCTGTCAGCCTTTGCAAGAAGACCTCCCACCCCCTCCAACTCAATCAACTTCAACCATTCTCCCCACTCCTCTGGTGGATCCAACAGCATAGGAGTTAACAGGCATGGTGGAGAAATGCATAATAAATCAGGTGCTTATACATGCAGTCTAAATATGCTAAATAATAATATTTGAACTGATCAGCTATTCAAGCAAAGGTTACATTACGTTAAAGATTAAATTAATAAATTGGCTTTAAAACATTCTGCAAATACAGGTAACATACTTGGCTTCCCTTATCTGGGCTAGTATTCCTTTCACTTACAAGTTGTTTTAACAGGATTAAAGGTTGGGGCTGAGCTTGCATTTCTGTGCATTCATACCTTGTTTATTTCAAGGTTCTCAAGAACAGGCCCATCAGTATCTTAAGTGGCTAGAATTTCTGGCAGGGTCCCTGTGTCTTTAAGAACTGCAAACCAAGCAGAAAGCCAGGAAGTAAAGCTTTCCCCAGCACTTCACCTGCTGAAATTCTGCTTGTTAAGCTTTTTCCAGCCTGCAGATAGTGGTGGGGAAAGATTTCCGTGATGGCTTTGTGGTTGCTTTCAGATACAAAGCCCTTCCAGGACAAAAAAGTTGGCAAACCTAGTCTTGATCAGGAAGGACTTGGGAAGTAAGGGAAGTTGAGCGGTCTCAGAGATCATTGCTGAGGAAAAAGCTCAGCTTGATAGGAATAGATAGAAGAAATCAGATTGCAAGGGAACGTTATGGCCACAATTACACATCACGACAACCCAGAGTTTTTTCTTTAAACCTCGGGTTCTTGGGAGCATGTGTGCTGGCTCCTGGCAGCCCAATTGTTCCCACTGCAGCTAAACAACCCAGAGACACTGTGTCCCTGGGTTATTTATTGTGACATCTGAACTTGGATTTCTGGGTTGTTGGGAAAGAGGCAACCCAGAGTTGGAAACTAGAGTGGCCTCTCCCCCAACAGTGGAAATGACGGAGCTTCTGGGAGCCAGTAGGCTCACTTGCTCCCATTCATTGATGACAACCCAGGGTTTCAAAAACAAAACAAAACCCTGGATTATCATGAGACCTATAGGTTGTGAAGCTTGTCAGATCACTACCCTACAGCAACATTTTTCTTCTTGTTCTTCAATTCCGTTTGCTTATATCCACCCCGATTTGCTGAGGGTCAATGCAAAAGTACTGTTTGGTTCAGGAGGCAGAGGAGAGTATATGATGAGATCTGGATTGAGGAAGGGACAGAACCAGAGAACTTGTGCCTGTGTCCTATTTCACAGCTTATTGGGCTGTTAAAGAGGATGGTTCTCTCAGGTTACAATCTGGGAACCCTAACTGAAGAACACACCTTCAAAGCCTAAATGTGGCCAGAAATTGTGTAAGAACACCAAAAAGCTGTAGGAAGTGAGTGGGCTCCATATGTTAGTAGTGATGAAAATATACCACCACACGTGTCATGGTAGTCTGTGATTAAAAGTATAATACATTCATCATCCTTCGGATGTCTCCAGCCTCACAGTAATGCATCATCTCTTTTCTCGTATATTCTAAAATAAAAGTAACCATCTCAGGTAGTGATGAGGGCCAACAGGATTGCAGCCAAAACAGGGACACTGAGAAATGAGAGCATGCTCAGGGAAAGCCTGAGGTTTGCAGAAGTATATATATAAAAACCTTTTTAAGAACCTCTACGGGCGCAACATACCTCAATAATACCCCAATGAGGACTGGGCGTGGTCAGAAGCCATGGATTGTTGGCTGTCATTTGGAAAAGAAAAATGGAGAACTAGGGTGGGGAGACTGGAATGGCCTGCTGAAGGAAGGTTTGTAGGGCTTGCTGTTTGGCACCCTAGAAAGGAGTGCTCCTACTAAGAGGTGAGATAACACATTGGTTGCAGGTCTCTCTTGTATGGTATAATGCCATGTGTCTAAACTCTGCACATCTGTATTCTTTCCAGTCCTATACACAGATTGGCACAAATGTGATGACGTAAATATGTCCTGCTTAGTTTTAAGCAACAATCTGATCAGGCAGTTTTCAGGAGCTAGGCAGTTGGGAATAGTGAAAACCATAGGAGTTGCTCATTTTTGCAAACTAGTGACTTATATACATGTCTGTATTATGTCATTTAATATCCGATTTAATTTTGGTTAATCAATAATATATCATAATACTTACAAAGTCAATGACTATGTCAGGCCCTGTCCTCAACACTGATGAGCCAGAATGAGGCCCCAGTTTTCCAGCAGCCCCTATAAAAGGGAACAGGAAGAGGTTAACTGTTTTGCTTGGAGCAACCTTGCTGTGCATCGTACCAGCATGAACCTAACATGTTGTCTTCTTTTTAGATCATGGGTGGGCAACTGTGGTTCTCCAAATATTGTTGGACTCCAACTCCTGTTAGCCCAGGCCAGCATGGCCAATGGTCAGGGATGATAAGAGTTGTAATCCAAAAAAAATATTAGAGGGCAAAAGGTTACCCAATCCTGGTTTAGAGCTTTCTTTCAGTGTGCCCTGGTAGCTTCTTTTAACTTTTTATTGAAGCCTGCTTCTAGCCTGTAATTTGCTCTCACTGTTATTTATTTGTGTGCCTCTTGCCTGCCAACCCTGATGTTGCTGTCCTGGATCTGATTCCACCTTATACTGTAATAGACTGGCAATAAAGACCTGCCATGCGTAAATTTACAATTACAGTTACCTACCTACCTCTCACATGCACACAACTGAACTCACACTTTATTCCCCTTCCTATTAGCTTCTCCAAATTGATAAAAGCACATCTCCCTCAAATGAAAAACAAAATGGCACTTGATTTGTAAACAGCTAGTTTTAATGTTACTTGAAAAGTTGAAATGTGGTTCCGTATTTTTTTAGTTTAGAAGAATAAAGGTGTTACCTGCTTGAATTTTGTATCTTTATGTATGATTGTTTTTAGGTGGCAGTGCCGATAGCGTTTTGTCTCAAATTGCAGCTCAAAGGAAAAAAGCTGCTGGTATATCTGAACAGAAACTAAGCCAACAGCAAGTGCCAGTAGTCTCGGCTCCTTCACCTTCTCCTCCTGATATGGAAAATGTACAAATCATTGGCAATGGACACGTTCTAAAGGTTTTTGAGTTTATTATTCTTAATAGCTGAAACCTTACAGAGAAAGTAGCGAAGCATGCTTCATTTTTAGACTTCTCAATTGCACAACATAGAAGTATATTCTTAATCCCTTAGCTGAACCAGGTAACCTGTAACCATAAAACTAATGCCTGTTTTTAAGAACTTCCTCAAAAGACTATAGCAAAGTAGAAGGTTTGAGGTTTAGCATTCTATGCAAACTGACCATGCCAGTAGTAACATCAGGATACCAAACAAAGACACAATCCAACACACAAAATGCCCATTAAAACCTGTGGGTTAACTATAAGCTGGATCACAACCTAGCTTCAAAAACACAATGTCTTTGTCGGGGCAGACAGTTATCTAGTCACGATCAAATTGTGTGTGATGTTCAATGGTGTGAATGCTTCCCAACTTTTTTAAAAAATCCAAAGTAGGTACCTGAAGCTGCAAGCTAGAGCAGAAGATGGGATGGGGCAGGGCAGTGGGGAACATGTGGCATTCTGGTGTTGTTGGACTGCAACAATAGGCAGCGCTGTCCTTGCGCCCTAGGACAGCATTGGATTTTGCCCCAAGTGTAACATCCTCACATGTTGCTTATTCAGTCAGGGCTCTGCCTGGCTGTGACCAACAGTGGGCTTATTGTGTCTGCTGCACTATGTTTTGGTCAGCTTCCATGGTGCAACTCACGCACAGGAACCAACTGGCTTAGTGTTCTACAGCTCCTCCTTTTGGGAAGCTGACTTAATTAATTGGTAAATTACTAACTACAGGAAAAATCACATTTTCAAATCATTGAAAAAGTAATTCTGCTCCCAAGCACAAAGTATAGCTCACACTTTGGGCCACAGTAGAAAATAAACTAACGTATCATTTATTCTTGGAAGAAGTCAAACATACCCTTCAACCCTTTCAGTAATTGGAGAAACACTATGAAAAAATGGCTGCCAGGAGCATTGCACTGGAAGTGATAGCGGTCCCCATTTCAATAGCATATCCCAATTTCCTCACCCCCGTTGAACATATTCACAGTTCCTTGGAATGTGAGATGATGCACACCATTTTCTGTTTGTTATCAGCTTTGGGCATCTTTGTCTAAAAGGGAAATGCAGGGTGTACATTTTGGGATATCTAAGTAAAATAAATGCATCATCTAGACCAAGTGTGTTCAATTTGTGGCCCTAACAAATACTTTGGTCTACAACTCCCATCAGCCCTAAATAGCATAGCCAATGGGGAGGAATCATGAGAATTGTAGACCCAAACATCTGGAGGGCCACAGGTTGCCCACCTCAGATCTACCCTGTATCATAATGCACTTTCTAATAATACAATGCTGGGAAATAGTTGCACAGTTCCCTGAAGTTTCACATCTCGAGCTAACAAAGGTATGGTTTGCTTGAGATAACAGATCTGCTGGTAAAGTGTTTCCCATTTGCAAACTCCTTGAGCTCTTAAGAATAATTGTTATGGCTATATCTGGCTTTGATCCATAAAAGAAACTTGGGTACTAGCTGGAGGAATGGGTCAGATTTCAATCGTTCAGCAAATGTGTTTGTTATGGAACACAACCTCTGTTCTTGAGGTCACATAGCTGTTCTTTGAAAGGTTGTAACCAGATGTCTTCATATTCTAGCTATGTGAATCACCACAATACTCTTTCAGTAAAGCCAGTTTCCAAATATATTTTCATCAGTAGGAACATTTTAATTACCATCAAGACAACTTGCATAAGGAGATAAAAATATCCAAGATAAAGATGTGCTCAAGTTCTCTACTTCATTTAAGCATTTAATTAAGAAAAAAGAACAATCATATGGTATGATCATATGGCTTTAATAACAGGAACATTTCTGTATTTGTTGTTAACTAAAACAGAAATTGGATGTGAACAAAAAGCCTCCATCTGAGAATTCGTCTACTTCTAAGAGCACATCCCCAACTCTCACACCATCACCATCACCATCCCTGTCCCCCAAGGTCCAGAGTGTAGAGTCCTCTCTCTCCTCTTCTCACAGACAAGGGAGAAGTAGTGGTGGTTCCAGCAGTGGAACTCTGACTGATGAAGGTAAGTAGTCCCAGGCTACACAGTCCCATGATGCTCTTGCTGGCCTGCACCACATCAGAATGTGGATTGTGTATCTGAATATACTCCCCTATAGAAAATTCTTCACATAGAAACTAGCATGCTAGGATAGAATGCTTCTCACTGGCATGCTAGATTTCAGTGTACAGGAGAGTTTAAAAAAATGTTTGGGTTCCATTCAAACTTTAAATACCACTAAGTACAGTCTGAAGTGATACAATCCAGCAGAACTACAAAACATGATTCTACCAATCTTATAGCTTAGTTCCTGTAACATACCAACATTCTTTAAGTAACCCAAGACATTCTAACACCCTGACTATTAGGGTATCCCATATTCTTTGAATGCCATAAGGAGCAACTAGAAGTCATTCTCTTTGCATCTCAGTACTCTACACTGCTGGTGGTTAACTTAGGCAGATACCAAAGACCCTGAACCACCTAGGTAAGACTTTCGATACAGTAAAAAGAAGACTGAGGGGAAGACAAATATTCTGTTCCGCTGGGGTTTGCGGTTCCAGGGAAAACAGAAGGAACTAAACAGAGGCTCTCCCAGACAGGTCAAAGGGCCCTTGTCCAATGCTGTAAGTACTGGCTTCCAAAATGTGGAGGGGATGGGGGTTTATTGGATGCTCACCTTCTGAATTTGAAGATGATGGAAGGTCCATCTCAAGATGTGACAACCAGTAGGAGGTGCTGAGGGATATTTCCTTTTCATCTGTATCTTCCTCAGAAAGGTTCAAGGGTTGAGGTTTAAGGGTCATGACAACAACCATGTAGCAACTGCTAGTTGATTGTTTCCTACTCTTCCATCCATACACTCTCAGAAAGGCTTTTAGTGGCTCTGAAGCAATTGAGACAATGCTGCAATGGATTTGGGGGAAACCTTGTCTTTCATTGACCCTCAACAATGGCACCCTGCTCCCTCCCCCAAATGTGTGTGTGTACTCTGAGGAGCTGAGAGATGTTGTATTGGAGGCCCCAATAATCCTTGGGGATACCCAAAAACTCCTGTCAGAATAGTTTTCATCTATAAATACTATATTCATGTGCATGTAAGATAAAAGACAAGCACAAAATCCATATTTACTCTGCATTACACAGTTGGTTTTATATGTACATGGTTGAACATTTCCAGGGTAAGTGTGACAGTTAAAGAAGGATACGTGCTATGTTCTTTTCTCTTTGAGGGATTAGTTCGAAATGCTCTTGTTAATAAACTTATGTAACATCCTCAACCATTCATATATCAAAACGTTTAACATGGTTTCTTTTTTATTTAAAGATGAACTCACAGGCATCCTTAAAAAACTTTCGCTTGAGAAGTATCAGCCCATTTTTGAGGAGCAGGAGGTAAAGTTTTCGATAAAACATTTTCTTTCATTTTGTATCTGTCCTACATCCTCTGTAGTGAAGTCAGACGCAAAGACTTTGTCCAACTTCTGTGCACCCGACTTATCCTCCTTTAGTATTCATCCAATGGTTCAGCTGCCTTATAGCTGGTTTCCTGCTTCTGATGTATTAAAAAAAAAATTTAATTGTTAGTCTGTTATTTGCAATATGTTCCTCAAAATCCTTTTTGTGCACCAAGCACACGCCGTGAACTTCTGTCCAGCAGGCAGATAGTTGTACATGTGACACTTGGTGTAATAAACAGGATAGCCCCTATGACCCTGCTAGTTTTCTACCTTCATAGCTGAGTTTAATTGTGATTATTGGGTTGTATATCTGAAAAAAACTTATTCACGATTAGGTTTGGAAGGGTTGATTTCCCTGCCTGCCTCACTCTGTTGCTAAACTTGGACTGGTGCCTAAAGCCTCATCTACAAGAATTCGCCTTTACGCCTGGTTAGGCAATTATGCGCATATTCGCAGGAGCGCATTTACGCCTAATACCTCTGTACGAGAGGCGGCGAAGCGCATTACTGGATGACCGAAACGCGATTTAAACTGTTGACATGCGGAGAATCGCTTGTTCACATAGTCAAAATGCGCTTTAACGGCCGGAGCAAAATAAAACTCGCTATTTAACGCGCATTTGATAATGCGCATAATCGGATATTTAAAGCGCCTCTACGCCCGATTTGCGCTCCATTCTTGTAGAGGTAATTTTTTAATGCGCCTTGAAAGAGCTTTAAATGCCTCTTGTAGAGGCAGCCTAACTTCCATGTGTGCTTAGCTTCTTTTTACCTTGATGCACTGTCACTGGACCTGAGACGCTTCCTTTACTGGGGCTCCTCCTCACACTTGGTGATCTCCCTTGTTCTCAATGTTGGCATTTGCAAGAACAGTGTCTTTTAAAAACCTACACAGAGAATTACACTCATGTGCTTCAGTTAGTGTAATTGCATGCAAACAATATTTCAGGAGATAAGGGAGGAATATGCACAGTTTTTTCCAGGTCAGTGCCCTCAGAATAGGAGTACAAGCGCTTTGGGCAAATGTTGCTTTGTGACTTTCAGCTCAGATAGAATAACAATTTGGTGTTCAATGAACCGTAGCCTAAACCTTTTAAATGTACTGCAACATAAACCTTTTAAAAGCCCTTAGAAAAATTGTTGTGCTTTGTTATTTTGTTAGCTAAGTGTGCTACAGCTATGATCTCTTTTAACGCAAATCCTACAAACTATTGCAAAATAGAAACAGTGATCTAATTCTTGCAAAGAGGAACAAGTGTGCAATGATATTTAAACACTCATTTAATATAACTTTTTAATATGCTTTCCTAATTTTTAAGCGTCTGGTTACAAAAGTAAAAGGTTGAAATGTATTGACCTGCATATAGTATTGATATAGCACTTTAGAGTGTACAAAGTACTTAATTACCCACAGTGATCCTTACAATAACCCTATAAGGGAACAAACAGAGCTATCTCCATATTTCAGGGCGAAAAGGGAGGGGGGAGGCTAAGTATTGCTAGCATGAGGCCACCAAATGAAGTCATAGCAGATAAAGTTTAGCTGCTACACTAGGACTTTAGTACTTCAGACAATTGAGAGATTAGTAGCAGTAACAGATCCTCAGACTCTGAAAGGGAACGAAAAATACAACTTCATGGGGGTTTCGGGCTTGTTTGAGCCAAAAAAAAAAAAAGGGCCGCAACGGCTGGGAAAGTGTAAATGTTCCCATTCTCTCATTCTACTAGCTTCATAAATTAGAAGAGGAACATATATTTGTGGATTTCTATTTCATAGGTGGATATGGAAGCTTTTCTCACCCTTACGGATGGTGATTTGAAGGAACTGGGAATTAAAACTGATGGTTCTAGACAACAAATTCTGGCAGCTATTTCAGAGTTGAATGCTGGAAAGGTATTTCAGAATATGCTATACTTAAGAAGCAAGTATTCCTGCCTAAAAATGAAGAAAAGGACATTTTCTTTTCTGTCTGTGTGTGTGTGTGTGCGTGTGTGTGTGTGTTTGAGAGAGAGAGAGAGAGAGAGAGAGAGAGAGCGCATCCATGCATGCACTCTGGTAATATCATGATGGCTTAGGGATTGCACAGCTCTTGTGTTATGATACAGAGGAACCTTGCTCTTTTGGACTGGCTCAGGGAGTTCACACTACCCTGTCCCTAGGGATAAAGCCTACATTTGTCAGATATTTCCAGGTTGCAGTGGGTTGTGTGGCCTATCAGAAACCCAGATTTGGAGCTCTTGGTGTCTTTAGTTACAGTTGCAGCATAGAAGCCCCTTTTCCATGTATTCATCCCACAGCACTGCTGTAATGTTTCCAGGTTCATCACCATGTGGGTAGGGCCAGCTGTGCAGGTCTTTGCCACCCAGTCATCATCACTCTTAGTTCCAGCGGGGTAACAACTGTACAGCAAGTGTAGTTCTCTTCAGCTCAAAGACTTGTTACACTGCCCTAATCACTCTGTTAGTTCTGGGACTGCAAAACAGGGGGTTTGTATCTGGCAGGCCACAATGCATTGCCAATGGCCTGTGTGTAGCTTAGCGGGTCGCAAAGTTGTGCAGCCCAGATTCAGAGTGCCACGAACAGACTGAAGTAAACAACCTGATTCCATTGATACTAATATCCATCACAATGATCTCCCTTCCTTGGCATCATGGGGCACCAGGGTATATTCCAAAAGATCCAAGCTGAAGTGTGTTTCTGACTTATGATTGTATTAATATATTTACGTATTGATTAAGCATTTGCTTCTTGTTTTAACTATGATTTTCAACAGGGACGAGAGAGAAAAATTTTACAGGAGACCATACATAACTTTCATTCTTCCTTTGAAAGCAGTGTTAGCAACACAGGCCCTGGAAAACCTCAGTGTAAGTACAGGACATTTGTTTATTACTAAAACATCAGTGGTTTCTGGCTCTCTTGAAACCAAGTCCACAGCTAGAGGTGGGTTTCAATATGAAATATATAGTGTCCAGAATATGCAGATAATTTTTCATTTTGATGTCTCAGTCTTCAAAGGAGATACTTCATTGTGTTGTATTTTATATATTTTTGAGCCCCCTTAAAAATAGCTATCAAGCTGGGAATTGTCCTTGAAAAGCAAAAAGTTGCTTTCATTTGGATATCTCAATCTTCAAAGGAGATATTGCATTGCATTATGGTTTATATCTTTCCTGTTGCCCTGAAAAATGAGTGTGGAGGTCAAGCTGGTATTCTGAACTGAAGGGTAGATTTGTAGCCTGAACATTTGTACCAAATTTCATTCCAATGGGCAGTATCCTGTTCTGTACTAGCACTAACATAAATTACATAGCACTGCTGTAAGATATCTCTAGTGCAACCCCAACAGTGTTTGATAGCACAAGAGGTTCCCCTGGAAAAGGCATAATGAAAACAAACACTATCGGTTTTGTGCTAGATGTAACTTACATTTTTGAAACATAATTTATGTCAGCGCTGCTGCTGAATAGGATATTGTCCAATATCTAAATATTCAATGAAGTTGTTGCATTGCAAAAAAACTTGCAAATAGCTTAGCAAGGACTGACTTTTTAAATGCAAGCCTTGCCAAACATCTATCTCCTTTACTGGGAGGAAAGGGTATTTTTGGATGGGGCTTGTGGTGTGTGTCCCCCATCCCAGCACGAAGGCGGATTCTACTAGAGAGCCAGTGTTTCAGAGCGGAGTAGTGGAAAACAGAGGGACTTTTCACCATCCTGCTCTGAAACACATGCTTCCTGCTGTAGTGGGGGGACACCCCAAGCAATCCCCCCACTGGGGCATTCACTTTGCTCCCGTTCCATTTTTTATGTCCTTTTTCCATTCTCGTGCAAGAATGGAACAAAGACATAAAAAATTGTCATGTCCCCTCCCATCCCTTCTGGTGCCTAGCACCCTTGCTTCCACAGAAGAAATAGGGCACTTTTGCAGCTCCCCATAGGGATCTCTCTCCCTCTCTGCCTTGCTTTTGAGAGCTATCCTTTTTGACAGCACGGGGACAGCGATTGCAATGGAGATGGATCTCAGCTCTCCCCGACTCTTTGGGCAACATGCAAGGGTGGAAGTGGGGTGGGGGTGTGGAGCTGATGTCTATTGTTTTCCATGTGTGCAAATGGGAAATCCCACTTGCGGGGATGGGGGGAAATTCCATTTCTCCCATGTGTGCAAATGGAAAGACCCAATTATGCAGATGTGAAAAATTCCATGGAAGGTTCCCAGTTCTGATTTTGTGCAAAAATGGGGCAGGGAACATAAAAAAAAATGACCCAATTGCAATCAGAGCTGGGAAGGGGGACACAGGCAGTGGCTTGGGCACGATTGTTTCTGCCACTTTTGTCAGGAGGCTTTGTAGGTGATGAGCTTAACCCAGGCTGGAGCACCAGACAATATGGTAAGCCACAGTGGTTAAAATAAACCTTACTGCAGACTGTGGCTTATCGGGGTGGCTTATTTTAAGCCACCATGGTTGGGGGAAATCGTGTGCTGACAACACAATAAGCCACTGCAGTTAATTCAGAAAAATAAATCCTTGTGGCTTAACATGTCATGCAAACCCAATCTTTTTCTCTCTACCTCCAATGGGGAAATTAAAAAGGCATGACTTCTCACAGCTATTCCTTCCTTTGTCCCTTCTTCGTTCTTCCTCTCCACAGCCTGCTGGAATGAGATCTCCAAATATTCCATGCAACAGATAGGGGATAGGGGAAGTGGGGGAAACTAAAGCAGTGGGAGGAGGGGGGTTGCCAGGAGAAGCCATGGCTGCTGTGTCTCCTGATTCAACAATGAATCAAAGGCATGAAGGAAATCTCTGGCATCCTTGTTTATGTAAAGGATAGTGAATCCCGATTCTCTGTTTCCCTTTTTATGAACTTTGTGTGATTAGACTGGTTTGTTATTGGGCACATTTATTAGCAAAGTAAAGATTAGCAAAGTGCTCTATCACTTTACGTGTAGTTTATCAACATAAATAATGATGGTGTTCTGTTTGTAGCACCTGGATGCTGGGTAAGACCACAGGAACCTTCGCCTACTAAGAGGTAGTCTTTGAACCAAGATGTCCTACTACTATGAAATCTGGAGCAGATGACTGAATCCAGGTGTCCTGAAGAAAAAAAAAATACCAAACAGAGCTTTACAACAACATCTCATTAAAAAAATATGCTGGAAAGGTGCTCTGTTATTAATGTTATATTCTTCATTCTGCAAAGTAGACTTGGCTTTAATGAAGCTGTTCACAGAGCTGAAATGAATTTCACATTTATGGAGTTTGAAGGCTGTGGAAGACTGTCAAGAGTGAAAAGTAATGCAAGAAGATGTATGGATCATTTTATAGAAGTGCAGGAATGAAAATCATATGGAGTCTGTGTGGGCATAGCCAAGTAAAAGAGTACTGAGGAATGAGTCACCGAAGTGTCTCCAATTTATTGGAGTCTGTGAATTGTTTATGCATAGTATGATAATACAGCAAATGGAAGAATCTAAATTTAAAAGAAACTGTAGTGGTTCTGTGAGAAGTAATCAAGTGCACTGAGGCCTATTGCCATGCTACTGAATTGTGCCTAAGGCATGTTGTTCATTAAGTAGCAAGTACAATTTGTATTGATGAACATTTAAATAAGTTTTTTCTAACTGAGGAATACTTGTAATTTGTAACTATGTAGTGTTCATGCCTAGAGGTTAATGTTTGAAAGTACAGAGCTTGATATACACTGTTCATGTCACAAGTATTGGAAGCAAAATACAGGGACCAATGCAACTTGAGGCTAAAATACTGCTCTAAGCTCCTTGGAGGAAGGGTTTGATAATTACAATAATGTCATGTTGTATACCTATTAAGGCCTGTAATATAGCTCTGGATACCAGAATTTGCCCTTCCAACAAGAGGTCTGTTAAAGCCCAAAACGAGTTAAAAGCCACGTTTTAAAAATTAGTTCTGGCACTAAACAAGAACAGTTTATAGAGCTAGCATACTTAGGAAGAATTGCACTGTGGACTTTAGGATTTCAGTGAATAACAGGATAGTAATTTCCCAATCTCCTTGAGTCAGAATAACATCCATGTAAAAAGGACTGTGGGCCAGTGAACAGACTGGGAGCATTTAAGGCTGCAGCATTGCTGAACCTAACCGGTGTGAATCTAACCAATTCCTTGGATGGGAGTTCTATGTAACAGCAGCATATAATTTTTAACAAACAAACAAACAAAAATCAAAGCCAAAGACAGGTTAAAGCAATGACATGGGTGGATGAGTCAGTTGCAAATGGTCTGGGAAGCAGGGTGATATCAGTGGTAGAAGGAACAAACAAATCTTGATTTAGGGATATCTCGTGATTGCTGATGCTACCGTACGTTTTAAGAACACATTCAACATCATGGATGGCAGCCATTATTTGCTTTCCAAGTTTGAAATAGGATTTGTGGAAAGAAGTATATTTCTCACCCTGCTCCAAAAACAAATATATTTATAGCCCCAATCTTTAAATGGCTGATAGTGGCAGAAGTATATAAAAATACAGGATTCGCTAAGGGAAAATTTATTTTGCTCAACTATTCCTTAAAGTTTTATTTTTATATTCTTTTATATTCTTTTCCACATTTCCATTCACTACTAGTGACAATTTTCATGTGACCATTCCGAAAGGTCAGTTCCGATATGATAGCTGCCACTAGAAACATGTCTCCATGGTGGCTGCTATAAAATACAGGAGCTGCTATCCACATAGATTGTCTCTCCATGCCCGGTGAGAAGTTCTTACACGTTGTAGCCACTTTGTGGAGCTACTGCCACAGAGAAGGCTTTCCATAAGAAAAGCAGGACTCAGAAAGGGTTTTGCAATATTACCTCTTGTTCTTCTCTTAACTGGAAGGGGAAAGGTAGATTTTGGGGGTGGGGAGTATATGTTTGTGGAATGCTGCTGCAACCACTGATGTATGGAATGGGCATGAATGTAATAAAGGAGAGGAACAAAAAATGTTAAGCAGTTTTGAGATACACTAGCTGCAAAAAAAATGTGTTCTCACATGGCTGGTCGAGCCCTATGAAATAAGAAGTCATTTTTAAATAGCCTTGGCTGCAATCTAGCTAGAATTAATCACTAAAGCTGCAATCTTAAACACACTTCTTAAGGAGTACTCCTGTACTGAGCATAAACCCCATTGAATTCATGGGTCTTATTTCTTGAGTAGACATGTATAGGATTGATGAATTTGCTTCATTGCTGGAATTCATATTCCACAAGAATATTTATTCATTTTTTTTACAGATTATTAATGCATTTATTTACTTATTTATTTATAGTGTTTTGTCAAATGCAGTATGCAGTCTATATGCCATAATGTAAAAATAAACAGTAGAAAACAATTAAAAACTAGTGGAACAAATAAAGAGTATAATAAAGCTTCAGTAAGAAAAGACCAAACAATATTAAGACCAATAGGAATTCGTTACATTTCTTATGAAATTAAAAATGTTTTTACCTGCTGCATAAAACCATGTAAAAAGGGAGGCTTCTATAGGCTTCTATAAGGAAAAGCTTCCACAACTATGGACCACTATGAAAAAGGGAGCCTGACCCAATGCTACAGGGTTTACCTCCATAAGGGATGCCCCAAAGTAGTTGTCTGCTTGATTCTTGCCCATCTGGGTTAATTACGTTAGGCTGGGAAAGAGAAACAGACTAGATCCTAGAAACTGTCTATGCCTTCTTGAGAGAGAGAGAGAGAGAGAGAGAGATGGCCCCTTTTTCTAACTTGAAAAATGTTATAATGAGTATGCATATATATCCTGTTTTCTAGATAAGACTGACTATCTGAGCCCATTTCAACCTAGCATTTAGCCTAGGAATGGGAAGGGAATGTCGCTCTGAGAGTGACAGGGGAGCACATCTCTGTTGGTTGTCCTGGACCTCTCTAGCATTCAATCAGTAGTGCAGTTAGATTATGGTCTTAGTGTCTTATACACACACTGGGTGGCTTCGCACCATGGCTTATTCTGCCCGCTCGACCCATGCGTCTGCCACCTAATTGCCATAATTACCCTCACTGGACATGGCTTGCCACAAATCACCTGCAACCCTAGAACAAGTCATGGGTTCTAGGGTGGATTGTAAACCACTCCCACAACCCACCTTTGCCCTGTTTGGATGTCATGACAAGCCATCTGGTGAGGGTATTTATTGTAACTAGGCGGTGCTGGATCTCCGCACACAGGGTCAGAAAAGTAAGCCACTGCAGCTTATCTTCCCTCCCCGATCATGCAAACCCAGTCATCCTCTTTAGATGGTAAGAGTAATCTGTATTACTTCACTTATTTCAAAATATGGTAAGCCATTCCTGCTGCATTTGGGGGCACCTACTGCTTATTCTGCTGAGTGGGGCCCTAGACTTTGCCCCAAAGTCCTACTCTGATGGCACAACTGATTTTGATACTATCAACATCCGTGGTATCTTTTCAGACTGACTGCTACAGGAATAGAGACACTATACTTCAGTGGTTCCATTTCTCTCGGATTGATCAGCTTCAGAAGGTGTTTCTGGAACATTGTTGCTCTGCTCCATGGCATTTGTGCTATGGGATTCTACAAGGTTTTATCTTGTCTTCCATGCTGTTTTGATGTATACATGAATACAATGGGAGAGATCATCTGTAGATTTGGGGTAAAAAAAAGTATCAATATGCTGATGACACAAAGTGCTGTCCATCTTTTTCAGGGGTGGTTGTGGGTGTCCTGAACATGTGTCTTGAGACAATATTGTGCTAGATAAGGACCAATAAACTGAAGCTCAGACCAGATAAGACCAAGGCAGGATCTACAGTACTGCTTTATAATGGTTTATAACGATTTTGACAACTGTTCAGGCCCAGAACATATTACATATACTGTTTTCAAACCGTTTTCAAAGTGTTATATCCTCCTTGGTGTAGAACTGGCCCCGAGGTACATTTAGTTAGGGTCATCATTGACCAAGAAATTTAGATCTGGTCTTGAATAGGATTGCACTCCCTGAGAAAGACCAGCTTCCCAGTTTGAATGTGCTATTAGATTTAGCTCTATTGAAAGATGTTTAGGGGGACTTTATACCTCATAGGAAATTTAACCAGCTTTGACTAATACTCCAGCTGCAATCATTATTGGAAAAATAGGAACTGGTCACAGTTATACATGCTCTCATGTCATCCATACTTCATTACCTCAATGTGTTCTACACAGGGCTTCCATTGAAGACTGTCTAGAACCTTCAGTTGGGTCAAATTATACAGATAATAGAGAGCATATCTCTACAATTCTTAAAAGCTTTCTGGGCTACCAATTTGTTTGAAGAAACAACTCAAAGTACTCTTGATCTTTAAAGCCCTCAACGGCCTGAGTCCAGGGTACTTGATGGATTGCCTGTTCCCATGTGAACCTGTCTGACCATCCTTTTAAAGGTCTTGCTCAGAGTACTTCATCTTCTGAAGTGAGATGGCAACAAAGAGCAGGGCTTTCTCAGTGGTAGTGTCTCAGTGAACTCCTTATCTCCGTTTTTTTAAAAAAAAAACTCATTCCTTAGCCTTGTCAGTGATAGTGGAACACAGGGAGTAAAAAAATCCTAACTTCACATATAAACTGATGGGGTCTGACCTGGCAGTGAGTAACCAGGAAAGATATCTTGGGGTTGTGGTGGATAAATACCAAAAATCAAGAAGTTGAATAAAATTTTAACATTAGCATTCCTGTTTCTTAGAACTTTTGGAGCTGAACCTAGACTTAGTCATGCTTAGAATAGATCCACTGAAATCAATGGAATTTAGCTAGTAATGACTAGCTTGTCTCATTATAACTTTCCTCTCATCCCACAACTTTCTCACCCTTTAAAAGCTAAAACATTCAGGTTAGTACATATGATAGGTTAATTTATGACTCATAATCGAAACATGTACTTCTATATTTATCCAACTAATTCCAGTTTGCATAGCTAGATTGCAGGTACATAATCACTGGTTACCAGACTTCAATGAAGTGGACTACTTTCAATCTTTCCTCTTGATTGGAGGAATCTTTCCTTGGTTTGGAATTATTTGTGTTAACTTATCCATGCTTGGCAGACCCCTTTCTAAAAACAAAACAAAATACCAGTCCTTTTCTGTTAGTGATTCAACCTGATAAAACTTATTTTATTTATTGAATTTTTATACCACCCAATAACCGAAGCTCCCTGGGCGGTTCACAAAAATTACAACCATAATTATTCAAAATATAAAACAACAGTATAAACATAGTACATAAGAACACAAGCAGAATAAAACCAAGCAGCAATATAGATTTCAAATACAAATTTAAAACAGCAAAGTTAAAAATTAGACTAATAAGCTTTTAAAATACTGGGAAAATAAAGAGGTCTTCACCTAGCGCCTAAAAGTATAATGTAGGTGCCAGGCGAACCTCTCTAGGGAGCTTTTCTCCATGGAATGATGTCTGGCCATAGCTGTTCTTCACACACAATTAAGTTGCAAAGCTCAGCGCTAGACAACAAAAGACTTTCTGCCCCTTATAGCTTCCCTAACTGGGAAATTTCAGGAGCAGTACTTTTTTATTAGCATTGTGATGAGTGCACTGTCATGCAAATCAGGTCACAGTGTGACCGTCAAGAATGGACACTCCCAACTGCTGAAACCATCTGAACTTCTTCACCATCAGAAACTTCACCTTGTCTATATTCAGTTAGTGATTGTTCATACTCATGGTTCCTTGTGTCATTTTTTTATGGTGAAAATATATTGACATCATGATACAATTAATAAAGAAGAAAATCTGTCAGGAAAACTGTTAGTGCCATCTTTGCTGCAATCTGCTCCTAATTCTGTAGACAGAATACGGAAGTTGTCTTGGTTGGATGCATCCCCATCTCTTGTCCTGATATGCTGTTATTAAAAAACAGATCTTACTATTTGGGAGGCCAGAGATTTTTAATTCAAAACAAATGATTTTATGTGGGTGAATGTAGTATGTTAGATACTCTGACACTATAACTCTTAGGAACCAGTTTTATTTTAGGAATGCAGTTTTCGTTGTTGTTGTTGTTGTTGTTAGTAGGATATGGGAACTGGGGCATCTGATATTTTGTCGGCACGGTTTATAAGGGAACCCAGCATACTCTGGTTTCTCTTCAGATTGTATAAATCTTTCGCCTATAAGGGAACCCATGTTTAATGAGGGGGGATTGATTAATTTCTGTTGACATTATTTTTGAATGGGCAGGTTTTGTTCCCACTGTGTCTTTTCAACAGTGAAATGGTCAGATTGGATTGACATTAGGGGCATGGACAATAGTTATATACAAACTGAAAGACACTATATTATCTTCCTACTTCATTCACATATTCAAGATTGTCCCTAATGTTCTGGTGGGTAGCAGGATTGTTTTTTCTTATTGCTTTTGTATTTGCATTAAAAATGTTAAGTTGCTAAAAACAACAACAGAGCAGGTGGAGTTTAAGCCCTATCCCCTAATTCCAGTTGTGAAAGGATTGAGATTTAGACTATAGAATTGTACATATTCAGAATAACCAGGACATACAAGATGGTTCTATTTGAGACTGTGATGAGAGACTGGATGCTAGAATGCTCCTTAATCTTGAAAACATAAGGGAGATAGACAACCAAAATATTTCTTCCCCTGCTAATATACTAACTTTCTACGTTCAGAGATATTTGAACAGTTAAGCACATAACCATGATGGATCAGACTACAGGTCCATCTAGTTCAGCAGTCAGCCACAATGGCTATACAGAAGCATACTGCAGTTGATGCTGGAGATACTATATAGAGCCTGCCATTATGACTAGCAGCCACTAATAACCTTATCCTCTATGAATTTGTCAAATTTTAAAGCCATCCAAATTGGTGATATCGAATCTATAGCTTAATGATGTGCTGTGTGAAGACGTATTTAGATCATCTTTAGGCTCAAATAGTACAGTCCAAACAGAGCTACACTACACAATTATTCTTCACATGTACTCAAGAGCACTCTGAGTAAATGTACAAAGAGCACTCAGCACAAGCTGAGAGACACTATATTCTCTTTGAAATTACTTCACATATTCACGGGTGCTGAGTCCCTAGAGTTGCTTCCATTGCAAGTCTCTTGTGTACTGCAAACAATTGCATGGAAGTGAAATATTCAACAGGTGAAGCATTCTCCATCACAGCATTTCCTCATGGCAGGAAAAGCTCTAGTGGTTAAATTTATGCCTGCCATGCAGATGGTAAGGGCAAAAGACTTATGCCAGAAAATAGTGCCAGATCTACAGAATTCTAACATTAGAAATGGGATCCAGCTTCACTTAGGCCTGGCTCAAATTAAACTTAGTGCTTAGGACAGATCAAAAGGAGGAGAGCATCCACTCAGGGTAAAAAAAAGGAAGAGAAGCAGGTTCTCAGGATGCTAAGATACTTTATTGTTCATGCCCAACGCGTTTCGGCCTATGTTGCTTTTTTAAGGCCTTCTTCAGGGGGCTGTAACATCAATAATACATTACATTATGTTTATGGGGATAACACATAACGTATCAGTTTAGGGGGTTAGTTAGGCATATTGCCTCAAAAGGCCTGTGCCCATATATAAGTTTCTCGATTTTTAAAAAAATTAATACAATATGAAGGCTCTTGGGCCTGTCCACATTATACATTAAAATTTCTATAAATCATATAAAAACATTTTGTGATGTAAAAACACTTTTAACAAAAGTTCAATATATTGGTTCTTACATGGTAAGAAATGCCTGCAGAAAACCCTTAACAGGATGAAAGTCTCCTATGATATTCACTGGCGACAGAGGAAATGCATTCATTCCAGGGCTTGCTTTTTATTATTCTAATTCATCTTTTCTCATTGTTGCATAATTCTTTTGTCATTTTTTTTGCTTTGCCATGTGTTTCCATGTGCAAATGATAAGTACAAGGTCTCACAATACATCATTATTGCTATCGTTATTCTTGTTATGTGGGAGTCACTGCAGGTAATTACTGAGTCACAGGAGTGGCAAAAATCCTAGATCTGAGTTTAAGCCACTGGGGTTTGGAGTTTTTAACTTTAGGATCCATTCCATTTCCTTTCTTAATAACAATTTGTTATCCTGTCTTTTCAATTTTTCGAGTGCCCAAAACTTTAAATCTGCAAAAGAATGATTTTGTGCCGAAAAATGATCTACTAAAGGAACACCTGATCTGTTGTTCTTTAAGTTGTTAAGGTGCTCTCCTATACGTTTTTTCAAAGGTCTAATTGTTTTGCCTATATAGATCTTTGGGCATTTGCACTGGATGGCATAGATGACAAAAGGGCTGTTACAGGTGGTAAAATGTTTGAGAAAATATCTTTGTTGATCAGATGGATTTTTGAATTCTGTGACTTTGAGGGTGTATTTGCAGTACCAGCAGTGTCCACAGGAATGGTGTCCTTTAGGCATGGAAGCACCTGTTAAAGAACTGGGTAAACTTCTACTGTGTTCTTTGTATTCACTCTTGATTAAAATATCTCTAATGTTCCTGGTTCTTTTAAAGGAGACCATGGTTTTTTTCTGGCACCCTGGGATGTGTTGGACAATGTGCCAATATCTCCTTATGCTTCCTTGCAGGTGATTTGTTATATGGTTCTATGTTACACTACAATTGATTCGTTCTGAGGCTGTTATATTATTTTTTGAGAAAAGCTCTGAATGTGGTTTAGCCTCAACCTTTTTCAGGCCTTGTGAAATACAACATCAGGATACCCTCTTTCTTTTAGCTGCATGGACAGTGTCTGTGATTCCTGTCTGAAATCTGATGTTTTGGAACAGTTACGTTTGCGCCTTAGAAATTGTCCATATGGGAGATTATTTCTTAAAGCGTGGGAGTAGGAGCTATCATATCTAAGATATCTAGAGACATCAGTGGGTTTTCTATAGATGGAGGTGATAAGATGTTCTCCCTCCTTCACTTTTAGATCTAGGAAATGAATTTCTCTAGTGTTAAATTGAATGTCAAATTTAATACTATAATTCTTGGAATTTATCCACAGTATAAACTGTTGTAGATCTTCCCTATCACCACGCCAAATAGAAAATACATAATCAATATATCTCAACCATATCAAAAGATGTTTTGCATATTGCCCCTCTGATGCGAAAAGTTATTTTTCATATTCTGCCATATACATATTGGCTACCTCTGGAGCCATGGGACGTCCCATGGCTACCCCCTTGATTTGCCAATAAAGTTTGTTGTAAAATTGGAAATAATTTTTGCATAAGGCTATTTCTGCAAGGGAGAGAAGAAAATGGGTAGGAGGGTGTTTCTCTGTTCTCTGGTCCAGTGTGTGTTGTATGACAGTTAGGGCATCCTGCTGGGGTCTTGTAGTTGGTGTAAAACTTCTAATTTATAATCTGTGCTGTTTTGAATCACAATAGATTATCCATTGTCAGCTTCTTTCATCACTATGGAGGAGTCATTAGTTAGGTCTAGCAGATTCTTTTTTTCTTCACGATTGATGTTATGCCAGGGGCGATTTGTTGTTTTTTAATTTTTCTCAAGGTCTTGCAATACTAGTCTTTCGAAGACTTGTATTACCGGCTCGGCTAGGGCAGGAGGCATAAATACACCCTCAAAGTCACAGAATTCAAAAATCCATCTGATCAACAAAGATATTTTCTCAAACATTTTACCGCCTGTAACAGCCCTTTTGTCATCTATGCCATCCAGTGCAAATGCCCAAAGATCTATATAGGCAAAACAATTAGACCTTTGAAAAAGGTATAGGAGAGCACCTCAGTAACTTAAAGAACAACAGATCAGGTGCTCCTTTAGTAGATCATTTTTCGGCACAAAATCATTCTTTTGCAGATTTAAAGTTTTGGGCACTCAAAAAATTGGAAAGACAGGATAACAAATTGTTATTAAGAAAGGAAATGGAATAGATCCTAAAGTTAAAAACTCTAAACTCAGATCTAGAATTTTTGCCACCCCATTCACTCAGTAATAACCTGCAGTGACTCCCACATGACAAGAATAACGATAGCAATAATGATATATTGTGAGACCTTGTACTTCTCATTTCCACATGGAAACACCTGACAAAGCAAAAAAAATGACAAAGAAAATGATGCAACAATGAGAAAAGATGAATTAGAATAATAAAAAGAGGGCCCTGGAATGATTGCATTTCCTCAGTCGCCAATGAATATCATCCCGCTAAGAGTTTTCTGTGGACATCTTTTACTAAGTAAGGACCAATATACTGAACTTTTGTTAAAAGTGTTTTTACATCACAAAATGTTTTTATGATTTATAGAAATTTTAATATATAATGTGGACAGGCCCAAGAGCCTTCATATTGTATTAATTTTTAAAAAATTGAGAAACTTATATATGGGCACAGGCCTTTTGAGGCAATATGCCTAACTAACCCCCTAAACTGATAACGTTATGTGTTATCCCCATAAACATAATGTATTCTTCAAAAAACAACATAGGCCGAAACGCGTTGAGCATGAACAATAAAGTATCTTAGCATTCTGAGAACCTGCTTCTCTTCCTTTTTTTACTGCTTAGGACAGATGCCATGAGAGGGGACTGTCCCAGACATTTTGCTGCCTGAGACAAAAGCCAAAATGGCACCTTCCCTCCCATACATCACACAAAAACCAGACTGATAACTGAATCTTATTTAGCAACCACAGCACCCTCCAGGGCAGCAGGCTAATTTAAGGAGGGCAGGGGAGGAACCTTGCCATGGCTCTCTACCCCTCACACATGTGCAGCCTAATGGTAGGGCCAGCCTGATGCATTTGCGTTACCATAGCTGGGAGTACCATTCACACAAGGGGGCCTTTGGGGTGTATCCTTTTTAGGCACAGTTGAACAGATTCCATATATTCGCGAGAAGGAATTGCAAAAAAAGAAAAGAAAAACAACCACCCTGGGCTTTCAGTGCATTTGTGTTGAATGTTTAACTTCAAAGAATCAGCAGAGGCAAGAAGTACTCCGGAAGAGTAATAATCACACTGAGATGCCCTTTCTCTGTTGTTTTCGGAGGTTGCTGCTAGAATGCGCCGATATACACGTGTGTGTTTTTGTTTGTGTGTATGAGAGAGAGAGGGGGGGGGGATTTAGCTTTCCCTTCCAGAGGGAAGTTGAGGCCAGCTGCCTCACTTTGGGCGGCCAAGGTTTGGGGAACTAGACGCTCGGGAGCTTCCTCGACATTAGCCGCTGAAACCGATGCCATGTCTCTCTTCTCCTCAGGCGGCCTCTCGTCCTCCCTGTATAGGTAGGGCCCCAACAGCGCGGGAAGGAGGCGCTCTCACCCGGCGGGTGGCGTGAGGGGAAGGCGGGCGGGCAGGCAGACAGAGGCGCCTGCGCGTCTCGGCGGGGCAGGCAGGAGCTCGTTGGAGGCGCCTCACGGAAGAGCGGGCGCTTCCTTAGTTGAGGCGGCTGGCCGACTGTTTGCCTGGTCGGGCGCCGGGCATGGCGGAGGCGGCGCTGCCAAGCTCAGGTAGGAACTCTTCGGGCATGGGTGCGGGGAGGCCATCTCCGCCGCCGGGGCCTGGCGAAAGCAAGCCGAGCCCGCGGTTGGGGGGTGGGGGGGTGGCGTGGGGTGGCGGGAGCCTCGTGCGACTGGACCGGGGTAGACCGGACCGGTAGGAGGCCGGGGCCCCGTCCCATGCCGCGGCCGGGAAAGCAGGCGAGCAACTCCGCTCTTCTACTTTTGCCTCTTCAAGTGCGCTTTTGCGCTGCCCGGCCACATGTCCCCCTCCCGGACAAAGGTGATACCGCCAAGGCCTTCAGGGAAGGGGACGGAGGTGGTCAAACGTCGTGGGGCGAGTTCATGCCTTGCTTCCTCGACTGCAGAGGGCGGTGGGGAAAGACAGGCAGCAGCGTCGCCAACTGCTGCTTTAATTGTTTTTTTTATGATGATGATGATGATGATTTGCTTGTTTGTTTACGCGCGCGCGCGCACACACGATCCACGACTTGTACACCGCCTCTTAGCTCGTTACCAAGGCGGTAAATGTTGCCTTAGCGAGAGGCGCTGGGAATCTGCGGTCGAAAACATTCCGGCTTGGGGTGGTGGTGGTGAAATCTTCCTTCTACCGCCTGCTCTGCTGTTGCTGCTGCTGCTGCTGCTGCAGTGCATCTTGCATCAACAGATGTGACGCTCATGCAATAGGGAAGAGGGGCATCTTGAACATCCAGTGCTAGCTGCAGCCCACGCTTCGATTGCAAGCGGGGCAGAAAACGCCGATACGGGGAAAGATTTTCACGCCGTTAAAATACCAAATTGCAGGTCCACTTGGCATTCGCTAAATCCATGAGCTAGTCTTTAGCCATAGTTCAAGTGCAGTAATTGATAAGATTGCTTCATATTGTCTGTTTGCACCGGAGATTGAAATTTGGTTACCTCGAGTCTGCAGATCCTAATTTCTGCACAAGGGCTGTTTTGAGAGTCATTAAAATATAATGCCCTTCCTCGTTTCCCTGATAATGAAATATTATGATAAGATTACTTGAAATGGAGGATATTTAAAATTAGATGGTTCTTTCTGCCCCATTTTCTAGAAGTGCAATTTGTAAACCGTGTTGTTTAAATAAATCGTATGTTTTAAAATGTATTTTACATAGAAATGGTAAAGAACTCCATTTTCTTTTTGTGTCCTAGCAATTTGTAAGTTCATTTTGCAAGGGTGAACGTGCAAGTGGTGATAGACCACCTGCATGTGTGATATTTTGGGACATTTCTAGTCCCAAGGTCAGAACTGGACGCAGTTAATTGAACTGAGTGATCTCAGCTGCGTTCTTGTGGGGAACTCTCACTACCCCCACCTCAGGCCTGCAAAAGTTGCTCCAGCCAGCCCATGATTACCTAACAGGGATCACCTTAGAGTTGCCTGGGGGAGGGGTACAGTTGCCCCTTGAGCTCCTCTTAGTTTTTGCTTTGCTTTTGCTTTGGACTCCGATTATTTATATCTTGGTGCTGTCCTATTTGAAGACCCATACAGACATTTAGGTAGCTTTGTTATTTTTTCCTTGAAGTATCGTACTCAAATATACTTTGATTCTTACGTGCCTATTATTTCCCTTTCCCAATAAACCTGCTACCTCTTATAAAATTGGTTGTCTGTGTAGCTTATTCTAAATTGCCTCAATACTAAATTGGATAATGCTACTGTTTAAGGTTTAAGAAGACTTAAAAATAGAAGGTGCTAATTTTGCTCCCCTATTTCCTAAGCCTTAGGGGTGTCCTGTAAGATCTGGGAATCCCTAGCTCAGCCCAGGTAGGTGTAAGAGGAGATTGCAGTCTACCTTGCTGGTTGGTGTTCAACCCAAGCAACATTTTGTCCTTGCCTATACTGCTGGGAGCTAGGGCAACTCTCTTCCTTCACACAAGCAATATTTTCTGGTTATTGGGAATAATGCTGCATCTTACTATCCAGTTGGCTTTGGTAATGCTAGTAATGCTTAATCTTTTTTCCAAGGGGACCAGTCAACGTAATTGTCTTTGGAACTAAAAATCATGTTAGCATGTTCTGCATTGTCTTCCAGCAGTTTTTCCTCCAAAGCCTGGAATCAAATCCCAGTGAGCTACACTTTTTTGACATAATTTGCCCCATTTAGTATTCCTTTGTTTTTCCTGACTAGGAAAATGGCTATTTCAGTATGTATGTTTTCCTTTTTCCTAGGTGTGTTAAATCCAGATGCAACTGACTTTATTCCAAGAGAGAGGCAAAAATTTAATCTAAACTGGAACAGTCAATCCAGATTGGAATTGGATCGGGATTCAAGCAGAAACATTAAACCACCCCCTGTTCAATCTAGGCACAGTAAATATGAAGGTTCTTCTGCAGATCAGCGTATTTTTTACAGCCCAGAGAACCAGCGTAGATATCCGCCAGATCCATCACTGTTCAATAGTATGGGCAAAACTAAGGGCCGCAACTTACATAGCCAGCGATGGCAGAGATCAAGGAATGATAGAACACATAGCAAAAACCAGGTAAAGCAAACGACTGCAGGTTGTTCAGAAAATCTTGCATGTTTAGATACTAGATTGGTTCCAGGGCGGAGGATGAATCCTAGAGAATACAGTGATTTCTCCTCAGACAGTGAAAAAGAAGCTGCTACTGTAGATAACAGAGGAGCAAAGCCAAAGAAGACATATTTGATGCATTCACGTGGAAGAGGATTGAAAGAAAAGGAGAAACATCCACCTGAAAGGGATAAAAGAATAGCCTCTAAATGGAAGGACAAGGCTTTTGAAAACATACCAGCAGTAGATCTGACTCAGTCAGACTCTTCTGAAACATCTTTTGGAAAAGCAGTGTCTGATGGCTTTTCCGACAATAGCATTGCACGGAAAAAGTACCCTTATGCAAATAGATATTTTAGAGAGCCTGCATGGAATAAAGAAACTGGCAAAAGGCAAGATACGTCCAGGAGTAAAAATACAAAACATGTTAAGAATGCATCCCTTCCACATCCTCCGAAAGAACGCAATAGTGAGAAGAGGAAAGAAACTGTGCTGCATGAAAGAGGTCCAAACTTTGTGAGTGTGACACAGACACAGCCATTGTGCGAAGCAGCTACACGTGATGGGAGAAAACCCCTCCTTCAAGAGGGATATAAAAGTAGGCGCTGGAAAAAGCAAAATGATGCACCAAAGAACAAGGAAACTCATACAGGTAAAATTTCCCAATTCTTAATCTATTTTGAAAGCCCAGTTGTTAATTCTGCTGTTGCTTCTGTAAAGTTGATTTTCTCTTGGTATTTTGTGTTATACAAAACGTCCAAAACTAGCTGTATTGTTAAGTACTTTGGAAGGATGTGTGGAAAAGAGATATAACTTATGATTGTGATGTTAGAATAAGCCCTCTGGATGAAGGAGCAAAAACATTATGGGCTATTAGGTGCCTAAGCTTTTAACTTTCTTCTTTTTTAATTGGATATGATGGATAAATAGTGGCCCTATTTGCTTTCCAAATAGTATATTAATGGTTTTTAAAATGTGTTCTGGTGAACCCTGTGGCTCCTTGGAAGCTTATCAAAGGTAATGCTAAGAAGCTTCTCTGAAAGACAACTTGCCCACCAAGAACAGATCTTCTCTGTGCAATGTCAAGCTGCCAGGAAGCTTTGGGTGCACACTCAGTTCATGTGGGGCAGTGGTGAGACCCAGTGGTCCTGGCTTTTCCATAATGCTTTGGAACAGGTCTAAAATTCTCTTCTGGATCCAGGGTTCTGTGGTGGGCATGCAGGATTCCCCAGTAGTTGAGTCAGTGTGTAATGTTAAGGGGTCCGTAATGATAGAATACTTCAAAACCAACATAGTATACGAATGAGACCATGCTCGCTTGGTAGTAACAAAATAAATTCTTGAAATGTAATGCCATGTTACTTGTAAAGGCGCTACACTAATATCGTAATGTCAGCAGCACTGCTGTGCGAAGTCCCTCAGCTTTGTTTACTGCTGTGCAGACTGGTGTTTTGGCACTGCCTACTGTTTGATAGCAATTACAACCACACTGCATATCTGAAACAGTACTTGCAGAAATCAGGACTCCTGCTGCAATGATGAAAAAGTGTGGATATTGAGATAAAAGGTGCCCTTTTTCAAATACTTGAAATATGTAATTACTTGCGAGTAGGACAGAATCAGCAACTATTTTTGTTTGAGGGCTACAGTGATAAAAAGGAGGGGTGGGTGGGACAAAATCACCTCCAAAATCAGCTGCCAAATATTATCACCAGTGTTGTTCATCCAAGCTCCCCTCTCCTGTGTTGAGTAAATGGTAGGGTCATATAATCTTCTGGAGCTATCATTTACTGATCTTATCTTAACAATGCTCTTGAATGTACTTGAGAAGGAATGATAGCATCTTTGAATACTAAGGGATTTATTCATTTAAAGGCATGTGGTAAATTATTCCCCTTGGGATTAAAATAGCATGCTGTCAGTTTTTTGCACCTCCTCCTGAGTAAATTTACCCAAGTGTTAGCAGCCTAATGTTTAATCTGCAACAGGAGGGAGGTTGCTTCTTTTTTGTGTACCCATCTCAGCAATTTGGAGCATAGGCCCTTTGCAAGGAATTATACTTCTGTTTATATACCCTTTGTCAATTGAAGTCACAAATGGAATTTTATTCACACATCTTGGTAAACACTAAGCCTTAAGGCAACCATAGGGAGAGAAGACAATTAGTAATCTTTAACCTTGTTTAGGAGGGGATGGGCAGCAAGCACCCTACCAGGGAGAATTTTGCAATCCCCCACCAGGTCCCCTCCCCTCTGCTGTGTGACTGGATTCCCAGTGATTCTTCTGGGAAACAAGGTGTGCAGACATGCGCTCCACTCAGCCTGCCAAATAGCTGTTTGGAGGGCTGGAGGGAGTGAAATTTTGTTTGGAATGGAGCCACACAGCCATTTGTGGTTGAGGCCCAGCTGCTTCCCTTTGTGGTGGCAACTGTGGCAGGCGAGAAATGCAGTCCAGTCAATCTGACATCCATCCCTGGGAAGCTTTTGGAGCAGATTATAAAGAAGTCAATCTGTAAGCACCTTGAAAACAATGCAGTTATTACTAGAAGCCAGCACGGATTTGTCAAGAACAAATCCTGTCAAACTAATCTGATCTCATTTTTTGATTGGCAAACCTCCCTTGTGGACTGTGGGAATGCTGTGGACATAATATATCTTGACTTCTGCAAAGCTTTTGACAAAGTGCCCCATAACATTCTGATTCACAAACTATCTAAAAGTGGGCTACATGGAACAACTGTTAGGTGGATCCACAGTTGGCTACAGAATCGGACTCAAAGAGTGCTTATCAATGGTACCTTCTCAAACTGGGAGGAAGTAACGAGCGGGGCATCACAGGGCTCAGCTCTAGGCCCAGCGCTCATCAACATTATTAATGATTTGGACAAGGAGGTGCAGGGAATGCTTATCAAATTTGCAGATGACACAAAATTGGATGGGATAGCTAATACCCTGGAAGACAGAAACAAACTTCAAAGTGATCTTGATAGGCTGGAGTGCTGGGCTGAAAACAACAGAATGAAATTTAATAGGGATAAATGCCAGGTTCTACACCTACGAAAAAGAAACCAAATGCACAGTTACAAGATAGGGGATGCTTGTCTCAACAGTACTACAAGCGAGAAGAATCTTGGAATTGTCGTAGATCATAAGCTGAATATGAACCAACAGTGTGATGTGGCTGCAAAAAAAGCAAATGCTATTTTGGGCTGTATTAATAGAAGTATAGCTTCCAAATCGTGTGAGGTACTGGTTCCCCTCTATTCGGCACTGGTTAGGCTCCATCTTGAGTACTGCGTCCGGTTCTGGGCACCACACTTCAAGAAGAATGCAGACAAACTGGAGCATGTTCAGAGGAGGGCAATGAGGATGATCAGGGGTCTGGAAACAGAGCCCTATGAGGAGAGACTGAAAGAACTGGGCATGTTTAGCCTAGAGAAGAGAAGATTGAGGGGAGACATGATAGCCCTCTTCAAACAGAAGAGCGCCAGGATCTCTTCTCAATCCTGGAGTGCATGATGCAGAATAATGGGCTCATGTTACAGGAAGTCAGATTCCGGCTAGACATCAGGAAAACTTCCTGACTGTTAGAACAGTATGACAATAGAACCAATTACCAAGGGAGGCCGTGGGCTCTCCCACATTAGAGGCATTTAAGAAGCAACTGGACAGCCATCTGTCAGGCATTCTTTAAGGTGGATTCCTGCATTGAGCAGGAGGTTGGACTCGATGGCCTTATAGGCCCCTTCAAATGCTGCTTTTCTATGATTCCTCAGAGGGTTCCAGGGGAGTCAATACAGCCTCCCCCAACCCTCTGCAGAAGCCCACCTCTGCTATATAAGGTTGAAATAGATGTTAAGCAGACTGCAGATAAAGTACTGCAGATAACGTATTCCACAGGTTGTCAATCGCGGATAATGATAACACTGCGTGTGCACAGTATTTTTCGGAAAATTTTGAATTGGAGACTTTTCTGGGGGGGGGGAATACATAAGGGCATTTGCATAGGAAAAATGTCTCTTTATTGGGAAAAAAAATCAGTGCAAATTAGTGTGATTTGCATGTGGTCATTTGCATAGGAAAATGTGCAATTTGCATCAACAAATGTTCTGATGCCGTAGGGCAAGAGTGGGTAACTTGTAGAACTCCAGAAATTTTGGTGTACAACTCCCATCACCTGTCACCATTGGCTATGCTGATTAGAGTTGATGTGAGTTGAAGTCCAAAGTTGCCTATCCCTGTCCTAGAGAGATCTAATTTGGCTTTTAAAAAAGTACTTTTTATGTTACATTTTGTTCCAAAACACCGTAAGTATTTGACCTGAAATATTTAAGGGGGGAAATGCACACTTAATGTGATTTAAATGTTATTTTATTGGAATACTTCTAAAACTGTAAATACAATAAATAGCATGTATTTCCCTTACATTATTTAAATGTAAGACGAAAAAGGTACTGAAAACAGTAGATAACAGTATTTTTAGCAACCCAAAGAACTATGCATCATATACTGAAACCACTCATCTGTTTCATTAGAGGTTCAACTCTCTTCCTCTAAGCTTGTTGGTGCACCTTCCGTTATGCTGTCACTATTTTATACACATGTGTATATATATATATATATATATATATAGTCTCACATACTTGCTTAGGATAATCATCTGAAAAACATTAATTAAAACTTTGATACTACCAAGCTTGCTTAGTATTGTATTTCCAGTTGGCATACATTCATTTTTATTTATGAAAATAAATAAAATAAGAATAAAAAAATTATGAATTTATGAAAAATGTCTGTGGTAAAATAAAGCACTGGGGGAAAAAATCAGTTTAGAAAAATGTCAACCCCACATCACTGCATGGACACAGGACAACATGTGTGTGGAATACTGGTGCTTTAGCCTTGACCTGAATTTCCTCCCTAAACACTTTGAAATATTTGCTTAGAATAAAATCACATCTCATTAAAACTGAAATTAACTGCACAGAAGTTTTTGAGGCAGAAAAGGAATTTTTTTTATGACTTCTATCCTGTTTTATATTCTATACATGTGTGTACTTGTAATACATATATAATGGTCTGATCCCTTCTCAGGGTTAGCACATATCAGCCCATTGATTTCAGTGGGCTTTGAATCCCTTCAACATCTGCTAAAATTTAAAATAACATCAACAAAGGATCTTGTCCCCTCAGATGGATGGAATGAATGGTGAAAATGTTTGATGTTGAATAAATAAACAGACCTGGAGTGGTGGGGAGATGCTTATGCAAGATGAGATTAAAGGAACATATCCATATCATACATGGTTTGGTACTGCAGTCAACAGCTTTGTTGTGTCACAATAAATTTTAGTCTTTAATATGCGTTTATTGCAACAAGCTAACATAGCTACTTTTGATCTTTTGGTCTTGGAATAATGTTTGTGTATATGTACTGAAATCTCTCTCTTAGGGTCTCTGATAGAGCAGCTTACCTCAGAAAAATATGAATGTATGGTATGTTGTGAGGTGATCCGTGTGGTGGCCCCAGTGTGGAGCTGTCAAAACTGCTACCATGTATTTCACTTGAGCTGTATTAAGAAGTGGGCAAGATCACCAGCAGCACAGACTGAAGGTTAGTATTTCCTCCTCCTTGCTTAATGTATTTAGAAAATTACAATGTTAGAACTACTTGTTTATCTTCTTTCAGGTAGTCTTAAGATGTCTTGTAATGCCTCTTGTAAATTGTAATGCTTCAAATAATTTTATGCTCAAGAAATTTATTTGTCAGACTTTTTCAAGACACGTTTCTAGCATTGTATTACTTAATGTGATCAAATATATTCTAATATAAGTTGAGGATCTTAAAAAATCCAAACTTTTATTTTGCAGATGGCAACTGTGGTTGGCGATGCCCTGCTTGCCAAAATGTTTCATCCCAAGTTCCTAATATTTATACCTGTTTCTGTGGTGAGTGTCTTTCATATTTAGAATACCTTGCCATTATTACTTGATGAAGATTTGACATGTTTTGAAAATCTCAGCAATTCGGAAAGTGTTCTCTTGTTAGGAAAATTAACATTTTAACCTTAGCATTATGAATCTTTCAGTACATTTGCAATTTGAATATGAATATTACTAATCTCTACTAAAAATGTAAAATTTCTGAAAAATTTGAGGCCATGAGGGGAAAACTTCGTTTGTTTGTTGTTTTGAAAACGGAAATGTTGAGGGAAATTGAAAAATAAGCAATACTTTTTCTTTTGTTTAGCACTCTTTACAGATCTAAAGTCACTTTGTTGCTTTGAACACCCTTCCCCAACCGGGTGTCCTCAGATATTTTGGGCTTCATGTCCTCTCAGCCAGCATGGTCAATGGTCAGGAATGCTGGCCATTCTAGTCCAGAACATCTGTAAGACACCAGGTTATGGAAGGCTGTTTTAGGAATGTGAAGCAGCCTTCATGTTCCTAAAGTTATATTGTGTATAACTTGGTTTGGTCATAAAATTATCAGTATATTTGAAAACTTTAAAACATGAACTCAATAAATTTGTAATTCTTGTCAGAATAAAATATACTTTTAAAATTTAATATACCAAACATGTTTATTTTTATGAGCAAATCAAGTTATATGCAACATATTTTCAGTTCCTAGTTTGTCTGACCAGAGGGAACTTCAGCAAGGAGTCCCTAAAATTTCTGAATCATTCTAGAAGACAGAAGAAATAGGAATTCCGCAGCTACCTGCATTTCCTGAAAAACTTTTCTGGAGGACCAAGGAGTACCTTCTGAACAATGTGAGATGGGCCTGTGAAGGACTGCTTGGGGAGAGCATAATTGCCCCAAAGTGAATGGACGTCTGCCTGATTTGGGGTGATTTTCCCTCATCAACCTCCCACACCTCATCTCACATTGTTCAGGAAGGTCCTGTGACTTCCCTCCTATAAACTTTCTGTGCCATTTTGCTGTTCAATGCCTGTTTTGTGGTGTAAGTATTTGTACTGTTTTAATAATGTTTGTGGTTTAAAGATGTATTTGCTGTGTGTACGGCTGGAACAAGGTTGGTAAGTAGTAATTCTAGTGGGAGGGGGAGTGAGTGACCAGTATGTGAGAGTGAATGCTGATTGGCTGGTGGTTCAAAGGTTAAGATTGGTAAATAGCATAAATATATGCTATTTACATTTATTTGTTTATCTATCTATCCATCTATCTAAAATAGATTCCAGAGCAATGAACATAGGTATAAAACAGTAAAAAGATTAAAACAGCACATTAAAATTGTTCAATTTAAAACAATACCAATAGTGGCTGGTCAGTTAAGGAATGCTTCCTTGAAAAGAGCTGTTTTCAGGAGGCACTGGAAGCAGCACAGTGTTGGCACCTGCCTGACCTTCAGGGACAGGGAGTCCCAAAGAAAAGGGGCTGCCACACTAAAGGTTCTTCCTCTTGTGAACTCCATTCTGGCCCTAGGTCCATGTGGAACCACCAGGAGCATGCCCTCTAATGACCTCAGTGACTGGGCAGGTTGGTAAGTGAGAAGGCGCTTTCCCAAGTATTCTGGACCCAAGTTGTTTAGGGCATTGTACACTAGAACCAAAACCTTAAACCTGGCCCAGTAGTCAAAAGGCAGCCAGTGCCGTTACATGCTGAAAAGGGGCAGCTCCCTACAATAGCTGAGCTGCTGCGTTCTGTACTAGCTCCAGCTTCCGGAGCAGCCTTAAGGGCAGCCCCACAGACCACATTGCAGTAATCCGGTCTTGAGGTTACTAACATCTGTAGCAGTGTGGCCAAACTATCCCAGTCCAGAATAAGCTATAGGCGGTGAGCCAGCTGAAACTGGTATAAGGCACTCAGAGCTGCCATGGCCGCTTGGGCCTCCAGCGACAATGATGGGTCTAGGAGTCCCCGCAAACTACAAAGCTGATCTTTTAGAGGGAGTGCAACCCCATCCAGAACAGGGAATGAGCCTATCTCCTGGTCTCGGGAACCACTCACAGGGCTTCCATCTTGCCAGGATTCAGCTTCAGTTTATTGGTCCTCATCCAGCCCATTGCTAAGTTTAGGCGCTGATCCAGAACTTGCACAGCCTCTCCTGATTCAGATGTCGCATGGAGGTAGAGGTCTGGGTCATCAGATGGCACTTTGCTCCAAATCCTGTAAAGACCACTCTCACAGCTTATGTAGATGTTAAACAACATTGGGTGCAAGATAGTGCCCTGCGGTACACTGTAGCTCAATTGTCAAAGGGGCGAGGAATGGTCACACAAGGTTACCCTCTGAAATTGACCCTGCAGGTAGGACTAAAACCACTTTAACACAGTGCCTCCAATGCCCATTCCATGGAGTCAGTCCAAGAGGATACTATGGGCAATGGTATCAATAGCTGATTAGAGAACGTGCAGAATTAACAGGGTTGCACTCCTGCTGTCCCTGTCTTAATAAAGGTCACAGTGAGTCCCTGAGGAGATCAGGGCCCCATTCGCTGGGGAGAGTGTTAACCCCTGAACCACTCAAAAGAGCTCTGATGGATGGCTACTTGAAAGTGCGACAGAAGCAGTAAGCCTTCTTTGCTGCCTGCACCACCATGCAATAGGCACAATTATGTGCTCTAAAGCATGCTCAGTCATCTTTGCCTTGAGTCTTGCACCATTTGCACTCTGGTCAACATCCAGCCTGCTTCATTGATCGCACATGTATAAACATCTCTCTCTCATGCACACAAACTTGCACACCCCAATAATTTATATACCCATGAAAACATTTCATTTGGTTGTCTAAATAAATATTTCAGTAGTTGCTGATTAGGCACATCATGGAATTTAATATCTAAATATGGGTCACTAAGAGATTGCTCTAGCTTCGAAGCAATAATATCAGATGGGGTACATAAGGGATCTCTTAAGTAACTTCTATAAAATTATAGTTAACCTTAATATGGTAAGAAACACCTATTTAACCAAATGGGAAAATGATTTAAGAAGGCAAATTACCCAATAAATTTGGGATTGGATTAGAGAACATAACCCAAAGAATACACTGTATGAATTTTAAGAGCACTTATATATTACTTTTTTGATGGTGCTTAACACTAGGGCTGTGCACAGCTCCCCGGCTCACCTCAGAAGCTGTTTCGGAGCCTCTGAATCAGCCCTGATTTGGCTCGGGGTGATTTGGGGCTGGGCCACCTTGGTTCGAAATTGAAGCAATGTTGGCTTCCCGAATTGGGTCAGCTCTTGTGAGTTCCTGGGCGCCAGCTATGCAGCAGCCGCCCAAGGAAGCCAGGCTCAAGGCCTACCTGTTCACCTCCCTTGCTTCACACTTACCCCTGAACCTGGAGCCATCATTCGCCGGGTTTACTTTTGCTGTCCGTCCTTCTCCATTAGAGTCACAATTTAAAAATAATATGGGGACTCTTTCATTTTCATAGTTCTACAGCTGCAAACTATGGCAATGGACCTTTCCTTACTTGTTGACCATAGATCTATGAAAATTTGGACCCCCCATCTTACTTTTAAATCTCAGCTCTAATGGAGAAGGATGGATGGCAAAGTTAAGACCTTGCGGCTGCGGTTCCAGGTTTGGGGGGTGAACAGGGAAGGAGGGAAGTCAAATGGACTCATGGACTGCCTCACGTTGGCTTTCCGGATGGGCGGGGGGGAACAACCCACCACCGCCCCAAATTGGCCTGAGCCACTTCAGACACAATCTGATTCACCTTGGGGTGCATCAGGCTGAACTGGTAGCGCCTCTTATTCAGGCTGAAGTGGACCGAATCGGCCCACTTCGGCTGAGATTTGGGGGTTTGGCCTGAGGTGGTGCACAGCCCTACTTAACACCAGTCAGGTCTAGTAAAATCTATAGGTAAGTAGAGAATAGGTGTTGGGTATGTGGTTCCAGTGGAGCAAACACACCATGTATTTTTGTCCTGCCCCAAATAGTATTATTTTAGAATGGAGATGGTAAGGAATAGAATTATGAAAATTGTAGGGTTTGAGCATTCTTTAGACCCATTGATATTTTTGTTTGGATATGTTAAAGATGCAGTTCCAATTGATGATGTAGAAATGACTATATGCTGTCGGGATTACAATGAGCTACAGGTGGAAAAGAGTTAATCCTCCAACAATTGGTGATTGGTATATGAAGGTTTGGGATATGACCTCAATGATAAAATTAACTAAAATGATTAGAGTCAGAGTGGGAGAATCAGTAAATAATTTCTTTGTCTCTTTATTTTATATTGGAACAAAGTTCAGGATTCAGTACAATCTTATTTCCTAATCTATGTTAGGAGCAATTTAACTGCTTTGAGTTTGATTATGTTTATAACTCTTCTTTGTTAGCATTTGTATTTATGAATCAATGTAAGATGCAGTGTTTTCCTTTATTTACTAGGAGTTTTCTCTGTAATAACAAAAGAATAAAAAAATAAAATTATTTTTTAAAAAGTATTTTAATGAAATATACCTGCACCATTTGATATGGACTACAGTCATCTTGCCCACTATGGAAACATTCAGCATCTAAAGCATACTCTGATGGAATGACATATGTGACAGTCAACCAGAAAGCTTTGGCTAGTGGGAGATATGGAAATGGAATAAATAAATAAAATAAATAATAAATATTATATGTCTTTAATAGCTGATGTGTGTTGAATTAGACTATGATGGGGAGGAGTGAGTAAGGGTGTGTGTGCGTGTGTGTGTGTGTGTTGTAGGCTAAGCTTGTAAGAACCATGTAAACCTGAATAGTATTTGTGGGTACACAGTGAAGTTTTGTGTATTGATGCATATATTTATATTAATTGATGCATATATGTATATATAGTAAGCGTACTGGGGAAAGAGAGAAGAAAAGGGTGATTCTAATTGAGTGTTGCAAGGATGTTATCTGGACATTTGATCATGCCTTTTACCATCCTAACGTAAGTTAGTTAAATCTATTGTAAAATGTGAAAAGTTTGATTTAAAATTTTCCCCATTAAAAAGAAGTAAAAAATTGGAATCTTTGAATTTTAACTATAGCTCTATCTTTTTGTTTTTTGTTTTATTGTGGAAAATATATGAACATTTTCTGTATTGGATTACTTCTCCAGGTAGGGTAAAAAATCCTGAGTGGAATAGAAATGAAATTCCACATAGTTGTGGAGAGCTCTGTAGAAAAAGAAGATCAGCTCAAGACTGTCCTCATTTATGTAACATGTAAGTATATATTTTTTAATGTGAAGTGGACTAGATGACATGCCTGAATTCTTCAAAACTTTGCCGGTTAGGGAAAGAAAGGAGCATATGTCTTAGGGGTTTTATAACTTCAATCATTTGTATATTTATCCCTAGACAAGTTTTTCAAGTTTTTAATAAGAGACCATAAGCAGGACTCCCTAAGGTTGGTGAAGATGTTGATGGTATGGAATATTTAAGGGCATAGTTGCAGGGTCATATACTTTCCCCCCCAAGCCCCTTTCTTTTGCAGTGTGAATTTCCTCTGCCTTTTTCCTGTTAGCTTTTACTATGGGTAAAATGGACACTGCATTTTAGACTGACTAGAAGATCACAGGTGACTTTCACTCTGAAATGAAGGAGGAGGCAATGCCTTCACCTCTTTCCAAGCTTTTAACCATAAGGATGTGCGTGTGTTCCTCCTCATGTTCTGTGCGCTAGGCATAGCGTATGGCATCTTGAGAATCTTGATTTTCATTTCGATGGCAGAAACTCTGCAACTATGAGGCAATGCAAATATGCATGTTGTGTGGACAAACCTCAGGCTGAAACTCAGGCAGAGAGGTTTCAATGCCCTGTTCATTTTCTTGTTTCTCCTGCTGTCGTTTTGCTGCTACTGTGTACTATCCTTTTCATGCCTTTTTTCCTGAACTTTGTACCACTGCAGTTATGCCAAGAAAACGCATAGTTCTTTGAACACCTGAACCTTGGCAGCAAAATCAATTTTACAAAGTAAACGTACATGCATGTTTGCCCAATGATTTTTCATAAATGTGCAGAATTGAGATTTTGGCTCAGTTCACACAATGCATTTCTCTGCACAGTGTGAAAACTCCACTCAACAGTTGAGTTTGTAGGGGGTACTCTCCACACAGCATGTTCTAACTCCACCGTTGTGTGACTGTGGGCTCCTGCGGAGTTGAGAAAAAGTCAACGCGGTGTTTGATTGACAGTTCCCCGCCCTCTCTCCTCCCCCAGTCCTCTCAATGGTATCCCATCAGCCATTGCTGCAAAAAAACAATCCCGGCAGCTCTCCTAGAGCAGCTGTCCTTCCTTTCGTCACTCTAGCCAGTGGAAAAAGTCCACTCAGTGCAACAGGAAACTCCACGGAGCCCTCCGGACAACATGGATCACAACCGTTGTGCAGGAACTCCTGAGCCTTTATCTGCACATGGTTCACATGTATTGTTAGATATAAAGTGTTTCGTATCAGCAACACTTTAGCCATTGTAGTTACTAAATCCTGTTTGTATTAAATACATTAGGGGAGCAATCTTACGCAGGTTTAGACAGGGAAAAAAAGCCCTACAACTCCCAGTGTGGCTGGATGAGGATTGCTGGGAGTTGTAGGACTTTTTTCTAAATATGCATAGGATTGTGCCCTAGCACATTAATTATAGTATGTGAGAATATTTGCTAGCTTTTATGAATAAGATTAAAAGGAAAATGTTGTGAATGTTAAAGTTAAGTACTTTTTATTTTTTAGTCTCTGTCATCCAGGACCTTGCCCATCATGTCCTGCCTTTATGACCAAAAAATGTGAATGTGGACGCACCAGGTGAGATCCTTTCTAGATTTTGGTGGGTTTTTTTACAAAGTAATTATTTAGAAGTGGTTTTCATCACATTGAAGAGATAAAAATTAAAATAATATTTTAAAATATAACATGGTCAACTTTGGGAAATTGGCGAGATCTTCCTAATGATCTTATAGTCTCCTAGACTATATGCAGATATGCCTGTACAGTTGACTTGCTTTGTGTAGTTCCCACATATGGATTGCAGCCAGTGCTTTTAGTGATTGCCGATCTGTTACCAAAATTGGAAATCCTAAAAGTATGCTGTTGTGGATTAAAAACAACGTTACCTGGAAAATACGCATGGAAGTGTATTAATATATTAACATTTTATGAACTTTCAGTGTGATATTGTAATTGTAAGCCAGTGTAGGTGTTTTATGTATGCACAGGTGAATACAACTGCCATAGGGTCTACAGCTAAACCCACATCAGAAATAGATGCCACCCTCTCTGTTGTGATTGCTTAGCAATTGCATCCTGCCTTTATGATGAACACCACAAATAACTCTTCCTGTTATGACTAATTGTGCCCCTGCTGTGTGAGATCCCCATCAAGTTAGAATTCAGCTTTAGCCAGACAATTCACAATTTAGGAATAGTTCTGATACAGCTGAGAAAACAGACCACAATTTCTGGGATGACCCCTCAAGTTTTGTTTTTTCACAGCTGATGATGATACGGAAAATGAAGATGCCACAATTTGGCTTTTTTATTGTTTCTTTTTACCAGTTGTTCATAGGGTGTGTTTTCTCAGGTTTTCCCTGGAATGAAACTTTGTGCTTTCATTAAAACTAAGAAAAATAATGAAAGGTAACTATTGTAAGGCCTTTAGGCTCAGGTTTTCAAATTTTTGTTGCTTTTTATATATAATAGTATGGTGTGTAATCATTTTGTATATGATTACAATGCAGAGTTTTAGATTAGCTGTGCTTTTGAAATTGCATTATACCCTGCCTTAATTACCTTAATTTATAGCAGACTAGTGTTAATGATATAGCCTTTGTTCGTTATAGAATATATGTGCGCAAATTTACCTTGCACCTTTACAAAAATTATCTAAAGCATATTGTTTATGTGAAAAAGGACATGCAGGATTTTTGTATGAGATGTTAAATCATAAAGAGTAAAACCGCATGAGTGTCACAGAATGGGGCTCACATTACAACTCAGATCTTGGTTCAGGGGGGAAAATACGTTTCATGTTATGGCTTAAGCTAGGATGGGAGGGCTAAAAGAAAAACTGAGGTTAAGTCCATGTATCACTTTCTTAACACTGGGGCCAATTTATCCTAAAGATTAATGGATTGGATACAGATTTTGCATTCTGTAAGCAGAAGGACTCCTATCTGTGGAAGGCGTTCTGCTAGCAGAAGGGAAGAGGCAACTTTTGCAAATTTCCCCCACCCTTTGGAGATGATTTTCAGAGAGTGCAAGCAGCTGCAGAGAGGGGGGGAATTGACAAATGTCACTTCCCCCACCCCCTTTCCCATAAGCAGCAATTGTTTGGTGGTTTCCTGTCTTTTGTGCAGTTCCCCCCCCCCCCCATTCTAAAATGTTGAAATGGGGCTTAATTACTGGTAGTAAGACCTTAAAGCTAAACTATCCTAGTATTTTGACCTCACCCCTTTTGTCTTTGGCCCTGACTCCTTTTGTGTTCAGCCCACTCACCACTGGAATGCAGCCCCCAAGAGCTTCTCCATAATGGGATTTTGCCCTCAGGCTGAAAGAGGTTCTGCATACTGCCCTAGGACTCTGAGGACGCAAAGTAGTTAACTCAAAACTGTCACCGTCCTGGGTGAACCAGACATGTTCCTTGGTTGCTGTAAAATACAAGCAGATATAATCTAGGCAATCTTTATATTAACAAAGTTTAGAGATAAATTTAGATGCTGTGTTAAGTAAGAGCCAGTAGAAGCCAAATTGTGTAATTTTTCCTAGTAGTTTAAGAGTGATGAACCCTCAGCTTAAGGTAATGTAAAATCCACTTCCTCCAGTATGTGGTCCTGCTGCGGAACAGCTAAATTTGGGATTACCCAAATCATACAAAAAACAAATACGTCTGAGTTAGCCATAAGAAATGTTCCAAAATCTACATAGTGTAATGCTTTTATTAGCTCAACTCAAAGATCACCCAAAATTTGGAAGCTTGTGAGATCTCCAGATCTTTTCATTAGGCAAGATGTTAGAGAAAGGTGGGGGAAGGCTGACTGGTTTCCTTACAAAGAATAGAATCAAATATATAGTAAAGAACTTATGAAAGTAATTTACAAAGTCATTTAGATTCAGCTTTTTACTTTGTAAACTGCTAAAACTCAGGGCAAGATGTCTAGTTGCAACGGGTCTCAAACGTGTTGTTTCCCTTAGTAACAAAGCTAGAATCCAATCAGATAATCCCCTTTATTTCTATGACTTGGGAGAGAAACTGCATCCTCTTTATAAAACAAACAGTTCATGCACAATTGTCCCATAGCCTGACATGTTGTGAGGGGGCAGGGAATCAATGCCAAACTCCAGAAATTAAATACGCATAGCCTTATATATCTAAAGTTATTTCATTTTATCAAACATAAATAACATGTAATGTTATGGCGTTAAGCCTAGTACTTTTTGGTTATTCCATTGCCTTTTGCACTCATTGGTCGGAAGGAATACGATTGTTAGTTTTCCCCTTTTATCTCCACATGGCAGGGGGCTACTGGATTATTATTTTTAATAGAAAAGTAGAAAATTGGATGGAGGGGCTGTCCCCTTTATGGCTATGATATAGATCAGAGGTAGGCAGAAAGTAGATCTCCAGATATTTTGGACTTCAACTCCTAGCATTCCTGATCATGGGCTATGCTGGCAGGGGCTTGTAGGAGTTGAAGTCCTAAACATCTGGAGATCTAACTTGTGCCCATCACAGTGACAAAATGCATCTGGTACCTTTGGATTAATCAGTCAACACATGCCATTTTAAATTGTTCAGACTTAATTTAGCATATAGATTTGGTGATACTGGAAAGGACCAGGGAGGAGGAAGAAATCAGATGTTTCCTGCAGTATTCCTGTCTACCAGGAAACATCAAATTAAATATCCAATTATATCATGTCAGTTTTACAAACTGCCTTCTGAGATTTTGCTGAATCCCTTGAAGATGTATTAACCAAAAATGCTACATTTAGTCCTTGTTTGCTTAAATGCCTTTTGGATTACTTCACAGATGAGAAATGAAACCAAATATTCCAAATCTTTTCTCTTGGATAATGTATGCCTAACTGTGTCAGCGATAAATGCTTATTTACAGGTATACTAAACTCAGATGTACTGTAACAAATCTGTATCTGAGAAAGGGTCAATGGCTATTTTTCCAATCAAAATAATCTGCTTCTTTAAAGTTAAATTTTGGTATAACCTGCTGTGTGCTGCTACAACTATGTGATTGTAAATAATAGTTTTACATTTTCAGATGGTGCCTAAGTACATATTTTAATACACACTAATAAAGTGGTGCTAGAAGCATTTTTCCAAGTTAAATAAAGTTCCCTATGGTTTTCACTTTTATGAAAATATTCTCCTTAATTTGGCAAAACCCTCAACAGAGTATATATCAAAACCTTAAGGGAGTTTCTTGATTCTTAATATTAACAGCCCTTTTCTAAATATATGCAATAACACTGAGGGAATGTGGGTGATGGGCAAAAATATAAATACAAAATTCTAATCTGTTCAGCTGTAGCTGATGACTAATTAGATTTTCTTCTACAGCCATTCAGTTCGCTGTGGACATTCTACTGCAATACCGTGTACTAATATATGTGGGAACGTTTTGAATTGTGGTAAACATAACTGTACCCAAATATGTCATTCTGGAAAATGCCAGCCATGTGAATTGACTGTAAAACAAGGTAAGAAATGGCATGCAAGCTTTTCTATTTTTTTAATACTTCTTGTACGAAATTTAATTGCCAATAAAATCTAAAATTTATAGGTTCTTCTTCGAGGTCTCTGTGCATCACACATATGGGCTCTGTGCCTGCGCGGAGCTCAGATCGGTTGAAAGGCGCAGAGCCCATATGTGTGAATGCACAGATGACCACTCAAAGAACCACAGTTACAGGTAATCAACCTGTCCTTATCACTGATTATGTAGGATGGATATTTTTCAGAATTATGTTCTTAAACAGGAGCTTTTGAGCCATAGCAAGCAAGAATTTCGGGTTCAGCCTCTTCTATACCCCTTTCCCTGATTGCTGTTCAGAGCTAGTGATGTGGGATAACAAATATAGCAGCAACAGGGCCAGGGGTGATTTCTTATTAAGGATGGAGGGGTGATGCACTGCCACCAAAGCTCAGTCTCCCTTCCCCCAGAGAGAGCATGTCACTTACTGGCTCAGTTCAGACAACATGTTTCTTGACAGTGGTTTTAGAACTCCATGGTGGAGTTTTTACACCACTGTTGAGGAATGTGTTGTCTTATGGGGAAACTCCATGCAACTGAGTTTTTCTGGAAAACAATCCACGCAGAATATCCATGCTGTGCAGAGGAGAGTTCCTGTACAACCATTGTGTTGTGTGGAAGGCTCCGTGGAGTTTTCCGTTGAGTTGACTTTTCCCACTGGCTACAGAGTTCCCTGGCAAGAGCGGTGAAAGGAGGGAGTGCTGCTCTAGGAGAGCCGCCAAGATTGGTGTTTTTTTTTTGGCAGCAATGGCTGATGGGATACCATCTGGAGGACTGGGGGAGGAGAGAGGGCGGGGGAACTGTCAATCAAGCATCATGTTCTCTTTTACACAACTCTACGATAGCCCACAGTCACACAATGGTGGAGTTAGAACATGTTGTGTGGGGAGTACGTCCTAAAAATTCAATCGTTGAGTGGAGTTTTCACACCGTGTTAACTAACGTGTTGTGTGAACTGAGCCTGTGGCTGAATTTGGACGACACATTAAGCAACGGAGGGGTAGGGAAACAACTGTCAGTAGAGTTGCTTATTGTGTTGTGTGGAGGGTAACACGCCGCTCACAAACTACTGACGGTATGCTATTCCACCCAAATAAGCAACTGAGAGAAACAACTGGCTTGCAAGTTGTTTAGCTCGAAGCCAGTTGTTTAAAGTGTTGTGTGGAGGGGTGAGTGTGTTAATGGCGTGTGGTGAGTGGGTTAAAACACAAGCCCATAGAGGCAGGCGGCAAGGGACACCAAAGCAGCGGCTGCCACTCTGCTACAACTGGTGCAACTTGCAGAGGCTGCTGGGATAGAACTGGGAGGACTGAGGGAGGGTGGGGGAAAGGGGCGGGGGCTGTGTCAGTCAAATGCTGGGTTGACTATTAATCCACTCAATGCCAGCCCCAGCCTCCCACAGTTGTGTAGGAATATGTTGTGTGGGGAGTACCCACAAAATAACCAACTGTGAGTTGGCTACTCAACCCACCATTGACTAATGTGTTGTCCGAATGCAACCAATGTGTAGCGCTGCAAGTCTCCACTCCTCCCATCTTTCATCAGTGGTATTAGCTGGAGTGGTGTTGTCTGTCTGGTGCTTGTAGCATGCCTACCTGCTTTCTGTCACCTTCCTTCTGTGGCTAAGGTACTCTACGTTCTCATTAATTTTTAAGGCAGCAGTTTGGTCTTGATTGGTTACTCCAGGGCCAGTCAGGATCCAGGTATTGGTTTTTGAAGAGAGTGGCCATTCAGGATACTTACAGTCAAATGGTGTACTTGGTGGTTGTTGTTTTTTTTAAAAAAAAATCTCATAGTTGCTGAGCCCTTGAGAGAGACCAGAAGAAGCAACAGCAGCCTTTAAAATTAGTGCTTCCTTTATGAACTTGAATTGGGGTGGGGTGGGGAATGCGGGGAGGGGACCTAGGAGCTCCTAATTAAAAACACTTAAATTTCTAGTTTTTAAAGAAAACTTCTTAAACTGAAGGCATGAGGACATAGAAATGATTGGGTTTCCTTGGAGCTCCCAAACTTGTGCTATGTTTTCAATTTTTCCTTTCTGTTCCTCCTGTTACTTAAAATAGTATCATGGGGATGGAACAATTGCATATTGGAAGTGTCACATGACCCCTCACCCTTCACAGTTGTGCTTTTTTATGTTTTTCAGTCTGCTTTGTACTCATGATCTTAACATTTCTTGCCTCATTTTGCCATTTTCTTTGCAATGGGTTTTAGTGTTCTGTGGATAAGAACCCCTTCCCAACTCTCTGTTTTGCACTAATGAATTTGTTGTTACTTGCCTCTTGAAGTTATTGTGACCCTTGGCTTTACCTGCAGCTAGCTGCCCTGCCCCCCCCCCCCAAACCTAGCTCCAGTGGGTTCAAGCCATCACTGAACAGGGCTGCAGAAGATAACATTCCTGCATGAGGAAAAATATAACATTGGACAGCATTGTCACTGGAATAGTGCTTTTCTCTTTCTTTCCTTGTGTTAGAGCAGTTGGGGCAGAGGCAGAATCTGACCACTATAATTAACCACCAAGACCAAAAGGTCAACTGGTCACTAAAATGAGCCAGACATTTAATGATGTTTCTTATTGTGAATGTCCAGTTGCTGTAATAATTTCTTTCTTTCATGACTTACACACACTCCTAGTGGTTGAACTTAAGTTCTGAATACCATAATATGCCTCACGTGAGAAGAAACAAGCCATTTTTATCACTATGCAATCCTTTAAAGTCTCTTTTTCTTCTCTTCCCCTGTCCCCTCACCCCCATGCTATTTTCTGTATAGAGTGCTACTGTGGGAGCACAACTCGAGAAGTGTTGTGTGGATCAAGCGAGGAGCATTTCTCCTGTCTAAGAACTTGTGGCAGGTAAGGCAATAGTTGTACTTAGAATACGAGCCTAATTTTGTGAACGCTTGTGAGCCTTACAAAGCAGAACGTATCTTTTTAATTTCAGAAAATTATCCTGTGGAATGCACAGCTGTGCGCAAGTATGCCATCCCGAGTCATGCCAACCCTGCCCACGGCTTCCAGAAATAGTGCATTGTTGCCCTTGTGGGCAGACACCTCTTAGTAAATTATTAGAACTGGGGTGTACAGAACGTAAACTCTGCACAGATCCCATCCCATCATGTGGAAGAACATGTGGCAAACCTCTACCTTGTAGTAGCTATGGTAATTAGAAAATTGCTTGCTTACGTATTTAAAAATCCTTGGGATTTCCTCATTTCCAAAATGAAAGATTAAACAATGATTTTGAATAAGAATGTTCAGTTTCCATGGTGGCAATTCAAATGGAATTTACATAGAAGAAACTTGTATATAAAGAGGAGAATGGAAAAGCAGTAATAAGCTCTCCGTCACCAGATATTTATACTTCTGCATAACCTCTTGCCTCTCCAGACACCAGGATAAAGCCTTTAGGCATTGTAATAAAGACTATATTTTCAAAGTTAGTGAATTCTGAACAAAAGCTAATAAATAGAGCGTTGTCCCATTGTGATATGGCGAGTCAGTGCTAGGCAATGGATAGAGCAGCCTTCACCAACCTGATACCCTCCAGTTATTTTGGACCACAATTCCCAGCACTCCTGATCATTGGCCATGCAGGTTGAGGCTGATAGGAGTTGAAGTCTAAAACCTCTAAAAGGTACTAGGCTGGAGGAAGCTGCAATTAAAGTATCAGATTTGGACCAGGGAGGCCTACTCTCAAATCTTTTCTTTTCTCAACCATGAAGCTCATAGGGTGATCTTGGATCAGTCACTATCTCAGCCTAACCTACCTCACAGGACCCTGTGATTAATATATTACCCATCTGTATACATTATAAATGTTAAAATGTTTCAAAATCATTTTGAATGTAGTATCCTGTACAGCTAGTATTAATTTTTGCTCTGAAGCATGAACTCTGATTTTTGTCAGGAAATGTATTGTTTCAGCTTATTAAAGCTTCAGTTAAAATATACTTTCTTAATCATGCATAGATGATGTTCATACGTGTGAAAATCTCTGCCATGAAGGAGAATGTGGGCTGTGTTCTCGCACATCAAAGGTTTACTGCAGATGTGCTTTAAAAACAAAGGTAATTTGTGAAAAGTATAAGGAACATAATACCGAAAATAAAACATTAGCATCCTCTGGCACATGAAAGACTAAAATGTATTATCTGTGTTTTTAGGTAGGTGTAGTTATCAATCTTACTTTGCAAAGCTGTGTCACCCCCCCCCCCCCCCCCCGGCTGTCCCCTGTAGTTTGTGTGCTCTGTTATAAATAAGTTTTGCTACTTTTAATGAATTTCCAATTATTGCAGTCCTACATAATATTTTCAGCAAGAGTGGTGTATTTTGAAATGTGTATCTCTATAAACACTTAGCCATAGATCGCTTGGCATTTTCCTCCTCCTCTCACTTCCTACCAGTCACTTCCAGAAGTGACTGGTAAATCTATGAAGGTTGCTTTTGTCAACTTATGAATTGGGCTTGAACCAGTGATTTATAAATCTGAAAACTGAAGTCATGCTGCTCTTCTGGAATGAACTCCCCAATATTGTGAACTCCCCAATATTGCTGGTTTTCCTATACTTTAATATCTCGATATCTGATGAGTATTTCTCACCCAATCCATGACTGGTTCTATGTGTTCTCAGTACTTGGGTTTCAGGACATAAACTCCTTTTCAAATTGGCTTCGTGGAAAATATACCCTCTCCTGTTGGAGAATCCTGTAGCGCTCTGTAATGCTGCTTTCCAAGAAATAGGGAGTTTGGAATTGCTAATTCTTCTATAGAGGACACATTTCTTTTCTTTTTATGTAAATTGATCCATGGAGCTGTGAAGCACAGGGTGCAGCCTGTTGCTGATATGTTCAGTCATGTACCTGGTTCACGTTCCTGTCTTTAGGTACTTTGATATGGTCTTCTCTCTATTGGAAGTTCCAGGGTTATTCCTTCCAGGCTGCTTGTTGATTGTGAAAAACCTGCTACGGTCTTGTATTCCTCTCCCCACCTGTTAGTGTTTGGTGTGACACGCTACCTGTTTTTTTTAGCAATTCTGAGATCATTCTGCTTCCTGCCAGTCTACTGGATCTCTTCATCCATCATCAGGCTGCTGTACTGGTTTTTTTTGCAGTGACTCAAATCAGCTATTGTAGCATGCTTTACCCTCTTTGAATGCAAGTCAAACAGTATACATAATGTAGCTATAATTCAAGTAATTTTCTTTTCTTTAGGAAGTTCCCTGTGCTTCTCTCAAAAATCAAGGTAAACAATCTTACCATAGAAGTATTAGCATATAATGAATATGAGATCAGAAGCATGTACAATATTTAATGGGAAGAAATCCCTTCTGTGTCTTAGCATCCTGTATAGTTCCATTCCATAAAGCTGGGCCTCCACGTCTTCATTGGGCACTTGCAGGGAGTGTTTCATACTGTCTCTGGTTTCAAGGCTACAGTAAAACTTTCACTAATTGGAGTGAACAAGTTCAGCTGAGGGTTGGTAAGAACTTTCTCCCATCCCACCCCAAAAGCCTGAGCAGATAGTTTCCAGCTAGCTCATGATTGGCTAATAGGGATCACCTGAGATTTGCTATAGGCTTTTAGGTATAAAACTGGGGTGGGGGAGAGGCACCCTGTTCTGTGACTGGTGTTATTTTGCCCTTTCAATTGTCTGCTTTGGATTGCTGGCTTCCTTAGGTTCTGTTCTATTGAAGACCCATGCCATTGGTATGTTTAGACAGATTTAGTCAGTTTGGTGTTTTGCCCAGCAATACTTGTTTTTGTTCATCTGTTTCTTTTTTCCCTAATTGTAAATGAGCTTACCACCTATCATAATTGAATGTGTGTGCTTCATTCCAATTAAGCTTTGGTACTAAGTCCAGAGCTTTCATCTTGGTTATTGCTGCTGTTTAAGGTTTCAGGCTTAGGGCTTTGAAAATGAGGGTGCTGGATTGGGCCCTTGTTTCATAAGCCTTGGGGTGTTTTATAAGGCCTGGGTCCCATGGCTCAAGCTGAGTTGGACATAAGAGGTGATAGCAGTCTACCTTGCTGGGTTGGTGTTCAAGCCCAGCAACCTTTTTCCCTGTCTACCACTGCTGGGATTTAGATTGCCTTCTTTTCTCCTTCACGTGGTGGGATAAGATACTAAGGCTGATCTGAAATTGCAAATTCCTCTCTTATAAAGGTAGTGTGAAAGGCCTTGGAAACTGAGCTATAGGGGTTTGTTATTTTGCTAGCAAGGAAAAACTCAGGCTACGTTGCATTTGGCTCAAGACCTAAATACTTGGGGTTGATTCTGTTTACACAGCTCAGGCCAGCGTAGCAGCTGCTGCCGAATTAACCACTATTGAGTGGGTCACAGGAGCTTCTTCTTCTGGGGTGAGCTGGCTCATGCTCCAGGAGATGTTGCTCACTGGCCTATGGATTTAGGAGCCAGTAGAGTACTGCCAGCCAGAGCAAAGGATGTGCCCTGAGGATTTGCGATGCCCAATTCAGACAGCAGCAGTAATCAGTTGATGAAGGCAACAAACGTTTGGCAAGCTGTATGTAAGGGTTGGTAGCAGCCTGCCTTGCTGAGTTGATTTTCAATCCATGCAAGCTTTTGTCCCTGCTTACCACTGCTGGGAGTTTGGATACCCCCTTCCTCCCTTCACATTTAAGCATTTGGTTGCAGTTCACAATGTCAGTTCCGTGCACTCAGCTGAAGCTCGTTAACTATTGAAAGATAAGGAATCACCTTCACTTGCAGGGTTGTGCTGATCATAGCCAATGCTGTGAACCCAATTCATATTAAAAAAATGAATCATGTCCATAATTGGTATTCAAATAGTTGAGGGGGAGAAAACATTGCAGAGTAGAATAGGTACTGGTGTATTGTGTTCAAAATACACTGGTATACATTAAAGTTACACTTTCAGAGGTTTTCATGGATGTTGATAAACAGAATTATTGCATATGTATGAAGTACACAGATATTCCCTGAGGATTGCTCACAACTGATAACCCGTTTTGCTGTTTCTTTCATGTGGAATCATTAAATTAGTCATACATTAAATAAGTGAAAGAAATAGGTCTTACATTTCAAGTGCAAAGTAAATGTTGAATATACAACTTATTTTGCCTTAAATGCAAAGGCATCTTGTCTATGAATATTACATTATGTTGTCAATGTAGTTTTCTTTCTGCATATTTTGAATACAATCCTTATATAGGTCTTGCAATGACTAAAACAATTAGATACAGCCTAGAATAGGTATGTTAATTGTCTATGTGTAACAATTTAATTTTTTCCCCCACATTGCAGTTGAAGTTGCATTCTTGTGTGATAGGCGATGTAACAAGAAACTGTCATGTGGACGACACAAATGTAATGAAATTTGTTGTGTGGTAAGTTCATGAATATGTGATACAAGGACTTCTTCTTAAAAGGTGCTGGGCCTTTTAAAATGAAATAATTGCTAATTCTTAATGAAATTATTCTTTATTGTTGTCAGTTTTTACATTGTTGAGTTCATCTTTGATTTTATTTTATTTATATGTCCTGGAAAATTTAATTTGAATGGTGGAACAAAAATCTCTTAATAAAAATAAATATTTTTTTCCAGTAAGACTTCCTTTCACTATCATATCGTTTGGTATTGGGGAAACCAGTGTTTATTCAAAAGTGTTTTAGCATATTAATGGATAGCAATATTTGCTAATTTTTTTGTCATTTTTTGTTACTTAGTATTTTCTTCCCCCCTCCCCCCCAGGATAAGGAACACAGGTGCTCTTTGATTTGCGGACGCAAACTCAATTGTGGTATCCATAGATGCGAAGAACCTTGTCACCGTGGCAACTGTCAGAAGTGTTGGCAGACCAGTGAGTGTACATTACGATTGTTTGTTCTTTAGTTTTCAAATTAATAATAATTAATTTGTTCAATACTTCTTCCTTTTGCTGATTAAAAAGTTTGGGCACAATCCAGCCAAGGTTAATTGCGACTCAGTCCCAAAGCATTTGCTTAAGTTGCAGCTGTTTGTTGCTAAATAAGTGCCCATTATCTGCAAACATATAATCTGTTTGGTTAGCTTTCTAATTGGATGTCGGGGTTTTGTACAATGTAAGATTGATCCACCTGAATTTGCCCCGTCTCCCCAAATACTCTGTTAAGACTACAATTCTGCACACAGTTATGTATGCAAGTATGTGAAGGCATTTTTTAAGAAGCTCTCCCTGAACCCAGAAGAGTGTAACAGCTATTGGCTAGTTGCAAGTATACCTTTTTTGGGCATGATACTCAAGTGGGTGGTTGCTGTGCAACTCCAGACACTTTTGGATGACACAGAGTATCTGTGTCCATTTCAACTTGCTTTCAGGCCTGATTTTGGCATGCTGGGTGTTGGATGATCTATGCCAGAAGGAGAACGGGTGTGTATGACCCTGAGAAGATCCATATTCTATGTTCCCTACTTCATTTCATACTTTGTTTTCATGATTACAGGCTACCAACCACATTTGTGCAGAAAGGGGGGAAAGGTAGTTTAATTCAGTTCTCCTTTCGTGTGCATGCCCATTCCCTCTGGCATTCACACGTGCTGGCATACTGACACAAGACACTCACTTCAGTGAGACTTCTTTTTATTGAGGAAATCCCACGGTAACAGGAGTAACGGTCACACACTCCCCAAAACACTTAAAAGTTGAATGATGGTCAGAAAGCTTTAGGCTCCATTCCTGATACGATCCTTTGGGCAATCACACAGCAGTGTCGGGGGAAATTCTTGAAAGGCTGAGCAAACCATCCCAAGGGAGCTTCTCCAGACGCTGCATCGTTGGTAACTCAGGGGACATGGCCCACGCCCATAAGATCATGGGAAGGGTAAAGTCTCAGGCACAGGAGTCCCATGCTTTCAGCTTAGCACTAGCAACTCCCTGCCACCTGAGTCTGGCCTGGCAGAGAAAGTTCATGCACCATCAAACCCAGCCTGCCAAACACTGAGCTGACCAGGTGAGCATGATCACAGGGAAGGCATCATACAGTGGGGAAGGGGGGAGAGGAATTATTGAAAGGCTGAACAAACCATCCCAAGGGAGCTTCTCCAGACACCACATATGCTGGTAACTCAGGGGACATGGCCAAAGCCTAAACAAGATCACGGGGTGGGTATCAATCTCAGGCACAAGAACTCCCCTGCACGTACTTGAGCTCCGGGGAAGCTCTCTGCCACCTGAGTGGCAGGGAAGAAATCCAACAATCCCACCCAGCCTGCTGTATGCTGAGGTGACCAGGGAAGGTAAAATCTCAGGCACAGGAGTCCCGTGCTTTTGCTTGGCACCGGCAACTCCCTGCCACTTGAGTCTGGCCACAAACACACAATCCACAGCAAATGCAGGTTCAGATCTATGAAAAGCCTCACAGTACTTTTTATGGCACAATCCTTAGAAATCCGAACTCCAGATAGGAGCAAGTCCATGTGCAGAGTGTTTTCAAAGTCCCAAATGGAGATGGTTCCAAACAGGAGGGATTTCAGGCCTTGTGTCGAAAGATGAAACTAGCAAAGCACTTCAGCTTTGCTACTGCCCCCCCACTTATAAACGGAGGCCTGTCCTATTCAAAACCACTTGATGGATAGGTCCTGTTACCTGTAAAACAGGACTGCACAACCCACTAAGATGACACTACCATCTGAGTGACCCCCCCCCCCCCCAAACAGTGGCTCCCACCTTTCCAACATACCCAGGTAAGCCTTTTACAGCTGCAAGGCCATGACAGGGAGTGAGACAGCTACTCCCGTGAGAAACTCCGACAGCGATAAGTTTGCAGAGACACTGACATTCTAAAACTATTCCTAATAAATCTACCTACATTCAACAAGGCCTCTGGCCTTGTTGAAGACTTATACCTGACATCTCCTTATGCACATGTGGCATTTTTTATGAAAGCCAGTGGCAAACTGTTACCCAAGAGACTCCTTTCTCAATTTTGTGAGTATTTTCTGTAATTATAATCTGAAACACAAGGTAGCTTTGTATAAATTGAACAGGACCCTCATGGCCTTCCTTAGTTTTTTTGTGTGCAATGCCTTAAGTACTGGATTTTCTATGCTATCCTTAACAGATTTTCAGCCATAGTTTTACTTACTCTCTTTACATAATGCATCTTCCTTTTTCCTGTTCTGCTCTTCCCGAGGCTTCTGCTTCATTTATCATCTGTCTGCTTTATTTTTGTTTCTTAAAAAATGTCTGACCTTTATATTGCTATATTTACTTTTCTTCCTACATTTTTACTTTAACCTTTAGTTCAGCAGCATGTCTTAGGAAGCTGTTAATTGTTAAGCATGATTAAAGGACTAACTTATTTTGGTTTTGTATTAATTCAGGTTTTGAGGAATTGACTTGTTACTGTGGTGAATCGGTGATTTATCCCCCAATTCCCTGTGGTACTCGGCCACCAGAATGTAAAAATTCATGTACCAGACCTCATGAATGTGATCATCCAGGTAGGATCTACATCTGAACTGTATTTATTTTAAAATTGTACATTTTAAAGCAGAATTTTGAAACAAATGAAGAACATTTTCAAATTTTTGATGTAAGGAATAAGCAAAAGCAGATATAACTTTTGAATTTGATTCTTGGAATCCATTAATTTGTGAATTCTATGACACTTTTGTTATAAAATACAGGCATCAGGGCGTTCAAAGCATCATTAGTAGTATTTTGTAAGACATGTTATAACATCATGAAATATTAAAAATTAGGCATTCATTTTAGGCATTTTTATGTAATTTGAGATAAAAGAGTTGGATAAAATATCCAATATTTGTTAGTAGAATAAAAGCACATTCCTATTAGGATGCCCATCAGCCTCCAAACTTTGTAGGATATCCTATGCAGGATGCGAGGAGCTAGGAGGTGTTCTTTGCCTCCCGCACCTCCCACTCTGTATTTTTGCTAGATAGGCATTTTTGTCTGTCTAGCTGGGGCTCTGCCAAGCAGGAGGGAAAGATGCTGGAGAAGCCTGAGGGATACTTCATAAGCTAGCCTCCCCAGTCCCCTCTGCCCCGAGGTTGCTTTTGTGACTTTGGAAAGTCAGCCAGTGTAGTTCACTCCATGCCAGCTGGGAGGGGGAAGAGGAGGCGGCAAGGAGTTCGGACTCCGTGGTCCAAGGTTAGAGAGCTTGTAATATGAACTACCCTATCCCCTCTCCACCATGCAATACTGTCTAGGAGCCATAGGATTGCTCTCTAGTTGTCATTAGTTCCCCATCCCTATTAGCATGGAATAATGTAGTTTTGGGGAGATGATTTATAGTACAGATTGAGTTAATTTGATCTGCTGTTTTCTCATGGTGCAATGTGCCATGTAGAGAGAACACATCAGCCCCCCAAAAAAGTGCGACAGTTTGCAATGTTTGGTATAGAGGTTCGGTGTCTAATATCAGAGCTAATATAGAGCTCTTCTCCTAATCTTACAAGACTTGAGATCCAGTATGACAAGTTACTGTTTTCACTTCAAAAATGTTCCTCCATTATTTAAACCTCTTCTCCTTATTCTGTGGCCGCAGTATATCATTCCTGTCATAATGAAGAGAAGTGTCCGCCATGTACATACCTCGTTCAGAAATGGTGTATGGGAAGGCATGAAGTAAGTTTGTTCACATTTTGATCTTGGGAGATAAATTAGAGCCATGGTTGAAAATTGTCAATTTCTAGAAATTCATTGTTCCTTAAAATCGTTTAGTAACAATGAATGGATGGCAATACAATATTAGCCAGTTTTGGCAGTTTCAAAATTGTAATTATTGTTTTTCCGGTGACTATCCCTGGGGATTGTGCAAAATGTTTTATATGCTTTATTGATTTGTAAATGGGACAAAATAAAACCACAGATGCACATAATCCAAATCAAAGATCCGGTTATGAATTCATCTAATAGGCTGTGCAAGTCAAATAAAAACCAAAGCTATTTTTCCCCATCTCAGATTGCAAGTGAAAGCAAGAGTTAACACTGATTAATTTTTGTTTCACTTTCAGCAAACACACAGAATGGTGTTTTATTTCTTTTCTTGAACTGAGGAAGTTGGAAGTGTTTAGGGATGGTGTGTGTATGTGTTTGTTTACTGCTTGGAGCAAAGACATCATTTGGTGGGCAACAAATAATGTGTCCCTTTTCATATAGTGGAAGGAATGCTTTAATACCTGGCTGTTGTTTAGGATTTCTATAAGGATCCTAAACATTCCACCAACAGTAGTCATTTGGATTTGGTAACACCCTCAACTGCTCGCTGTGATAAATTCACACAACATTTTGAAGATGAAGTCATTCATATCTGGCATGACCTGGACTCCTTCATTGGTGTACTTCCATTAATAGAAATAACCAGAGCACTGTGCAGTCTAGTTGTATTTGATAAATTTCGGTTGTTGAAACATGAGGATGCAGACAAAGTGCTTGGACAGGTTTGAGCAATCACTTGTGTACTTGACCCTTGCCCATCTTTGGTTGCTACATCTAATAAGAAAGGGGTAGCTGGTTGGGTCTAGGAGGTTGTAAATTCCTCCTTGACAGAGGTTAACCTGTGCTGAACCCAGAAGTGGACATCCCCTTCTTGGGCAAGGTGCTTGAGCATGTCGTTTCTGATCAACTCCAGGCATTTTTGGATGAAGTTGATTTTTCTAGATTGATTTCAATCCGGCTTTAGGCCAAGTTTGGGGCAAAAACTGCTTTGGTTGCCTTATGGGATGACCTTTGCCAAGAGAGAGACAGGACGAGTGTGAGCTTGCTAGTTCTCTTGGACCTCTCAGCGGCTTTCAGTACCATCAACCATGGTATCCTTCTGGAGTGCCTGTCTGTGTTGGGAGCTGGAGGCACTGTTTTACAGTGGTTCTATTCCTACTTGGATGGTTCCTTCCAGAACTTGGCGCTGGGGAATTACTGTTCTGTTCCGTGGCAATTATGTCAAGAGTTTCCACAGGACACAGTTTTATTCCCCATGCTATTTAACATCTACATGAAACCGCTGGGGGAGATTATCGGGGGAAGTGGACTGAAGTGCCATCAATATGCCGATGACATCCAGCTCTACCTCTCCTTTTCATCCAACCCAGGTGAGGCAGTGAATGTCCTGAATCGGTGCCTGAGCTGGGTAATGGACTGGATGAGGGGCAACAAACTGAGGCTCAATCCAGACAAGATGGAGGTACTGTTAGCAGGTGGTTTGTCTTCCCAGTTGAATGGTGTTCAACCTGTCCTGGAGAGGATTGCACTCCCCTTGAAAGATCAGGCACGCAGCTTATGGGTGCTCCTTGATCCATCATTGTCACTTGAGGCCCAGGTGGCCTCAGTGACCAGGAGCCCCTTTTATCATCTTAGGCTAATATACAGCTGCATCCCATTCTGGACAGAGATAGCTTGGCAACAGTTATCCACACTCTAGTAACTACCCAGGGCTGCCTTTGAAGATGGTTCAGAAACTTCACTTAGTTCAAAACTGAGCTGCTTGTTTACTAACTGGGACTGCCCCACATGAACATGAGATGCCAGTGCTACATTGGCTTCCAGGCCATTTCTGAGCCCAATTCAATGTGTTGGTGTTAACCTTTAAAGCTGTGTGTGGACCCTTCCGTCATCTTTGGAAGCCTCCTCTGGGTGTCCGTGCCAAAGAAAGCAAGGAGGGGACTATAGGAGAAAGGCCTTCTCAGTTGTGGCACTCTACTTACAAACTACCTCCCTGAAGAGGTTTGCCTGGGGCCTATGTTGTTATGTTTTTGGCATCAGGAAAAGACCTTACCTTTTAGAGACCTAGTTTTAGGTTTTTATAGCTGTTTTATTGATTCCTACGCTGTTTTTTATTTTGTATCATATTGCTTTTTATTCTTTTAAATATTTGTATCATATATTTATATTTTAGCTAAGTATATGTCATATTAGTCTTTTAGCTGTTTATAATCCACCCAGAGAACATTGGTTGTTGGGCAGATTAAAATATAATTAATAAATTTGTGACCAAAACAGGAAGGCTTTCAGTCAGTTAAGACAAAAAAAGCAGAACAGACAAACAAATGAATGCACCACAAAGTATGTTTTTATTTCTTAAAATCTCTTGCTTCTAGAGAATCAGTCACAATTAGTGATGATGAAATTGCTCGTACCCAGAAATTCACTGATAAAACCATCTTTTAGCGAAAGTAGATGGTTCAAGGAGCTCTGGATTGGATTTGTCTGTCTAAACTGGAACTAATAGATAGTGCACGTGATTCCACAGTTTTCACCCTGAGTTAACTTCTAACAGCAAACTCAGTGAAGATCTGTGCTGATCTATGCTTTGTGAATGGGTTTGTCACATGTCTCACTTTAACACAGGTACCTGTTTTTTTCGCTAGACATGTGATGAACCCATTTAGGAGTCTAGGTTGTGTGTAGATATTTCTCTTTGTACGCCTGCCAAAATGTCACTCCGCAGTGTGAGATGGGCCTCTTGAGTTGAGCCTGTGGGGATGGTATATCCGAATTTAAATAACGAATCAGTAGGAGGCATTTTAAGTAATTCCTTACAAGTGTATCCAGTATCCATCTCTGTTTTTTCTTTCCTTAGTTGCGGAACAATATTCCCTGTTACCTCACTGACATCTCCTGTGGTCTTCCCTGTGATCGAATGTTAAAATGTGGAATGCACAAATGTAAAAGAATCTGCCACAAAGGAGAATGCCTCATAGATGAAGAGTGCAGGCAGCCATGTACTATTCTCAGACTTCACTGTAATCATCCATGTATGTCTCCATGCCATCCATCTCTACCCTGTCCTGCAACATCTTGCAGTTCAAAGGTAGGTGGCGCCAAAAATCCACTGCAGGTTTCAGCCAATAACCATACATCTCTTTAAAACATCACTTCAAATTTCATGTCATTTTGTCTGATGGCATAGAATGTTTTGCTCAAACTTTAAACTTCTCTTGTGGCTCCAATCTACAGAATATTTCATTTAATGGATTTTGCCACAATTATTTATACAGATTCCACGTACTTATATCCAAGGATCAAAGCTTCGCTGTCCATTGCTTTATTTTCTCAAAGAGCCACTGAAAGATTAATCCAGTTCTTGTTTAATTCTTCCCTCCCCTCCTGTTTTTTTAATGGATTCAGTTGAGTATGTTGCATTGTAGAAGATTGACCATAGGCTTTGAAGTGTACTTTTTCGTGGGGGAGGTGAGAATGGAGAACCAGAGCACCTTGGCCATTTCTCCCATAGACATGCACCACGTCCAGTTTTTCCCAGTGCATATTTAATAAAATACATAGTGCATCATAATAGATAAGACTTTAATGCTCTTTCGGTCAGCTTAGCAGAATGTTTGGCAGATAATTTGACTGGCTTAGTATAGTAGTTTGACTTTCAACTTGATAACTTTCTTAAAAATGTCAAAGGAATTAATTTCAGTTGAGGGAATAAAATAGTTCTTAACTGTTGTTCCTTTAAGAGAGTAAAAAAATTTAATACTACATTGCTGCCATATTAAGGGAAACTTTTTAACTGTTGTTGTTGTGACAATAACAGGTTGAACTTCAGTGTGAATGTGGAAGAAGAAAAGAGACTATGATTTGTTCAGAAGCAACAAGCACTTATCAAAGGTATGTTTAGGCTATGATTTCTGCATATATATTTCCTTGACAGTCTTGCTTCTGTACGGTAATCATATGTAGCTGCCATTTTGCCTCTAAAATTTATTAATATGGTAGCAATTTGTTCCAGCTGTGCTGGAAAATATTATTCCTCTTCAACTAATTTTGTTCCCTTGCTCTTTCATATCGGCATTGAATTGTTTTTTATTGCTGCTTATAAGTGTTAGTATTCCTCCTCCTCCTTACTATAGCAAGCTGGAGGTTTCCTAAGGAAATAATTGTTTTGGCTCTGTACTTGTTAACGTTTTATACTTGGTTATATTAATCACAACTATATAATGTTTCTAAGTTTGATTTAGCTGAAGACCACCTCCACAATATTTCTCATTCACACCTTTACAGATTGTGTATTGGCTTAGCAGCAAGTGCTTGAATGATTTACTAAAAATAAAGGTGGCTATGATAAAATTTCTTCTTCTCAACTAGATTCTGAGTGAAAAAATATTAGAACTTTTAGTACACTTAAAATAAAATAACTTTTAATAAATCCTATCAGGAAATCAGTTGGCATTTTAGTAGAAGCCCTGTTAATCATAAGAAAATAATTGTCTGAATGGAATAATGAATGTTACTTTAAGAATTTCAGATTGAAGAATTAATGTCAAGGGTTGAAATACAGGATTTGGGGCAGTTATGGGTAGAATCTCCTATGGTGAGGTGCCATTTATTTTTCATGTCTCCTTGATAGGAGAGTATCTTATTCCAGAATTAAAAATATTTCTGAGGCTAATGCCAACTGCCCTTGGCATTAGTTTCCCTGACACACCCAGTAACTTTTTGTAACACCATTTAAACACCTTATACATATATATATATATATATATATATATACACACATACATATCATAAAGTATCATTCTCTTCCAGAATAGCTGCTATTTCTATAGCCTCTAAGTTAACAGATCCGCACCTTGGAGATTCAGTAGAGATAAGCAGATTGATTACCAAAAAGGAAATGAAGCATACCAGGTAATTAAACCTTGAAAGTAATGTTTAAATATAATCTATTTAGTATTGACCATGACTTTTTAAAGACTTTTATCATCCATTCGCCAGCAGAATGTTTAAATATAATCTATTTAGTATTGACCATGACTTTTTAAAGACTTTTATAATCCATTCGCCAGCAGAATTTTTTTTTTATTTAGGCAGTTTTTTAAATTTTTAAGCTGTTTGATAAAGTTAAATTTTATATTTTATCTAATATTTTAGTGTTAACCACCTTGACTGCTATTTGTTGTGGAAAGATGGGGTATGAATTTCATAATTTTTTTTTAAAAAGGCTTGCCTGTTGATAGTTATTTTGGCTTGTGGGCTTACCATTAGAACTTATTTTGTGATACAGGAGTTGTTCTCTAATCTATTGCCACTGCTGACCGTACCAGTGGCTGTATGCTCATGAGCTTTCCATCATCTCCTATGGATGGTAAGAGAGAAAGGAAGGGGCCATGGCTCAATGGTAGAGCACCTACTTTGCATGCAGAAGGTCCCAGGTTCAATCCCCGGCATCTCCAGGTAGGACTACAAAAAAAATCCTGCCTGAAACCCTGGAGAACAGAGTCAGTATCGATAATACTGGACTAGATGGACCAATGGTCTGACTCAGTATAAGGCAGCTTCCTCTGTTCCTCAGAAGCTCTACATAAAATCACTCCAATTAAACAACATATCCAAATAATACAAAATACTTTCACCTACAATCTCTCTGTGACATTCCAAAGTTGATGGTAAGCCATGGCAAACACAAGTCCTGTTCTGCTGAAAAAAGTATTTATTGGTATATTGATATGATAAGAGTTGTCAAGTAAATGCCACTTTAGTACTGTGTCTTGTTCATCTAGGCTGCAGTGTGATGAAGAATGTTTGGCTCTTGAAAGAAACAGGTAGGCGATGATTTTATCGTTTATTTTAATAGGACTAATAAATCGGCTCTGTTCTAGATTGCATAAAAATATGCAGAACTAGATTATGTAAGGGCAGTAAGACCTTGTAAATATGCTCACAATTGTTACTAGCCTGCAAAAAAAAGTTACTAGCCTTCTGTGGGATGGGAGAGCTCAGTCCTTCCTGCAATAACTCACTGCATTTCTATGCTGGGAGAGGCGGGAGCTTCCCTCCCGATGCAGCGCTCTTGGTTTCTATGCTGAGTGCAGAGGAAAGGATAGACCACTCCATCCTGCCTCCCCTAGTCCCGTCACTCATCTGCCTGGAATTCCATGCATTCACTTGTGTGCAATTCCTTTTGGCCCTCAGTTACCAGGCAAGTGTTTAAATACATTGCTGAAGTAAGTGAAGGTGAGCAGAACATGCTGAAATTAATTTATATTAAATTAAACAGACTTTTGTCTGACCCTTAAACAATTTTTTGCAGGGTCATTTACAAACGTGTTGCAACTAAATACAATAGATGAAATGTATAACAGAAATCTAATAACAAGTAAGAACAAAGATAAAAGCCCCATAAAACCAGTCACCAGGAATTAAATGTTTAAAATCCTGGGGGATAGATTTTTACCTGGCACCAAAATGATAAAGTAGATGCCAGACAAATTACCCTGAGAGCATTCAATAGCCAGGGCCCCGCCACTAAGAAGGCCCATCTCCCTAGTTGCCAGTTCTCATACTTCAATTGACAGAGGCAACAAGAGGAAGACCTCTAAAGATGATATAATTTCTATAGGCAGGTTGATGAGGTGGGTTAGCTATCAGGTATTCTCGTCCCAAGTGTGGTGCAGGTCTTTGCAGACAAGCACCAGTACTTTGACTTGTGCCTGGAAATGGAGAGAAGTCCCAGTTACCAGCTGTGCAGCTGCATTTTGAACTAACTGCAGTTTCTGGGTAGTCATGTGTGCAATGCATTATCGTGACTTATCCTGGAGGTTATCAACACATGAAAAAATGTTACCAGGCTATCTCTGTCCTGAAGTGGCACTGCTCCCTCTCACTGAGAGGCATTTGCCACCACCTGGATCAATATTACAATCCAAAGGGAGCAAGTTTGAGCACATAGATAGGCCATATCTTTTCCACATACTCAGACTCCAGCAACTGAAATGTGTCCAATAAAACAGGAATAGGCAGATAATTGGATACATCCACAAATTAATCTGTCACAGTAGAGGTGTTAGAATCATGGCAAATGTGAGCAATTTATCCTCAAAGCGCTTAGCAAATACGACACTGTGTACCTCCAGGGCTCTTTGCTGTGCCATGTTGGAGAAGGCCCTAAATCACTCAGAAAAGCTCCGTTGGGACGCAGTGGTGGCAGAGAAGTAATTCTTCTTTCCCATCATCTTTGCTACAGCGTAGGCTCGATAAACAGCACTTACCTGTGTTCAGTCAAAATCTCAGAGATGTTTCTATTTCTTGCATTCAAACCACTTCCCTGCTTCATAGCTTTTAGCACTCTAGAAAACCAAGGAGCTGATCAGGCTCTGCCTGGCAGGAGGGGGTGCTTTGGAGCGATTGCGTCGACCACTTGGGTCATGTCCACATTCTACAGAAGAGCAGGAGCAACAGCCATGCCAGCAGTAAAGCCATCAGCTTGCTTCAACCTCTGCGGGTAGGCTGCAGAGGGGGGGAGGGCTTTGTCAGTCTAAACAGCAACAGGAAGTGATCTGACAGCGCAAAGATGTCAACAGGAACCGGCTGCTTGTGAAAGTGAGGGGCGTGTATTTGGCATAAGCTTGAAACAGTAGTTACTGAAATCATTTCAGGTATCCCATATCATAATATATATATTAATATTCAATAATTAGGCGGTTTGCTGAGGCTCTTCATATTGATGACAATTCTGACCCTTTCAATGCTCGTGCTTCTGCACCCAAGTACAGTGATATTTTGAAAGAAGATGGAAGGTATGTATCATTGATGTTTCGTAGGGACAAATTACATGTGATGGCAGCAGACCAGCGTTGTTAAAAGTAGGCTCGTCCTATCTCATGGGAAGTGCAAGCAGGGGCTTGATTTTAAGCATCAATGGGACACTCTCTGCGATTTCTCTCCTGTAGCTGCTTTTCTCCCAACCAGCACACTTCCAGTATCTGAATCTGGCTTAGTGGAAGAAGGACCATGGTGAGATAGACTGAGCAGGGGGAGGAAGGTTCAGGACCTCCTGCCCACATGCTCCTTTTGTGCCTTCAGTTGTACCCAGTGCTTTATTTGTGATTGACACAGACCCACACTTGAAGACACAGATCTGCTTCTGTCACAGGTAGCTTGGCCCTTAGTCATGGGCAAATGTACTTGCTGCTTGTTCCTGCCATCATCCCCATCCTTGTCAATGACATAACTTGCTAAAACAAAAGAAATTGTTGAGGCTTTTGAATACTTTCCCCATAATTTCTATAAGGGTAGTCATTAGTCTGTTGCAGCAAAATAGCAAAGTCTTGTGGCACAAAAAAAGCCAAACAAGTGTATTCTGTCATTAAGCTTTTGTGACATGGACAGTGTACGTGAAAGGCTTTGCCAGAATAAATGGACATAGAGTCACCAAGACTCTGGGGTGGCTGATTCTGTCAATATAGTGACATAGAGTCACCAAGACTCTATGTCGCTATATTTACAGTATCAGCGATCCCAAAGACATACATGTACTAACATGCACACACAATATTACTGCAGAGGTAAGACAGAAGGAATCTTCAGCACAAAAAATATGCTGCTTCCCCAAATGCTGAACTGTTGTGATCCGAATATTGACAGCCATAAAATACAGAAAGGAATTTTTATTTTTTTGTGTACCTGCATTCTCTCTTGGGGCTCATCCTCCATAATGCTTTCCATCTGCAGAAAGAAATTGCATGAAACATATACAATATGCATGAAACATATTGTATCAAAATCTGAAACCACAGTGAATATTGCCTTCCAGCATAATTATTACTTCTACAGAGGAAATTTTTTTTTAAAAATCAGACTGGAAAAACTGATAATACCATGGCTCTAAAATAGGCCATGAAGAAATGGCACTTAACAGTGAAAAATACCCTGTTTGAATTATGCTGGAAAATCCTTATTAGTATGTTTCAAATGCTGTAAACACTTGATTTTGTCTCTTGTATTTGTGTTAAATATGTAATTCTTCATTATTGCAGAAAAGATTTAAAGTTTGTCAGTGAAATTGAGAAAGAAATGAAAGCCCTCATAGAAGCAGTCAATAAGGTTAGTAATGGGGAAAATATGTTCAGAAATTAAATTGGTTATTGTAAGATATTAACTAAGAGGAGGAGACTTAACATAAGTTTATAAATCTTACATGAACTTCAGTATCAAATATTTTTATTAAGAGTTAAAAGTTGTGATCCAAAGAAGTGACATGTATTCACAGGAGATAATTGTCTGGCCCTACCTACCTTGCCAGGTAAAATCATACAAAAAGGAATCTAGGAGCTATGTGTTTCAATCTTCCTTAACCTTCATAAAAGTAACATCTCTCCCTAATCCAGAGCAAGCATTCAAAGAAGAGTCATTGTTTCCCACCCATGAACAGAGAACACCGCCGAATCATCCATGAGCTTGCTCAGGCTTATGGCATTGAGAGTGTGAGCTATGATAACGAACCAAAGCGCAATGTTGTTATCAGTGCGGTGAAGTATGTTGTTCCATTTTCTTGTTATAAGCGGCAAAATAATCATCTTAAAATGCAATAATTTGTATTTGCTATAATTTAAACCCATTTAATTTTTACATTTTCACTGTGTGAACATCTCACACATTGTTTATGTGTCAGATATTTTAAGATAGCATTTTGTGTTGAGAGAAATGTATTCCTATGAACACTTCTGATGCTGGAAATGCTATTCAGTTCATATAGTTTCTTTTTACATATTTGAACAGTGTAATAGTAGGCATCATCCTACATTTTCATATAAAGCAAGAGTCAACCTAGGACCTATGAGTTAGTTATATAGCCTCCCCCAACCCAAACGTTTATGGACTCTGTAGTCTTGTCTGTTGTCTTGATAACACCTCCATTTCTGTGTCTCAATATTGCACTTTATGGTGTTTGTCAAAGAACGTCTCTGTGTGACAGAAGTGCTTACTAGTATTTCCAAATGATATTAAATGAAAGAATTATCCTAACCTGTGAATTTCTTGTGTGAAGAGATCTATATTAACAAACTGCTTTCCCCTTCCCTTCAAAACTCTTATATTTCAAAACTAGTAAGTGGACCCACTTCACACGGGTTGGAATAGTTCTTCATTCGATACAGTAAAGGCTTCAAAGAAAGTTAAACAGCTGTCAGAGGTGGACATGTTGTGGCTGGCCCATCTAAGTGACGTAACACCTGTTATCACGCTCGACATACCCTGACATGGTGCAACCCTTTAGCATCAGAGGGAGAAGTCTGTCCACTCCATTCCCCTGAGTGGGGGGGGGGGCTGCCCCACAACAGGGGAGAGCGGGCAGCCATGTAACTCTGTCCCTCTGATTGCTCCCCCAGTTTCCAAACTTTATTGACTGCCACCTAGTGACTGAAGTTAGAACTGCAGGCTTTAAACACACAAACACATAGGTCCCCTTAGTTCGCATGCCCAGTTTCTGGTGTCTGAATTTCACAGTTTTAGTGTTACGACGCTGACAATGACACAAGTGCAGTCTAGTTGCAGTCATATAGGTCTCTTAGGACCAAGCTCATTGATGTTATGGCTTCCTTTTTCTAGAGGGAAATCAGTTTGCCCAACAGTTACTCTGACATCGTTACTTACCAAGGAGAGGCAGACTAGGCCCCCACCACCTATTCCTCACCACAAACAATCAGAGAAGTAAGTACTATTTCCAGAGACTTGTGTTGGTTTAGTGTATTTTTTACCAGTGGCTTCCCTTGGATTGGTACTGGGTGCACTCATGGGCAAGCTGTAGAGCCGGCAGTATAGCACGGTCCATCATATTGCTTGTGCAAACATGTTTCTTCTCCCTAATGCATTTCCTTACTCAAGGGAACGTCACCATGTAACCCAGGTTATTTCCAGATCGCTCAAAAACAACACGCTTGGCAAATGGGTGCTTCTCTTTGACCTAGAAATAGCTTGCATTGCCCAGAGTCTAGTCATTTGAAAGGGAGCACCATCCTTATGTGGTCCCGATAGTGTTGTGTTTTGACTCCAGTCTGTATGGAGTTGCATAAAGGAAGCACTCTCGGTATGCAGGGAACACTGTTGAAGTGTGTGTTTAGGACAGGAAAGGGCAACAGGTGGGCCCCAAGCAAACCCCTTTCTGTGTAGCCCCCACTGCCCCCGCCTTTGCTGGATTTGCTGCATCTGTCACAAATAAATAAATCTGGTTTGTAGCCAAAATTTGGTGGTGCAGCAGCAAAGAGGGCCTATTTAGCTTAAAAACAAAACTAAATAGGCCATTTCTTGCCACTACACCACTAGATTTTGGCAGCAAACTGCCCGTTCTTTCCTGCCCACGCTGCTGCACCACTGAATTTGGCAGGGGGGGAGGGGTGTAGCCCCCAGTGGGTTCTGGGACAGGGGCAGAATTGGTCCCCAGACTGCTTCTAGTTGCAGTGAGGATTCTCAAAGTAGGAGGAAATATTTACATTGTCTTCTGCTTGCTAGTCAGTTGAGGTTAATGCTTATACAAGTTTTAACGCAAGCCTGTAAAGTTCTGGCTTAAGTTCATCTGCAAATATTGCTAGTTTTAGTTATGCTTGTCTTCTCCTAATTTACTCAGCAACAGTACTCACTTCCACAGTTCTTTATTTTCATTTAGATAGGTAGAATTCAGTTAACTTTATTTGCAGTTTTGCTCTCTTTCAATTATGCTTGCTTTTCTCCACTTACAAGATGCATGATAAAAAGCTATGTATTCCTTTATGTTTGGGCAGATTTTTAGTACATGAACAAAAGGGCCATACCTGATGCATGGAAAGGTAAAGATCTATGGTGTGTTCAAATTGTACTAGGTTCAAGATTCTCTGCACCTTTGAACTACAGGGTACACTTTTCACTGGAAGAACCTAGATAAATAAATAAACATGTCTGTAAGCTATGTTGCAATAGCACTTCCTCTTGGCCTGCTAGCAGGGTCACATGCAAATGACAACAAGGGGAAGAGCCTCCTCTCACCTCTTAGAGAAGAACCCAGGTAGAAAGTGTAGCTGATATTAGATGCCTCCCCATGGAAGCAGTGTTACCTGAGGACAAACTTGTGTCCTCCTTAAATGGGCCATGCATCTTGTATCTTAAAGAGATAAAATATCCATAGCCTCGAGAGTTCTCTAAATGAACTGTAGATCCCCCTCAAGTAATGGGGAGACTCCACATCTTAGAGCAAGGGTCATAAAGAAAGGAACAGATCCACCTGCAACTGCTTTTCTAACTGCTCAGCTAGATCACTTCTTAAGCTTCTCAGATCATTGATCCTGAGATCCCATCTAAACACTCTAGCTTGAGGCGCTCTAATTTCACTATTTTGCGTACAACTGAAAGGTCATGTAGCCTACTTATGGATCGCTCCCTAATAGATGGCGTGCATTCTGACATAGGGTCTTGTCAGAAGAGGACCCAGTGGAAGAAGCAAGTCAGAAGCTTCTCTTTTCCCAAAGCTCCTGCTCAGTTACCAGACTTTAGAATTTGCTGAGGAATTGGTGGTGGTGGGTCAAATGCTGTGATGTAGCCGTTCCCCAGGGAGATCGTAATCCTTAACAGTCCCTTTCACTGCATTTTAATGGCTTAAGTCAGGAAGGGTATTCCAGGGTGCAAGTGGCTAAACAGTTCATAAATTTACATCTAGATTCTAGATGCTGCCTCCCAGGGTTCTGGAGCTGTGTATATTATTGTTTTACGTTCTGATTTTATCTGTATGCCGCCCTGAGATCCCAGTGATATAGGGTGGGATACAAATGCATTAAAATGTTTTAATAAATAATAAACGTTAAATGTCCACTTAGTTGGTGCCCTAATGGGTGCCCCGAGTTCCACTTCTGTAATTTTGGCTGACGATGATGTCCCTCCCAGGAATTTCTGTGACAAAACATATTCAAGTTGCCCTTCAAGGTGGAATTTGAGGCTTCAATTGCAAGTCCTAGGAGATTTTGTGGCAGACAGTATGCTGTGTGGCAGACAGTATGCTGTATGAATATTGGTGGGTAGGCAGCTTACTTCCAGTGGAAGCAGATCTTCTAAAAAAAATTTAAATGATCAACATAAATTCTTCCTATTGTAGTATTCCTACCTTACTCTTGGTTAGATTCCATACAGATTTGTGTTTTGGCTTGTAGCCCAATATACATAGTTGTCCAAATATGTAGTTGTCCATCCTGTTGCATCTGTTTGTGGGTTCCTAGTCAACGACTGGTTGGCACTCTCTATAAAAGAGTGCTGGACTAGATGGACCTTGGTCTGATACAGCATGGCTCTTCTTATGAAGTAGTCTTTACCGTAATAGTTGTAAGGCAGCTATTAAGCACACAATATTGACTCCTTGTCTTTTGCTGATGCAGCATTTGACAGAAGAGTGTTCCAGAAGGTCATCTCAGTGAAATTTGATATTAATCCCTCTTTATCCTGCATCAGTATAGAAAGAGAATTTTGATCTTAGTAGAGAATTTCTGTTTTCCGTGATGGTGGGGTACAGCAACCCATCCATGCATAAAATGTGCACATGCACATTCACAGTGGCAGTGCGAGGAGAGGAAAAGCGTATTCTGCATAATTGACACATAATAATAATAATTAATAATAATAATAATAATAATAATTTCTTACCCGCTTCTCCCTCCAGATTGAGGCGGCGAACAGCATCAATGCCAACAATATAAAATACATAAACTGATTAAAAGCATATAAAATTAATACATTATTAAACATCAACAAAGTCTTAAAATTCGACTGGGTAGGCCTGCCGGAAGCGATCAGTCTTTATAGCTCTCTTAAATTCTTAAATCCTTTTGATAGCTTGCCTTCTCTTAGTTGTTGTAAGAGATCTTACTATTCTTCAAATTCAGGGGCTTTTCTAAGTTCCAGACATAGTCTGGAAACTGAGAGGAAGCCCTCCCTGAAGTGTCATTTGCAAGGTAACCCTGCTAGTTGCCTAAGAGAAGGTGCTATTGCCAGGGAATTCCTACGTAAAACCAAATTTCCCTTTTTACACAAAACCTTTGCACTTTTATTTCTCCATAAGTTGTTTTTAAACGTTTTGTTGTGTTACTTTCAGGCATGGAAATAGCCACACTGAGAGAGGATTCAAAGAGGAGCCTGTGATTGACTACTTTGATGTACAGGATTGAAGAGATGAATGTGATGAAATTACGCTGTTTGAAAGTGGAAGTGGAAGCTATTGGTGTGTCCAAAATACATTCTACTTGGTGTATTGAAAATTCATCATGGAAACCGCATATGAAAATAAATTGTTCATCACACAATAATATTCTGTGTTGAGAACTGGGCGAGTTTGCATTATCACATCACGACAACCCACATCTGGCATGGGTAATTGTGCTAATTAGGCAGCTCGCAACCACCACTCGTGGGGAGGGAAAATAAGCCACTGTGTCTTATTTTCCTTCCTTGATCATGTAAACCCAATCTGTATAACTGATTTTGGGTGGATGAGCATATTTGCCAGTAAAATGTGGTGAGAACTGTATGTGTGCATCCATACCCAGATTCTGACATAATTTAAAACTACAAGCAATTTTAACGAGTGGGGTCTAACGCATTCTGCAATAGAAAATAAGTGAATTCTTACCTGGATTATGCACTTTTTGATTAAACAACCACCCTTCTCAGGCAATCTCCACTCACAATTACAGTCATGTGAACGAGAGAGCAGGTCTGCACTTGCTGCCCTGCCCCCTCATTTCTTCCCACCCCTCACATATAGGGTGGGAAGATCTGATGTGGGTTACCTACATTGCACGCGTAGCCCCCTCATGATTTAGCATCCTGATTTTGCATGTAGAGCAGGCTCTCCACTTCAGACCATCCTTCCCCCTCCGCCCAGTGTGAGGTCACAGGTGCAGGGCCATCCAGTGTGGCCTCTCTCTCTCTCTCTCTCTCTCTCTCTGTCTCTCTCTGTGTGTGTACACAATCACATGAGGAAAGAACACCCGAAAAGGGGCTAGTATCATTAATAAATTTCAGTTGAAAGAAACATGCAATTGATTATTAGGGAAATGTAAACAAAGAGTTCAGATTATATGATGGATCTAGATGAAACGATCAAAATCAACTTTTAAATCATAAAGTGTTACACGACACAATTCCATAACAGTTTCAATCTGGTACAGCTTGTCAAAGATAGAATTGAAGCAGCAATGAGTTTGTACCCATAGTTTGTTTCTAAACTTTAGTTTCCTTTGTCATCAATCCTTTTTCTAATCCCAGATATTTTCAGGTGGTGAATGTGTATGTTCAGGAGAATTTTCAGTTTGTCAATCTATAGATCCTTTTTAATGGAAATTAGTTTCTCCTTTACTTAGGGCAGTGTATAGAATTATGCTTGACTTGCAGTGGTAAAAAATAAACTGCACTTACATCAGTTCTTGGCGCAAGAAGAAATTGTGGTCAGGGAGCCACTGATTATGGCTGTTGCAGTTGAAATGAATTATAAATGCCCTTTTTTAGCCAACATTGTCCTGTTCCTTCAAACCCTTCCTGCTGTAAGATGCAGGCATATATATACCATCCTCCGTTTCACCTCCTTTTGGGAAACCTCTATTGTTAAAATTCACAATTCTATTAATGTTAGTGTTTACACTTGGCTACATATATCTGGCTTGTGAATACATGCAAATATAAATTCTTGGTGACTTGAATGGGATTCTTTATGCTAAAAATTGTAACATGAAAAGAGGCCAAATCTACAATCCTAATAGAGTTTTAAAGATGCTGTACACAGAGGAGTGGGGTTACAGTGGTCTATAATAGATTTACACCTACTATTCTACACTTTGAAAAGTGATTTACCTGCTGTTCATCTACACATTACTATAACTAGCCCATGACAATGTAGCCTAGCGTTCTGGACATGTTCTATCAGAGGGAATAGAGAATTTTATTTCATAGAGCACAGGCAAATAATTACTTGGATTTATCATCAAAATGCCTAAACATTGAGCACATTTGTGCCTTTTCCAAATATACCCAAGGAGGAACCCATTCCCTTTTCTTTACATGTAAGTGAATCTGTGCCACTGTTACCACAATCCAAGAGTTGGTTTCCTACATGGTAAGGTCTTTTGCTCACACAAAACAGTTCTCATGCCCCCATTCTATAGACATCATTTTTTATTAAATTACATGACTGCCTATCAACAAATATTTCCCGAGTGGCTTACAGACATGCACAAAGGAGGATGCTGTCCATGTTCAGGTAAGACAACAAATACATGTCAATGTAGAGTGGATCCATCAAATCCCATGTAGATGTGGAGTCCTATGCTCATCCAACCAAATAAAATATAGGTGCACATTTCTATCCATGTTTTCTAGACAAGGTTTTCACATCCTTATAAGCTGACAGGTTCTGCTGCAAGTGGTGCTAATTAGGAAGAACACCTTTTTATGTGTGAACTCTCTTGATCAAGTCTCATGAACAGAGAAACATTCATTTTTAATGCTTCGTGGTTTTCATTTATGTGGTTTGTAGTTTTAAAGTAATTGGTTCTGCTGTTGCTTGGTGAAAAGTGCCATGTAAACATTAAGGAATTAAACTGGTGTTTCTCTTCGCTGGTTTTGCACAATCTTGATTTGTCTTTTCATTGAGTTGAGCCGTCAGCTGTTTTGAAATGTCAATTTTCATTCACTTAAGATTTGTTTTTTGCATTTTTGGTAACTTAATTGAGAGAAAGAAGGCTATTTGCAATAAATCTTGCAGAAGAGAACAGTTTGCAATTATGATCAAGGTGCAGGTGGAATTTCGGGACAGAGACTTAGTAATAATTACATATATCTTAAACTGCTTGGATTATTCAGTGCTCTCTATGTGCATCAATTTGTATGTAATCTAAAATTGTGAAAATCACCATGGAAACCGTTCTTATTGCCATTTCTCATGATGTACTTCATGATTGGTTTTTAATAACTTACTTGTTGAATCTTTAAATGCACAAAAACACACGACCTGCTTGCTTTCAAGTTCAATGGTGTAATAACTTACTTTATAAATCTGTAATATAAATCTGTAATAAAGTTCAAAAGTTCAAGTGGATGTTGGTTAGATTTACTTAACAGGTTTGTGTGATCATAGCAAAAGGGGAGGCTGCTGAAATGCTGCAGAAAGTCAATCATGAGATAAATGGGGACATTCTTATAATCTCGATAGATGCTGGCTGACATTACTTGGTCAAGAGTAAGTATTTTAAAACAACTTCCAGTTATATGAATTAAAGAGTTTACTTACTTGTATCTTTAGAAATTTAATGCCAGAAGTGGCATTCAATGCTGCATGTTTTTAATACAAGACAAAATGCACACCATGATGGGCATAGTTCTGGTGGAGGGAAGATTTATATATTGTATCTATGTGCTCTGAGCTACTGATATGGGTTTTCCAAAAATCTCGGAATTTACGCTGAATTAATGGAGACCTCATTTAACAGGTTTGACTGAGAACTTCATCACACCAGCAATTTAGTGAACTCTTGAAATGCCTGGTGTACGGATTTGCAGCACGGTACTCACATGATGCCGTGCTTGTCCTGCTGACACCCCACCTCTTCCCCAGCCTTTTCTGTTTTTTCCTAGAACGCTAAAAATCTGGATTATTTTCCCTAAGTGCATTTAATGCGTTCTTAAACTTCCGTGTAATTTTAATGGAACTGGGGGCTTGAATGGATTGCATCAGGTCTTGGTAGGGAAAAGTGATCTCTCCCGGCAGCTGGCTCCAAGCTTCAATATAAAACCCAAACCTTGCATCCCAAGCTCAAAAGCGTTTTTTAAATCATACAATGCTCGAATCTCTGCAGAGACAGGATTGTACTCCCTCGATACCCCCAAAGAACCAGGCTAAAGAGTCATTCCATTTTTGCCTGGCAGAAAGGTGGTATGGTTGAAGTACTCATCTGACAGGAGGGAGAAAGAGAAGGTGAGGGGTAGAGTGGAAGAGCAAAGGAGTGAAAACAGCTATTTAGGTGAAAGAGGTAAAAAAAATGTGGAGGCAAACGGGGGGGAGGAATTAGGTGTGATGGAGCTTTGAGTATTTTTTAGGGTTTTTTGCTGAATTAACGTGATGTTAATTTTATGTGTTACATTAATATCTGAATAGTTTTTCCAAAGATAGTTGAATTAAAATAGTTGGAAGGGGGATTCAATAAAGTGTGCTTAGTGTGATTTAGATATTCAAATAAATCCAAAGCTTTATTACATTTTTTCCCTTGAAATTTAACTTCCATTGCCCAACTTGGGTTTTATTATGTTCTTTGTATTGTTTTTATAAAACAATGCATAGACAATTTTCCTTCTAAACATTCAGTAGTAGGAAACTTAAAACTCCACATTACTGATCGGTACAGGCACATATAGCCCCCATAGGATTCTTGTTACTGGAGGTTGGGCCATATGGTGGGCAGGTTTTGCCTCTACAACAGTGTCCTCCCACCCCTAGTGCAGCACTTTATTTCCCCCCACAGTATTGAATGTCAGCCTTTCACTGGGTCTCCAAACTTTTGGGGTCTTCTTTGGGTACACTTGACAATTTGAGAAACTGTCTGGGACATTATCATAAAATAGTTGCCATGGAGGCGTGCCTAGCCACAAAGTAATTTGCTCAAGAGGTAAGTACAAAACAGAAGTGGGGTATGAGCCCCAACACACAAAACTACTCCTTTGAACCCCCAGTTTTCTCTGCCAAAAGAAACCTATTTTGCAGGAAACCTTTTTCTACCTCTCTCGGCCAGCCAACTCATTCTCCCCATCGCTTGCTCTCACCCTGGTTCATCACCCGTGCACATAAATACATCCCTCCCTCCTCACTGCAAGCACATGAAAAGCCCACACCCACTCTCAGGTTCCCTCCAAAAGAAATCTCTTTGGATCACCCATAAACTTTTCTCCTCACACACCTGTGCAGCCCCCATCTATACAAAGATGAAAGTACACATCGCTCCAGATTGTCGCTCCCCCATTGGCTTCTCATTGCTCTCCCTTGCTGCTGAATTCCTTGACCCCTTATGTTGGTTTACATAGGCTGACCCTATGAAAAGGAGGACAGGGCTCATGTAACTTTAACTGTTGTAGAGAAAAGGGAATTTCAGCCAGTGCCATTTGTATGCAATTAGTTCCTGGTGAAATTCCCTCTTCATCACAACAGTTAAAGGTGCAGGCACTATACTAGAGCAACCATATACAAAAGAAGGCAGGGCCCCTGCAACTTTAACTGTTGTGATGAAGAGGGAATTTCACCAGGAACTAATTGCATACAAATGACACTGGCTGAAATTCCCTTTGCTCTACAACTGTTAAAGTTACATGAGTCCTGTCCTCCTTTCCATATGGTCAGCCTAGTACAATGGTCCTTCTTAGCTAGGGTGACCATCAGTCCGGATTTGCCTAGGCATGTCCTCTTTTTTCTGGCCTTGGGGCCATCCGGATGGATTTCTTGATTTTTCTTAAAAAGTCCAGAAAAGGTGCAGCGGGGGGAGCAAGCCATGCATTCTCCGAAGCTCTAGTAAGTGCGCAGATGACCTACGCTAATAGCGTAGGCCACCCACACACTTTCAAGAGCCCCAAAGAATGTGCGTCCTGTTCCGACCTGCACATTTCCCGGGAGGAAATAGTCTCTCAGTGCTTGAATTAAGAAGCCCTTTCATCCTGGGAAAGGTGTGGGGGGGGCAGAGCAGGCCGCGCGTTCTCCAGGGCTCTGGAAAGCGGTAGATCACCTACCGCCATTAGCGTTGTTGCTGGGATCCTCTCAGCCACGCTAATGGCGGTAGGCAATCTCCACGCTTTCTGAGGCCCTGGAGAACGCGTGGCCTGCTCTCCCCCACCTTTCCCAGGAGGAAAGGGCCTCTTAATTCAAACGTTAAGAGACCCTTTCCTCCAGGGAAAGATGGGGGGTGGAGCAGTCAGAGCTTACCTGCTCCTGCTTCCTGCTCTCTCCCTGTCTTGCAGCAACACGTCCTGTCTGGATCTTCTCCCACAAGTCTTGCGAGACTGGAATGAGATGTCAGAAGTCTCGTAATCCCAGTCTCGCGAGACTTGTGTGAGGAGAACCAGACGGTGGAGGCAGCAGCAGCAGCAGCAGGGGCCCGTAATGATGGGGTAAGTGCTGGCGGGGGGCAGGCAGGCAGGCGGGCGGGCACAGGTGGTGTGGGCGACAAGTGGTGCGAGCGGGTCACAGGAGGCAGGGTGCATGGCATGGGCGGGCGGCAGGGTGCGCTGCATGCTGTGCGGGCAGGCGGCAGGGCTCATGGCTTGCAGCGCAGGCAAGCAGTGGGTGCACAGCTGAAGTCCAGGTGTCCGAGACTTTGAAAGCTCATTGAGCGCCGCCACCCCAACTGGATTCCCAGCAGCTTCCTTTGGCAAGGACAAGGGAGTCTCTGTACTCCACGCTACAACTTCTGAACCAAAGCAATCCAAATTGGGTCTGCCCCTGAAAAGTGTCTGGAAAGTTCAAGTAGTGCAAAATGTCAACATCAGGGAGGGAGGGAGGGATCAAAGTATTTTTCATCAGTGTCAATTTTACATATGTCCATTCATAAATCCAACTGGTCCTCCTGTATTAATCTCTCAGTTAAAAAAAATACCTAGAAATTGTATATTGTTATGTATTTTACATCATGTGTGTTCTTGTTTCCATAAGACAGTATTTTATTCCTATTTAAATTATTATAGTGCTTATTTCTAAATTTATAGCTATAAATTAGCATATGCAATATAACGTAAACCTATGTCCTCTTTTGTTGCTGTTTTCCTCCTTTTGTGTTTGTGTGGGGGTGTTAACATGTAAGTGGCAAGCCTCTAGTCAAACCAGTTGGACCTTACTGGGAGTCTGGGTGTACTGAGAGCAAAATCTCTGCAACACAAAGAAATTCTTCAGGGTAAGGAGTTTGAAAAACCTCTCATCTAGTTACATATGTTCATCAATTTTATAGATGCAGTATATTCTCCCTTTGCACCCAGTCTCAAAAGTAAAAGTAAGTTCCAAAATATACCCATGATGCAATAATCAAAGAAATAAACGTTTTGTATGGCGAACTTCAGGGGAAAATTAAAAGCCAGCCAAGGTTTTTTTGGTTGTTTTTTAAAAACATCTTCAGTAACTGTATTTCAAGATCGCTATACATTATGGCTCTTAAATTATCCAGAAGCCTTTCCCATAGCTCACTAATGAAAGGTCATCCAGATCTTCTCATAATGTGCCATAAATATCACTTGGGTCCCCTCTACAAGGACTCGCTTTTGCGCCTGGTTAGGCGATTATGCACATAATCGCTGAAGCGCATTTACGCCTAATCCCTCTGCACGAGAGGTGGCGAGAGGCGGCGAAGCGCATTAACAGATGTCCAAAATGCGCTTTACAAGTAGTTAATGCGCATAAGCACTTATTCACACAGTCAAAATGCGCTTTAACGGACGGAGCAAAATAAAACTCGCGATTTAACGCGCATTCGATAATGCGCATAATCGGGGAGATAACGCGCCTCTACGCCCGATTTGGGCTCCGTTCTTGTAGAGGTAATTTTTTTAATGCGCCTTGAAAGAGCTTTAATTGCCTCTTGTAGAGGCACCCTGGGATAGCATGCAAAAAGCCACATGAAATGAGTGGGGCATACATGAAACGCAGTATGAAGATCAAAATTATATTTTATTTACCAATAGACATAATTGAGAATCAGTATGTGATCCATGAAATGATTTCTTTGGCTTCGTCCCATTCACTTCAATGGGATTCAAGCAGTTTCAGTGCTTTGTGGAACACACAGCCTTGGTTTACAAATATGTAGGATCATGGAGGTTTAGTCTGGGATTTTAAAGCTCTTTTTTCCCAACTGGAAAAGGCTTCTAGCTCTGGAAAGATTTATCAACAAAGCATTAATAAATGGTTGATGATGCTTGATTCTTAAGTGATGTGAAGAAAGTAACAAACAAGGCTGTGCATGTGTGCCACTCCATGCGTTATGGCCTTTCCTTTGAACTCAGGTCATTACTGTTTCCAGCCAGCAACTATTTTGCAGGTCCATCCGGTGTGGGGTGCAGGCGGCAGGGTGCACGGCTTGCGGTGCAGGGTGGGCAGGGGTGCGGAGCGGGTGAGCAGCGGGCAGGCAGAAGGCAGTCCTTGGTTGAGTGTGTATGGGTGTTTGGTTGGTTTTGCCCTGGTGCGTTTTTGGATTTGTAGTCTTGTTGTTGTTGTTACCTTGGGTAAGTATGTGGGTTGGTGTTGTATTTTTTATGTTATTTTATTTTTTGCCTTGGGGTATGTGTGCATGTCGGTGTGTAGATTTATTGCGTTGATGAATGTCATCGGGTGGGTGGCTGTGGATGATGATGATGATGATGATGATGATGATGATGATGATTATTATTATTTTGCCTATGGTGGGTGTGGGTGTGGATTTTTATTCCCCCGTTAAGTGTGTGTGTGGAGGTTTTTTTAATTGTCTTGGAGAGGGTGTGGGTTTTTTTCCACTTTGGGTGAGTGTGCAGGGAGTGGATTTAATTTTTTATTGTCCGTGGTAAGCATGTGTGAGGGGGGGTGTGGATTATTATTATTATTATTTTACCTTGGGTGTGTGGGTGTGTGTGTGTGAATGAATTTTTATTTTTGCCTTAGGTAGGTGGATTCCCCACCATCAACAGCACCATTGGTTTGTTTCTATAATAAAAAAATGTGGCTCCAAAACTGCTTTTGTGCTGATGCTGACACATATGTTGAATTATTATTATTATTATTATTATTATTATTATTATTATTACATGCAAGGGGGCACACACTCTCACAACTTTCAGCTCGGTTCCAAACATTGCTTTTCTGTATGGCTTTCAGATTATGATTATTTTACAGTGTGGCTTTGTAGATTTCCCACACACCCCAACCTGGTGAAAGGTTAACAGTTAAAGTTGCAGAAGCCCTGCTCTCTTATGTATCTGATCATGTTGAGAATTGTCCTGTCCCAGCAAGATAATATGTGAGTGCATAGTGTGGCTTGTCTTGTCTGACTGTGTCTGGATCTCCTAGGCTCTGAAATCATCTTTCTGTAGAGCACCTGCTGGTTGCATGATTCACGAGGCCAGGTTCTGGTGACTGGATAGTTCTCCTTGACAGGAGGGGCTTGCACTTGCTAGAGAAAGGTGAACAGATGTGAAGAGTCATTTCTCTGGGAGCAAGCTTTATTGAAATCAATGGGGCTTGTTTCTGAGGTTTCTTTGGGCAGTTTTTTTGGGGGGTCCCTGATTGGATTTCTGTTCTCTGCACACTGAGGCAGTGTAAATTCAGGAGATATTTGGATAAAAGGAGGGAAAGATCTTTGTCTAGCATTGTGATAATGGGCATCTGTTCTGGCCTTTCTTTGTACCTCTAATGACCATGGGCTTGTTTACATGGCTAATGAACCGGAGATATAATGACACATTTTTAGATTAGTTTCTCACTGATAAACCAGAAGTTGAAACAAGCTAAGAGATGCTAGTGAGAAATAACTGCTACAAGCCTTTAGTCCATTTTGTTCCATGACTATTTGCAGGGTAATAGTATTTTATACTCTTTCTGAATGCTATGTTACTCATTTATTGTACTAGATTTTCCTGTACTAGATTTTTCTGCACTTGTCAACTGCTTCATTTGTTCAGTGCTGAATCTGTGAGTATGGATATGAGAAAGGTGATGGGGAAAGAGTGTTAAATGTTAGGAAAGATGAGACTACGGTCATCCAGTGAAGGATTTGCAGTCAGAAAAGATATTTGAGGGAAGGGGAGACTGTATCACACAAAGTACAGCAAAAGCTACAAAAGGAGGAGTGAAGTTAATTTCAGATACACTGAATGTCTCAGTGATTTTAACATTAAGATGTTATGTAGAACAGGTTTGTCTTAATTGTGTGCTGTGAAATCAGACATGTGACAAAGGCCATCTTTGGGTGGGCATGTCCCTTTGGGGGCCGGCCATGTTGGTGGGCACGCCCCCTTGGGGCGGCCATGTTGTCCTCCTTTTTGGTTTCCAAAATATGGTCACCCTATTCTTAGCCCCTCCAGTTTACCAAACAGAAGTGACAAGTGTCCCCTTTTCTCCCCTTTTCCTTACAGCAGGGTGCACAGCAGAAGCAACAGCTGCGTGCCATCTTCATTTCCTAAGATTGTCTCTGAACACATGCAGCCCAGAGGAATTCATGGGGAAACGGCCATTGCAGGTGGGGAGGAGCAGGAGAAGGCATCTCACCTGCACATGTACCATGTGAGGCAGGGGTGGGGCAGAGCCTATAAAGGCCAGGCCCACCAAAACGCTCAATCTCTTTTGTTCCTGGCTCCCTCCCTCCAGTATGGGATTAGCCAGTCACTCCCTTTAAAGGGAGGGCTGAGTAGGACTTTTTCCTCCCACTAAATGGTGGGCAGGTTTGAACCTTGGTGTGGTGTGACTCTGGAAAGCAGCGTTAGCGTCCAGAGGTCACCTATTCTGCGCAGAAAAAAATCAGTTTCCAAAGCTTCAAGAGGTCTTTCGTCAAGTGTTTCATATCTGGACTTTGGACACTTGGAAATAGCATAATTTATGCAACAGCTATAGTTTGCCTTTGGAGACCCTCTTGCCTTACCTACTCGGAGTTGTGAGGCACTGTGTGAGAGTGACATGGGGCAGTCTCCCCACACTTTCAAAGTGTCACAAGAAAGGGGCCAGGTTTGCTCGACTCCTGGCTTTGGGGAGTGGCTTGCCCACAAAGCCAGTTGCCAGAGGATAGGACTCATACATTCCCACACTTTCACATGCAGTTCCAGGGAGGGGTGAATTTTCCCTTATTATTTAAATAAAGAGCCCCTAGTTTATCCCAAGTTCTAGTGTCTGTGTCTTTCTTCTATGCTTCCTTCTCCACTCGCAAATGAAGATGGCAGGGGTAAGAGGCCATCACTTTGCTTTGAAATTATCCCAGTGGCTGGTGACGAAATTTGTTATTTATTTTTAACTGGGAGGGATAAGGGTACCCAGGGGCACTTTTGTGCTCCTGGGCATTATGCTGTCTACTGCCAAGCATTCTCTTTCCTCCTACTCCAGTCTTTCCTCTAAGAAGGCTAAGGCCCCCTCCACAAGGATGCGCTTTTGCGCCCGGTTCGGGGATTATGCGCATTATCGCGGAGGCGCATTTACTCCTAATCCCTCTGCACGGGAGGCTGCGAGAGGCGGCGAAGCGCATTAATTGATGTCCAAAAAGCGCTTTACAAGAAGTTAACGCGCATAATCGCTTGTTCACACCGCGAAAATGCGCTTTAACGGCCGGAGCAAAATAAAAGTCGCTATTTAACGCGCATTCGAAAATGCGCATTATCGGGGAGATAACGCACCTGTACGCCCGTTTTGCACTCCGCTGGTGTGGAGGTAAAATTTATAATGAGCCTTCAAAGAGCATTAAACCTCTCTTGTGGAGGAGGCCTAACTGAAGGCATATAACATAAGCTGAAGGAAAACCAAGCTCACCCTTGAAAAGGGCTGAAAATGTGGATCAATTTCAGCAGCAGACTCAAGCACACCAAAATGTGCAGTGGTTGTTGTAAAGGAAATCAGATAGACTACTCTGGGTGGAGGACAAGATGGGTGAAGTAGTTGGGGTTTTTAGTCTCATATGTTAACCATGAAGTTTTAAATTACAAAGAACTTTGGCTGGACCAAACCCTGGAGGGAGGAGGGAGGCAGATAGCGAGGCCACGGTGCCAGGAAGAAGCGCCTTCTCAAGGTTGTAAAACCAGCCAGAGGAGTTAGAGGTGTGAAAGGGGGAAACCCAGCCGGCACCAAGGGAGGAAAGGGGAGCCACAGCCGAGAAGGGTGAAAAAGGGATATAACTGGAGCCTCTCTCTGTAATGGGGATCTCTTTCTCTGGATGGGACGTGATGTGAATGTGTTACAATGGTAATGCTTCTAAAGAAGTCCAAAGAGCATGAAAACCTAGATTATTCTCAATGGTGTATCAAGTTTCTATCACATCCCTATAGTTCATGGGACATCAAGATTCCATTTACTTTCTCTGCCATCATCCAATCAAACCCCCTCAAGCAAAAGCATTTAAAGAAAAAACAAACACAAGGCAGAAATGTAAGTGTTCACTCAGATAAAATTCCTCCAGTGTCTTAAGATCAAAAGTTCTATGTATTGTATGGAATTTGGTTTAGCACTAGAAATATCTCCAACGTTGAAAAGCAATCCATGACGGCGTGTCTGGAGTGTCTTACATTAAAATCATCAAGAGACTGTTCTCAAAGCTTCTGCTTGGAAGGCACACTGAGACAACCTTCTTCGCAGTCTCTGGAGACGCAGTGGTGATATTTGCCTCTCCATATCCATTTCAGGATCCAGGAATTTGAGGATGGTAGGATTGAAGGGTGTTGAAGAAGTTCTGAGGCAGACTCTGTTCTTCTGGTGGGTTGACTGTTCTACTTTAGCTTCCTACACAAGAAGAGCCAAGAGAAGAAAGGGGGAAACTGATGTAGTGAAGGCTACATATATCATGATAGGAAATTGGTTTTAGTGCTAGATTTAAAAGTTGCATTGTGCCCCATCAGCTAGCTTGCACGTGGCAATACACAAGATACATGGCGGTTAATTATGAATGGTGAAAATACTTTTGAAATCTCAAGCAGATTATAGGAAGACTTTGGGCTAGGTTAATGTTTGAGTCTTTTTCGTTGTGTTTTGTTCACCTTGCAAGCTTTCATTTTTCACAAAATGTAGTAATAAGTCTTAGGCCAGATCTATGCCAAGCAGGATATAGCGGTATGAAAGCAGTACAGTATATAAAAGGCAGGAGCCACACCAAGCAGGATATAGTGGCATATGGTATGTGTCAGTGGGCCCCAACAGTTGTCAGTGCACTTCAATACCACTATAAAGCAGTGTGGCTTCTGCCTTTTATATACCGCTTTCATACCGTTATATCCAGTTTGGTGTAGATAGACTCTTCAGATGACAGCATCATGAGAAAAATACATCATTCTGGCCAGTCAAAGCCAGTTCTATCGGAAAAGAGGTCACTGATGAGGAACATATGCTTCATTATCAAGAAGAGGCTTGCACAAACGTTGATGTTGTAGGAATTACTAATCCTACTTGTTTTTAAGTAGCTATAAAAACAAGACAAACCCATCCTGCAGCTAGTCAATGTTCAGGTAGAATACCAAGGGACGAAAGGCAAAAATTAACTGAGATGGGCATTTTAGTAAATTCTTAAATGAAGCTGTGAAGGGTTTAAAAGGACCTCTGGGAATGTGAGAATTCTAGTAATCTGGTGCAATTATGTGGGGGGGGGGAATGAAGTCATAAGAAAAGGAGCAAAGGGTAAGATAAGGAAAGAAAACATGGAATGGAGCTAGAGAATGACAAAATAAAGCAAAACAGTTCAATTGATGTGAAAACCAATGTAAGGAACAGAAAAGAAATGTGATGTGATCAAAATATGTACAATAAGAAACAGCAGTTTCAGATGTTATGCCTAATGGAATGTTTCTGAAGGCAGATCTGTACTCAAGACACTATTAGTGCTATATTTTTCACTGTAAGAAACCTATTATATATTAACATTATAAATATAAAATATTTTGCTATAAATCTGTGTTGCTTATACCATGTACTATATCAAAATGGGGCGCATGGGGGAAGGGAAGGAAATTCGCCCCCTTATCCTGCCTTACTTTGGTATGCTCTACTCCTTTAAGCAGTTCTTCCACAAAAGTGAACTGAGGGGTGGGGAGGGGTGGGGAGACGCAGCTTAAAGGCGGGGGTTGTTCCCCTCCCCCAAGTGTTCATTTTTATATAAAAAGTAGACCCACATTCACCACATTTCACTTTATGAAAAACCTACTTGCTAATTTCTCCATAAGCATGAGCACATCTAGTGAAGTGTAAAGTGACAGTGAGTTTGTCTATGTGCCATTTGGCCCATTTTGGCTGCGCAGTGGTTTTGCCTTGTTTATATGACGCAACTGCCGACTCACAGCCACATCAGGCTTCTCCCCGCTAAATTGCATTTTGTGTGGTGCTGATATATTGTGATTCTTTAAAGTTGCTCCAAAGTTACCGAATTCTTTCCTCATCTGTTGTTGGTGGTGGCGGCCTTGCTTTGGCTTAAGCCAGTGGGTGTTCCTGGGGGGTGGATTGAAGCCTAGGGTAGGTCTGGGTAATTGTGGGAAGACACGGTAAGATGTGGGCTCAACGAGCTGAATTGCTCCTGGTCCTGCGGCTTTTCCAGCTGGATAGCCCGTGCTTCCTCCTGCCATCACACCCCACAGCTGTGGGGCTTTGTGGGAACCAAGTAGCAAAGCAGCATAAAGACATCCCACCTATTATATTGGGCAGTAATTCACTTTACTGTCAGAATTGTTCCTACCTCAGATGGGCCGCAGATTGTAAAGATTGTTGAGCTACATATTGACGGCCACAGACACACTTCATTTAATAAAGGTCACAATCTCAAAAGTGGAAACGTGAGTGGAGTGCATGGTACTTCACACATCACTCATGTATGATGGGAATAAGGTATAGAGGTGATAACTACTGTCATGATCGTTGTCATTAAGAATGCAATCTTAAAAAGCTAAATTTAAACAAATACTTGTCTATCCTAAGCTCGAATATTTCCCCCCTTGGTTTGCCTCCACGTTTTTTTACCTCCGTTTCAAAAATGCTGCAAGTGCTCCTCCCTTTCACAATCGTAGCTATACCAGTGAACTCTCTTTTCACTTGTTTGCTCTCCCACTGCTATTGCGCCTGCCCCACCTTGCCCCACCCTGTCCCTTCTTCCCCCTCCAGTTCATTGGTTCTTGTAGTTGATGGACATGGTGATTGATGTGGCGGCCTTCCTTCCTCCCTCACTGGAGCTCCTATGGGAATTAACCAAAATGCTTACATCAGCATAATTTTTAAAGATAGAAACGTTAAACTTGGGACCTTAAGGGCTCTTAAGGAGAGCTTTTGCCAGGTCAAGTTTGAATCCAATCAGTTCATCCCTTGATTTTTTAGGAATTTTTTTAATCCCTTCCTTAAACCCTTTTCCTGATAGTCCACTGCATTTACATCCAAGTCATACTAAAATCCAATGCAGGCTTACCTTTGAGTAAACCCCATTGAACAGAGAGAGACTTACTTCTGAGTAAACAAAAGTAAGACCCCAGAAGTAAGCATAAGGTTGCAGAGCACTTCTTTCCAGTTTGCTCTTTTAGACTTTTTTAAAAAGCTTCTGAGTGACCACACTATTTAAAGTCAGTTCTATACATGTTTACTGATTAAAAAATATGTAAAATAGTAGCAACAAAAGGACTTCACTTCCTGACCCTAAATTTTGCTGCTATAATGAAAAAGCGGAGAGGATGGGAGAGCTAGTAGTGGGATTTTATGTGGAGAGACTTGAGTTGATAACCTGAGGTCGTTATCACATGGGCGGTTTTAAGCACACCCAGCTCGGCTTTGCTCCACTTCTTCAGCGCTGGGTTCGCATGACGTCCCCTCCTGCTGCTCTCTTGCCCTGAGGTCGCAGGTTTTAGTTTCTGTTTCGATTTATCCCTCAACGGGCAAAGTTCAAAACAGGCAAAGTTCAACAGGCCAAGCTGAGATATTGCAGCTATACCGACCACGTGTGATTCAAAGTGCTAGACTCAAATACGAAACGGAGGGGGAAGCCGCAGAGGCAACCTGGGGGGAAAATAGTAGGTGTGATAAAGCCCAGTTCTGATACTCAAAACAATTGTTTAATCCAAAGTGTATGTCTTTGCACCCGGCCCTGTTAGATCACGGGTTCTAACAACAACAACAACAAAAGTAGTTCCCACAAGCATGAACTCTGCTGAACCCTGAGTTAGATCACCGGATGAGGTGTTTCATACATCAGGAAAGTTACGTTAACATTTCTCTTACAAGGAAGGCAACTGGTTGTATAATGATTCTTTTTCCTTGCACATGAAGAATCCCCAAGATGTTCCAGCTCCTACTTGAGCCTGCCAGTCTCTCAAAGTCAGCGTTGCCAGCTGGTGCCTTCAATAAAATATAAAGAAAGCATGAGGGAGGAAAACAAACTAGACTGCATTAAAGTGAAGGGCTGTGATGCGCTACATAAGACTTACACTCAGTGATGTTTCAGATGCGTACGTTCTCAGAACATTCACAGTGCAATTAAAGGGATGAAGTTTGTCATCTGCAGAAGAATTATGTTAATAATAATGTTATAGCATTTAAAAATAAGCAATACCAATTTAGACTTTATTCTAGGTAGTTAATGAGAAGAACATTCATGTAATTGTTTGACAGCTCTCAGTCCTAATTAGGAGTACTAAGTAGAGCAAATAACTCATGGTAGTTATTCCGACATGTAATTTTTACCAATAATCCCCAGGTAGATAGACATGAATAACTAACGGGTAGAACAGCAAAGTGCAGGAAAAAATGATATTCTAAGGTACATTTTTGTGAAGAATAATTTGGACTTGAAGCTTTCATTCCAAATGACACCAGTCTCTGTTGCTGTCAAATAGAAATCCAGAGGATGCAGTATAGACAAAAATGGCCACTCCTGGGAGGCTGGTATATGGAGTGGCATTCATTGAGGTAACCTGGTCCTGGGTTGTAAAGGGCTTTGTAAGTGGCACCTTGCCCCAAATCCTCTAATGGTCACATCCAGTAGCTTCATGTAGATGTTAAATAGCATTGGAGATGACGATGGTAACCTTGAGGCACTCCACAGAAAGACTGCCATACAATCCCCCAACACTTCTCTCAAGCTTGCCCCAGTCCACAGAGGCAATCCAGGAGGATACCATGATTAATGGTAGCAATAGCCTCTGTGAGATAGTAAGAGAGCCATACCACTGCCACCTTAAGGTAGCCTTCATCCTGTCAACCCCTCTTGGCGAGCTCAAAGAAGCCATGATGGGCAAGGATTGAGAAGACATGCAGTGGGATGAACTGCTACAAGCATCTTGTCCACATCCTCGGGCCATGGAAGCTGAAACTGATCTCACAAAACTTGATAAGATGATGCACTGAACGCCTCAATTAGATGTGTTACAACAGCAGCATTAAGAGCATTGTGAAGATGAGCAATCTTGTCCTCAAAATACCTTGTATAATTATCACAGCAGGCTGCTGAGAGGCGCAGCATCAAATTTATTGGGGTCGATGTTAATAGCCCTCATACCACCCAGAAAAGCTCTACTGAATGGCTATGTGAGGATGCAATGGAGGCAGTGAAGTAGACCTTTTCAGTCCTTACTTGCTCTCTTGATATATATATTTAGTCCACAGTTAACAAAAGTTCTTAATTAAATTTTTATTTTGGTGCAAAGATGAAACATAGCAGCATGAAGAGAGTGGCATAGATTAGATCAGTTTTCCCCAATACTCTAACCATTTCTATACAAGGCTTTTATTGCATGCTCGTTATTGGTCACTCACGGGAGTTTAGGGGTCCTTTATATGATGTCACCAACCTCCAGAGTATCTCCTGCACTTTTTGAGTTTTATCCCACTTTTTAAAAGAGTGGAGATAAGCCGACGACTAACGTTAATGTGTGACATTGGCAGTGTGTAGTGATGGCATTGTGCTATAATACAGATAGATCTGTATAATGAACCAAAATAGAACATTGCCGAGAAAGGAAGTTTTCAATTCAAATCACATGTCCCCCGTGTAAAGAAGCCCATTGTAATCCCATAAAGAAACCAGAAGCAGAAAGCCCCAGTATGCATGTGGGATTTCAGCCTGGTATGATGAAGCCCTCTGTCTTGGGCCTCTGTCCAAATTATATTACTGTATATTACTCACTACATCAAACAGGCCCTGAGGGATGATTAGCTTAATTGCCCATGCCCCCTTCATTCTTCTCTGTACTGCCAGATTGGGCTTCAGCTATTGCCTGGGAAGCAGCCCTCCTTAATTGAATTCATTAGCAATTGTCTTGGTACTGTCTAAGAATCATAAATATTGCGCCTTAATGAGAAGTCTCAATTCTTAAAAATGGGACAGTAAGGATTTCAACATTCCTACTCAAGATTTCCCATGAGCATCAAATAATTTGGTGGCACAAAGGGTACAAATCACAGACGAAGAGTGCCATCAGATGCGCATTTTATTGCACACTTGTTACACCCCACTTACAGATGTTCGTGGGTCCTTTTGATTATAACATCTGCCTCCCATACATCTCCCACTCCTTTCAGTCACAAAACAGACCCCTTTAAATCTGATTTTTTTAAAAAAATGAAATGTGCTGCCATTTCAGTGGCCATTTTTATCACGCTGCTTTTCTTGCTGTATGCAGGAAAAGCGGCATGATAAAAACGGCCACTGAATGGGCCACGTAATCATTGTTTACTTCCTCTTTCTTCCCCTGTGTGAGGAAAGAGGAAGTATCATGGGATAGAAGGGGGGGGGAAGCAACGGTAAAGAAACACGATCCCGTCTGATACCACTCTAAAAGTATCTTGGCTTCCTCTTTTAGTCATACTTCTTAATTGTAGTTTGTAGTCTATTTGCTTAATTTGTATTCTTATAATCTAAAGGTTCTCAATGCCGAAAAATAAATACTAAAACGCAGTAAAAAAAAAAACTTCAAATAAAACCATGAACGCTAATCCAATTAAACAAGTAAATTGAAATCAATCAATCAATCAATCAACCTTTATTTACAGTCAATAGACCAAAGGCAAAACAAATATACAGTCATGATGCTTGCAACTTAGCTGATATAAAAGGGACTAAAAATCTACAAATAAATACTAGAAATAGTGAGTGTTAAAATTAATCGTCCGCTAATGATCTGGTTCGAATAGCCAGATTCAGAAACTTAGCTACCTGTTCCGTTATTCGCTTATTTGTACCCTGGAGCAAAATACTTGTTAGGGCCTCAGAGGAACGCCCTGGGAGGGACTGTGTAATTGGCCAAATTAAGTCTACCCTGGCCGATTGGTAAAACCTACAAAAAAATAAAACATGTATTATAGATTCGACCTCGGTGTCATTGCAGGGGCAGCATCTGTTGTGCCAAGGAATTCCCTTGTAGCGGCCCTCCAATACCCTAGACGGGAGAACATTAAACCTGGCTAGTGTAAAGGCCTTCCTATATTTGGGAATTGATAGCCACCTTAGATATTGTGCTCCCTCTTTACTAAGGAGCACTGATATCCCCAATGCCTGTGGTGAACAGGGGCCCCTTGCTGCCCCAATTAACTCCTGGGTGTCTATATCTGTTAATCTTTGCTTGATGATTGCTCTTGCCTTATCAAGTCCTACCGCTAGCAGGTAAGGGGGTGAAAGCCCTATGCTCGAAATCTTGTACTCTACAGCTTTCATCCAGGGAGATACAAATGAGTCTGTTAATACCTTATAGGCTAAAGAGTCGTGAGATATCGCAAGGTGGCACCTGAGCCAGAAGTGGACAGAAAAAATCCAGGCTTGCCATTTTAGCGAGTTAAGACCCACTTCCAAATTTAAAGCACCTCCTGAGACGCATCTAGGTACACCGAAGATTAACCTAAGGAAGGAGTGTTGAATTCCTTCAAGGTTACTTTTAAAGAGTGGAAACCATATCGGTGATCCATACAAAACTTGGGACACGACAGTGGATTTATACACTTGGGTAACTGCTGGTATATATATTTCCCACCCTTTGTAAAATAAAACCGGGATAAAGCCCCAGAACTTTGTTCTACAGTCGCTAGCATTCTCAGCAGCAAAACAAGAGCAGAAAATCCCCCTACTTAAACACCGAAGGTCTCAACCTTTTCCTTAAAACTCAGTCAAGAGTAACCATGGTAGGTTGCTTTAGGAAGCAAGTTTCACAATATGATAGAGGAGCCTTCATTTCTTGTAAGTGGCATCGTACGTTGGGGTACTTTGAGCAGGGCCTTCTCAGAAGAATGTGAAGCCTACTGGTGTTCGGAAGGTTTCTGTATCCAAAGGCATGTAGGGGTGTCATGTATCAAGAAGACACAAACCAAACTGCACAGCATATCAGTTCCAGCCCAGTCTGCCAGTGTGCCTTTCTACCTCCAGTAATTCAGGGCCATATTGGTCAGACTTCATATATGAAAGCTTCATCTATTTACAGTACTCTCACCCAGCACCACCTCTTAATGAGAGAAAGCTTTAGCACAAGGCTATCCCCAGTAGCCAAATTATTCTCATAAGGAAATTTCCTAAATTTTCCTCCAGTATCAGAGGCAGTAAGCCTGTATATGGCAGTTGCTGGGGAACATGGGTAGGAGGGTGCTGTTGCACATATACTCTGCTTGTGGGTTCCTGGTCAACAACTAGTTGGCCACTGTGTGAACAGAGTGCTGGACTAGGTGGACCAAGCATAGCTCTTATGTTCTTATGCTATTTCTCCTGACCTTTTTACCTAATGTGACATACCCTATAAGCCCTGCAACTCTTCCCCTCCAGTAGTGCCAAGAAAAGGTGACCACACCCACCATTTCCCTTTGGTTTGAGTTAGTCAGACCTGACTCAACCTAAGTCTCTCTCTTGACTCCCAAGCGGGTTTCCATTTTGAATATTTTAGCCCAATTAATCACTGAAAGTTACCATTTGGCATGCTCTTCTGCTGCTGTTCCATTACTTCATTTTTGGTTTTCCTGCCTACTATCACGTTCCAGAGATCCAGAATCGAGAGAATGGGGTGCATGAAGACTAAATACAGGGAGAGGAGAGTTCTCTATTTAATAGAGAAAACACAGTTATTGTACCACAGGCATAGTTTTGGCTATGGGGCGGTATACATATGCAATAAATAAATAAATAAATAGACCTGAAAGATTAAATGGCCTTCACCTCCGAAATACTGAATTAATTAGAAAAGATAAGTTACATCACTTTGTGCCACTTCTTACTGTAAACACAATTTTAAACTTATTTAGAGCACATGTTGGTAGTATTTCCTGTGCTATGCTAATCTCTTGGCATTTTTTATTGCTGACTTACTCAAAATATTTATATTCTCCAATGATGGACACAAAGCCTATAACGCATGAAACAAGAAAACCTGAGCTCATTAAATCTTTTAAAAAATATTAATTGGATTCATGCCATCTAAAACCAAATTTGGTACAAAAAGCTTTCAGAAATTATCATTTTTTAAATTATTCATGCACTTTCTGAGAGCTAAGGACTATATGCATGTAACATTAGCTCATGTACATGAACACATTTGAATTGGGTCAACAATGTTAGCATTGGATGCACAGACTGAACAAAATTAATCTGTGGTTTCATATGGCAATTCTGAGGTAATCCGTAGAGTAATGTTGGCTCTTCCTCCCCATTCCCCATCACTTTGCTTACTGGCTCTGAATTCTCCCTCAGCACAGTTATTACAGGAATCTTACCCAGAACGATCTCGGGTTCCGTTGTCTTCTCTCCTCAACATGCCATATGTATCCTCTGATTAAACAAGCTTCCTCAACCAAGCAGGTAACCCAGGAAACAGCCACACAAGTTGTGAACCTGATGATTTTTTGCAAGGTTTCCTGTTGGATGAAATAAGTGACAGAGAGAAAGTCATCCGATGTTTGGATGAATGTAAAACTTTACAGAAACAGTTGAAATCAATAAAAATAGCATTGAGAATCTCAATACTATTTTTATTGATTTGAGACAACGGTGATGGGATGAAGTGGAGATGTTGCTTGGACATATGTCTTTCAGAAGCGATTCTCTGTTTTCTGTTATCATTCACTATTGGAATTTACAGTAGTTTTAAGAAACTACTCCATCTTATGCACCATCATGATCCACAAGCCAACATAGAAATAATTAAAATTTAATCAGTCCATTTTAATTAAGGGATTGTTGCCCATAGGTATGATATCAACTTCAAAGTCTTATACATGTAAAGCTCTACTGCCCCCTTTTTATGAAGGCAATTGCTCTATAGGTAATTGGCCATAATATTAAGACTCAATAACATAGGCCCCTTCCAACTCTACTGTTCTACGATTGTATGTCTTTCTGCTGATGGAAGAGCTCTTTGTATGTTTTGGAATTAAGGGTGATATGAAATAATGATCATGGGTGATGCCCAATTATTAATATTAATTGATTAACATTTGGGTGGTTCTGTGTGGCTCTTATGAATCTGGCAAATAACAGTTCATTGTATTGATTTTATTGAAGTTTCACTTGACCAGCAAGTCTTTTACCAGAATGGACGGCCTTCTCTGTTGTTTTAGCATATTTACTTTTATGCAGATAGCTCTTGCTGTAGAATATTTTGCCCAAAAGCAGCTAAAAAGCAGCTGCAGGATCAATAAAACAGCATATACCAAAGCTCCCTGTTTCAAGAAGAAGAAAAAAGTTTTATCAAAGCAAAAAGGCTGCATTTAGATGTTGCATCAATAATTTAAAAAACAATATGGACCACACTACATACAACAATGATTAAGCGACCAAAAGGAGCAAACTGCTCAGATCTTTTGAGGCTGTCTTGGCAATTTCAAGAGAGGAAGCAGATAGAAGAACATCACAGTAGGTGCCTCTCGATGTTTCAGAATCTGAGAATGTTGTTTTAATAGGTCAGTTAGCAAAATAATCCCAATAATGGACTAATTGAGAGCTTGCTTTCATTTGTAGTGTGGAGCATATCAAAGAGACCGGACTGGTTTAAGCTTGTGCTATGCAAAATAATGTAAAATATTTTTGTGCATTGAAACCACTACAAATACTGCATTTCCAGCAATCCTGACAAAAGCCATGGAGCGAGATCAGTAGTTTGTCCCCATTTTGCAGGTATGGGGAGTGGAGGAGATTGAGAGTGGATAGCTATTCTATACTTACACATGGGTGAGGTGTGAGTTGAACTCAAGGTTTCACAGCTCATGTTCTTAGCCACTGCACTGTGTCTACTCCCAACGTGTGTGAAGGATAGAACAAAGTTATAGGGCTGAAATAGAACATGAAGGCCACCTGGTCTGCTCTATTGCACTGAAGTTGGATTTGTATGTCTATAGACTGCCTTCCCCCTATATGAACCTGCCAATGTAGTAATACCTGACAATGTGGACAGGTGGGTCAAGGGTGTGGTTCATGTATTCTTGTGTGAAGGAATGGTGCTTGCCATCTTGAGGGAGGCACTAGTATGCTCCTGAAGAAGCCCATTCTGGACCCAAAGAGCCATGAATACCCCCATTTTTAGGGAAGGTGATTGAGATGGTTGTGGTGGGGCAACTGCAAGCATTTTGGGATGAAACCAATTATCTAGGCCTGTTCCAGTCTGAGTTCAATCTGGTTTGGGGACTTAGTCATCCCGGTCGCTCTGTTGGATGGCTGTTATTAAGAGAGGGACAGGAGGAGTTCAACTTGCTCCTCTTAATCAATCATTCTGTGGCTTCTGATACCATTGACCATGGTGTCCTCCTGGAACAGTTCTGTAAGATGGTATCGGGGGTCCTGTATGTCAGTGGTTCCGTTCCCATGTACTGGGATAGTTTCAGAGAGTAAGAACATAAGAAGTGCCATGCTGGATCAGACCAAGGGTCCATCTAGTCCAGCACTCTGTTCACACAGTGGTCAACCAGCTGTTGGCCAGGGACCAACAAAGCAGGACACGGTGCAATAGCAACCTCCCACCCATGTTCCTCAGCAACTGGTGCATATAGGCTTACTGCCTCTGATACTGGAGGAAGCACATAGCCATCTGGGCTAGTAGCCACTGATAGCTTTCTCCTAGTGTTGGGGGAGTGCTATGGGGTGTCACAGGGCACTCCCAAGTTTGGGGTTCAAAATCACTGCCATTTTGGGATTTAAAAGCAAGGTGTGATCAGTACATGGATGACACCCAGCTTTCTTTCTTTCTTTATCGTATCTTTATCCTGCTCCTCAGACAAAAAAGGCTCTTGGAGTGGCTTACAATCAATCAGCAAAGAAGACAGTCCCTGCCTTCAGGCTTCCAATCTAAAAAAGTTATGATACACAAGGAAAAGGAGTTGGGGAGGAAAGAGGGGGTCGGGAAAAGAGAGACAGAAAAAATTAAGTAGACCAGCAACAGGGCTGATGAGATTGTCTTGCTTCTGAAGGAGGGGAGTCGAAATGGAGCAAGCCCTGGTATTTCCTCTGCCTGCTCCTGTCTCCCTTGCTCTTTCTTCTTCCCCACATCTGAATCAGGTGTGGCCATGAAGGTTCTGTACCAGTGGTTGGTACAACAGGTGGGAGTTTCAAGGACTACTTGTTGAAGTTTCTTTGGGTCAGACCTCTGGTGCTGAGCTTTGTTGGCTGCTTGAATCTTCACCACAACCTTACAGCATTGCTTTCTGCTCCCCTCAGCAACTAGTTCTGATATGCAGATCTTCCAAGACGGTTTTCTTAGACTTGAACACTTTCTCCTTCCTCAGCAATGCTCTCTTCAGACACCATCTGTCCTTCGGTCAAACCCCAATTATCTGTCTCATTCATATATACATTCCTGGCCAGAGCTTCTCACCAAACCAGTTCTAACTACCAATCAAATCTGTTAACCCCACCTCCAACTGTATTGTACAATTGTACTTTATTATCCACCTGGTACCTCTATAAACAAAGGCAGCTTGTCCCCATTAGGGGTTTTCAAACTGTCAGCTTGAAGCTTCCCTTCCATAGCAACTGTAACCAAGGGAAGGATCCAATGGTGACCCATCGCTGGCAGCGAGCACTGCCGGTTCCTGACTCGTGTTCAGCCCCTACCACTGGCAGTGGGGATGTAGTGCTTCTGGGAGCAAGCCCCCAAATGACTGGGAATTCAAGTTTCTTGAAGGCATGACCTGCCCCTTCCAGAACTTGCTACATCACCACTGTTGGTGGTAGGGGCTGCGTACGTGCGGCTGCCAGCCACACGGTAGGTCACCGTAGGATAGGGTGACCAGATAAAATCCAGGTCAGGGCTCATGTAACTTTAACAGTTGTAGAGAAAAGGGAATTTCTGCCAGGGTCATTTGTATGCAATTAGGCCCTGGTGATATTCCCTCTTCACAACTGTTAAAGGTGCAGGCACTATACTAGAGTGACCATATACAAAAGAAGACAGGGCCCCTGCAACTTTAACTGTTGTGATGAAGAGGGAATTTCACCAGGAACTAATTGCATACAAATAACCCTGGCTGAAATTCCCTTTTCTCTACAACTGTTAAAGTTACATGAGCCCTGACCTGGATTTTATCTGGTCAGCCTACCGTAGGATCCTACCCCAAGGCAGCCACTATTGCCTTGTGTCCAGTAGTGAAGCCTAGCTTCTGGCTTACTCAGTTATAGTAAAACCTCGCTCAGAGGTCATTTAAGTAATGCAAATTTGCAAAAGATATACAAGCAGGTAAAACACAGTTTTCTTCACTTCCATCGACATCTGATGTGCACTTGGTTGAGATGCAGGAGTTGGCCTTTTCCACACCTAGGCTCTAGAACTCCCTTCTTAGAGAAGTGTGCCTTGCTAACTATTGATGGCCTTCCTCTGCTCTGTGAAGAGCTTTCCTTTTAGACAAACATTTGGCCTGCCTAGTTCCACTGACATATGAATCCTTGGCATGTGAATCCTATTTTATCTACTGAGTGTCTCTTCCTTTTAAAAAAAAACTTTTAATTTTGTGATTTATTATGTTAATGTTGTGATTTGCTTTGAACATTTTATTGGGAAATTGGGGTATCAATATTTTTAATAAGACTGCAATCTTCTTCTTCTTTATTGCATTTATATACCGCCCCATAGCTGAAGCTCTCTGGACAGTTTATGTGCATTTATTTGTGGATATGTTGACTGAATGCACTGAGACTTTCTTCTGAGGAAACATGTTCCCTAAAACGGGTGGGCAACCTTTTTCTGTCAACAGCTACATTTCCTTGTGAGTAATCTGTTGCAATGTGCATGTCTGCAGTAGGGGGGGTCTCCACACATGCATAATTTTTACACCTCTATTATGTCTCCCCTCAGCCTCTTTTTTCCAAGCTAAACAATCCCATCTGTTGTAACCTTCCCCCATAGGGGAGATGCTCTAGTAAACAAGGAGACTTAATATTTCAAGCCCTATTCATAGATACTATCTCAAACTGACAACTAATTTATTGTCCCCAACTCAATCCCACCATTGTTTCATTCCTAATAATGTATCATGTTTCTTTTGCAAAATAATTTTTGAAAGCTTTGTGGAATTTGCTTCTTTCAATCTCTGCCTGAAACCATGGGAAAATCTTATAAAAGAATATGGTAGTGTAAGGCTTATTTCTCGAGATCTACCAGACTGTTTTTGCTCGTTGTTGTTTTAAATTGAAGCTTGAGCAATGTAGATGTGCAGAAAATTTTGAAAGTTCAAAAAAGTTCAAAGCTCAAGCTTTAATAGCTAAATAGTATGTTTCAGGGCCCCTGACTAGGAGCGTGAGACAGTTGGGGAACTACAGTTCCTACATAACTTTGTTCTGCACAGGGAGAAAACCACAAAGGGAGGGACGGAGGAAGAGTGTGGTGCTTTGCAAGTTGAACCAGCTTTTGATGTGGCCATATTGAGGGCAGGGATAGTGGTGGAGGCAGCAGTGAATGCTCTGAGATGCTGGCAGCAGAGGAACAGAAGTGGCCAGCCATAGGAAAAGCTGCATTTCAAAATGTGGGGGGAAATGGAAGGAGGTGGGCTTGAGGCCTGAAGGGAAGAAGTGAATGTTGTTCAGTGGTGACACATATGAGAAAGCGATGCCCAAAAGTCCTCAGTTGTGTTGAAGAAAAGTAAACTCCACACAGCATATGGAGGACTGACATAGCAGGAGTCAAGGAAAGGACTATTTACCTCAGACTACTTGCACCCATGGCAACATGGAACTTGGTAGTTTTCCTTACTGGTCATCCCTGGATTTTAAAATCTAATTTCTTACCAGTATGGATTTCTTTTGTAATCTTCTTTCTGTTTTTGTGACAGTTATGAGGATGTCAACAGCTGTCAAGTCACTGAAATATTTTATGATCTGGAAGAGCATGATTTGCAGCCCAGAGGTAAATGCTTGGTAAATGACGCCCTGTGTGGAGAGGAAGATCAGTTATTCAGAACTGGACCAGGGTGTTGTTCATGCAGTTACACATGTGAGACCACTACTAGGGAAACCATGTATAGTAAGTTCACACTGATTTGCAGGATATGAGCCCCTGATTCCTCTTGATGAGGTCATAATAATTTATTTGCACGTTATCAGCCCCTTTTGAGCTGGGTTGGTCATTCCCTTTGTTGATGCATTTGTTTCTATTGGTATGATGTATAAAGTGTTGGTTATTACCTTTAAAGCCCTACATGGTTTGGGTCCAGGTTACCTGTGGGATCACCTTCTCCCGTACAATCCGCTCCGCACACTCAGGTCCTCTGGGAAGAACTTACTCCAGTCAGCAAAAACTAGGCTGACAACCGTTACCCAGAGGACCTTCTCTTCTGCCGCTCCCAGACTGTGGAATGGCCTGCCGGGAGAGATTCGCCAACTTAACAGTCTTCTAGAATTTAAGAAAGCTATAAAGACTGATCTCTTCCGGCAGGCCTACCCAATTGAATTTTAAGATGCTTTTTAATAATGTATTAGTTTTATATGTTTTTAATAATTCATTAATTTTATATGTTTTTAATCAGTTTTATGTATTCTATGCTGTTTTGTATTAATGTTGTTCCCTGCCTCGATCCAGAGGGAGAGGCAAGTAAGAAATAAATATATTATTATTATTATTATTATTATTATTATTATTTCATCTCTTTCTCGCTTGTGGCGGTTAATTTTAAGCGATTTTACATCTTATCTTTGAGTTGTCTAAACTGTAGCTATACTTGTTTTCCATGTAGCTCCTGATGAAGGTTTTATCCGAAACGAGTCGAGCAGTCTGAGGATAAGATTAAAGAATAAAGAAAAATATTTTTATATAGCACCAGAGCTTGGCTCTCCTTTCTCTTTGGTTTTTCTAGACAGACATGACAGTCTTTGCCAAGTCATGCTGTCTTTTACAGATTCAGGAATTTCCTGACAATTGAGCATATTTGAAGTATGACTGCTTTCTGGATGTTGGTGTGGATGTATTTTGGTAGTCCCAGTTTCTGAAGGTTTTCTGTATAGTTTTTTGATGTGATGCCGGTGACTGAGGTGACTAACGGAATAATTGTGACCTTTTCCTGATGCCATAGTTCTTTGACTTCCATGGCCAGTGGTGTATATTTGTCTCTCTTTTCTTCTTCCTTTTCAACAACATTTTTGTCATTCGGTATTGCTATGTTGATGAGGTATGTTTTTTTTTTTTGTCTATGACCATTATGTCTGGTCGGTTGCAGGGTATTGTCTTGTCGGTATGAATTGTTCTGTCCCAGTATATTATTTTATGATCTGCATTTTCCAAGATTGTTTCGGGTGAGTATGTATAGTATGGTGTAGATTGTTTGATAAGGTTGAATTATTATTATTATTATTATTATTATTATTCTATCTTTTATATCTGAATTAATTCAGCATCTTCCTACCCCATCTCCTCTATATATTTACTTTAATTTTTAACCCACCTTTCCTCAATTTAGCTGGACCTACGGTAACTTACTAAATACAACTGAACAATGCAATTCCATCAAATAAGATTCAGTGCTACATATTTTCCTCCTATCTCTTCATAAGCTTTCTGAAACAAACTCTCCAAGCTTCTGAGTTGCATCTCCTGGGGAGATACAACTGTGCTACTACTGACAACCTAGCAAGAAAAAAGAGCGGGGACATTCAAAATTTAGCAAAAAAATGTTTTAATGAAATTTTAATTAAAGGATCCTGATGCTTTCCCTGCTTCAGAGGGAATAACTTAAAGGCTTATAAAGGAAAATATATTACAAATCATTCGTTTAAAATATGTAATTGGTGAAAATCTCAAATAAAAACTCATATTCTAGTACCACATAGCTACACATCATGTTCTTCAGCTGCCATAGAAGCTGTTGAAAAGATACAACTTTCTTTAATAGGAAAAAGTGGCAGCAGTAGCTTTTATAAATATAATTTTAGGTAGCAGTTAAATGTACATCTGGTAAAATAGTTTGTCGTATAGTTGTTTAAATCATTTATGTGACGAAAGAGCTGTTTTGTGAAAACACATTTGGATCCCTTTAAAGTCTTTTGCTTTGGGATATTTTGGGTTTTCTCCTCCCCTTCTTAGCTGTCAGGTTTATCAGTGTAACTGTCTCATGCTACATTTTACGTGAGAATGCCCTGATCTGGGACCCCAGAGTTTAGAGGATAGAACTAGAACTTTGAACTGAATCTGAAAACTGGAAGCCAGTGAAACTCTTTTTACCCAGCTGCCTTTGGACCCAAACTCCTCAAGTCTCCACTAGCTTCCCTACTACTTTCTTCCCTCCTGTCCAACGTATCTGGCCACACTCATCCCAGAATTCCACACCATTGCTGCTTACCTGATACTGAATTTCTGTGGCAGCCACAGACACCATTCTCTGCTCATAGTGGTGTTAGATGAAAACTCCTCTCAAAATCCCAGAGGTTTTCTGCCCTTAAAGTCCAAGAAGGCATTAATCAAGCAATCGACAGCAAGATACTCAATGGCAGCCTCTATCTCCCTCAGCCACTTGACTAACAATGAGGCTCCTTAGCTTCAAGGCATTGTTTATGTCCCTGACTTCCATTATGATCACACTACATATTATGAGGTAAGAGCCCCTGCTAGGGAGTAAGAAGGTAGCCAGGTGGCAAATAGTACTGAGAGAGTAGAGGCTAGTTTTTCACTTGTGTAAGCAGGTGCTAGAGGGAAATGAGTAATTACTGAAATTAGGAAGAGGCAAAGCAGGATCAGCATTTTCCCCCAAGATTATGAGTTCTGCCAAAGTCTTCTTACTTTGAACATGCTCGTTGAGAGCTTATATCCGCCTTCCCTATCCTGGTGCCCTCCAGACATGTTGGACTACAGCTCTCAGCATTCCTGGCCATCAACTATGCCAGCTGGGGATGGTGAGAGTTGTAGTCCAACACGTCTGGAAAGCACCAGATTGGGGAAGGCTGTCATATAAACCGTTGGTGGTGTCCAGTGTCATGAATTAGGAGTCCTAGTTTACAGAAGAAGACACTCTAATTTTCTTGGGTGGCCAGTGGTGTAGAGGAGCCAGTTGCTCACAGGGATGCAGCTCTGGTACGTTTTGATTAGCAAGGATGTTGACATCATCTGCCACCCCCCCCCCCCAGTATTCTTTCTCCACCAGAGCTTAGCAGCGACCCTCAAAGTAGCTAGAGAGAAACATATTTTCCAAGCAATAATATATTCTTCCGTGTTGTAATGCAAAGTATTTTGGGTGTCTTGTTCTTGAATGGGCAATTAAGACACATTAGCTTTACAAAAGATTTGCTCCTGGTAGGGATGTTTTGAGAGTCTGAGAAGGGGCAGAGTTGGTGGATCCCCTCCCCCACTTGGCCTCCCAAACCCCACTGGCTGAGCCGTCACATTTACTGGCCCCCTGCTGGTTGAGCATGGCATGGTCTGCAAGTGCGCAGCGGCTGCCCATTTCCTCACCAAGCCACCACTTTGCATAGAAATGACAGCTCCTGCTTTCCCACAAATTTAATGTTGCATAAATGGCAACTGTAAAGGAGCCATCTACACAACATCACCTGCATAAATAATCCATTTATTCTTCACTTCTGAAAGAGTTTTTAATTTTCATTTCTTTTTGGGTAACCTAATAAAGAAGTCCCTTTAGGTCTTAGAACAATTTTTGCAAACTGTCCTGTTTTGCAATTATGAACAAGACAATTGTTCATTGCTTGCATATATGCAAACAGATGGCATTTCAGGACTGAAGTTTAATAATAGTTACATACACTCAAAGCTGGTCAGATTACTCATTGCTCTGCGTGCATAGATCTCTCTGTAAACTGAAGACATGAAAATTGCTATGGGGACGCTTATGTCATTTCTTATGATGTTGTTCATGATGAAGTTTGTGAAAGAATATTGCTCTACTGGTTTTCCATAAGCTGTATGTGGAACACACACACACACACACACACAGAAGGATTAAAATGCTACCTGTTTAAGACCAAAGTTAAGGCTATCTCATGAAATTGGAAGCTTCGGCTGGTGCTTTAACAGATGTGCCCCATGTTTAGTAATGGTGTTATACAATGTCACAAATTGTGCTTTCCCCTTCTTGGTCTTTCAGGCCCAAATCCAGTTGGGGAGGGTGCAGTGCCTGGGTCCAGGAAAGATGCCCCATGTTGTCCTGGTCCTGTGTTGCTTTATGAAGCATATGAACCTTACTGTCTTGCTTCGGCTGACCAGATAAAATCCAGGTCAGGGCTGATGTAACTTTAACAGTTGTAGAAAAAAGGGAATTTCAGCCAGAGTCATTTGTATGCAATTAGTTCCTGGTGAAATTCCCTCTTGATCACAACAGTTAAAGGTGCAGGCATTATACTAGAGTGACCATATACAAAAGAAGGCAGGGTCCCTGGAACTTTAACAGTTGTGATGAAGAGGAAATTTCACCAGGAACTAATTGCATACAAATGACACTGGCTGAAATTCCCTTTGCTCTACAACTGTTAAAGTTACATGAGCCCTGACCTGGATTTTATCTGGTCACCCTAGTCTTGCTAGAAGAACCCTCCTGTGAGTTGATCCATGCCATGTTGCAAATTTGTTTTTGTTTTTTAATTGTTGAATTTACCTGGTTTTTAAAAAGGAAATTTATTATAACAATGTTCTGGGGAAAAAACACAAACAACCCCCCCCTCCCCACAAGCAAATCATTAACTGAACAGATGAGTACAACAGACTAGATATATCCTGTAATTTCAGAATAGGTTACTTCTGAGTAGGCCTGCACAGGATTCCGACAGAGCTTTTTCCTTTTCCTCCCTCTCTTCATCAGTGGAATGACAATGCGTGGGAGTGATTCTCTCAGCTTTCAAAATTACTTTCCTGCTACTCCTCCCACACTGTCAGAATGCTAACAAGAACACTGGACTTTCAAAACACTGGAGTACTGGCAGCATTCTAGCTTCAGAGTGAAAATGAGCATGCCCGACATAACTTTGCCAGCAGTTGCTGCCCTAGGTTTCGTGGGGCAGAAAAACCTTGATACCTTCTAAACTGCAGCTCAGAAGTTTACCAAAGGCTTACCTCTTCAACAAGCCTGAAAAAAACAACTTCCGTAATTTCCCCCAGAATCTGAAAGAAATATAGGATACACTGAGCTGTAGGTTGGAGTGAAAAGTATGAATGTGTCAGTCAGGGCTTTTTAACTTGATGTATCTGTGGAAATTTCTACCAGATCATTTTGAGCTTTTGCACGATTGTAGATCGAATCAGTTAGATTATGGATGCCAAGTTTCAAGTTAATAGCTCAACAGGTGACGTTTTTATAAGCAGTAGAAATTTCAGGCTTATAATGGCAGAACCTTTCTTTGAGAATCATCTTGATAAAGGGGCAGACCCGTGCATGCGTGCGCACACATACATTAGGTAGGTGTGGGCATCAGTGGCTTTGTTGCAAAAAAATCAATGACTATTTCATTGATCTCAATGATGAGGACATCAAAGAAAGGGATGTGTGGATTTTCAACGGGGCTGCTCAATGAGAACAACTGTACAATGAACAGAGTTGACATAATATTTAAATTGCTTTATTTGCCATTCGCCCAGCACATGAAGATACCATCAATGAACAACCACCATATGAACGGTTTGCTAGTCATCTCCTTCAGGGTGTCCTTTTTATATTCTTCTTTGTGGTCTCTGTGCATCACACATACAGGTGCAGAGCCCACACGTGTGAATGCACAGATGACCACTCGAAGAACTATAGTTACAGGTAAGCAACCTGCCTTATAGTCTCTGTGCATCACACATATTGTGTCTGTGCAGAGCCCCATTCGGGGAACTTCAATAGCTGCGGAAATTTTGACAGGAACCCTATCCTGCTATCTCAGTGCGCATGTCTCTAGCGGGTTCCCACCTATTGCTTCAGTTCTTTTGACTGCCATTGCAGTAGCTTTGTGGGGAACATATCTTGTTGTTCACTGTTTGTGGTACAACTGCTGAGGTGCTTTTTCGTCTACTTTCTGTCCTCTCCTTTTTTTTTTTCTTGTTACTGTTTTGGAATTTTTTTGTTTCTTTTTTGTTCGCGACCTTCATGATACTTTACGGGCATATGGCTGTGAGGGCCCCATTTAGGAAGTGTGTCCATTGTGACACTGTTTCCTACTGATGGGTGCTCCTTGCATCTTTCTGCCTAGGAAAAAGGCACAAAGTGAAGGCCTGTGCTCATTGTCAAGCCTTTACAAAACAGGTGAGACATAATCACTCAGGCAGGCTCCGGGCTGTTTTGTGGAGGAAAGCCCTTGAAGTGGTGGTGCTTGGGCATTTCCTGAGCTCCACAGAGCAGCCACGTGGTTGAAATGATTGACCTTCATCAGCCGTTACTGACTCGGTGGGCTGCCAGAGCGGACAGCTCTTTCAGCTATGCAGTTCTTTCTGCAGTGTTGCAATAAGACACCACCCTGCCACTAATAGGTCAGCTTGCTACTCACCCATATGTGTGATGCACAGAGACGATGAAGAAGAAAGGCAGGGTGCTTCACTGTAGCTGTAGGTATTCGAGTGGTCATCTGTGATTTCTTAAAACTCACCTATCATGCCCACTTCGGTGTCGAAGTTGAGGTCTGCTTAGTTCCGAGGCTGCAGTTGGCAATCTCAAGGAATTGAGGGAATAGGTGAGAATCCACTAAGGACATAATTTCCTTAGTTATAGACGTTTCCAGAATGGTGCCCATCACAGGCACAGAGCCCATATGTGTGATGCACAGAAACCACAAAGAAGAAAGACAGGTTGCTTACTTGTAACTGAAGTTCTTAAAACGGGCACCTGTGCATTCACACATACAGGCTCTGTGGCTGTATGTTAGGGTGACCAGATAAAATCCAGGTCAGGGATCATGTAACTTTAACAGTTGTAGAGCAAAGGGAATTTCAGCCAGTGTCATTTGTATGCAATTAGTTCTTGGTGAAATTCCCTCTTCATCACAACAGTTAAAGGTGCAGGGGCCCTGCCTTCTTTTGTATATGGTCACTCTAGTATAGTGCATGTACCTTTAACTGTTGTGATGAAGAGAGAATTTCACCAGGAACTAATTGCATACAAATGACTCTGGCTGAAATTCCCTTTTCTCTACAACTGTTAAAGTTACATGAGTCCTGACCTGGATTTTATCTGGTCACTCTACTGTATGTGTGAATGCACAGATGGCCACTCAAAGAACTAAAGTTACAGGTAAACAATCGGTCCTCTCCCCAGAAGGTGTCATGTGAATGCCCATTGCTGTATCATGTAGTTCTAAGCAGTGGTCTCCGTTGAATGTAAAGTTATTACAAGTGAGGACTCGTGTAGCTACAGTGGTGATAACCTCTATTGGAGGGTCGTTAGAAATTGTGGTCTTAAGGAATTAATTATACACACATACACTCTCTCTCTCTCTCACACACACACACATCAATCACCTTTGTATGCAATATAAAGCACTGATATAATAAATATGAAATTCATTGCTAATATTTCATCATGATCTTCATATATATATTCTCAGTGTTGTAAAATTAGCATATATTATAAAATCTATCCAACTGTGGAACCAAACTACAGCTAAAGCCATCAAAAGAAAAAAGTACAAGCAAGATTTCATATAATAATAATAATAATAATAATAATAATAATAATAATAATAATTTATTTCTTACCCGCCTCTCCGTCTGGATCGAGGCGGGGAACAACAACATGATAAAATACATAAAACTGATTAAAACATGACACATATTATTAAAACTGCATAAAATATCCTAAAACATCCTAAAAACATCCTTAAAATATTCTAAAATTCCACTGGATATGCCTGCCGGAAAAGAACAGTCTTTATAGCTTTCTTAAATTCTAAAAGACTGTTAAGTTGACGAGTCTCCTCCGGCAGGTCATTCCACAGTCTGGGAGCGGCAGAAGAGAAGGTCCTCTGGGTAACGGTTGTCAGCCTAGTCTTGGCCGACTGCAGTAAGTTCTTCCCAGAGGACCTGAGTGTGCGGGGCGGATTGTATGGGAGAAGGCGATCCTGCAGGTAACCTGGACCCAAACCATGTAGGGCTTTAAAGGTAATAACCAACACTTTATACTTCGCCCGGAAACTAATTGGCAGCCAGTGGAGCGATTTTAAAGCTGGCGTAATATGGTCACCCCTAGATGTACTGGTGACCAACCTGGCTGCCATATTTTGAACTAGTTGAAGTTTCTGGACTAGGCACAGAGGTAGCCCTAGGTACAGCGCATTACAGAAGTTGAGCTTTGAAGTTACCAGTGCGTGCACTACCATCTTTAGGTCTTTATAAACACAATTCCATTCATAGTTCCCATCTCAAAATGATTTTAATGTCACCATATCAGTCCAACTAATAGATGCACTTCTGTTGTTTAATTCCCAATAATTATGGTATACTATTTTAGTAACTAATGTTTATTTCTTTGATGAAAGAGCTGTGAAATTTGCTTTTTAAAATCCCCACTCTAATCTACAAGAAAGGGATCTATCTGCCAATACATTATTCAGTGGCTTCTCCTCCTGATCATCTCTCTTTAAATGCTAATTTCTTACTAGTATGGATTTATTTTGTAACCTACTTTCTATTTCCATGACAACCATGAAGATGTCAAGACCTGTCAGGTCACTGAAATATTTCGCAATCCAGAAGACCACTGTTTGCAGCACAAAAACAAATGCTTTGTAAATGGTGCCCTATGAGTAGAAAAAGTATTGTTCTTAACTGGAAATGGAAGTTTTAGCAGTAATATCTATGGAACTCTGTATTGTAAACAAGGGCTTGAGTCAGGACTACCCCTAAAGAAACTGTGGGCAATGAGGTCATCATGCATCATCACCTGTGAGACATGATAAGTTGGGTTGATGAGGTCCTAATGATTTGCTTAGTGTCAGGCCCAGAACCCAGTTCACCTAGGCTGGTGAGGTCATAATTCAGCCCCTGAGCCCCAAGCTGGTTTGTGGAAGTCCTGGGCAGGATCTACACTACTGCTTTATAACTGTTTATAACAGTATTGGCAACTGTTGGGGCCCAGGACACATTCCATATACCATTTTCAAACTGTTTTCAAAGTGTTATATCCTGCTTGGTGTAGATCTGGCCCTAATGGTTTGCATAAGTTGGCTGGTGTCAGTTGTCAGCCTCTGAGCCCTGATCAATGGAGTTGGTAACTTCATAATGGTTTACATGGTGTCAGGCACTGAGTCCAATTGGATCGGACTGATGCGGTCAATTACATGGTTCCAACCCAGCCTTGTAACGAAGCCACATAGTAACTAAGCTGCAAACATTTTTACTAAACTGTTGGAGACAGCAGAGGAGTGATAGAGAATATCTGTCTCACCTGCACCAGCTTGCTGTATTCCTATGCTGGACTGAGATTTCCTCCACTACCACCCACTCACTGGCTGGTTTTGCTTGACATATTAGGCAACGGAGGGGGAAATAGCGTACTGACTGTGTGTTAGGTAGGTGGTGCTCCGCAGACGACATGTTGCTACTTCGTCCGTTGAGCTGCAGAAAGTTCCGGCGTCCATCTTGGTTGCAGTGTCTCCTCCCTCGCCACTCCATCAGTCCTCCAGCCATATCCCAACACGCACCACAAGTTCTGCCGGCTGTATCAGAGCAGCCGGGGGTTTTCAGCTGCTCCAGCCGGCAGAACTCTATGCCCAAACAGAATAGTCCACAGAGAAAGGGGGGTTGCTCGGAGGACGGCAACAAGGGAGAGGGCCTTCTCTGTGGTGCCCCCCCCCCAATTATGGAATGGTCTTCCCTATTAGGCCTGCCTCGCGCCAACACGGTTATCTTTTCAGCGCCAGGTCAAAACTTTTCTTTTCTCCCAGGCATTTTAACAGCTTAAGCTGAGGTTTTAACTGACTTTGTGGCCAGGCTTAAACGTTTAAAATGTTTTAAATATCAGCTGTTTTATGTTTTTATGGTTTAAAATTTTGTATATTGACTTTTTAATGTTCAGTCTTTTAATTTTTGTAAACCGCCCAGAGAGCTTCGGCTATGGGATGGTATATAAATGTAATAAATACTACTACTACTACCACTACTACTACCACTTTAAACGGGCTTCGGGCTAAACAATGTGCAAGCCCATTGTTTCTCTCCATTGCTTAATTGGGCAGAATAGCGTACTGTCAGTTGTGTGTGGTGGTGTGTAACCCTCCACACAACATAATAAGCAACACACCCCCCCCATTGCCTAATGTGTCGTGCGAAACCAGCCACTTTCGATGCTGGGCCAAAAGATGGGCTAGAGGGCTCTATCCTTCCTTTGCCACTCTAGCATTCTTAAACATGCAGTTCTTTGTCACTTATTACTACCAATCCAGTGCTTAAATATATGGCTGGGAGTTGTAGAACTTTTTTCTATCTTAACATACATAGGATTGCATCTTAAGTTGATGAGGTTGATGATGGCACTTGTCTTGATGAGGGGCTTTCCCTGGGGTGGATCCACAGTGGCGGCAGATCATCTGCATGATGCAGCTGCCATGGCAAAGCCATCCAGGGGCAAGCCTCTGAAGCTCCGGTTTAAAAAAGTTGGGCACTTACTGTGACTTTTTTCTCTTGGAGGCGACGACTGCATGTGCCAGCTATCGCCGTGTTGGAGGTGTGCCCCAGCCAATGGCGACCCGATTGGTCACCTGGCTGGGACAGGGCATGGGCCAGCGAGCTGAATGGCCGCTGGCTCACCTCTATGCTTCTCCAACATGGGGAGAAACTGGAAAAAAGTTCAAACAAACAAACAAACCCCTGGGATGCGAGGAGATGCAGGCGCTCCCCCTTGCAAGCAAACCCCTCTTCACATGGGGATAACGCGGAGCACAAATGCAGGGATTTGGGGGCTCACGGCACCAAAGCCCATCGTCAAAATGAGCCCCAGGACTCATGAGGTCACAGTAGTTTGCGTGGTGTCAGGGTTGGTGAGCATAATAATTTACATGACATCAGCCAATAAACTATTATAACCTGGATTGGTGAGGTCATTGTGATTGGCAGCACTTATGTCCCTCAGTTCCTTCAGCTCATCTTCTGAACATATTCCCCCCCACCCCCCGATGCCATTTTACACCATAGGATTTGCTGGAAACAGATGGCCTTCTTGCAATAAAAAAGTATTTGCCTCTGCTTTTGTGGATTTTCATAGTTTCTTATAGTGAGGGACGATGGAACAAAGCTGTACTTAAAAGGGCAAATCATTACATATGGAAGCAAGTATTCTATTAGGTTTGCGGGACCAAAGCCATTTAGGGTCTCAAAAGTCAGAACAGCAATTTGAACTGGGTTTGGAAACAGACTGGCAATCAGTGCAGCACTCTCTAAACAACTGCTTTTGAACCAAGATACCTCACACCCCAATACCTTCCTTAATTTTGTCTCCCCTCATATCAATTGTTTCCAGCCACACAGCGTCCCAGAATTCCACACCAGTGATTATTGCTTACCTGATGCTGAACTTCAGTAAAAGGCAGGGGTGTCACTGTTCCTTGCTCCATGATGCAGTGTATGTGTGTGTGTATGCACATTGTGTGTGTATGCATGTGTGGGAAAACCTTTCAAATCTCAGAGTTTTTCTGCCCTTAAAAGTTATCTCTGTATATTCTGAAGTTACAACTGCACACAGCAGGCCTTAGGCCTCCAAGAAAATGTTGGCCAAGCAATTGGCAGTCAACAGCAGGGTACTCAAGGCTCCATCACACCTATTTCCCCCCCTAGTTTGCCTCACATTTTTACTTCCATTTCAGAAGCGTAAGCGCTCCTCTGCTTCACTGTCTTAGCTATACTGGTGAACTCACTTTTTGCTCTCCCGCTGCTATTGCGCTTGCTACACCTTCCCCCTTTTCCTTCCCCCTCCAGTTCATTGGTTCTTGTCGTTGATGGACATTGTGATGGATGGGGCAGCCTTCCCCCCTTGCTCCGTTGTACATCCGTGTAATTTTTAAAGACAAAGAGATGAAACTTGGGATCTTGCGAGCTCTTAAGTAGAGCTTTTGGCATGCCAAATTTGAATCAGATAGGTCCATGCCTTGATTTTTGGGAATTTTTAAAATGCTAATTAACCAAAATGCTTACATCTGCGTAATTTTTATAAAGAGGTGAAACTTGGCATGGTGATAGGCCTCAAGAAGAGTTTTCAGCATGCCAAGTTTGAAGCAGATCGATTCATCCCTTGATCTTCAAAAAAAATTTTAATCCCCCCTTTAAAACCTTTTCCTGATAGTTCACTGATGCGATCTTCCACCTCTTTGTATTTGTGAAGGATCACTTTTCCTTTCCTTTGATCGTGCGAAGCTGTGCATCCCCAGTTCATAAAATAGAGATCTGCTGATTCCCTTACTCCAGAGTAAATCCCATTGATTTCAACTGCAAGTCATACTAAAATCCGATGCTTACCTTTGAGTAAACCCCATTGAACAGAGAGAGATTTACTTCTGAGTAAGCAGGTACAAAACTGATTTTTAATAGTCCGGTCACTCAGAAGCTTTTTTAAAAAAAGTCTAAAACAGCAAACTGGAAAGAAGTGCTCTGCAACCCTATACTTACTTCTGAAGTCTTACTTCGCTTTGGGAAAATAATCCAGACTTTCCCTACAGAGGAAAAGAGGCGAAATGATACCAGGCGTGGGGAGAGTGTGTTACACTGCTGGTGTGATGGTACTCTCTCTCAGTGGCAGCCTCTGCCTCCCACAGCCACTCAGCCAACAATGAGGCCACTTGCCTTCAAGGTGTTGTTAATGTCCCTTTCTTCCATTGTGATCAACCCCACATATTATGACATTGAGGCTGAGGTAGAAACCCTTCTACTAGGGAGTAAGTAAGTAAGTAGCCAGGAGGCAAAGGGTACTCTGAGGGAGATGAGGCTACTTTTTTCACTAGTGTAAGCAGATGCTAATGGGAAAGGTAGGCTGACCCTATGAAAAGGAGGACAGGGCTCCTGTAACTTTAACAGTTGTAGAGAAAAGGGAATTTCAGCCAGGGTCATTTGTATGCAATTTGTACCTGGTGAAATTCCCTCTTCATTACAACACTTAAAGCTGCAGGGGCCCTGCCTTCTTTTGTATCTGGTCACTCTAGTATAGTGCATGCAACTTTAATTGCTTTGATGAAGAGGTGATTTCACCAGGTACTAGCTGCATACAAATGAAGCTGGCTGAAATTCCCTTTTCTCTGCAACTGTTAAAGTTACATGAGCCCTGTCCTCCTTTTCATTTGGTCAGCCTAGGAAAGGTAGAAATTCAAAGGAGGTTGAAATTAGAAAGAGGTCAAGCAGAGGAGAATTGGCAATGGCTAATCTTCCAAGAGTTCTGTCAGAAGCGTATAAAGATCGAAAATAGGAAAGGGGCTTTCTCTGACTCTAGTACATATGCTTGTAAGTTATACAGAAAATACCCAACTTTGATTTTGAAAGATCCCCACACCAAAAAAAAAAAATGTAACTAGCAAGTAATCAAGTAAATTTAACAGCCTGACCTAGGAATACTTAAACAAATCTTAAATTTGAACTTGCTTCAACACAGTAAATAATAAACCTTTAGGTATCCAATGAACATAACATGTAACCATTTGAAACTTTACTGAATAAGGGAACTGGCATAGAAAATTTATAACAAACGTTTCCCCCTTATCTCACCAAAGCTGTGGCATACAGTAAATACAGTTTAAGAACAACCTTGCTTCTTCCATCTAACAAGCCCTTGAAAAGCTTAAAACATATAAGCCCAAAATTACTGAAAAAAATTATATCTCCTGAGATGGTCTGTCTTATTGGTGAACTTTTCTTACAGTTTTTTCTGGTAATGCTCAACCTAAATCTGTCTCTTTGTAGTGCCCATCCTCAGATTTCAAACCGGCTGTTTGTTTTGAACTGGCGGCCTGAGGGATGTAATCTATCAACTTGCCAGAACACAATGGAGAAGTTAACACTAAGGACATACAAGGCCTGTGCACCACCTCACAATATTGGCCACATGATGGAACTTCAGGAAGACTAGCCATGGAACCCTCCTTTCGCTGATAGGCCTCAGCAGGTCAGGTGATGCTCGCTAACCCTTACCAAAGTTGCCAGATCGTACCTCAAACCAGCAAACGAGCAAAAATAGCTGCGCCTGCTATCTATAGACTGCTACAATTGTTCCTTGTCTTTCAGTTGTCATCATATTTCTGCCCAACAACCCCCACAGCCACACATTCACCTTCATGTCTTCAAGGTATTAATACAAACCTCCTTTAGCCTATTTTGTAGTCCCGTGGAGGAGGCTGCTACCCACAGCAACTGGATCTCTCTGTGGCTAAGTGATTTCTCTGAATAAGAGCCTGAGAGAGGGTGTGCTGTATGTGTCTGGGCACGAGGAATGGGAAAATGGCTTATGTCAGGGTGGTGTGAAATATGCTCAGTATTACATAAGCTGACCATATGAAGAGGAGGACAAGGCTCATGTAACTTTAACAGTTGTGGAGAAAAGGGAATTTCAGCCAGTGTCATTTGTATGCAATTAGTTCCTGGTGAAATTCCCTCTTCATCACAACAGTTAAAGTTGCAGGGGCCCTGCCTTCTTTTGTACATGGTCACTCTAGTATAGTGCCTGCAACTTTAACTGTTGTGATGAAGAGGGAATTTCACCAGGAACTAATTGCATACAAATGGCACTGGCTGAAATTCCCTTTTCTCCACAACTGTTAAAGTTACATGAGCCCTGTCCTCCTTTTCATATGGTCAGCCTAGTTACAATTTGAAAAGTTTTATTTATTTATTTCCGTTATATCTCACCATTTTTCCTCCAGGGAACCCAAGGCGGAGTACATAATCTTCTTCCTCTCTATTTTATCCTCACAACAACAACCCTGAGAGGTAGGATGGGCTACGAGTCTGTGACTGGCCAAAACTCACCCAGTGGGCTTCCATGGCCAAGTGGGGACTACAATCTGGATCTCCCAACTCCCAGTCCAATACTTTAGCCACTACACCACACTGGCTCTCCTTAATGTTAATGTTTCCATAGCGCACTGGCATTTTTGATAGATTATAGATTGTTACATAAAGCGACTCAGCCAATTCAGCATATCCTTCCTTGCTTCTTCAATATAAGGTTTATCTTTAGGGTTCGTATCTTCTCTTTTGCGATGCACAAAACCATGGGTTTGTGCAGGATAAATTTTCACTTCAAAATCAGCTTTGCATTGCTCTTTCAGCTTCTGTTCCAGCTCAGTGACCTGTAAGACAAAACACCCTCTTGTTACTGGTAATGAATTTAATATTTTGTGGTTGCTAGAATTTCTGTCAGTCATACACAGATTCTATGTCACCAGAGGTCATGAAACCTTATGTCCATCAGCCTGTAAATTTCTAATGCTATTTCCAGCTCAAATGGTTAAACTCATATCCTTACTGCACTGCAGTATGGAGAATCAAACCTTCCTACATCATAATTCCATTTTTCTTATTTTTACTTTTCCACGATGATCAAACATCACTATAGTTTTTCACATGATTGATGCTTTATAATGTCTAGGACTGAGGAAGGGGGGTATCTTTTTCATGACTTCTTTGACAAGAGTCACACACCATTTTTGCATCAGCTATGAGAATGAGAAGTTTAGGATGCTAGGTGAACCCACGATTAATTAATCCTTAATCTGTTGAGGTTATTCTGAATGTACAACCTCTGATCGGAGGTTGCTTGACACTGTGGGTTAATTGTGGGTCAAAAAACCCAATGTTAACCTGTAATTAGTTGTTAGGTTGAGTTTGGGTTGTTTAACTCACAGATCTGGTTTGTACATACTGACAACCCATCAGTTTAAAAACAGATGAGTTGTATGTAGTGCATGACCGGATATACTGCCTGCAGCACACCTGTCTCCTCCCCTTTTTGTGAAACCTACAATTGGCTCCTTTGGCATTATTATTATTATTATTATTATTATTATTATTATATTTACTTATTTATATTCTGCCTTTTGCCCAGGGTGGTTCACAAAGTTAAAACATGTACAATTAAAACATATAAATATAAGTTTACAAAAGTTAAAATAGAATTAAACCTTCAGTAAAATTAAAAACATTTTAAAAATTTAAAAGCAGTAACAAATTTAAAAAACAAAACAGCACGACATGTGAACCCTGACTGCTTGATTGTTTAGGGGCTAAACAACCCAGCAGTTAATCCTACAACAAACGTGTGTAAACTGTCAGGGCTAAAAAGTTAATCTACAGAAGAGCCTTGAAGGAATGATAGTGACATCATAAATCTGCAGGTGTTGCAGATGATCAAAAAGGCGGAGAAGGTCAAAGATAAGGGAATGAAGATGATCTCACTGTCCCTTAATTGATTAATTGAATTATTGTTTGGCAATACTGTGTGTAAAGTGTATATATTTGTACATTTGTATTTGTCTGTGTGGCTGGTGGTTGATAGTTGATGGTGAAGGTTGTTATTCAGTAAAAATCCTTTGAAGAAACTCAACGTGTGTGAGTGATTCTTTCATGAGAGCTCTCAGGACAGAGCAAGAGGTTGAAATGCTGGTATTCCGTTGGAAACTCTGCTAATAAATTATAACCGGACATAAACTGCTAGGTTGTTTGCCCCCTCCCTGCAAAAAAACCACACTCAGCAGTCTGGGTTTGCATGTCACATTGCACAACCTTTGAAGGCACTGATTGTGGGTTGTGAGCCAAAGCGGAAGAGATGGGCACACTGAAGTGCGCCTGCATGTTTCCAAGAAACCAAAGGGTTGTCTTTATGTGTGAACAGCCCCATCGTGTCTGGGTTCATATGTCTTGGAGCAACCTCCAATTGGGCTGATCAGAGGTTACATATTCAAAATGGTGGTGACATGTGCCGAACGCACTATGGCATACCATGGGTGGAATCCCTATATGGAACGACCAGGAGTACCTCGTCCAATTATCTTACAGGCAGGTTGGTAAGGCATAAGGTACTCTCTCAAATATCCTGGTCCTAAGTTGTCAGGGCTTTAGATGCCAATAACAAAAGCTTAAACCCGGCCTGGTAGCAAATAGGCAGCCATTGTCGTTCCCTCAGTAGAGATGTTACATGCTGAAAAAGCCAGCTCCTGACAACAGTGGAGCTGCTGCATTCTACATTAGCTTCAGCTTCTAGACTAACCTCAAGGGCAGCCCCCACATAGCATACTTTGCAGTAATCCGGCCTTGAGGTTACTAACGCCTATCCCACTGTGCCCAAACGATCCTGTGAGGGAACTGGCCCCAGTCAGCTTGACCAAAGTGACTCCATTTTAAGTAATGCCCCCCCCATTTTGTGTTCTCTTTGTTTTCTCTCATAAGTAGCTTCGATGCAGTTGTATGCAAACAGCAAACCATGTGACCTGACCTAGAGAAACAGTTCCAGACCATATAAGGCAACACCTAGGCTACCATAACGTCATGTTGCGCGCGCATTATCCTGTGTATGACACGCATATTTCCTGTTTGTTTGAAATGTATATCAGGCTGCTTCACCCATTAGGGGGGGCTGCAGTCTGTGGAACGATTCCAGACTGTGGACTTTGCTAGCAAATAAAGGCTATCTGTTTGGAACTTGAACTTTGGACTGGTCTCCGATTAATTACTGTAACATTTTGGTGCATTGGCCGGGAATCATCCCTCACTGGGAGACCCGCCTGATAATCGGAGAACCCAACCAGGGAGATTTCCCCCGCTTCCGCTTGGTTCCCCGCGGCCCCCAGCCGGCCGTGGCCCTCCTTGGGAGCGCGCCTCCAGCCTTTAGCTGGTGCCCATACAGGTTCTGCGGCAGGTCCGGGGAACAAAAACGGAACAAAAACGGACCGAGCGGAAGTTCAGTGCAGATACCCTTCTGCCCAGCGCTGGGACATCTGAACCAGGCAAGTATAAGGGGAAACTTCCTGTTCTGTTCTGTATCAGCCGACTCAGTAGAGTCGAAGGAGGGCCTGATCAACCCTCGTAACTGGAAACGCGCATTCTGTCTGTACTGACCGACTCAGTAGAGTCGAAGGGGGAGCCTGATCATCTCCCCGTAACGGTAAACTGTTTCTGTTTCTTTGAACTGGGAGGTCTGGGAGGACGGGTGTCGTCCTGGATGTTTGATGTGTGTATGACTGCCTGATTTCCATTGCTGACCGTTGGGCAGTAGCCCTGGGACGCCTCTGGGTGTCTTGAATTGCCGGCAGCGTGGGCTGGTAGTGAAGAGACTGCATTCCTCTGTATCAGCCGCCTGACTCCCCCAATCCCTATAGTCAGACGGTTCCCTGTCAATTTGACTGCCCTTCTGTGTACTGTCTGTCTGGTAGATTATACTGTGTATTAGTCAGAAAAAGGATGGAGGGAGGTTTTTTGACCCCACTGAACCTGATGATTAAGCATTTCAGTAAAGTTTTTGATCAGACTAAGTCTAATGTAGATACTATGGAAAATGTTATTATGACTGACCCACTCTAGGACCCCTTGTAGAATTGACCCCCCCAAGGTACTTCCTCTGACCCCTATAATTCCCGAGTTTAGAACCTTGCCATCATAGAAAGGGGGGACCCCTCAGTTCAGAAGACATTCCATGCGCAGAGAGCTGGTTGAGAGTAGCCAAACATGTCCCCACCATAGGCACGAAAAGTTGGCCGAAGATGCAGCCCTTATCATGATGAACCAAGAAAAAAAAAACAAAAAAAACCCCCCAAGACACAAGACTCCTGTGACTGCCACCTCCTGATGTCCCAGACGTCCCTAGGTCCAGACCAGACATCCTGGCTCCCTTTCCGATGTCCCAAGACTCCACTGCCCAGCCATCAGCCGTCACCTCTGCACCTGTAGACCCCACTTCTTTGTTTGATGTGAGAGTCGAGAAACTGACCCGCCTGTTAGAAACAACAAATCCGGACCCTGCCACTCCAGCCGGCTCCACCACAGAAATTTGGCTGCTAACACAGGCACCGAGACAAGAATTTTCCCTGTCCGTGAGAGTCCCGCCATCGTTCCTGCCGTCACCGACCCAGCCACGAATGTGTCCACGTACCAGACCTACGTCCCCTCTCCTACTGAATTCCAGAACTGAATTCCTGAATTCCCGAACTGAACTGCCTGAATTGAACTGAGCTCTTAAACTCCTGAACTAGAAGAACCACGGACCCTCCTATGAAGAAGAGCCCGAGAAGTTTGTAGACATAATTGCAGATGTAATAACTGCCCATAATCCAACCTGGACTGATATCCAACAACTAATGGGATATCTCCTGACAACTGAACAGAGACTACAGACCCAGGCTAATCTCGAAAATGCAGCCACAGAACGGGGCCAGAGAGAAGGCATCCCCGACCCCAACCAGAGCAACACCGCCTATGTCCCAAGACAGAAGGACGCAGACATCAGCGTGATTCAAGAAAAAACACACGTCTCCTAAGTTCCAGCCGAACCCAAGCCATCAACTGCGTACCACAGCCTAACAGCAAAAAAGAACTCAGAGTTTTCCTCGGCATGGCCGGCTATTGTTGCATCTGAATCCTGAATCATGCAGCCTTAACACAGCCACCTGAGTCAGCCCCGCTCGAGTGGACAACAGAAGCCACCCACAGCCTCCGAGACCTGAAGATTGCTCTTACCAGCCCCCCAGCCTTAGGACTGCCTGATATCAGCAAGCCCTTTCACTTGTATGTAGATAAAAGAAAAAGAACTGCTGTCGGAGTCCTGACCCAACATATAGGCTCCTGGAACCGCCCTGTTGCTTACCTAAGTAAGAACACCGATCCTGTCAGTCGTGGATGGCCCGGCTGTCTTCGCTGTATCGCTACTGCATGCCTGCTCCTGACTAAGGCCATAAAGCTCACATATGGCCAACCTATTGAAAGTACCGTATTCAGAAGCTCCTCCAGGCTGTTTGCAAAAAGGAAACTACAGCGAAGCTGTTTCCTGTCAGCACGCTGAAACCACATCCTTTCACCAAAAATGTGCCTTAAAATGAAGAAGAAAAGAAGGAAGCCCTCAGCCAGAATTAATGTCCTCCCAGATGACCGAATCTGGGTGCTCAGAAGCCTAGCCAGGACATCCGTGTTTCACATGCATCACCAGTGCCATTTGGGCAAAGAAGCTCTCCGTCACCTCATCGAGAAAACCATGTACATTGACAAGCTGGCCAGCCTCTGCGCAGACAAGCTCCTCCGTTTGCACTTTCCCTAGTTGGATGGAAGGCTGGCCTGCAAAAGCAGAAGTCACTGAGAAACTCTGTGCAGAAACCAGGGCGAAATAGATGCCCATGCTGCCCGTTGCCTTGCTCCATATGCACTGCACACCAAGAACTAATGGACTGACCCCTTATGAACTGGTCTATTAAGCCCGGGAACCAAGTACATGTCAAAAGTTATAAGGAAAATCTTTTAAGAAAAACTTGGGATGGCCCCTCCACAGTTTTACTGATTATTCCTACTCCCTTAAAAATTAAAAGAACCCCATCTGGATCCATTGGAGCCGTGTAAAAGCAGCAGCAGCTGCCCATACAAACCAATGGCAAGTTGCCAAGCAACACCGATTGAAAATGATGCTGGAGAAATTGCCTACCGGGAGAAGTCTCCCCAGGGCCGGTGCCCGAGGGAGCGAAGTGACTGGGGGCGCTGCATCCCTTCCCATCCCGGATAGAGGAAGTGGACACCGCCCGAAGACTCCTGAAAGACTTTCAGTATCAATACTCCTATTAATCCTTGCCCCTGCCTCAAGTGATGTCACTCCCTGTCAGTCATGTATTCAGACTGTCAAATTGCATAAAGCAAAGTGCAACCATGCACTTTTCAGAACGTCACTTACTCCACCTGCATACAAGACAGTGCCATCACCTGTTTCAACCCGAAGGAGGCCCTTGCCCAGTGGAGTCTCGAGGTCAGAGGCCCCGGTGGACAGGGGACAGTACTACAATGAATGTCCCTATTAGAATTGTGTATGATAGGCCACGTAAGAAAGAGAACACGAGAGAATCCACATGCCAGCCTCACCAAAGTTCCAGTTCTAAGTCCCTGCACCGCCCAGAGATGTAATTTAGTAATTTTTCACCTTTGCTGAGACTGTTGTTAGCTCCCTCAATGTCAGTAATTGTTATGTATGCGAAGGTACCCAATTGGGGGACCAGTTGCCATGGGAGGCAGCTGAGTTAAATGTTGGCCAACCATATAGCGAAACCAGAGATCCAGACCCTCACAGCCAGTAGATGTTAAAAGACACCATTGTGGGTCAGTGGTGTCTCCAGCGTCTGCACCCGTCAGCCCCCAGGATTGGAGAAACCCCCTGTGAGTCACTCACTATCCTGAATAGCTCCGAAATCTCCTACTGGCCAAACCAGTCCGTAATTCCCAACAATCAGTTGTGGCCAGCGAGTCCCCAGTCCCAAATAAACACCACCCAGAGTCAAAGCTCTAATTGGCCGGCCCCCAAAAGATTGTATTGGATCTGTGGGCAGTATGCTTACTCTGAACTCCCCGAACCCTGGGCAGGCACTTGCACTCTAGGTGAGATCCGCCCCTCCTTCTTTCTGATTCCCTTGTCAGGTGGTGTGCGTCTGGGCCACCCAGCGTACAACAAGTGCAGCATATCCCCTAATGTTAAAATTGCGGACTGGAAAGATGATAAGTGGCCCCCCTGAGAGGATTGTTCAGTATTATGGCCCTGCCACCTGGCACAAGATAGAATGTCGGGGTACAGAACCCCCGTTTATATGCTTAACAGAATCATACGAAACTGCAAGAGTACTAAATGTCCTATCCAAAACCCAGACCCAACTGCGAAATGCTGTGTATCAGAATCACTTGGCTCTTGATTATTTGCTTGTTGCTGAGGGCGGGGTATGTGGAAAATTTAATCTTACTAATTGCTGCCTGCATATTGATGATAATAGAAAAGTTATTGAAGAGATCACCAGTAAAATAACTAAGCTTGCTCATGTTCCTGTGCAAACCTGGAAAAGATTTGAATGGGCAGAAGGACTGAAACCCTGGTTCACATAGATAGGAAAACTGAAGGGGATCGTAGCGATAGTAATTGTAGGACTCCTGATCTGTATCCTCTTGCCCTGTTTAATGCCTTTATTGTTACAGAGTTTTCGCAGAATGGTGGAACAGATAGCAGACCGGCGCACAGCTGTCCACCTAATGGCCTTGCGCGACTACTGCCCTGTCCTATGGCAGATGAAGATAGTGAAACTCCTTAGTACAAAGTAGTTTCAAAGGGGGGAATGTGAGGGAACTGGCCCCAGTCAGCTTGACCAAAGTGACTCCATTTTAAGTAATGCCCCCCCATTTTGTGTTCTCTTTGTTTTCTCTCATAAGTAGGTTCGATGCAGTTGTATGCAAACAGCAAACCATGTGACCTGACCTAGAGAAACAGTTCCAGACCATATAAGGCAACACCTAGGCTACCATAACGTCATGTTGCGCGCGCATTATCCTGTGTATGACACGCATATTTCCTGTTTGTTTGAAATGTATATCAGGCTGCTTCACCCATTAGGGGGGGCTGCAGTCTGTGGAACGATTCCAGACTGTGGACTTTGCTAGCAAATAAAGGCTATCTGTTTGGAACTTGAACTTTGGACTGGTCTCCGATTAATTACTGTAACAATCCCTGTCAAGAAGAGGCTGCAGCTCAAGCCTGCGCGCCTCTGCTCAGTCCAGATGCACAACAAGCCACTATTTACAATTTGTATTGTTTCTGTACTGTTTAAAATTGAAACTTGCAAAAATATATGTATTGTAATTCATTATCGGTTTTGAAGGCTTGCAATAGGATTGTCAGGCTGGGTTTATCTTGCCTTAACAAACACCGGTCACAAATGCCACCTGCTTTTCTCATGCTTATACACCAGCACTTCATTCTCATGAAGCTGATTCTTGTAGGGTTAATTACCCAAACCTAAGACGGACAAAATCAGGTATGAAACAAGGTCTAGTTCCAGTTCTACTATTGAGGAAAAGGATGTAGGCCCCATCTTCACGACTCTGGGAGCGCTGCACCGTGACGCCTTCCTGGCGTCACGCATCACATTGACGCCCCTTACGCCAGTCCTGACGTAAAGGGTGCAATGGCGCCTTTTCCTTTGTTGCTGCCCACGCCGCCAAGTATTCAGCGGTGCAGCGGCTGCTGGAGGGGAACTGGGAGCCTCGGCTCCCATACTCCCAGGTAAGTTAAAAAAAAAATGGGGGGGGAAGACAGCGGAGGCGCGCCTATGCCGTTTTTTTTTAATTTTAAAACTTTAAATGGGGGGAGGACTGCTGCAAACTAAAAAAGTCGCATTAAATGGCAGAGTTTTTTAGTTCACAGCAAAGCCCCTTTGCCCCTAGATGGCTTCGCACTGGCAGCTGTATCATGTAACACAACTGCCGCCAGTGCGAAGCCATGTTGACAGAAACTCTCCGTCTAGAGGTACCCCTAGTTAAAAAATAATCTGAAAAAATGGTCTGAGCAGAGACAACAATGGGATACGTAGACACACCTTACGACCTTTGAATTTATGATAGGATCATCAGCTGCATCCAGCCTGGATATACGTTAGAATTTTAAAAAGAGGAGAGAATTGTGAGCCAATTCCCACCCATATAACCAATTTTCCATGTCCAAAACACTGATTTTGCATTACATGGGATGTGATTCAGCAATTCTGTTATGCATGTGCAGGTCCATTTCTGAATGGTGAGACACGTCAGGGGTTTCAGTGCTTACATAGAATTCAATTTCCTTAGAAGAGGGTCACTGGAGACATATGGTGTTTCTGTGACAGAGGACTGCACATATATACAATTTGAGCAAAAGATGAGGGTTCACAGCATTAACACTCCCAAGATATTCTGGATCACCGCCAAATGTTTAGGGAAGCCCATTGTGTCATACCATTTTCTGCAGAGAACAATGTCAGCAATATGCTTCCTTTTTTAAGCTCCATTCCTAGCAGACTCACTTCCTACTACACACATCCAATTTCTATGTACTTTCACCCCAGACTCAATTAGCACATTTCTTAGGGAGGGGGTTAGAAGATAGGCATGCCCCTTCAGAACAGTAGCTATGCAGTTCCCCTCCAATGTAACCCTTGCCAAGAGCCAACTTTGTTCCAGATGAACAGATGACAACTTAGAAAGAAAGTTATGAGTGGCAGTTTCACCAATCCAACCCAATATTCCAGTGATTGTAAAGGAGAAGAGACCACCACCATCACACTAGGCCAGATCTCAACAATGGCAGATTGGAAGGAAAGTTGGAGGTTGAGGTTACACTCAGCAGAATCCTACTGGTACTGTAAAAAAGTAGATTGTAATTCTTTAAAAAAGTAGATTGTAATTCTTTTCTAACGACTCCAGCCCTTGTCTTGCCCACTGAATAGCTCCCACTCCTTTGCTTTTAACCCCCAGGAACCTTCCAAAATTTGAATTCGGTGCTCGGGCCTCAAATGGTTGCCCATCCCTAATGTATGGCCATACCTGAGGTCAGCCACCACTCAGCTAATCTCCATAACATAGGCTAAATTTACCCAACTGGTTTGACCCATTTTACCAATCTCTTTTCACAGCCACAGACTCACAAGGTTGGAGGAAGGGGAATCCTTGTCAGGAAATTTAAACAACCCATAACTTGTTTTTTTTAAAAAAAACAACAACACCTTACTTGGCAAAGAGGAATGAGTATATCCTTCTCTCCAAAAATGAAAAATGTGGGGTTCAGCAGGTTGTAATTGTCCTTCATAAGAACGATAACTCCTAGAATACATTTGACAAAAAATGGAAATTAAAATCACTTCTACTAAGTAACATTACAAATTTGGCAATACAAAAATCTGATCACACTTTTTATTGTGCCAAAGGTTCAAAAGCAGGGATGTTATACAGAAGTGTGCCAATTTTCTACTTCAAATAAATCCCATGGAGACACTTAACGTGTAAAAAAAACATTTGAAAGACATCTTGGTGCCGGCAAGTTTGGTTTGCAAGTAAATTCCACATCAGGAGTCCCATAAAATATTTTGACCTGGTTATCAACTCAATCATCCATTATTGGGGCTTATGCAAAGCCAGACATTAACCACTAATGTATATATCTTGTACCACCCAATACCCAGGCTATCCCTCATGAGATATAACAGAAGCAGGAGTTATCTTTATCCTAAAAGTAGGGATCTAATCACACCGTAAATGAAGTCAATTTGATTGTGTAACCATCTCCTAGCATTTGACTGCTCACTACCTAACATTTGACTACTAACTACTTCACTAACTTTAGAGATGAAGTCTAGGATCTAAAGAACCATGAAATCACCACTGTAAATCCACACGAGCTTATAGATGTTTTTCTTTCAAATCATAGCCCGCTATGCCTGATGACTAACTTTTTTGACACTGGGGGACTTTCAAAACAATTTGTGATCTGGCATGGAAGTCTGCTGTCCAAAAGGAAAAAGGTTTTCAAACATCCCACTAAATATTTATTTATTTATTTAATTATTTATTTAATTATTTATTTATAACATTTATATACTACTGAATATAATAGAATCTCCCAACAGTTCACAACATTAAAATACGATATTAAAACACAGTATTAAAACATAGCATTAAAACACAGCATTAAAACACTTCCAACAATAAAAGAGCAGTAAAATGGAGTGAAGTAATGAATTAAGACCCAGGGAAAGCTTGGGTGAACAAATGTATCTTTGGGAAGAATTTGAATGCCACATTTTCTGCCTCCCAAATTACATGAGGGAAGGTTTTCCAAATATGACTGTAAGGGTATAAAAAGAGCCCTAGGTATTAGACCAACAAAAGTCATCTAGACCAGAGGTCTTCAATCTGTGGGTCTTAATTGAGAGATGGGTCATGAAGGCACAGCATATGAGTTGCAAAAAAGCAGGTTACACTGCTTCATGTCAAGCCCAAAATCTAATCCATACTCTCTTGTATACACTGCAAAGACAATCTGACATTATGGGTGAAGGGGGTGGTGACCCACCTCTCTCAAGAAGTGTTGCAGCTATGCACTGTGCTTGCTTCCCCTCTCTTCTTCCCCATTACATCCTCCATTGCTGGTTGTCAGAGGAGAAGTCCCATTCAGGAAAGGGAAGCCCTATTCAGGTATTAAAAACCCAATGACAGTAAACGTGAGGGAGTGCACTAGCTCCACCCCCTCACCCATTGCTTTCATCATCCTCTACACCTGAAGGGTGACTTTGTGGAGAGGGGAGCCTCTTATATCTATGGAAGCTCTCCACTTGATGTGGAATACTTGTGTTTTCTGTGGGGTGTGAGTGTGTATCATCTGTGTGAATGTGTAATCTCTGTGCTAGCCAAGAATTTACAAAATGACTAAAACCTAGCTAGATGGAACTCTTTCAGGTTATGAAGTACAGGCTATGTAAATAGCTTCTGTCCAAAGGAAAAGTACAAGGAAAGGGATATATTCTCAAAACAGCTGGTCCACAAGGATGTCTAAACCTCAATAGCTGCATTCCGATACAGACAAAAACATGTCCTGGGCTAGAAGTATCACCCTCCTTCCATAATCTTCCTCTGTAATGCACACAGAGGAATCAATTTGCATAGATCCCATTGTATCTGATACATACCACAGAGAGACACGCCTGCCTTAAATTCAGAATATGTCAACATCAGATGATGTACAGCAGCTCCACCCCAACAAAATCCAACGGTACCTATCTTCTTTGCATTACATTGTTGCTTCAGATATGTCAAGACAACATCGGTTTCCCTAGGACACAAAAATGTGAGTGAAGAAATAATCAAGAAAACTTCTAATCCAGATGAGAGAAATCCATAAATGGGCATAATGCTTTAAGATTGGGAATATAGGCAGAAATATGAGCCAGAATTAGTACTGGAAATTTCTTAATACTTAATGGCAAACTTGCCAGACACACCTTTTATCAAAGAAAGTACAGGTAAATAGCCCATAATGGATATAGTTGGAGACAACTTTAGAAGGTGAGAGTTGGTTATGTAGCTCCTGAATGGGGATTTGAACCTGGGTCTCCCTGGTCCTAGTTCAACATTTTAATCACTACATCATGCTGGCACATCTTTTTTTTGTATTTATTTATTCTGCATTTCCATCCAAAAAGGACCTGCAAGGTAACTTAATATAAAAACAAGCCATATAAAAGTGTAATAAATCAATACAAACACAGCAGCACCGATAAAACAACTACGCTGAAAAAGGACGTAAAGACAATGTTCATAGGCTGGGCATTTTTCCTTCCTCTTTTCATGTTGTTTCCAACAATATAATTATCATATTCTGAGTGAGCCTTCACTGGGCTGCACATTCTGATCATAGTGATGCCCTGTCAGACAGCATGTGCCTGCTAATATTCTGATCCTCTACCCTAAAATTGCAGATTACTGCTAGAGTCCTTAATACTGCAACACAAGCATCCAATTCCTCTTCAGCACCCTGCTTCCTAACTCCAGTTTCATTTCGTTTGGGTATACAGTATTCATCTAGCACCTTAAATAATTCCTCCAGGAGTGCCCTTGTACCCAGACCAAGAGACTTGCGTCCCCTCTACAAGATTTCGGTTTGACGCCCGGTTGGCCGATTATGCGCATCTTCTCCCAATCGCTTTTACGCCTAATCCCTATATATGGGAGGCGGTGAAGCACATTACTGGTTGTATGAAACGCGCTTTAACGTTGTTTACATGCGGAGCATCGCTTGTTTACATGGTCATAAGGCGTTTTAACTCCCGCGGTAAATTAAAACTCGCTATTTAACACGCATTTGATAATGCGCATAATCGGACAGAAAAAGTGCCTCAACCCCCGATTTGCGCTCTGTTCATGTGGAGGTAAAATCGGTAATGCACTTTGAAAGAGTTTTAAATCACTCTTGTAGAGGCACCCTTGCATACTTCTCGCCCCTTTTCTCCTATAAGGCAGTATAACAACTTTACAATTTTCTCCCTCTCCCTTCAAAACAAGATCTAGAAACTGTTCAGGATCTTCTCTCCAATGATGCCATGTCTGGGCCAGAGCAATTGCAGTGAAAACTAATGGTGCTGGGAGTTTCAAGCCTTGCTTCATGATGTAAAAAGTTGTTGCTGCAGTTTTTTCTTTCTGAGCTGCTTTAACTGGGTTCTACTTCTAAACTGCTGCAATCATGTTTCAAGTGGTCATTGCAACCCAGGCTGCCTCTACAAGAGCGATTTAAAGCTCTTTCAAGGTGCATTAAAAAAATTACCTCTACAACAAGAGCGATTTAAAGCTCTTTCAAGTCTCATTAAAAAATTACCTCTACACCAGCGGAGCGCAAATGGGGCGTAGAGGCGCGTTATCTCCCCGATTGTACGCGTTATCGAATGCGCGTTAAATAACGAGTTTTTTTTTGCTCCGTCCATTAAAGCGCATTTTGATGGGAGGGGGCTGCTGCTCCGGCGAGCGGAAGGAAAAGGCTGGTGCCCGCGGAGGCGGCTCCTCCTCCTCCCTCTATTGTCAGATCTCACCCCCTTCTCCACAGCCTGCCAGCCAGCCAGAGGGGAGGGGAGGGGAGGGAAGCGCCTTTTGACAGCTGCCGCCGCCGCCGCTATCAAAAGTTGCAGCGGGCTCGAGCTGCCGAACTGAAGCTGGGGAGACACGTGGGGAAGGCGGGCGACTACCCTCCGCCCGCCAGCTGTCCCTTCCGCTCGCCGGAGCAGCATGAGGAGGGGGCTGCCTGGCCGCGGCGAAGGAGGGAAGAGAGCCCGCCCGCCCACCCACGGGGGGCAGAGGGAGGAGGAGGAGGAAGAAGAGGGGGTAAAGGAAGGCGAGGAGGAGGAGGATCGCTCGCCTGCTGCCCACAGCCTACCAGCCAGCCAGCTGGGGAGCGGCGGGGAGGGAAGGGGAGGGGAGGGAAGCGCCTTTTGTCGCCGCCTCTCGTGCAGAGATATTAGGCGTAAAGGCGCTTCAGGTATAGTGTGCATAATCTTCTAACCGGGCGCAAAAGCGAATCCTTGTGGAGGGGATCTCACTTAAGAATCAGGCAGGAGCTATGTTTTTTTTAAAAAAAGCATGCTGTATTTAACAAGCATGCTTCTAACTTCTCATTCTCTGTGTGCCTTCTGCTCCACTTTAGTATACAGGTATTACCAGTCACTTCCTGATCTCTCTAGCCTTCCTCCCACTGATCTGTGCTACTGAGCTATTGTTCCTGCCTGCTACCTCAATTCTTCTACCTAGTTCCACATATATTGATATACATATTAGCAAGATCTCGACTTGCCATTAGGAAGCCAGGCAAGTATTCCTCGGGGTGAGGGTAGGGATTCATAATTCAGTACCCGCTGAAAATGCTTATCACACATCAGATGGCAGGGAAAGACAGACAGGGCAGAATCTCCCAAAATTGCCAAGTGAACAGCTAGGTTCAACTGGGAGAAGGGAGTGCCTAAGATATCCTGGCACAAGGGCATTTGCAACTTTAAAAGTCAGAAGCAGCAACCTGAATTAGGCTGAGAAATCAAATGGGGCCAGTAACACTGAAGTTAAATTAGAGATACATACTCTGTGCATCAATGAATACTCTTTTGCTGCCACTGCTGAGGGCTGCTGACGAGTATTTCTATACCACCCAACAGCCAAAGCTCTCTGGGCAGTTCACGAAAATTAAAACCATAAAGTACAATATAAAATGTAAAATTTAAACCATAATATAAAAACCCAATATAAAAGTTCAACCACAGTAAAACCGAGCAGCAATACAGAGATTTGAAATACAGATTTTAAACAGCAAAGTTAAAAGACTAAGATGGTAAAATGATAAAATATTGGGAAAATAAAAAGGTCTTCACCTGGCATCAAAAAAAGGATAACACAGGAGCCAGGCGAAATTCTAGGGAGCTCATTCCACATCTGGGTGCCACAGCAGAAAAGGCCCTCCTCCTGGTAGCCACCTGCCTCATTTACTTTCGCAGGGGCTCACAGCGAAGGACCCCTGAAGATGATCTTAGGGTCCGGGCAGGTACATATGGGAGGAGGCGTTCCTTCAGATAACCTGGCTCCAAGCAATTTAGGGCTTTGAATGTTAATACTAGCTCTGTAATCAGACCCAGACCTGGACAGACAGCAAGTGAAACTGGAAAAGTACTGGCATAATGTGGTCTTGCTGGCCAGTTCCCATTAACAATCTTGCTGCCCTGTTTTGTACCAATCTGGATGTTTCCAAGGTATGAGTGATGGAGGGCCAATACTGGGTTTTTCCTTTTAGGAGAGGGCACAGTGTGTACATCAGCCTACACTGGTAAAAGTATCCTGGCTACTGCTTTCTATAAAGATCTATAAAGACTGAGCTCTTCCGGCAGGCCTACTCAGATGAATTTTAAGTGTTTTATTGGTGTTTTATTGGTATTTTAATGATATACTGGTTTTATGTATTTTTAATCAGTTTTGTGTGTTTTGTGATGATGTTGTTCCCCGCCTCGATCCGGAGGGAGAGGCGGGTAATAAATAAATATATTATTATTATTATTATTATTATTATTATTATTATTATTATTATTATTTCACCTGAGCATTTAGGACCAGTACTGAATCCAAAAACACCCCAACGACAAGCCTTAAGAGGGAGTGGTCCAGGAGGATGTCATGCTGAGTAGTATTGAACAAAATTGAGAGGTCCAGGAGAAAGAACAGTGTTTTACTCCTCCCACCCACCTCTCAGAGTAGTTTATCCAACAGGGCGACCAAGGCTGTCTCATTCCCCTGAACAGGTCAGAATCCTTGATAAAGATTTAGATATTTAGTGTCAACCAGGAAAGCTTAGAACTGAGTCCAGCTCAAACTCATGCGCTTACTCAAAAAGGTAATGGTGGAGACCGACTGAAAGGTATTAAAATTAGTGGGATCTAAAGAGGATGTTTTTTTCAGGGGCTGTCTCACCACAGCTTCTTTCAAGGCCACATAGACTGTCTCTTTCTCAAAAAGTTGTAGCGAGGAAATTTTATGCGCTATTTTAAATGTTCAGATTAAACTGACTAGTCCTCCCATCAGCCTCGAATATCCACAGTAGGAAGAGTAAACTCTTACTTGTTGATATTATTGGGATCTCGGGACTTTAGCCAATCATTGAATGTAGACTCGCTGTTAGATGGTTTCCAAGGCTCTTGTGATTTAAAAAAGTCTGGACAAATTGCTCTGTATGAAAAAATACATGTTAGTTCATTATTACAATAGCTTCTTTTTTTTTCTCCCTCCACCCCCCTCGGCATCAAAATTCTTTAAGAGAATCAGGAAAGATTTACTTTAAAAGTTTAATTTTAAATTGTAAAAATATCAAGGACATTTCTTTTAGTACATATGGGGGAGAAAGAGCCATTTTCAATATGCTAAAATCAAGAGCAACTTTACTTGACACTAGTTTAAAATATTTGCCCTGATTTTCATGAATGATTAGGCATTTGGAGTGCGTCTGTTCCATTTGCATGCTGGACATCACTGCATGAGCATAACGGGACAATTTCCTGCTGTGTAAAACAGTGCAAGATGTTCCAATGATGTCCTGAGAAGAAAGGATAATAAGGATAGATCAGGGATACCTCTAAATGGGCACTTTTCCTCACGGTGTCTTTGGAGTGGCGGTAGGTGATGTACATGACGCTGCCACCACTCCGAAGCCAACCAAGGGCAAAAACCCTAAACTCCGCTTAAAAAAAGTTGGGCACTTCGACTTTTTTTCTGTGGAGCATGCCACAGCTGATGGTGACAACTGATTGGTCGCCATCTGGCTGGAGGAGGGACAGTTCGGGCGCCATGCGCCCCTCTCTTCCTTCCGCTCCAGCTGCCCCCTCCTTCCCCCCATTTTTATGATGATGATGATGATGATGATGATGATGATGATTAAACTGTAGATGCGAAGGCTGCCCCGTTCCTCCCAGAGTGCGGAGTTGACGCATAAGGGAGGGGAGAGGAACAAGGGAGCCAGAGGGAGGTCAGAGGGAGGAGAGCCAGTTTGCGTCCCTCCCTTCCTCTCCTGGCTGCCCCATTCCTCTCCCGTTCCCGGTGCTTGGTGCGGCGCAAGTGCCCAAGGCATCCTGGTGCCAATGTTAAGACATGGCCCAGGTGGTAGGTTGTGTCAGCTATGAATAGCTACCCATCTCTGGATGTGAATGTGAATTTACATCCTCAATAGTTAATAGCCTTTTGCATGTTGGCTTATTGAATACTAGTTGATATACCCGGCATTGCTCAGGCCCACTAAGATATATGTCTATGAGGTAATCATCTTAAAGTAGTAGGCCGGTGAGTTAACTTTTAATCAAATTACATTTGTTTCTTTTTTTCCTCTCACCCTCACATCAACCCTGCAAGGTAGGCTGATGCGAGGCCTGTGAGATAACTTTAAAATGGATTAAATTTGTTTCTTTTTTTCACTCTCTCACCTCCGACGCATGGCTTGGGCTGCTTAAAATCGCCACCATGATTTTCCTTGTCCCCACAGAAAACGAAAACTACAACTCCCGGCCTGACTTGCTCAATGGGAGTCCTTCCCCTGAGACTCATGGGTAGTGAAGTCTGGCTGAACCAGTCCACACTGCATTGTTCAATTGGTGCCTGTAGGTAGGTCATGAGGGAGCCTGCCGGCTGACTGACTGATAGTTAGCTTGGCTGCAGTTGGCAACAGGCCCAGAACTGCACTCTCCTTCCCTCCTGCTCTCAATGGTGCTTCCCCTTCCTCCCTCCCTCTTAAGGGTGAAGGCCGTACACGCACTTCCCCCAGATTCTCAGAAAACAGCAATATCAGGACGGGATGCCTTTGAGCACATTCAGAGTTCAGCCTCTCAAAGTCATGCTATTGTATCTAGTTATGATTTTAAAACCACACAAGCTGGGTGAGAGGAGGAACTGCAAATGAATGTAGCCCATTTATGTGGGTTGTTTCCTTTTATGTGAAATTGGGTTGACTACTCGAGACTGACCTTAGGAGTCTGGGTTGTGAAAGGTTGTGAAAGGCATGCAGCAGCCACCCGTCCATGCACTCACAATGGCCACCAAAGTCTGGCCTCCCACCCAAGGTATGCTAGGAGTTCCACCCAAAGCATGCTGGGAATTTTAGGCACAAGCCTAGTTTTTTTTTATTAAATTCTTTAAAAATACTTAAACCCCAATTTTTTGTGTTTTTAGATTTTTCTGGTACATTGTACAACCAGACCTATCAGCATGCCAATTTCAAGTTTCTAACTCATCTGGAAGTGGGTAACCATTTCCGGACATACATCACGCACACATACTTTCCGCTTTATAGGTAGAGATATATTTGACAATCAATAACAGCTGGTTACTATTCATTTCTTAATAGGTTTTACTTTATAATGGCTAAAATTAGCAGGATGAAAGCAGCATGAAAAATGTAAATCATTGTCATCTTCAATACCAAACTTCGGTGATTCTGTGCCTATCAGTTTGGAAGTGAAATGTGGCCACCCAAGATTAAGGTCATCACTTCCAACTATCAGGGACTACGTCAATGTGTATTCATTTGTAAATTAAAGCAAACAATTTAAATCCCCAAATGATCTGATAAATATCTGTGAATTTCCAAACATTTTGGACTTCAACTCCCATCAGTCCCAACCACCATGGTCAATGGTTAGAAATGCTGGGAGTTGCAGTCCAAAACATTTGGAGGGTACCAGGTTGTGGAAGACTGACCTAGTGAAAATTAAGGGTATCTGCTAGAAAAGTCAAGAAAATGGCAATAGTGGCGTCACCCTCAGGCTGTCGGATGTCAGGTGCTTCATAAACAATACACTAGGCTGGCCTAGTGAATTGTGAGTTGAAGGCTTGGCAATTGTTATGAGAAGATCTGTCTCTGTTCGGTGCTTATCTGTAATTGCAGGCTGAGGCCTTGAATGGTTCCTGGGAATAGGAGTTTGTTTAGAAAAGGTGGGGGGCTATCTTGCAAGATGTCTCTCACATAGTGTCGTCATCAAGAGGAGGTTAAACTGTGCCGCCCTGTTGGCACATGAGTTTGGATTACAGGCCTGAAGCCCTGTCTGTCAAAGTAGCTTAGAATTAGCCAGCCTCCATCCTATATAGCTACAAGCAAAAAAGTTCTTTGCTAGAAATTATCTGTTTGCTGTTCGACTGTTTGCTGTTTGCTTGTCATCTGTTCTACGTTTGCCAAGAAACTCATGTCTGGAATTCTATCTGGTTTGGAGATGTTAGATGCACTCTGTACATGTTCTGTTGCTATTTGGACTTGGAATTTCTAAGAACTATGCGATGAAAAGTGATCTGTGGCTTTTCATAGATTTGGACTTGCGGATTACTGTTCTGGATTCATGTTCTATAGCTTGTTTTTTTCCCTGCATGGAGCCAAAGTATGGGCACAGGGAAACTCAGTGGCTGATCGTTGCTGTTCTGGAATTGTGTGTGTGTGTGTGACCTGCGAGAGAACCTTCCTCAGAGCCAAAGCTACGAGCAGGGAAGGCTTCCTAGGTCGAAGAGGTTCGTCCCCTGACATCTGGTTTCGTGATCAGCTCAGTGTTCTCTGACAAGCTGAGTTTGATTTAGTTCAAGATGATCTTGTCTACTGTCATCTGGAGTTTCTCTTTGAGCCTCCCCGTGTTCCTGATGAGTCAGTGTGTGTGGCCACTCCTGACCTCAAGAGACTGGGGTTAACTCTAAATGTCTCCCCCTGAGTGAGTTGCTGTTCGTATTAAGCCGTTGTACCTGAAAGCTATCTGTCCGTCTTCAGCTTCAAGTGTGTGTATGCAGAAACGAAACTGTTATGTCTTGAATTCCGTGTGATTTTTACAATAAAAGAAGTCTCACAGTTGTTGGAGTGTGTCATTTTGCCTAAAGTTCGTGAGCAGAAGCCTGGGGTGAGCTTGAGTCACGACACAGGCTTATTTTGTATCCTGGAGGTGGGTATTAGGCTTGGCAGGTCTATGCCATGAGGTTAAAAGACTCCCATCCTGCAGGAGAGGGGAAACCAAAGGGGAAAGAGCTGCCCAACTGCTGGAACACCTTCCTTCATGCAGTTAGGGAGGCAGAAAATGTAAATTTTAAATGCCCCCTGAAAATGCACTTATTCACCCAGGTTTTCTCTGGTTTATAATTAATTAATTGTAATTAATCATATGCTGTTCTATCTAACTGTCCCTCGTATTGCTTTTATGTTATTGTAGTTTAAATTGTTTTTAATAGTGTATTTTAAACGTGATTTTTAATATTTATATGTGAACCACTTAGAGATTTTAATATATTATTAAATATTATATATAAATATATATTATTTCCCTCCTCCTTAACCCCCCCAGCCCAACCCAAACTCCAAACTGCACTAGCAAGTTCCATTTGCAGGCTGGCTGGAGCCTTGAACAGGAACAAGCCTTAACTCTACCCGTTACTGATTAAACTGAAGGAAAGTAAGCAGTGTATAGCCTAAAGTGTATGTGATTGGGGGTGAGGGGGTGATTCCCTTAATTACAAGGCTGTCTGACGGCTCCATCACACCAGTGATTTATCACACTCTCGCCATGCCTGATATGTGTTTTTGCAGCGCAGTACTCACATGACTAGGCTGACCATATGAAAAGGAGGACAGGGCTCATGTAACTTTAACAGTTGTAGAGAAAAGGGAATTTCAGACAGTGTCATTTGTATGCAACAGTTAAAGGTGCAGGCACTATACTAGAGTGACCACATACAAAAGAAGGCAGGGCCCTTGCAGCTTTAACTGTTGTGATGAAGAGGGAATTTCACCAGGAACTAATTGCATACCAATGGCACTGGCTGAAATTCCCTTTTCTCTACAACTGTTAAAGTGACAGGAGCCCTGTCCTCCTTTTCAGATGGTCAGCCTACACATGACGTCATCCCTATCCTGCGCTCATCTCACCTCTTCCCCTCCGTTTTCCATCTCATTTTGGAGCAGGGAAAGTCTGTTTTTTGCCCCTTCATGCGCAGCAAAGCTGCCCCCTCCCCCCTGTGTATTGATGTCCTTGCGCTATATCAGATCATCCCGTTTTTTGTTGGGGGCGTGTGTGTCGAAGGGTGGTCTCGCTGACAAAAGAGGAGGGCGGGACGGTGAAGGGGGAGGGAGGGCACACCCACGGAGAAGGTGAGCAAGGCCGCCACCACCCTGTGCCCAGGACTTGTTCCCATTCAACTCTATGGTTCTTACTCCTGAGTAGGCATGTCTAGGTTTCCTGACCAGAACAATGTCAGCTTCCGCTTGCCGTGCCAACATTGACTACCTAACTAGCCCCAAAACTTGGCGGTCTTGTAGTGTTATGCTATGGAGGTATTTCCAAGTCATTTATTGCTCTTGTAGTGTCCCTACCTTGTTACCTTGTTCTGCATGCTTAGTTTTTTGAGTTAGGTATATGACTTTAGCCATACAACGTATTCTTAAACAAACAGATTACGTTAACTTTGTGTTCCGAATACACAATATAGGAGAGGCCAGTTGGACAAGGTAGGATTGAGAATACTAAAGACAATTCCTTACATGTATCCATTGGATGCAAGCAGATCAGTTATGTATCTGACATTTGGTAACCGCCATCCATATATGTCATGAATCACTATCACCGCTTTGTCAGTGCTGAGGGAGGGCATGCTTATGTAGGCTTTGATGTGTTCCACAGAAATCTCATGCCCAAGCCCTTCATATTCAAACTTGTCTCCAATATCGCATGGGCACGGACACGCTGCATCAGCCATCTGTAACATTTAAAATAAAATAATACAAAGGTTAATACAGATAAAGGCCTCCATCACACCAGTGATTTACTGCACTCTTGCCATGCCTGGTATGTGGATTTGCAGCATAGTACTCACATGACACCATGCCTGTCCTGCTGATACCCCACCTCTTCCCCAGTCTTTCTTGGAATGCTAAAAGTCTGGATTATTTTCTCTAAATGCATTAAATCTGTGGTAAACCTCCATGTAGTTTTAAAGGAATGGGGGCTTGAATGGATTGCATCAGGTCCTGGCAGGGAAAAGCAATCTCTCCCAGCAGCCGGCTCCAAGCCTCAATATAAAACCCAAACCTTGCATCCCAGGCTCCAAAGCATTTTTTAAATTATACAATGCCTGAATCTCTGCAGAGACAGGATTATACTCCCTCAATGCCCCCAAAGAGCCAGACTAAAGGTTTGTTCCATTTTTGCTCGGGAGAAAGGCAGTCTGGTGGAAGTACTCATCTGCCAGGACCTGACTGGAAGGAGAAAGAGGGAGGGGTGGAGTGGAGTGAAAAAGCAACAGAGCAAAGGACCTTATGAGCAAACGAGCAGCTATTCAGGTGAAAGGGATAATAAGCTTGATGCCCGTTTGCCTCAGAGTTAAAATAAAGTGGAGGCAAACCAGGTGGGAGGGATTAGGTGTGATGGAAGTCAAAACTTGCTGGAAGTAATCTGGATACAGGGTAATAGCTGTAGCTGCCCTTGGGTCATGCTGTATGTCACTCTGTGGCTGCATTCGGACAACACATTAGTCAATGGTGGGTTGAGTAGCCAACTCACAGTTGGTTATTTTGTGGTTACTCCCCACACAACATATTCCTACACAACTGTGGGTGGTTGGGGCTGGCGTTGAGTGGACTAAAAGTCAACCTGGCATTTGACTGACACAGCCCCCGCCCCTCTCCCCACCCACTCTCCCTCCCAGTTCTATCCCAGCAGACTCTGCAAGTTGCACCAGTTGTAGCAGAGTGGCAGTCACTGCTTTGGTCGTTCTTGCTGCCTGCCTCTATGGGCTTGTGTTTTAACCCACTAACCACATGCTGTTAACACACTCACCCCGCCACACAACACTTTAAACAACTGGCTTCGAGCTAAACAACTTGCAAGCCAGTTGTTTCTCTCAGTTGCTTATTTGGGCGGAATAGCATACCCTCAGTAGTTTGTGAGCGGCGTGTTACCCTCCACACAACACAATAAGCAACACAACTGACGATTGTTTCCCCTCCCCCTCAGTTGCTTAATGTGTTGTCTGAATGCAGCTTGTGTGTGTGCATGGTGCTCTGTGTCTTGTAGATTCAGAGGTCAACAGATCACTCTTAGATGCCAAAAAACATGGTTATTTTTAATTAGGGCTAGCAGAAATGACAGGATATTTCTGGCACTATGGGTTGGGCCCAGATTTTGTCATGTTTAGAGGAGCAACAATGGGACTTCAGTCAGTCATGACTACATGAAGTATAATTTCATTGGTCTACACAAGACTCAGTTTGGATCCAACCCTATGGTTTTAATTGTTAAGACAAAACCCTCTTCTTAAAGGAATCAGGTTGGCATGTGAATTGAACCAATTTCACAGAACAGAGCTTTCTTGCATCCCTTTTTTCCCTGCAACCCCCTGCACATATATCCCTGAAAATTTGCTCCTGCAGTTTGGGGGACCCATGGAAATAGTGTGGGACATAGTACTGGGGCCTATGGATGGCGGGAGAGTTGGTGTAATATGAACGGAGGAGCAATATAGGATTGTGCCAACGGATTGCATGCAGAATAAAAGGACAGTGCAATCCTAAGGATGTTCTCAGAAATGTCTGATTGTAATGAGGCTTACTCCCAATTAAATGTGCACAGCATGGTAGCCTGTCATACTAAAATCAGACAGGCACAGCGCAGAATCAACTGAATCTATTAGCAATCTACTATTTACATTTGCCATTTGTTAGCACAACCATGGGAAGGTTTCGTTAATTAGTAATAGAAGGCTTTAGAGGCACTGTTCCATAATTTCCTTGAGATTGCTGAAGCAATATAATTTCCATTCCTTGGCATACATGGCATTTCCCCACACAGTTAACAATAATAAACAACATGTTGTTTGGGGTTTCCCTGTAATGTTCACAACTTATAGCTATAGCCTTTCCATGAGGAGGAACCATTGATCATTACAGTTGTGTCTAAATGCTTAGACATCTTAGCTGTGCCCCTATTCACATCTATCTTAAAAGTTGGTAACGTTTATATGCAGCAAGGTAGTGGGATTCTGTGAAGGGAAAGATTGCATATGCTGGATGCTATGCCAAACAGGCCCAGGGCAAGAGGGGGCAGCCCCAGCACCCACCTCCAGAAGGTGATGAGGTCAAGCATTTATTGGGGCCTTATCTCAACCTTATGATTTTGCCTAGAAGACCCCAAAAAGTCAGAGGCAGTGTGAGAGAATTGTTTTTGTGCCTCACCTTTCTGGTTGAGCAGTCTCGGTAAGGGTGTTGAGCCTAAAGGTTCCCCAAATCCTGGAGCTGGCACTCTCTCTCAATCACCACACATGCATTCTGCACACTTTGACTAAACTGAACCTCGCGTTTACTTATTTTTTACATTTATATCCCACCTTTCCCCCAAGAAGCCCAAGTCAACATACATAATCCTCTGGCTCTCTAGTTAATCTCCACAACAACCATGTAGGTAGGTTAGTCTGAGAGTCAGCTACTGCCCCAAAGTTACCCAGCAAGCTTCATGGCTTAGTGGGGACCGGAACCCAGATCTCCTGAGTCCCCGTCCTACACTCTAACTATTAAACTACACTAAACGTGAAGGAGAATCTCGGAGTAAGCTCTTGTCACCAAGGGAAAACGTATTGCCTCATCGTAAGTTCAAAGCCGCTGGATTTTAATTATTGTGACACAAGGTCCCAGCTGCACAATCTGCACTGACCACAGCAATACAGTGTTCAGCATGTACCTGATACACATATCTTGCACCACTGCACTCCTAGTCACATCTCCTGGTCACAGCTTGTGGCAGTAAAACACTGGTTCTTCCCTTAGCAAAAAATATTTTGCTGCGATTTGGGGATCGGTCAGCCAGCTATTGTTATACCAACAAACAAGCCTTGCATCTCTTATCTCCCATTCATCTTCCTGTGGAGAACAGTTTGGCATATCACACTACGGCTGAATTCGGACAACACGATAGTCAATGGTGGGGTAATAATCAACTTTACAGTTGTTCATCTAGGGTAGGGTGACCAGATAAAATCCAGGTCAGGGCTCATGTAACTTTAACAGTTGTAGAGAAAAGGGAATTTCAGCCAGTGCCATTTGTATGCAATTAGTCCCTGGTGAAATTTCCTCTTCATCACAACAGTTAAAGTTGCAGGGGCCTTGCCTTCTTTTGTATATGGTCACTCTAATATAGTGCATGCACCTTTAACTGTTGTGATGAAGAGGGAATATCATCAGGAACTAATTGTATAGAAATGACACTGGCTGAAATTCCCTTTTCTGTACAACTGTTAAAGTTACATGAGCCCTGACCTGGATTTTATCTGGTCACCCTAATCTAGGGGGTACTCCCCACACAACATGGTAATAAATAATCAACCATGGTGTAGATTAGGATCAGCGCTGAGTTGACTATGGCAGCATTTGGACAGGATAGTCAGTGCAACTGACGATTGTTCCCCCCCCCCCAGTTTCTTATTGTGTCATCCGAATTCAGCCTATCTTTCTACATACCTGGACTGAAGAGTCTTCCTTTTCTATGAGTCAGAAAGATTAAAAAGGATATTAAAAAGAGGAAAATTAGCTTGGCTGCCGAGGAGAGCTTCACCTTCTCTCAAACAGCTTTCCTGGCAATGCTCACTGCGTTTGCTACAGCTCTCTTGAGAAATGGGGTGGGGGCGTGGGGAAAGATTTTACTTATTAACGAAATATTGCCAAAGAATAACCAGAATAACTAGAATAACCCAGCTAGTAGGAGGGGACTTGACTCCTCCTCTTCTCTGGCTTTCCACTCCAATCATGCTTGTTATATTATCCCTCTCTGTGTCCTTGAATTCTTTTTTTTATTCCTCACCCCGCCCACCTCCTCTCCTTTACAGAGAGAGGCATGTTTTTGGATCATAAAACACATAGCCTGACTTGACCCGCAGTTCAGCTATGTTTGGCTGGTTCCATGTTTTGCAGTTGCTAAACTTAAAGAACACACTGATTTTTGCTTAATTGCCTACTTTATTACCTAATCAACACAATTTTCAGTTCACATAAAGGCAATTTTCATTTTACATCCACATATTGAAATGTAAAGGGTGGCAATATTAAATCAACAACTAAGGGCCTTCCAAGATTTGGAGGGGTGTTACTAGAACATTTTGCATTTGTGCTTCCTCTGTAGAAAATTGTAGCACTATTTACTTTAAGGTCCCCTCTACAAGATTTCACTTTGACGCCTGGTTGCCCGATTATGCGCATATACAGAGAAGTGCATTTACTCCTAATACCTATTCATGAGAGGTGGTGAAGCGCATTATGGGCTGTATGAAACACACTTTAAAGTTGTTTACATGCGGAGAATCGCATGTTTACATGGCCATAAGGCGCTTTAACTCCCGCGGTAAATTTTAAGTCGCTATTTAACGTGCATTCGATATTGCGAATAATCGGAGATAAAAAGTGCCTCAACCCCTGATTTGCGCTCCGCTCTTGTAGAGGTAAAATCTGTAATGTGCCTTGAAAGAGCTTTAAATCGCTCTTGTGGAGGCACCCAAAGTCTGTTTATATTCTGAGCCAAGGATTAGTTTTATTTTGTATGTTTGGTCTGCATTTTTATTGCATAGACAAGATAAATGGGTTACAGACATTACAGCCATCAAGATAGTGGCTACTCAAAAGCTGAGGAAGAGGTTTGCTGAGGTTATTTGCAGAACTGTACAGATGTTATACGATATATAGTTTATTGATTTTAGTGTGCTATACAAAATTGGAGGGGAAAGCATATGGATTTTAATTCTGTAGGGCCACCAGGGAGAGGGTCTTTTTGGTAGTGGTACCAAACAGCTTTCCTAGACCTCCATCACACCCGGGTTTGCCTCCCTTTTTTTAAAATCTGAGGCAAACACACATCATGCTTATGATCCCTTTCACCTGAATAGCTGCTCTTTCGCTCTTTAGCTTGTTTGCTCTTTCACTGCACTCCACCCCTCCCCTTTTCATTCTCCTTCCAGTCAGGTCCTGGCAGATGAGTGCTTCAACAAGACTGCCTTTCTCCCTGGCAAAGATGGAACGAACATTAAGTCTGGCTCTTTGGGGGCATTGAGGGAGTACAATCCTGACTCTGCAGAGATCAGGCATTGTATGATTTAAAAAAAAACACTTTGGAGACTGGAATGCAAGGTTTGGTTTTATATTGGGGCTTGGAGCTGGCTGCTATGAGAGATTGCTTTTCCCTGCCAGGACCTGATGCAATCCATTCAAGCCCCCCTTCCTTTAAAACTACACTGAAGCTTACTACGGATTTAATGCATTTAGGGAAAATAATCCAGACTTTTAGCGTTCCAGGAAAGGCTGGGGAAGAGGCGGGGTATCAGCAGGACAGGCATGGTGTCATGTGAGTACTAGGCTGCAAATCCACACACCAGGCATGGCTAGAGTGCAATAAATCGCTGGTGTTATGGAGGCCCTAGAGTGGTTCACCTGGTGCCATCCTTGTGATCTTGTTGGAGCCAGGTGAAGTCTTTTGTTCACCAGGCACTTTATGAGGTCTGGGCCTCTCAGTTTTAAATCTGTATTTGATGAGCTCGTTTTATTGCGTACTTGTTACTGGGCACTCATGGATTTTCATGGGTCCCTCTCATGATGTTGGCTGCCTCCTGTGTGCCTCCTGTCTCACCCCTTCTAGCCCTCTTTGCATGACAAAAAAGTACCCCATTAAATTCGACATAGTTTTTCCGAAATGAAACATGCTGCCATTTACTGCTGTGTGCAGGAAAAGCAGAGTGTTAAAAATGCCCACGTGGACTTTGTTTACTTCCTCTTCAGCATGTGAAAGAAAGCAGAAGCTGCCATCCCAGAAGCATGATTCCCTTTACAGCTGAATGTGGAAGAGGTGTGAGGAGGTGGCCATTTGGCTCACGCCCATGCACCGAGGTGCCCATGCGTCCTTGTGTCCCGGGGTTGGTTTTTTTTTAACCTTTTTTCCAGCTTCTCCCCACACTGGAGAAGCATGGAGGTGGGCCAGCAGCCATTCAGCTCCCTGGCCTGCCCCCTCCTCCCTATCTGAGCAGATGGCGACCAATCAGGGTTCGCCATCTGCCCAGACATGCCTCCAAAGCAGCTCCCGAGCAAGGCGATGGATGGCAGATGCCGTCATCACCTCGCTCCAAGAGAAAAAATTTGGGCTAAGTCGGAACTTTCAGCCGCTCAACAGACGGCAGAGAAACGTGTCATGTGGGGAGCACCGCCTACCTAACGCACGGTCAATACGCTATTTCCCCCTCCGTTGCCTAATGTGTTGTGCGAAACCAGCCACTGTGTCAGAAAATATTTTCAGTAGTGAATGCTTGACATTCAAAGATGATTACACTTTTATTTGAGGACTACTATATACAAATATCTTAGTATTTATTATTGCAAGTTTCCTCAAATGTAATTTCTCTCCTTCAAAGTGTGATGGATAACACTGCTCTCCATAACTATTTTAGAGCAGCGGGGGTGGGGAAATGGTGTATTTGAGGAGGCAGGGGGATAAAGTGCTATTATGTTGCTTCAAAACATAATGTATCTGTTCAGCCAGTCAATCATATCCATTCTTGCTTCTTCAATGTAGGGCGCATCTGCGGGCTTCATGTCCTCAGGCTTATACTGAGCAAAACCATGAACTTGGTTTGGATAGACTTTAACTTTAAAGGGTACTTTACTGTATTCCGTCAGTTTTTCTTCCAGTAAAGTAACCTGTAATATAAAACAAATGCATAGGTTATTGACAGTAAGTTAAAAATTAAACTTCCTAATTATTTAGCCACCTGCAACCTGGATTCATTGAAATCCAGAGTTAGGTTAACTGCAATGAAACAACAACAGATGCCCTCATGTCAGTGTGTAAATTAAAAATGAATCCTCTGGTAAACACTGTTGGTCTTGTAGCCTCTGCCCTTCTGCTTTAGCAACAACAATGCAGCAATACTCTTTTCTCATCTGTGGTGATGTCCCTTCTGTACGAAGCAGATACAAAATAATATTAAATAAGAAAAGTACCTCAGAGTATGTACAGACTAGCCTATCTGTCCCTCACCATTGGTAGGGTGACCATATGAAAAGGAGGACAGGCTCCTGTATCTTTAACAGTTGTATGGAAAGGGGAATTTCAGCAGGTGTCACTATATGCATGCAGCACCTGGTGAAATGCCCTCTTCCTCACAACAGTTAAAGCGACAGGAGCTATACTACAGTGATACAAAAGAGGGCAGGGCTCCTGCAGCTTTAACTGTTGTGATGAAGAGAAAATTTCACCAGGTGCTGCATGCATACAGATGACACCTGCTGAAATTCTCCTTTCAATAGAACTGTTAAAGATGCAGAAGCCCTGTCCTCCTTTTCATAGGGTCACCCTACCATTGAGTAGTTGCAGCCTGTACTCAAAGATGTAGAATAAAGAGAGGAGGCTTGAAGGACAATGCCATTCCATGGCTCCCGTGCAGCTCTGAATCTATCTCTTTTTAAAAAAACAAACACCAAGTATAAAAACACATTGCTCTAAACAGTATTCTAAGAACACAGTCTGAATATTTTTAACAAATATTTTAAGTGTACAATTTATGGTGGTAGTTCCATACCCATGGATACTATGTTATTACACATCCTCTATATGTGGTAAATCTCTGATACTTGGTAAAATTCTTCTAATCACTTGCTAGGATGGTGTAGATGACTAGCTTACTATAGCCATGAGTGTGCGCAGCATATTTTATTAGAGTGTGCACCCAGGGATTTTTTTAAAAGGTGACCAATCATAAAGAACATTATTTTTATTCATTTATTTATTAAACACTGAAGACACTGATGCCCTACTCAACGTTCGGTTTACCTGACTATGGGAGGGCCACTGCAGGTGTGGGGGGGGGCGGACGGATGAGATGTTCCTCAAACCTCAACATTGTTGGGGCTTTATTGTGACATTGGCTGGAGGAGGGCTTGAGAGGCGACAGGAGGGGCCCATCCTCCTGGCCTCATTGAAGCACGGTTCCAGACAGAGAGGCTCCCAGCAGAGTGATTCCTTTCCACCCCTGCCGTCAGGAGAAACAGTGCGCTGTCGGGGCACTGGGAGCGGACCAGCCAGAGGGCCATTCCCACCATGTGGGCGACATTTCAGCACGCCGTTCTCCCAGTACCATTTACATGCGCCTCTGTTGATGTGAGATCAGTTGGTACAGCTGCTCCAGCAGAGACCTAGTGGTCAAGGAGGTGCAGTTCCTGGTAGCGAGGCTCCCATCAGAGCGATTCCTTTTGCCTCCTGCTGCTGGGAGCAACGGTGCTCTCTCAGAGGCAATGTTTCTTCAGCATGGCAGCGGAGCAGCTGGAGGGCAGCCAGAGGACTGTTCCCATTGCGTCTGGATCCCCCTCTGGATCCCTACTCAATGCCCCCTCAGTTCGGTGTTTATTGCTTGAGACATTAGGGGGTGCCTGGGCACTCCCCTTGCACACACCTATGACTATAGCCCTATTTACACAATCTGAAGAAGTGGGATGGGTCTGCACATGCTAGCCCCACTTGCAACATTGCTGTGCATACTAGGCCCCACCCCTTCACCCCCCAACTTTGCTGCATGAGTGGCAAAGTATGAACGGAGGTGCTACATGAAAGTAGGGACTCAGTGTGATCCTTGTACTCCACTCTCTGTCATATATATGTATTGCAAGCATATCGGTCACCAAGGAAGTTAGATTCTGAAGACAATTGCTTACCTGAGAAAGAGGAATTGTACGATCATTTCCACCAAAAATGAAAAAGGTCGGGTTCAGCAAATCATACCTATGATCAGAGTCCCTGATGATTCCTAAAACATATTTGAACAAATACCTTACATCAAGTGATATGTTATTCAAGGTGAACTGCAAACTCAGAGAACAAAGGCTTCTGTTTATTTCAGCAGTATGTCTTCTGTTATGTTGTGTGTCCTCAATATAAAAATATATTGGTTTTAACAACATACAAATAAACACAAAAAAGTAGTGGTTTATGCAACAACAGCAGGCATGAGATATGATACCAGGGAAATACTACATATATTCTCCCTTTAAAATTAATTTTGGCAAACACAACCTTGTGCCAGTTTCGGCAAACACAACCTTGTGCCAAAATTCCCTATGGGTGCAGTCCTGTGCATGTTCAGACAGAAGAAAAGTCACCAGCACGGCTGATTGGGGAATGCATAGGACTGTGCCCTAAAATATGTTTCACACAAGGTTGTATGGATTTACTGCACTTTCCCAGCAAGAGTAGTGTAGTAGTAGAATTTAATAATTACATTGAAATTTGCAGTCCATCCTTATGTGGAGTTTAACTAGGAAGTGTTTAGATATTCAAAAGCATATGGGCTCAAGTTAACAAGCATTCTTCACTACCATAAAGGGATACCCCAGCCTTTAATTCAGGATTTGTCAGCATCAAGTGATGTACAGCCATTCCACCCCAGGAAAACCCAACGATACCAATCTTCATTGCATTGTACTGCTCCTTTAGATACGTCACAAAAATATCAGCTGTCCTAAGACATAAACAAAAGGGTACTCAGACATCTATACAAATCTAAAAAGAAATCACAGTATCACAAAAACTTGCTCCTGCAATTCCCCTACTGATTAAAAAAAAAGCATGTTCTTATAAAACATTGTCCTACCCGGGGTCTGCATTTATTTAATGTGGTTTATCAGTGGACCATTTCAGACTGTTTAAACTCATGTCTTCAGAAAATGATTTTAAATGTTTGCACACACACTTGTAAATGTCTGGGGTTGCTCTTAATAAACATAAGGAGTGGCAATCAGCAAAGTATTGGGACTCCACTTCAGAGCTTATAGAAACACAGAAGAGGAATGGGGGAAAATCCTCCATTCTCATAAAAGCACATATGGGTGACCACATGTCAGGAAAAACCAGGACATGTCTGGATGTTTGATAATAAATCTGGGAAGGGGGGGAATTATGAAATTTGAAGAAGAATCTGGATTTTTCCCATCCTCACCCCCCTCAAAGGGCAGCTCTGTTTTATAGTCAATGGGAAATAACATAAACGCTTACAGATCCATCATTTTTAAAGATAAGGAGATGAAACTTGGCACCGTAATAGCACGTAGGTAGGGCTTTAGCAATGCCATATTTGAAGTAAATCTGTTCATCTGTTGGTTTTTAGGATTTTTTTTAAGTGTGAGGTTTTAATTTTTTTTTTTTAACTGTCATTTTTAAAAATAAAGATATGAAACTTGGCATCATGATAGATTTTAAGTAGGGCTTTAGTCATGCCAAGTTTGAAGCAGACATGTTCATCTGTTGATTTTTATGATTTTTTTAAAAATTGAGGTTTTAAAATTTATTTATTTATTCAAATAAATATCATTTTTAAAGATAGGGAGATGAAATTTGGCATCGTGATATCTCTTAAGTAGGGCTTTAGCTATGCCAAGTTTCAGGCAAATCTGTTCATCTGTAGATTTTTATCAAGTTTCACAACAAAATTGAACTTTAAAAATTAAAAAAATTAAGAAGCCAGACAGCCGGCAGCAAGCCCTGTTAAGCAGCAGCTTGCAGCGGAGTGAGGATACAATCAGAAAATATATTTGAGAGAAGGGGACAATGTATCACACAGAGTATATCAACAAAGTACAGCAAAAGTACAAAAGTAGGAGTGAGTGAAGTTAATTTCAGATACATTGGATGTCTCACTTGTTATTTCGGTGATTTTAATATTAAGATGTTATGTACAACAGATTTGTCTTAATTATGTGCTGTAAAATCAGACATGTGACCAAGGCTATGTTCAGGTGGGCACCCCCCTCGGTGCTAGACATGCCCCCTGGGGCTATGTTGGTGGGGATGTCCCCTTGGGGGTCGACCATGTTGACTTCCTTTTTGGTTTCCAAAATATGGTCACCCTATCTATGCAGACTTATTAGGCTGTAAATTCCATTATAGACCTCCATCACACCTAATTCCCCCCCTTGATTTGCCTCCATGTTTTTTTTTTACCTCTGAGGCAGAAGCGCGTCAAGCTTATGATTCCTTTCACCCGAATAGCTGCTCTTTTGCTCCTTCGCTCCTTCACTCTTATGATCCACTCCACTCCACTCCACCCCTCTCCTTCTCTTTCTCCCTCCAGTCAGGTCCTGTCAGACGAGTACTTCAACCAGACCACCTTTCTGCCGGGCAAAAATGGAACGACCCTTTAGCTTGGTTCTTTGGGGGCATCGATGTCGTACAATCCTGTCTCTGAAGAGATTCAGGTGTTGTATGATTTTAAAAAACGCTTTCAAGCCTGGGATGCAAGGTTTGGGTTTTATATAGAGGCTTGGAGCCGGCTGATGGGAGAGATTGCTTTTCCCTGCCAGGACCTGATGCAATCCATTCAAGTTCCCAGTTCCTTTAAAATTACACAGAGACTTTGGGCGCATTGAATGCGCTTAGGGAAAATGATCCAGACTTTTAGCGTTCTGGGGAAGAGGTGGGGTGTCAGCAGGACAGGCACAGCGTCATGTGAGTACCGTGCTGCAAATCGGCACACCAGGCATGGCTAGAGTGCTCTAAATCGCTGGTGTGATGGAGCTCATAGGATTATGCTACCTCAGGGGTTCAGAACCTCTTACAGCCGAAGGGCCAAATTCGAGTTTGGAGAAGTTCTCGGGGGCTGCATTCCAATGAGGCCTTGGTACTAAAAGCAAAGGAGGTTGGGCCAAAGGCAAAAGGGTGCAGGACCAAAATACCAGAAATACCAGCATATTTTAGTTTAAAGCTCTTACTGTGAGGAACGAAAGCCTTAAGAGAGGCATCTCAGCCTTTCAGAATGGGGAAAAAACTGCACAAAAGCTGGGTAACCAGCAATCAAACTGTGGTTGGGGGAAAGGGGTGGGGCCAGTGGACAGGGGTGGGGCCTTCTAGGGACTCCTGGAAGGCCAGATAGAGATCCCAAGAGGGCTTTTAGTGACACTCACTCATTGGTCTTTTGATATAAACTACATGTGGAAGTGCAGCTGACATTCCGTACTTCTGCACAATCCTAGGCATGTTTAGTTAGAAATAGACCCTACAACTCCCAGCATTCCACAGGGCTGGATTTGGCCCTATGCATGACGTTATACAACCTAGTGCTACATGAACTATAACGTTCTTCTAAAAATGTCATTGTTCTTTAAAAAATGCAATTTTTAATATGATATTTTTATTCTTTTATTCCATTTGTTGTTCACTGCTCCAAAATCTTTTGGATGGGGAGCAGTAGATATTGTAAATAAATAAATAACATGAACCACTACCACTCAAACTCCATTCAGTATATCTTTGTAGCATTATTTAATGAACTGCATGTTTTTCTCATGTGATACTTATACATTATCTATACTTTTGAAATAAATATTAGCCTTACCTGTCCACTTTCATGGGATCTTGGTGGTTTAGCCAGTCTCTAAAATCTTTCCATTTATTAGTAGGTTTCCAAGGTTCATTTCCAAGAAAAAAGTCTGGGCAGATGGTTCTGTATAGAACAACAGTAAGATGTTACTTACAAGGTCTGTGTGACTCAGATTAGTTCACTGATGGGGAATAGTGTAGGTTCCAGAATTTTGTGGTCACTGGGCAATAGCACCCTCAGTTTTTTTCACCCAGAAGAGATGGAGCATGCACACTGAGCATTCTGTCACAGTGTCTATGAATTTCTTGCATGCCCTGTGTAAAGAAAGAATGGTGTTGTGGTTGAGGAAATGGGACTTTTGCTAGTCAAAGTCCCAGCAAATGACCAATGTTGCTCCACACTTGATAGGGTTGTGCAGCATTGCTTATGAAAAGTCCTGTTGATGCCATCAGATTCTTTATTCGTGAAGCAATTTCATTTTCAGACCTGCTAAACAACACACTATACACTTTGGGATTTCAGGTATATTATCTTCCCTAATGTACATTTTGATTAGTTCAGTGTCCTTGAATAAGGCATTCAGACAAAAACTTCACAAATAATCTTTCTGTATGAGAACTGCCACATGCCAGTTCAAACTTATTGAGTAGAGAACCTGAAGAGAGTAAAAAGAATGGGTTAACATTAGTTTAGCTCCTTCAGTATAGGCATTAAGAAGGCCTTTGACGTTTTTTCTTTTTTACTGCTGCATTTCCTTAAGAGAGTTGATGGCTGTGAACTTTTCTACATGAGACACCTTTGTGTGCTCATCATTCCTTTCTCACAGTTGGTTATGGGTCCTTTAGACAATGTTGTGACTCAGTTTTGCTTCAGTTTGTAAACAGTACTTTGGGGGATTTTTTAGAGCAGGGAAAATGGGGTATTATTTCTGATGGCGGAAAGAAAATGTTGTTTCTACTATTCTGCTACACCACAGTGCCACCTAGAGGTTATGCAGCAGAAATGCAGGAAAGGAAACACTCCTCATTTAGTGCTCGGATTTCAGTTCTGTGCCGAAACCAGCAGATTAACACCCTTGTCTAGAAAAGCCCTGTGTGATCTACAGCACATTTCTCATACATTTGTTTATTGTATCTAGTACACATTTACATGATCTGGCTAATTGTTTCATTCATTTTGCTTTGTAAGGACTTAGCCCCCAAAAGAAGGTTATAAATACTTGGAATAATAATAATAATAATAATAATAATAATAATAATAATGGCAGCAGCTTACATATATCCATTAGATGCAATTATATCAGCAACATATCTGGTATCTGGGAACTGCCATCCATATATGTCAGGAACCACAATCACAGCATAGTTTGTGTCATAAGGGGGTTGGCAAACGTAAGCATTGATGTTCTCAACTTTAACGTCCTTGCCTTTGCACACATAATTGCTTCTTCTTCCGATGTCATATTCAAAAGGCAAATCTTTACTAGTCATTTTAAAAACTGAAATGGAAACAAAATACAATTAATAATATTCAATTTTTTAAAAAACCACACAAGCTATTGTAAAAAAATACCACACCAAGCAACAGAAAGATAAGATTAAAATGAAACTTTGAGAGCAATGATCAGACTTGCCAGGTCCTGTTTCTTTAAAGTTGCACAAACGGGGACATTTTGCCGGATACACCTTCTTTCATCTTAGTATTACTTAAGGGAACAGCAATGCCTGGCAAAATATTTCCTTCTATGCAGCTTGTAAATTAGGGTGACCAGATCGCCCGGGGTTTCCCGGTCCTAACCAGGAAACCTAGGCCGATCCGGACCAACCGGAGGGCGGCGGGGGAAAACCGGGGTGGCGGGGGGTCATGCGGCGGTGGCAGCGAGCGTCGATGAGCAGTGGTAGACCCGGCGGCGGTGGCGGAGGAGCCCGGGAAGCGGCCGCCCCAGCAGGTAAGTGCCCCCCTCGCGCCTTGCGCTCCTTACCTGCAGGGGCATCCGCTTCCCTCCGGTGCTCGAATCTACTGAGAAACAGGCTTCGCGGCCTGTCTCTCAGTAGCGCGTGCGAGGGACTAATTAGGAAACAGCAATGGCTAGAAAAAGCAATTGTGGTTTGGTTTGGTTTTTTAAAGAAAACTGATGGTGCATCCCTTTGTATTCCACTCTTGGCTCTGGTTGAGCAGATTTTGCAGGTTTTTGAAACGCTACCAAAACCTGCTAGGCCTGTTTTCCAGAGACAATAGTGGCATAACACCACAGGCAATAGAACCTCTCTGACACCTTAAATGCTCTAATAACTGTCTGTCTCCTGACACTTTCGTGGTTTAGTGTTCCACAGTACTATCTTATGAGACAGGGAAAGAGAAGAATGCTCAGAAAACAGAAAGAAGTTCAAACCAGAGAGAGACAAAGACATATGTAAAGAACCTCTGGAATACTGAACTAGGAGCAAGGCTATACTAAGCTAAACTGCAGGTGTGCCAATTTTGAAAGGCATCAGGAAGAAATGACAATTGAGAGGGATCTGTTCCTTTCAAATTATATAATGAAATATTTAAATGCAAGCATGTAATAATTCCAAAGTGAGGATGGGAGGGGTTATTGCAAACAGTCTGTCTGTTTGCAACATAAAATGTATGATACCACATTGATGGTACTATGTTGATTAAAACAGGGGTTACTAGTAGTTTTAATGATAGTTACAATAGTAATGGTAGTGATTGTGAAAATGGAGAAAAGTCTGTTCAGCATCCTTGAAGAAGGAGTATGCAAACCAGGAACAGACAAAATGAATACCAGACACAAGCTGTAATTAATAATCAATCTTCAAATCAGAATGCTGTTGTTATTGTATCTGGAGTGGATGGCTAGAGGGCAGGGTGTGCATCAAAGTGGCAACGACCGAAAAAGATGTGGATTGATTTCAAAATCAGAGGAGTACTACTAAGCTAAAGATTAAACTATCATAATTGCCTGGTGCGCTGAGATCGTTTAACTGCCTCCAGACAGCACGCTTGATGAAAGGGATCTTAGTGGAAATGCTGATGCAATCTATACTAATAATACATTGGGGCGAGGACTATCTTGGAGTTGATATAAAAATTTCGACTGGTAGTATGAGGCAACACAGCATGCTTTCGCACTTGAAGAGAAACAAGTACTGGAGGAAAGCCATTTCATGCACTGTTTATGGTTAGTAGTTGCATTGCTTTGTGATGGCTTTCCATTATAGTTTTCATTGTAAGCTGCTTCACACATTGTGGAGAAGTGTGGTGGGTGTAAATATTTTAAATAAGTAGGTGAATAGGGAAAAATGGAGTAAATATAATATAAAGAGGAGCGGTAGGATCATATCCCACCTGCTTCTGCTGGTTCTATGCATTTGATGTGCTGTCTTATGCAGTCATACCCAAACTGGTGCCCTCCATAAGTTTTGGACTAAAACTCCCAGCACTCCTGATGATTAGCCAAGTTGACTGGGGCTGATGGGATTTGAAGTTCAAAACATCTGGAATGCACCAGGCTGGGGAAGGCTGATCCTGTAAGAAAACTAAAAACTAACGTCACACAATGGTGGGATCCTGTTGTGGGGCAGAGGGGAGGAGTCACTCATAGTCATCCGCATCATGTGGCACATCCAATTGGTGTCATGACACACAGTAACATTCCACACTGGAATTACAATATTGTTGTTGAAAGTTACAAAAATGATGGCACTTTCAATGCTTGACAAATGTCTCCACAACAGAATTACAATCCCTAAAGAAGATATATAGGCCGTTCAAGGCAAATGGATAATAAATGACCATTTATTTTGCTTAAAAATGTCTGGAGACTGCTAACTCATCAAGATAAAGGTGTTGGTGAAATCATTCTTCATTTCCTCTTCTATCATTTCCTCATTCTCACCTCGTTTGTGTTCCAGCCTACTAACTCTGATCTGGCCGACACCAAGCAATTTACCTATATGCCTGATAAGTTGGACAATTTAGGTGGAGTCCTATTGAGCCAGAAGAGGCTTGCTCAGGAGTGATTCACTCCCACGCTTTCACACTACATGTAGCACCTTTTTTCCCTGCTTCACGATTCCAATCATTCTTCCCTCTTATTCACACCTTCCATCAGCAATACAATGCAAGTCAGCAATTTTGCATTGAGATTTACAGATCAGGGCTTCCTGGTTGTTCCAGCACCTGCTCATGTTTGGAATTTGCCCCCATCACTGCTGTGTGACAGACACCAACCTTGATTGTTTTCCAGAACCTATTCAAAACCAACTGTTTACCCAGGTATTTGCGGACTATAATACCTAGCTTGGTAGCCCTTTTGCTTTTATTGTGACTTCATATTTGCTTTTCATTGTTGTTTTAATGAATTTTGTATACCATCCTGTAATGAGGGGTGGTATACAAATATTTTAAACAAACAAACATTTGTCTTTCCCATTTACACTTCATGGGCACAGGGCAGGAATTACCATCTTCTCTATTCATGGGGCTCTTCTCAAAGAAAATTTAGAAGGCCATCAGGAAAAAAAAATGGAATCCCAGATAATTTCTATATGGATTTTTTGCTGTACTGTCTCTGCTGTTTGTTTATTTCGATTGTATCATTTTGTGGGATATTTTATTGTGAATAATAATAATAATAATAACCATCATTTTGGGAGCCAGATCCAGCTTGCCAGTTATCTATCCCTGGCACAAAGAATTGGCCCCCAAGAGACGGGTGGAAGCCCAGTGAAAGCCTACATTTAAGAAGAACCCTGTTCAGACAACATATCCAGGAAGAATGAATATGTGCAGTGGTGTGTGTGGCTTTAGCAACAGTAGTCTCCATTTCCTTCTGGATGTTCATCTGACTTTGTGAATGTGTGCAAGTCAGAAGGTCATATGAACATGCAGAAATCAGGGTCAGGGATGGGTACAACAGGGTGAAAATAGAAAGTAACCAGAAAAGGTCTTCTCCAGTACCATGTGTTACAGACCATGGGTTGGATCCATATTTAGGCACTTGCAAATGGGCTGGTGGAAGCAGACTTCTCTACCTCCTTCCCCCCATAACAGTTCCTTGAGGCCCCTGAAAATGGGTTGGGGCCCCTGCTGAATGAGATCAGTTGCAGTGGCAGAGAGAAGATTCCCCCCTCCAAAATGGAGTGTAGGCACTTTCTATGTGCGGAGTGCTTCTGTTGACAAAAGGTAGGGTGACCAGATAAAATCCAGGTCAGGGCTCATGTAACTTTAACAGTTGTAGAGAAAAGGGAATTTCAGCCAGGGTCATTTGTATGCAATTAGTTCCTGGTGAAATTCCCTCTTCATCACAGCAGTTAAAGTTGCAGGCACTATACTAGAGTGACCATATACAAAAGAAGGCAGGGCCCCTGCAACTTTAACTGTTGTCATGAAGAGGGAATTTCACCAGGAACTAATTGCATACAAATGACACTGGCTGAAATTCCATTTTCTCTATGACTGTTAAAGTTACATGATCCCTGACCTGGATTTTATCTGGTCACCCTACAAAAGGCAGATCCTGAATCCAACCCAGTGGTGGCCAGGCTAACTCCTGACTCAAAGCACAGCTCCTGTAACCCCAATTCCACTGCACTCTGTCTCCTCTTGCGCCCCTCCACAACTCATCTTATGGGTTGTTCCACTGGTTAAACTCTATGCTGTATTTTCCCTCAGTATCTCTAGGCAGCTAGCTGTTTTGAGTTCCCGACAGAAGAAAAGCAGGATTTTTTTTAAAAAAAAACCCTTAAAAAAAGGTCAGCAGTAAACATCTCTATATAGCATTCAAATATTAAGACATTCTCTTAATTTGACCTAATTTCTTGTTTCTCTCCCAAGTGGACCCAGAAAACAATAATTCGCTATCTTCCTTCCTGTATCCTTTTACAGTGCAAATTTAAGCATGTCTCATTTTGTTTAGACTCACTCCCAGATAAGTGTATACAGGATTGCAGCCTTAATCTGTCAAAGTGTTCCCTGTGAATTTTATTTTCCTTAGGCTAGACATACCTTCCCCAATCAGCATTTCAAATAAGCTCCACGTTTTAGAACCTTTGTTTCTCTTTGTAGCTCTCCTTTGAATGAAAGCTGTTCTTGGATTACTAGTGTAATTATACTGTTCATTGACTCTCGCTATGTCAGTCCTCCAGAAGTTGTGTTGAGCTTAATTTCCTTCAATGCAACTGAGGACTTTTGGCCCCTCACATCCATTCCCACTGAATGACATTCGCTTCTTCTCCTCAGGCCTCAAGCCCACCTCCTTCCTTCTTCCCCATCATTTTAAAACCCAACTTTCCTTAGGTCTACATCTTTTCCTTCTCCTCCTCCTCCTCCTCCTCCTCCTCCTCCTCCTCCTCCTCCTCCTCCTCAGAGCATTTGCTGCCACCTCCACCACCACCATCCCTGTCACCAGTAGGGCCACTTTGAGAGTGGGCTCTGCTTACAAAAAGCCAAGGCTCTCCCTCTGTTCCCTCCTTTGCATTTTTCTCCCTGTGTGCCTACACGGCACAGAGCTACGTGAGAGCCATAGTTCCCCGACTGCCTCAGGCTCCTGGACAGGGCATGTAAACATATTGTTTGGCTATTAAAGCTGGAAGAGGGGCTGCCCTCCCTGTTTGGCACAGAGCAAATTAATTGCTATTAAAGCTCAAGCTTTGGATTTTTTAGAACTTTCAAAATTTTCTGCACATCTACACTGCTCAAGCTTCAGTGTTTTGTTTTTTTTAAATGAGCAAAATTGGTCCAGTAGATCTTCAGTAATAAGCCTTACACTACTGTATATCTGATATAGATGGCACCTAGAACTGAGTATTCTAGTCCAAGTACGTTTTAGTGGTGCCTGGGGGTTGAGTGGTACCATTGTTTTCCATACTTGTTTTTTGTTAATACAGCCTTGGATTGCATTGTCTTTTTATACCCTGCCATCACTGACCCATGTTCATTTTACTATCCATTGCTAACTCAAAATCCTTTGCAGAAATTATTCTGCTTTGCTAGTCATCCACCATCATAAATTTAAATTTTATATTTGTTATTTGTTAATGTGGAGTTTAATTTTCTTGTCATCCCTAGCTTTCCAGTTTATTTATTTCAGCCTTTCCTGGGGGCTGTCTTGACATCTTCTTTGCCCCAGGGTGGCTACAAATCTGTGCAGTGTCAGTTGATGATGGCAGCCGCCGATTTGAAGCAACTCTGGGGCAAAGGGGCAAAAATGCACAGCTGAAAAGTGGGGGACTTACCCTGACTTTTCCAGCCAGAGCCGGCTCTTTTGCCAGTCTGTCCTTGCTCAGGAGCTGCTCTGGGAGCTTTCCCATCAGATGGCGACCCCTAATTCGTCTCCATCTGCTCGGGCAGAGGACGGGGACAGGCTGGTGAGCAAAATGGGAACGCTCCACGCTGCCTTGCCTGGGACGAGAGTATTTTCTTCCCCCAAGCTGCCGCTGCCACTGCCTCCTCCTCCTAAACTAAAATTTCTTCCCTTCAGCTGCTGCCTCCTCCTCAATTATTTTCTCTCCTCACAGCTGTCGCTGTTGCCAACTCCTCAATTATTTTCTCCCCCTCCGACTTGCTGCCACTGCCGCCTCCTCCTCTTAAAAAAATATTGTCTCCCCGCTGAAGTTGTACCGCTGCCTCCTCCTCCTCGCCCTAGTCTCAGGGAGGGATGGGGGAGAGGGCGGATGACAGCAATAAACCCTGCACTTGCTCCTTGGCAACCTGCAGGAGCGAAAGTGTGAGATTTGGGGGGAATGCAATGCCAACTCTCTTCAGCTCCAGACAGCATGGCTAATGGTCAGGAATCCTGGGCGTGGAGAATCCCTCATTTTATGTCATACATAAAGCTGGTAAGCATGCGGACCATGCCATCATGTAATAATAAAAGCATCCGCTACTACCAACTACTGCAAAAATTTGCTTCTGATTACATGTTAATTCTAGCCATTTTTTAAAATTGCATACAGCAGCTTTTGTTATTCTCTAATATAAAATGCTTATACCTATCCCGGTTTTGTTTCGCGGGTGAACTAGAACCAGGAAAAGAAGATGCAAACATTTGAATTTTACAGATATCATCTTCAAGTTTGAAACCTTCAAAATCTTCAAGTTCACCACTAGATTTTAGTTCATTCAAAGTAATGACTTACCTTATGCCTTGCATTCTCCGCTATTTACATAGCAATAAGTATTACGCCAGCTTTAAAATCGCTCCACTGGCTGCCAATTAGTTTCCGGGCGAAGTATAAAGTGTTGGTCATTACCTTTAAAGCCCTACATGGTTTGGGTCCAGGTTACCTGCGGGATCGCCTTCTCCCGTACAATCCGCCCCGCACGCTCAGGTCCTCTGGGAAGAACTTACTGCGGTCGGCCAAGACTAGGCTGACAACTGTTACCCAGAGGACCTTCTCTTCTGCCGCTCCCAGACTGTGGAATGACCTGCCGGAGGAGACTCGTCAACTTAACAGTCTTTTAGAATTTAAGAAAGCTATAAAGACTGTTCTCTTCCGGCAGGCATATCCAGTGTAATTTTTAGAATGTTTTTAGGATGTTTTAGGATGTTTTAATGATGTTTTAGGATGTTTTAATGCAGTTTTAATAATATTTGTCATGTTTTAATTAGTTTTATGTATTTTATCATGCTGTTGTTCCCCGCCTCGATCTAGATGGAGAGGCGGGTAAGAAATAAATCGTTATTATTATTATTATTATTATAAGTCAACACGATAAAAATAACTTATTTGAAAGATCAATTGTGTGTATAGGCTGACCATATGAAAAGGAGGACAGGGCTCATGTAACTTTAACGGTTGTTGAGAAAAGGGAATTTCAGCCATTGTCATTTGTATGCAATTAGTTCCTGGTGAAATTCCCTCTTTATCACAACAGTTAAAGTTGCAGGGGCCTTACCTTCTTTTGTATATGGTCACTCTAGTATAGTGCCTGCAACTTTAACTGTTGTGATGAAGAGGGAATTTCACCAGGGACTAACTGCATACAAATGACACTGTCTGAAATTCCCTTTTCTCTACAACTGTTAAAGTTACATGATCCCTGTCCTCCTTTTCATATGGTCAGCCTATGTATGTAGAAAGAAAACCCAGATATTGGACTGATGCTGGGGAGGAAATATAGAATTCATAATACTCTAAACTTAAGGAGGTCACAGAGTTCAGATATTTGTTCTGCTGTGCAGTTTGTTCTTTTACAGTACTGTATATTTGTGTGTATATATATACACACACATACATTCTTGACGTTGTGATATTTTGTAATACAGGGCAGCCATTAAAAGCATGGGGCAGTATCCAATAGGGCTGCTGAGCTTATGCCATTGACGCAGTGCTAGCAAAGGGAACTCTAGTGCATTGCTCTCATAGGCACTTAGGCTAGTCCTATGTCAATTGTTTTAGTATTATTATTTGAAATAAGACATAATACAACTCTAGAACAAGAGTTTAGGCTAGGGTGACCAGAGACAAAAGAGGGCAGGGCTCCTGCAGCTTTAACTATTGTGATGAAGAGGGAATTTCACCAGGATCCCTGTCCTCCTTTCCACATGGTAATCCTACCTACAACCAAACATTTCTAGCCACTGCACTATATTGGCAGTTTCTTTCATGTACACCTGTACGACACAGTGGCTCAGTTTGGACGACACGATAGTCAATGGTGGGTTGACTAACCCTAACCCTAACCCTAACCCTAGGGGATACTCCCCACACAACATGGTAATAAATAATCAACTGTGGTGTGGATGAGGATCAGCGCTAAGTTGACTATGGCAGCATTCGGATGACACAATAGTCAAAACAACTGACGATTGTTTCCCCCACACCAGTTGTTTATCGTGTTGTCCGAATTGAGCCAGTGTCTCTGATCTTCTTTTGATTTTTGCAAATTTCTTGCTTACATTTCATCAAACCCGCTACAGCTCAATAGTGGAGACGGGTCTGGTGGTGATGTAAAATCATGTTCTCCATTCTCCACAAAACATTTACACTGACATCAGTTACACTAGTTGAAGCTAATTATCACTGTCTGTACTTTTCTGCATTTAATTTCCCTCTGACCTCAGTTTTCAATTCCTCCCCTCAACACACACACACACACACACACACACACACGTGTGTGTGTGTGTGTGTGTCTGTGTGTTTATATCCTTGTAAGTCAAGATAACACTTCATCCATCTGATGAAGTGGATTGTAGACCACAAAAACTTCTACCGTAACAGCTTTGTTGGATTTTAAGGCATTACAAGACTCTTATCTTACTGAACAGTTATATAGCACTTCTGAGTGTTCAAAGGACTTTATGTTAGGCTGACCATATGAAAAGGAGGACAGGGCTCATGTGACTTTAACGGTTGTAGAGAAAAGGGAATTTCAGCCAGTGTCATTTGTATGCAATTAGTTCCTGGTGAAATTCCCTCTTCATCACCACAGTTAAAGTTGCAGGGGCCCTGCCTTCTTTTGTATATGGTCACTCTAGTATAGTGCCTGCAACTTTAACTGTTGTGATGAAGAGGAAATTTCACCAGGAACTAATTGCATACAAGTGACACTGGCTGAAATTCCCTTTTCTCTACAACTGTTAAAGTTACAGGAGCCCTGACCTGGATTTTATCTGGTCACCCTACTTTATGTGCTATATTGCCTTGTAAACATAACACTGCTGTAAAATAGCTCACCATTATCTAGATATTGCAGATGGGGGGGGGGGGCTGAAGCTAAAAGAGAGTGGCTTGCCTCAGTCCACCTAGCGAATTTGTGGCAAAGCTGGGACCACCACACTACAGCAGCTTCAGCTGTAACATCTGCCAATGCTTGGATCTCCTTCTTTCAAATTGCCCTGCAGTCTTTATAGCACTGCCACTTCCTTCCCTCAGGAAAGTGTGTGTGTGGCATGTCTGCCCTACCTGTACATACCTGGATTGGAGGGGTTGTAATCTGAACTCAAGGAAGACTCCTTTGGTGATGGCAGATGTTGACTGATGTTAAAAGCAGCAATGATCACTTTATAGTTCGTTGCTCAGTTTCCAGCTCCACTGCTCTTGATGCTCAGGAAGATATGAAGTTGTGACAATGAGGCTGCCTTGAATTTAAATGCCTGATCCAGAAAGACAGGAAAGGGGAGGAGACATGATTCAGAGAGGCAGGCGTCTCTTGTTCCCGAAGTTTTGACGGGTGTTTTGGGTTTTTTTGTTTTTTGGCTTTGCTTGTTGCAGAGAGGGGAAATAATTTCCAGACCAGAAGTTGCCAAGAGGAACACAATAAGCAATTTTCTCCTTTCCCATGGACAGCCTTGATTTGCTTTTGTTTAAGCAAAGAAGATAAGCCCCATGATGTGACCAGCTGATCCTAATAAATTGGGCATTATGCTGTTATACCGCTGCTGTTTAGGGAGGTATGTGTGCAGGTGCATACATAGATATTTGATAACACACGTATAGATATAGATCAACACAGCTCTCTGTATTCTATTTATTTATTTGTTTGTTAAGGGCACAATCCTATGAAGCTAGTCAGCAACCTCCAAACTTGGAGGCTGCCAAGTATCTAATGTAGGACTGCTGGAGCACAGAAGAGATCTTTGCCTCCATGGTCCAGCCACCCTGCTTTGTAGCTCCAGTCTGAGTCAAGTTGCACGATCAACCACTTGTGTATCATGCTACTGGACTGTACCACTTTAGTCTAGAAATGAGTGCCTTTTCTCTGATATAGTATTATTATACATGGTGGGAAGTTTTTTAATGGGGGAGCATTAAAACATTTGATTCTCTCCCCTACAGTAGCCTGAAATGATGCCTTGCTGCAACATATATCCAGTGTCTGGTGAGCTCATGTTTAAGCTTTTAATATCATCCCCTAACAGCACAACCAATTTTAATCTCCCTTCCTGGATAATTCCCTTCTAATGGATCTATGTTTTTCATCTTTTTCGGAAGAAGAATATTTTAAGTATCACCGGCTGGTTTTACTTATTTATTATTGGGTTGTTATTGTTTCCTGTTCCAAGCAATGGCCTCAGCTGTATGAGTGTTTTGGCCCAAGCGGGGGTTCCAGACAAACGGTCTGGGTGCAGCAAAGAAGAGAAAGGCAAGGCAAAGTAGGGCAAAACCTACTGGCAAGGTGAGAATTCAGAATTCATACAGGATGCTAAACAGCTCCATGTGGTTCTCAGGTAGCCAATTTCATAAGGGCAGAGCTCACACGTTACTTCAGCACAAGATAACTCCAAACTGTGCCTCAAATAGAGCTGCAGCTCAGTCTAGCTAGTTCCACCTTTGGCGAGAGACGCCTCTTCAGTTAAAGGGGAACAGCTTCCTTTGACAGTCATCAATTCTACCAGAGGGGTGGGGAAGACTGTGGTTTTGCTTGGCTTCTGGACTGGAGTCAAAGGAAGGCAAAATGACCTTCCTGGCTTGGAGGAGTGTTGGTGCAAGGAGGTCCTCTTGCACTGGTGCTTCCAAGGTAGTAAGAATATCTAGGTTTGGCTCCAAGGGCAATTTCATCTCCCATTCAAATTTCTCCTCTCAAACCCTAGAAAATGGGGAGTCAGACCCTGGGAACACTACCGTTTTTATTGTTTTGGTTCTTGTGTTTATTTTATTTTTGTTATACACTGCTTTGGAAACTGTGTAGCTTAAAAATGTTATATAACTCACTAATGTAAAAACTAATTTACATATAGTGGCCCCATTTCAAAACCCTGGTCTACATCTTTCTTTCAGTAAACATTAAAGCAAAATATGAAAAGGATCAGTTCTTATATAGGTTTTTATGGGCTCTGTATTTGCCGGAAGTGGGTGACTACCAGAGGGCCTATTGCACATTATTTGGCAGAAATGCCAGACTTCTCAGCATCCATCAAATTGGCTGCTTTTCATGCCAAATTTATCTCCTTTGACATCAAAGCAATTGCCAAGAACTACCTAGTCAGCATCTGTTTGTATGGATGTAAATTATTACATGTTCCTTCCTTATAGCCATTATGAAAGCCAGTGGCTCAATTCTAATTACTTTAATAACATATGAATTTTCACATGAATATACACCCCATTTAATAGAGAATCTGTTATCTGCACAAGAAATATCTGACCTAGGAGATGTCTTGGCTTGCTTCCTTTCTGCCTTTTTCATGGATGCAGAATAAATAATCAATTCGTCATTTTCTCATTACAAGCAAAATACCCACTTGTCTCAGAGAAGCTCTTTCTGAAAGTTGGGCTTTAGACTCCCTGTTCAGGGTACTACCAGGTCCTTATAGGCATTTAAGCCACTCCATTCCATTCCCAGACTCCTTCTGGGTGGCTAGATGTGTACTTTACTGTGCAAAAGGGAGCACCAAGCACATTTTTTGATTCTCAAAAACACAGTCCGGTTTCCATAATGCATGCCTGCCCTTTAAGATCATCTTTATTGGAGAAAACACAATAACTGGAAATGCAAAACAACAACAACCCCTCTCCAACCACTAATTATAAATGTTTCAATAACTATCTATACGCCATTTGCATTGTCCTTAAATGGTACAGAATAGATAACAAAAAAGGTTTAAACAGAATGTGAACTTCATTACCATATGCTGATATGTGTTGAAATGACACACACCACACGCACACGCACACGCACACACACAAATGATACAACTGAAGTGGGTCCTGCCTGTGGCATAGACATGGCAGCCTTGTATGTGGGTGTTTCATCGCTGGTGGGCCGTGCAGGGCTAGTATCAGCACCTGGCATCCTTGGGCAGTTCCACCACCAGCGGGGACAGTGCAGGATATTATATATAGATTATATATAATGTACATTTAATGATAATGTAAAACGTACATATATGTAAAAAAAACAAAAAACTGGCAGCAATAGAACTAGGTGTGATTCTCTTGTGAGCATAGGACTGATTAGCACAATTTTGATTCACCAAATTGAGGGCTTTGTTGCCTACAAGTTGTGCAGGTTTGATATAGGAGGTAAAGTTTTACTTAACTTGCAGCACAATCCTATACATATCTACTCAGAAGCCAATGAGTTCAATTGGATTGATTATCAGGTGAGTTAGGCTGCAATGCTATACCCATTTACCTGTGAGTAAGCTCCTTTGGACAATTAACTAATTAAAGACATTGACAACTACAAGACGTTACAGAATTCCGCAAGAACAGGCAATACATGATACAGACATGAGTAAAAACTCTGGGGATGTTACAAAACTGTTTGCAGCAGCAGCAGCAACAGCAGCAGTTTGTTCACCAACTGACCATAGAACAAAATAAAACTAATACAGCCTCAATCAGAACACAAGTATCTTTGATTCACACAGTTAGAGGTCTAGTATTACAATTTTGCAACCTTTAATGTTATACTAAGCAAAAAGCAAGAATAAATTAATCATTTTCAAAGCTAATTATTTCATCTGATCATACTCTCAAGTAAGATATTTAGGATGAGGTGTAAAGCTGCAATCTTACACATACTTTCTTAGAAATAAGTTTCATTGAAATATGTGGAAATCAGCAACTGAACAATAAAACTTTAACCAAATTGTTGAAGCCCCTCTACCTATATTTACCTTCATATTTTCCTCCTCCTCCTCCTGCTCCTCCTCCTCCTCCTCCATGTCCCACAGTAAATCCCAGTTTCTTTTCTCCCCCTCCAACCCACATTCTGGGGTGTTTTTTTTAAAAGATGGATTAAAAGGGGTCTATTTTGTGATGGAAAAACAAGCGGGAGGCATACAAGAGGCAGACAATGTCATCTAAAGGATGCACAAACATCTGTAAGTGGGCAGTAGCGAGCATGGGATAAAACTTCAATTAACCTCAATAGACTGGATAAATGCATATTCTGGTGTACCTCTTCACGGCTTATTTGGGTCGCCTTTACTTTGTTCTGACGGCATTTTGTACACACGAACGGGGCGCAGATCAGACGTGTATTGGACTTATAGCCTCCGTTAACGCTCGTATCCAAGGTGTTGATTAAACGCGACTTTTAATATTTATCTGATATTTGATCATCTTTTGGTCGTGTAACCCTCCACTACCCTTTCGGATTAAGGCTAATCGTGGGTGTAGTTTGGTGGGCAGGGCTTGTGATGTCATGAGTGAATGCCTGCCCCTTCTCTGGCTACCCCTCCCAAGTTGTGGACAAGGTGGGAAGGGATTGACCCAATGCTTGCTTTGTCATTTCCTGTCTCCTCCCTCCTACTTCCTTCTTCTTCTTCTTCTTCTTCTTCTTCTTCTTCTTCTTCCCTTGACTGGACTGTTCAGTAATGGCTGACCTTAAGTTACTGGTACTTAAAGTAAAGTTTCTTTTAAAACCCCACTGGGGTCTTTCTTTTCTCGAGATGCACAGCTACTATAATAATAATAATAATAATAATAATAACAATTTATTTCTTACCCGCCTCTCCGTCTGGATCGAGGCAGGGAACAACAACATGATAAAATACATAAAACTGATTAAAACATGACACATATTATTAAAACTGCATAAAAATCCTAAAACATCCTAAAAACATCCTTAAAACATTCTAAAATTCCACCGGATATGCCTGCCAGAAGAGAACAGTCTTTATGGCTTTCTTAAATTCTAAAAGACTGTTAAGTTGCCGAGTCTCCTCCGGCAGGTAATTCCACAGTCTGGGAGCGGCAGAAGAGAAGGTTCTCTGGGTAACAGTTGTCAGCCTAGTCTTGGCCGACTGCAGTAAGTTCTTCCCAGAGGACCTGAGCGTGCGGGGCGGATTGTATGGGAGAAGGCGATCCCGCAGGTAACCTGGACCCAAACCATGTAGGGCTTTAAAGGTAATAACCAACACTTTACACTTCGCCCGGAAACTAATTGGCAGCCAGTGGAGCGATTTTAAAGCTGACGTAATATGGTCACCCCTAGATGTACCGGTGACCAACCTGGCTGCCATATTTTGAACTAGTTGAAGTTTCCAGACTAGGCATAGAGGTAGCCCTATGTACAGCGCATTGCAGAAGTCAAGCTTCGAAGTTACCAGCGTGTGCACCACCATCTTTAGGTCTTCCAACTCTAGGAAGGGGCGCAGCTGGCGTATCAGCCAAAGCTGATAGTAGGCACTCCTGGCCGTCGCATCTATCTGAGCTGTCATTTGGAGCGACGGATCCAGGAGCACCCCCAAGCTGCGAACACAGTCTTTCAGGGGGAGTGTAACCCCATCCAGAACCGGTTGACACACCTCCAAACCCAAGTTGCATGGAACTGGTTCTACAGGAAGCAAGGGGGTCGGAATAAGGATGTGCATTGCTAATTTTGAGAATAATTTGAGATCCACTAAGGCTTCTCTCTCCCCCCTGCTCCCTTGTTGGGATCGTGGCTGGAAAAAGGAAGGGAAACTTCTGAACGTGTAAGCCAGTTCCTGCCATTGAGTGATGTTACCTGGGAGTAAGGAGCATTGAGCAGGTGGGGGACTTTCTCCCCGGGAACCTTAGCACCCGAGCATGCATAGGGCTTCGTATCTTCTCTCCCTTCTTTCATTGATTTTCCTGGGAGTTATATGTGAGTGTGTGTGTGTGTGTGTGTGTGTATCACAATGAAAAGTGCACTTGTTTTATTATCATAAAGCAATGCAATATCTTTATTCTACTAATGGTTACATGTGGGCACAATCCCATTGCAAAGTGTGGGTGGAGTAATCAGAAAGGCACAGCGCAGGTTGGGAACACTCGGGAATGGGCGGAAGGCGGCGCATCATAGGCAAACTGCAACAATCGCATGGGAAGGAATGTCGGTCCACAGATGCCACGTCACAGCCGCTGCTCACATGTTGGGGGGGGTGTCCCTGCCTTGTCATTCTAATGGCACTGCCGGTTGGCACACCGGACAATACGCTCGAGTCTTCTAATTCGACGCTGAAGGACACACAATGAGCGCTCCGTACAGCGGAGGCGCAGCTGCAACTGACCATTCTGTCTCTTGAGTACAGCTAGGCAGAATAGTAGCAGCCGCACTGTGTGTGGAAGAGGGAACAGGGGAAGAAGGGTCAAAGAGACAGTGCCAGGCAGGGGCTTTGGGGGGCAGCGCCCAGCCCTCCCACACTCCTGTCTGCCCAGTAACCCACCTCTGCAATGCAGAGACCTGCTGGGATGGCGAGGTTGCCCTCTAGACTGCTCAGCGTTGGGCATTCCAGAACCGAACTGTACTGGCATCTCGGTGATCGGAGACAGGCAGAATAATGGGAAGTTTGTATGGAACTGGGAACATCAGTGCAAAATGCAACATTGTAACAGAAAGGATACACAAAAATTTGTCCTTGAAGAAGCACAGTTCCAAGACGGCAGATAAGGGTTGAGGTGGGATTGTACAGTGGCGGATTCGTTGCGGGAGGAATAGGGGGACGGACGCTACGCGGGCGGCTGTTCACCATGGCCGTCCAGTACCTGGAGAAATGTTACTTTTATGGTTTTACAATAGATCCCAAAGCCAATACTGCCCTGCTAAGAACTGTAATTGTAGGAACATCCAATGTTTAGCAATCGTACCCGCATGCAATCGTGATTGGAAAGGCAACGGCGAGAAAGTCAGGTGGGTGGGGTTAACAAACGGTGGGAAAGTCCGGGGGAGGTACCATCAGGAGACAGGGCAGTGCTTTCATCAATTTTCCCACATTCAGCCATACTCCCCTGAACTGACTGAACAGCGAAACACCACATATAAACAATTGTAAAGTACATTTTATGGTGCCCGAAATTCGCCTTAACGGTTCTCTTCTAACGCTATTAGACGTAAAGACAAATATAGGAAAAAGCGCTTATTATCAGAAACAGGCGCCAAAGAGATGTCATGTAGACCCCCCCTGGTCATGACAAAGAGGTAAAATGATTATAGATACCCTAAATAGTTGTGGAGAGATGATGATCCTGGACTTAATCTTAAAGGGTGCCCAGGATCTACTGTAATATGTTAGAGTTTCCACTGTTGGAAACAGAGATCACAGTGCCAAGAAAGTCCAACACAGTCACATTGGACTTCAAAAGAAGAGACTGGTAAAAACCAAGTTGAAAGGGAAAATCAACAAGGTCACATCTCTCCAGAATCTTTCGGGATACTCAAAATCACTACAATAGAAGATCAATTACAGTATATACTGCAGATCAGGAAAGGTACCACCAAGTCTAAGAGGTCACTAGCATGGTTAACAAGCAGTGCCAAGGAAGCTATTAGAGAATGGGGGTGTGCACGCCAAAAAATATCGTCGTTTATCGTTATCGTCATTTCGGACCAAAAAAATTATCATCTTCATTCATATCATAGGTGAACCGTATCGTCTTCACGATAATTATCGTGAAAAAACAATTTTTTTTGCAGCTCTATTTTTAAAGGAAAAAATGCCTATAACTTCTGTATTTTAAAAGCACATGCACATATGTGCCAAATTTGAGATTGATCCCTCCAACCCTCGATTTTATATGAATTTATTAAAGATCGTTTCAGTTCTGACAGATCAGAATGACAGCTCGCCACGTGCATTCATTCAGACCTGCCAGAACGGAAACGATCTTTAATAATTCATATAAAATCGAGGGTTGGAGGGATCGATCTCAAATTTCATACACATACTTAGGCATACCCCATAAGCACTGTGACCAAGTTTCAAGCCTCTAACTTTTAAAATACAGAAGTTATAGGTATATTTATATGGCAGTCCGATAAAATGATAAAATCGCCTGAAAATTATTGTCTCCGATGATTATCATAGGTTTTTGTATCATATCGTTATCATTAAACACATGCACGATAATGACCTTATCATATCATTATCGTACATTTTAACAATACGATACACATCCCTATTAGAGAAACCTTCAGAAATTGGAAGTGTTGCCCAAATGAGAACAAAAAAGAACTCAAGCTTGACAAAATAAATGCAAGCAAAAAAGTTTTTGAGGAGCATGTCACTAATAACTTTTAAAAACAATTATATTTATTCTTTAAAAAATTAAAAACAGGAAACCAGCTAGAGAGACATTTGATCTGTGGGATGATAAGGGAGTTAAAAGTATTGTTAAAGGAGGATAAGGAGTTTACTGAGAATCTGAATAAATTCTTGTATCTGTCTTCACTGCAGAAGATGTAGGGCAGATACCTGTGCCTGAACTGATGATTTCAGAAAGGGAGTCTGAGAAACTGAGGTTTTAGACCTTATTGACAAACTGGGAAAAAACCCCAAATCACTGGATTCATATGGTACCCACCCAAATGTTATGAAGGGAGCAATCCTATAGTCCCTAGACAGCATCTGACAGGCCAATTTTGGATTCCCCAATCTGTGGTTGGAGACAGTTCTCTGATCTAGGAGGGGGGAAACGGAGATCCAATCCCCTCTCCCTCGCAGCCAGCATGGAAAGAACTGTGCTGGCTGGCCTCTAAGCCTCAGAGAGGAGGAAAAGAGGGTGTTTTGGTGGGCAGGGAGAGGTGGAGGCTGGAGAGGCCAGGATATGAACTATCCTGAGCCTCTGCCAGCCTCCTTCCCTCCCCCTCCGAAACATCCCAGCTACATGGGCAAATAAGCCTGTCTAGAGAAAAATGCGGGGCAGGAGGACAGGGAGAAAAAGATTGCCTCCGCTCCTCCGCCTTGCCCTGCAGGGGCAGTTTACCATGAAGCAGTAGGAAGCTGGTTCAGCAGTTGGCGGAGTATGGGAAGAGCAGCGCTCTCCCTCTCAAAAGGGTCTGCCGCTTCTTGGTCCTGCTGGCCGCCTGCATGGGGGGCCAGCTGGCCGGCCATGCAAGCATCCGGTAGGACCAAGAAGTAGTTGCTTGCTTGCGTGCCACACAATGCCTCCCCTCTTGCCCTGCCCTGCTCTACTTCTGCACCTCCCAACCCTGCCCGCCTGCCTGGTCCCGTGTGGCTGTCCGGCCAGCTGCTTCGCTTTTGTTTGCACACATAGGCGTGCCCACTTTCCCAGCACGCTGGTCCAGCTAAGTATCGTGCCTGCCTCCCCTGCATGGTGTCTGAGCTTGCAGTGACTGACTAGGAAAAGGAACTTGGGATTGTAGTGTATAGCTCAATGAAAAGCCGATTCAGTGTGCAGTTGCTGTGAAAAAGGCAAATTCCATGGTGGGGATCATAAAGAAAGGAATCAAAAATAAAGCTGTCAATATCATAATGCCTTTACACAGATCTATAGTGTGGCCACACTTGAAATATTGTTTACAGTTCTGGTCGCCACTCCTCCAAAGGGGTATTGTAGAAAAGAGCTGGAGCGACTCCCTAATTGAGGAACGGTTACCATATTTGGAGTTTCTAGCTTAGAAAGGCAAGTAAAAGGGGACCTGATAAAAGTGTGGAGAAAGTGGATAATATTCTCATAATACTAGAACCCAGGATTATCCAATGAAGCTGAATGGTGGGGAATTCAGGACAGATAAAAAGAAGTACTTCAGAATTCACTACCACAAGATGTCGTGATGGCTACCAACTTGGATGGTTTTAAAAGGGGATTGGATAAATTCATAGAGGATAAGGCTATCAATGGCTAATATTCCTGATGGCTGTACATTACCTCCATCCAGTATCAGAGGAATTATGCCTATCAATACAGACTCTTGGGAACATGAGCCAGCGGGTGCTATTGAACTTTTGTCCTGTTTCTGGGCTTCCCAATGCCTCTAGTTGGTCACTATGGGAACAGAATACTGGACTAAATGTGCCTTTGGTCTGATTCAGAAGAGGGATGAATTTCCTTCTGTAGAAACATCTATAAAACTTAACACAGGCTGAGCTAGTGAGTCTAGGAATATTACTTGTTTTTCAGTGGTTTGCTCTCTCACCTTCTCTAGGCTGGGTAGGCTATAGTGAAATTTGCTCTAGCTCCACATAAGCTGTGCCTTAGCTCCAAACCAGTACAGATCACTCAGCTTGTTAACCAACTAATAGTTTGTAAGGGTATATCCACACTGTAGTGAAAACAGACATTCTGTTGACATATGTTCACTGACAAACAGCTCTGCCAGTGGCGTCGTCTGCCTCCCATGTGCCTCCCACCCCTTCTAGCCTTCTTTGCGTGACAAAAAAACACCCCAGTAAGTCTGACTTATTTTTAAAGATGGAAGTTGCCACTATTGCCTGCTGTGTGCAGGAGAAGTCGCGAGATCAAAATCGCCCACTGAATGAGCCACATGCAAGTTGTTTACTTCCTCTTTCAAAAGAGGAAGTAAAGAGGGAAAAACACATGGGCGGAGAAGTCACGGTAAGCAACGCTGATTTACCCCAGTGATATTAATATATAATATATAGGGTGACCATATTTGTGAAACCAAAAAAGAGGAGTGTAATGTATTTGTTAGGATTGAGTTATTGATTGATTGGCTGTGCCTACTATCAGTTGCTCCTGTTTTGATTGTTCAGGGCTGCCAGCAAGAGGTTTTCAGGCAAGCCTCTTTTTATGTGTTTGTTAGTTAGCTTCTGGAAGCTTCCTAGTAAAGAAGCATAATTGAAGCTGACTCCGTGTCTTATTCAAGATAGAATTAAAAAAACACAAGGACATCCAGTGCAGGGATAGGAAAATGGCTTTCCAGGGCCTCCGGAAAGCACATCATCCCCTCTGCCACCTTAAAGGCCCTGATTGGAGCAGTGGGGGGCAGTGGTAAAGCGTGCTTTCCGGGGGTCTCCGACAAGTACGTCATCCACCTGCCACACTGCTCCAATTGAGGCCTTTTCTATAATTTTCAGGAATGACTCGCTTTCCCCTTTAAGGCCCCGATTGGAGCGGGGGGGGGGAAATGAGGCACCTCCTGAAAAAGCGCCATTCCCCCTCCCCCGCCATGCTAATGGAGGCCTTAAAGGGGAAAGCAGGTCATTCCAGAACGTTACAGAAAATCCCCTGACACCCAGGATAGAACAAAAACCAGGACAAATCCAGGAAAATCCTTACAGTTATGCACCCTAAATTATATAAAGAATTGTGTGTGTCTGCAGCATTAAAGGCAAAACTTAAATAATAAAATCTTGTTACTATGTCCTTCTGCCTGGGTGAAAAATGGTTGACATGATTCTTTTTAATGGATTTCTTAACTTGCATTTTAAAAACTTAATGAATTGTGATCAAAGATGTGCTTAGTCATCTCTTCTTACAGGAAGAAGGTCCATTCGGGAATATCAGAGAATGAGTGTAGTCAACTATTGTAACTTTAATTATATGCACAGAGTGCAATTATAAGTACTGCTTAATGATGCCTGGTAGTTACTCAGTATCTTTTTGGGATCTTCCAAAGTTTTAAAATCGATATTGTATTGCACACTTGGAAGTGACGTGTCCAAATTTTAATTGGTTGAACTGGTGTGATGCAATGGAACATCCATAAACAATACAACTATCTAGGGAACAAAGCAGTGTCAGAAAAAAGTGTGCACAGTGCATCTTTCATGATAAGGGGTATTTGCTTGTTTGGTAATAATTAAAAAATGACATGGGCCTTGTGGAAGAAACAGCTGAGTAGGGCATGCTAAGGGCTTGAACGTGGCATGGGAGAAGGTTCTATAATGTAGGAGACTCAAGAGACGAAGAGTCCAGAGGTACGTTATGTAAAGGAAAGGGACAAGGGAATGTAGGAATATGAGGGAAAGAAAAAGGGGACAGACCATGAACTGAGGAAAAGGCTTGAGGACTGTGGGTTAGGAAGCAAATAAGAGGCATATGATTGCCAAATCAAGAGCCCTTAAGAATTGCATGGAAGGGAGAATTCTGCCATGTACGCCTTCTACTGTCATTATAACACTGTGACATGACAAGTCTAATGGTGTGCTTGTCTGTACATCCTGTATAACCCATGGTGGCTGCTCAGTGGTGCTGTGTTGTTTATACAATGCAGACACCAACTCACAGCCACCATGGGGTTTTCCCCTGGAACTGCACTTTTAAAAAGTCGCTGATTTACCATGACTTTTTCCTTTACTCTAAGATCACCACCTTCTTTGTTCTGTCAGTGGTGACCTCGCTTCAGATTGAGCCTGGGGGCATTCAGGGGACAGATTGAGGCTCAGGGTAGATCAGGGGGATGCACGGGAAGGCCGGGTAGAAGACAGGGGGTGGGCTTGTTGAAGTGAATGGCCGCCAGTGCTGCCCGGAAAGCCTGTGCTCCTTCCTGCCATGGAGATCTGCCGCTCCCACCCTGCAGCTGTGATGCCACAGGTTTTTGAGGGAATGAACAGCAAACGACTTCGTCAAGACACTCCCAGGATAAAAAGTGTGTGGGTGAAACACTGAATGTAGGCTGACCATATGTAGGCTGTCCATATGAAAAGGAGGACAGGGCTCATGTAACTTTAACAGTTGTAGAGAAAAGGGAATTTCAGCCAGTGTCATTTGTATGCAATTAGTTCCTGGTGAAATTCCCTCTTCATCACAACAGTTAAAGTTGCAGGGGCCCTGCCTTCTTTTGTATATGGTCACTCTAGTATAGTGCCTGCACCTTTAACTGTTATGATGAAGAGGGAATTTCACCAGGGACTAATTGCATACAAATGACTCTGGCTGAAATTCCCTTTTCTCTACAACTGTTAAAGTTACATGAGCCCTGTCCTCCTTTTCATATGGTCAGCCTAACCATATGAAAAGGGGGACAGGGCTCATGTAACTTTAACAGTTGTAGAGAAAAGGGCATTTCAGCCAATGTCATTTGTATGCAAATAGTTCCTGGTGAAATTCCCTCTTCATCACAACAGTTAAAGTTACATGAGCCCTGTCCTCCTTTTCATATGGTCAGCCTAACTGAATGTAATATACAGTATTTAGTTGAATTAGCCAGCCAGTTTTTTGGCTGCAGAATTCTAGTTACAACTAGCATGCAAATTTGGACTAAAAGCATTTTTTATCTAAATATAAATGAAAAAAGAAACATATAAATAATCAATGCTGAGTTTACTGATGCAAGTAGTGTGGGGGAAATTGTATTTTTATTAACTGTTTTTTATTTCACAGCAGAATCAACAACTCTTGGAAATGAGTATGTCTTCAAGAAAAAAATACTGTATTACAACTCAATACCTGGTGAAATCACCGCACCAGCTAACAATATATGCATTGTGCTAAGGATAGTGTATCCTAGCACCACATAACTTGTTAGCAGTTGCACCCTGTTGGATACTGCCCTAAATGTTTTAAATAAATAAATAAATAAGAACATAAAAGAGCCATGCTGAATCACCAGCTTCTATCCACTCAGCGGCCAGTCAGAAGCCTGAGGGTAGCCCAAGATCGGACATGAGCAATAGCGTCATCCTACTAGCATAGTGTGCAGATATTACTGCAAACTAGATGTTCTGTAATATTATGTGGTTCTTTAACCATTATATTTTAACCCATAGCAGCTTTGGCAAGTCTTCATGTGTGGGTGGGAAAAGGAGCATGGAAAGAGGCTGTTTAATCCAGTCAGGAACTCTTTCAGATCAAAATCAGCCTGCCCAAGTGGCTTTTTCACTAATGATTTCTCAGTATATTTTCCCCAGTGGGTGAAAAGCAACTGGGAAGAGCAAGTTTGAACTGAAAAGATAATTGGGGGGGGGGGGAGAGAGAATTAAGCAGCCTAACCCCATCCATCCTTCATTAACTCAGATGCAGTCTACTCAGACTGCCTTGGGTTAAAACACAACACACACACACACACACACACACACACACACACACACACACGTGGTAGAAAGAAAGAATCACAGAACAGCCTGCTAATTTGGCAGATCAGCCTCAGTGGTGTGAATGTACATATCCCAGTTAGGTTTGCCACCATCAGTGCTGCAGCTAGATAATTTGAGTCCCTGGCCTTAATGTCCTTATTCCTTCACTCCCTCTTTAGATGGCTATGGCCAAGCCCACCACCATCATTTCTCTTCTCCTCCATTCACAACCATTCCATGCTTTACAACTGCTTCTAAATTCCTGATACATTAGAGCTAAACCCCAACCCCTTCCCCACAAAACTGTATGCTGACTCAGAAATAGAAATACTTCGAACATGTGCAGTTTCACATGTTATCTACTCACTTAAATCATAGCACTGTCATGACTACAGGAATAAAATGTAGTTTGCATTTGTTGTCCTGATGTTAAACATATGTACTTGGGAATAGGCTGACCATATGCAAAGGAGGACAGGGCTCATGTAACTTTAACAGTTGTAGAGAAAAGGGAATTACAGTGTCATTTGTATGCAATTAGTTCCTGGTGAAATTCCCTCTTCATCACAACAGTTAAAGGTGCAGGGGCCCTGCCTTCTTTTGTATCTGGTCACTCTAGTATAGTGCCTGCAACTTTAACTGTTGTGATGAAGAGGGAATTTCACCAGGAACTATTTGCATACAAATGACACTGGCTGAAATGCTCTTTTTTCTACAACTGTTAAAATTACATGAGCCCTGTCCTCCTTTTCATATGGTCAGCCTAGAATAAGCACTATTTTGATGTAGGAAGGGATAGTATATATTTAGAGCAAAAATGTTATTGTACTATATATGCTTACATTGTTAAGTGTAACACAGGTAAGATAGGGTTAACAGTATGCTAGAGAGTGAGTGAAAGGTGGAATGGGCTTGTGTGTGTGAGAGGATTCTGAGCCGCCTCTACATTAAGGGAAATTGCATTGTTTACATGGGGCTGTTGTGCTCCCTGATTCTTTGGCGCAATTTATATGGACTGCATTACACGGGGGAAGAGGGGCAACAAGGTGGAAGATCCTGCTGTTTCCTGGAGCTCTTTTAAATGGCAGACATGTTTGAATTGAGGGAGTGTGGGACTTAACTTCTGAGTAGACATGTGGGGAACTGCTAGCACAAACCAACAGAAAGAAGATAAAAAGAAATTAAAAAAAGAATCACATTGGATTTAAACCTAGCACAACTATCTTCTTGCATAATGAAGGGTCTTGTTCTTGTGGTCTTATAGAATCCTTTATGTCCCTGTGGCACATTGACTTGGGGGTAACCCACGTTGAACATAAATGGGTGCTCTTGGTGGGGTGGGGGATCAGATCTATCTCCTTTTGTTGCAGGCAGGTATTTTACCCTCTTCTCCCTCAGATAGCAGGGAAAGTCCTTCCTTGGCAAGTTCATAGTGCAATGCCAGCTTTACACACTGTTAATTTTATGCTATTAAGGGTTTATTCCAGCTTACCTCTGATCTTTTTAAAAATGGAATAAGGGGGAGAATCCATGGGAGATGTCCTGTTTGTTGACAACTTAATGAAATCCACCTGCAAACTTCTGTGAGTGGCCAGTTAAGAGTGTGCTATAAATCGCTCATTTAGAGAAGCCCTAAAGTTATATAAAGGGAGACCTTATAGTCAGGTGGATAGGGTTTAGGTATTGAAGAAGCAACATTTAGTTAGTGTAGGATTTTAGAAGGGGTAGAGTAAGTAGAGAATTTAGTACCAAGCATTAATATTAATAATACATATCTCTTTGTATTTTAAATAAATCTTTATTTTTTAAAAAAACACATACAAACTCCCACTTGTTGACTGACTTATTATGCTAGTATTAAATCTATTTCCTTGTTACTTCTTCTGTAGTGGGTTGAAGAAACCAATAAGCATACTGGATGTCTCTGGAACCCAGAGAAAGAGAAAGGGTGAACAACTGATCCAAGTGAAAGCAGGAGTTCCTGAGGAGGTTGCTTTTCAGTTTTTGAGGTAGAACCTGGAGAAGGGTGGAGCCTGGTTAGGAATGTCACATACATCTGTAACCATGTGCTGCCTCTAGAGTACTAAATGTTTTTTTAAAATAAGAAAGGATGTTGCCGTGGATGGTCATTTGGGAGCCCTGTACTTTGGCCCTGAGTGCCAATCCTAGTTGTATCACTGGTCGCCATTTAATTTAGCAAATTATAAACAGCCCAACTATTCACTGGCTTAATTCGGATGACACAATAAACAACTGGTGTGAGGGAAACAATCGTCAGTTGTTTTGACTATTGTGTCATCTGAATGCTGCCATAGTCAACTCAACACTGATCCTAATCCACACCACATTTGATTATTTATTACCATGTTGTGTGGGGAGTACCCCCTAGTTGAACAACTGTAAAGTTGATTATTACCCCACCATTGACTATCGTGTCGTCCAAACTGAGCCACTGTGTCACTGCAGCAAGGCAAATATGATATGAAGGGGCTTATTGTTACCAAGCATAATAATTCCCAGAGGGTAGCCATATTACCCCAACTACAACAAATCTTGTGGCATCTTAAGCATTCAGAAGCAGAGTGTGAGTTGGCACATCTGAGGACATGATGAGGATGTATGAGTGTAAACACCTTTGCGCTCCTGCCCATGGGCCTCTTGAGTCTGCCATCAGGAGTCAAAACTGTGAGAGTTGACACTGGCGAGGACACTTAGCTCTGTAAGGGACTAATATCTGGCTACTGCAGCAGCCACGTCCTCTGGAGTTTCTGAAGCAAAGTGGCACCGTGGAAAACTTGTATGCCTCTTTGCCCCTCCCTAACAATGCTTGTTTTATTTTGTTGCATGTTAAATATATTGTTAAGCTCCCTGCATAACTTCAATTAGTAGGCAGGACATAAAGCCTCCAAGTAAACAAGTAAATGATAAAATACAGAATCAGAAAATGTTTATACAAAACATCCTTAGTACACGATTTTTTGAAAGCATATCTGCTGTTTCTTTTTGCTGCCCAGAGAAGTCATTTTCCCAAACACACACACACACACATTATTGAAACTGAATATGTTTGGATGGATACACAACTGTCTCCTGTTGGATGTGATCAGCATCAAGTGTGCAAGAGAATCAGATAGTTAATCAGTTAGAAATATGTTTGTACTGTGTATTTTATTTTCACAGGTTAGTATCTCTTTTACCTGAAGAGTCTATGTGTGTCCCATATTGCAATTCTCAGGTTTGCTTCCTGGTTCTAACTGCTCTCGATGACACTTATGCTCTCTCAGTGACAGTTATGGTTGTTAGTGACAGTTGGCAAGAAGTCTTCAATAAGACTAGACAAGATTAGTTTCTCTCTCCACAACTAGTCTATATATAAGTATTTCAGTTATGTTCTAAGAATAAACATTCATCATTTTTTGTTCTCTAATATTAAATAATTGACTCCAGCATTGTTCTTTAAGAACACACCAATTCTGACTTCCGCTAACATCTCCCTCTTCCCAGATGATAATGATCAAAACTTTCTAAATATAGATAATGCGTATGGTGTGTGGAAATTACGAACGATGGCAAGCCCAGCTAAACCAATGTGTGCATACAGCGCACAGTGCGACAAAATCACATATGTGCGCATACTGCAAACTTCATACCACAAACATGCACCACTATGCATGCTGCACACAAAACATACATCCTATGTATCAAGTCTGAGGCATAAATGTATTAGGCTTGATGCATCTTGTGTATATTGCAATGCATCTACACATAGCGATGCATGTATTTGTTGTCTGAGACCCTCTCTAGATGGATTCCGTTTGACGCCTGTTCCTCCGATTATGCGCATCTTCTTGGAAGCGCTTTATCATAAATGCTTGTATGCAGGAGGTAATTGAGCACTCAGCTGGTGACCTTACCGGTTGTTTCAAATGCGCTTTACAAGTAGTTAATGCGGACAATCGCTTGTTCGCATAGTCAAAATGCGCTTTAACGGCAGGAGCAAAATAAAACTTGCTATTTAATGTGCTTTCGATAATGCGCATAATCGGAGAGAAAACGCGCCTCTAGGCCTGATTTGCGCTCCGTTCTTGTAGAGGTAAATTTTTTAATGCGCTTTGAAAGAGCTTTAAATGCCTCTTGTAGAGGCAGCCTGAGTGTCTCAATTACGTGCTCTGTAGTGTGTGTCTGGGTGCAGCTCTATGTGGATCGCTGTGCCAACGCCTTATATTGTTTTATTGTTGCTGCTGCTGTTTTGTGATGCTTGGCTCCATTGTACCGTCCTAGGAGCCTGAGCTCAGAATTCTCTCTATGACGTTTGCTGGCGCGGCGGCGGCGGTTGCAGCAGTGACCTACCAAAGCCTCCAGGGGGAGCCCGCGGCAAGGCCGCCACGGGCCTAGGGTAGTGAAGCCAGCTGGGTCCGCTCCGTGCGGCAGCTTGCTGCCTCCTCTCTATCGTGCGCCCTCCGCCGCCGAGCCGTCCCACTCCCGCTCGGTCGCATCACACCTCACCCGCCTGCGCGGCCGGCCTGCGTCATCCGGACAAGATGGAGACCGCCGAGGAAGGTAATGGCCTGAAGCCCACTCGCACTCTCGGGAGGCGCGGGGGAGGAGAGGAGGACGGAGGTGAAAGGCCTTCTCCTTCCTAGGCCATGTTTGTGCAGCTCTCACGGTACACCTGCCTCTCCTCCTCCTCCTCCTCCTCCTCCTCCGCCTCGGCCTGTCTGGCGCCTCCAGATGTCGGGGGGCCGTTCTGTGCTATAACACTATCAGGAAGCCTAGGCGTTGTCGTGGGTTCGTGAGGTGGGGAGGAAAGAGGGGTTGGGGGCTTCGTGTAGCCCTGGTTGTTGTGACTCCTCAAGTATGCTGGTTCAAACGTTAAGGCAAACACGGAGATGTGTGTTTGGATATATATATATATATGGTGGCATATTGTTGTGGCTGCCGGGGTTGTTGGGTCCAAACGTAAACATGGGAAGGGGGGGTTCTCTCGTTTCAAAATGTGGTAACATTAGAGGTGTGTGTGTGTGTTGGTATATTTAGGATTGTGTTGTAGCTCCTGTGGGAGTGAGTGAGTTGGTGGTTCAGAATTTAAGGACAAAACACGGATGGGGTTTGTCTCATTTTACTGGGAAAGGGCGTGTGTGTGAGACACACATACACACACACACACTGCTCCTTGGTAGGTAGGAAAAGATATGCCCTGTGGGATTGCATTGAGCTTCGCCCTTGCGATTGGGGTGGCATGAATGAGCTGGCTGCAGGCCCCCTCCCCCAGTTGCTGTGTCTCTTATGTAACCTTTCCAAGAGGTGAGGCTACAGTAAAAGACAGCAGCAGTTGGAAGAGGAGGTAGGATGGGGAGTTTGTAACTGTTTGCCCTCCAGAAGCTGTTGGCATAGCGTCCAAAGGAGTAGGGACTGTGAGAGTCTTCTTGTAGCAGAAACACAAAATCCTGAATATTTCAAAGGCTAAACATACCTATTGTGGCATGAGCTTTCATAGGTAGGAGCCACAATAAATATATTAGTTTTTAAGATGCCATGTGGAGATACTAAAAGCTGCTGGAAACTGAGACTGAACAAGTTATATTGACACTTCACCATCCAGTGAATCTGTAATTGAGGTTTATTAATTTATTTAAAGTCTTTTTATCCCATTCTTCCGCTGAAGAGGTTCCCAGAGCAGGTTATGAAGGTGAGAAACAAAACAGTCATTGCCTGCAGGCTCACAGTCTAAGGCTGCCTCTACAAGAGGCATTTAAAGCTCTTTCAAGGCGCATTAAAAAATTTACCTCTTCAAGAACGGAGCGCAAATCGGGCGTAGAGGCGCGCTATCCCTCCGATTATGTGCATTATCGAATGCGCGTTAAACAGCGAGTTTTATTTTGCTCCGGCTGTTAAAGCGCATTTTGACTATGTGAACAAGCACTTATGCACATTAACTACTTGTAAAGCGCATTTTGGTCATCCGTTAATGCGCTTCGCTGCCTCTCGTGCAGAGGTATTAAGCGTAAATGCGCTTCCGCGATTATGCGCATAATCGCCTAACCAGGCGCAAAAGCGAATCCTTGTAGAGGGGACCTAAAAGACACAGTACAAAAGGGAAAGGGTTTGGAAGGGAGGAGGAAAAAAACAAACTCAGGTACTAGATTCTTAGTTGCAAAGTTCAACAGGCAGTAATTCAGCAAGTTATAGAGCTGGGTTTAAGCACAATGGAAGGCTGCTGCTTCCTTTTCTTCTGATGGCCTCAGTTATGCCAATTGGTAGCTGGAGTGTGTGTGGGCTCTCAGCTGATGGAATGGGATTTGTCTAAGTCCAGCTCTCTTTCTAGTTTCCACTGTACCACCTTGACTCCATGGCTAGCCTAAACTGAGGGTGCCTCTACAAGAGTGATTTAAAGCTCTTTCAAGGCGCATTACAAATTTTACCTCTACAAGAGCGGAGTGCAAATCGGGGGTTGAGGCGCTTTTTATCTCCGATTATTCGCATTTTCGAATGCGCGTTAAATAGCGAGTTTTAATTTGCCGTGGGAGTTAAAAGCGCCTTATGGCCATGTAAACATGCAATTCTCCACATGTAAACAACTTTAAAGCATGTTTCATATAGCCCGTAATGCGCTTCATTGCCTCTCGTGAATAGGTATTAGGAGTAAATGCGCTTCTCCATATATGCGCATAATCGGGCAACTGGGTGTCAAACCAAAATCTTGTAGAGGGGACCACACACAACATTAGAAACATCCATACCTTTTTATGACCTCTGGAGAATCAACTCAAAACTGCAGAATGGTAAGGAATAGGTAATTACTTTGTGCTGCAACAGTAGGCCATGGTAGATTTTCTTATGACTTCATAATGGGAGATATGAGGTCAGAATTTGAAAAAAAACAAAACAGAAGATATAGTAGACATATCTCGTGAAACATGTGCCCACCTGCCTTTCTTCATTTTATGCCCTCCTGTGTTCAGCCAGCTTGGCAGGAAACGGATATATATCTGTATGAGATGGTCTTACCATAAATGGTTTTCTTTTTATAATTGCTTTCTTGTATCCTTTTCTTTCTGCTAAACTATTTTCCAGTTGACATGTTCTAAAATTTTGATAAATGATAGTGTCTGCATTCCAATATTTCAGATATTTCAGACATATCTGGTAGGTTGTTTTGAGAATATATGACTGTGGGATCATTGCTCTGTCCCTTTGCACCTCTATGTGGATTTTGTAGAACTGCATTTTGCCCCTCATCGACAGCATGATAGTTTCTGCCTTCAGGTTTATAATCTAAACTTAAGACATGACACACAAGGAATAAGGCATGAGTTACCATTCTTTTTGTAAGTCACTTTGGACAAGTGTTTAAAAATGGGATGAATATATTTTAAATAAATACATTAAGGCTGCAAGAGCCACTGAACTTAGTGACACAGTTTGCATGATCAAACAATGCTGGGTGGTTTGTGAGTCCGAGTGAGTGAGCATGCAGGTTTCTCCCACTTCTGCATTGCTAAACGATCCAGGTTTGCCTTGCTCCTGGGTTGTTGGCATGACGTGCAAACCCAGCATTCCAGGTTGTTTAGGGTTAAACAACCTGATGCTCTCAGTCTAACATTTCAGTCCTTGCAATATCTAGAGCAGGGATATGCAATCTGGCACCCTCCAGATATTTTGGACTACAACTCTCATGAGTCCTGACCATTGGCTATGATGGTTGAGACTGATGGGAGTTGTGGTCCAAAATATCTGGAGGGCATCAGGTTGCCTATTTCTGATCTAGAGAATGGGCAGCACTGAGCACAAATCTTATCCTATATTGCCTAGGATACCCTCCCCAATTGTTCGCATTTAATGTAAGACTAACAGAGATGTAATTGTTCATATTTAGAATTTATTCTGGTTAAAACTTTCTCAAAAGCCTTAATGCTGTGTTCTTTCCAATCACACATCTCAGAATTTCAAAACTAGGGTGGAGTGCTACCCCCACTTCTCCTCTGGTGTGGCTGCAAGGAGAATATCGGGAACATTTGCTTCTGTTTTCAGTGAACAGGTTTGTTATGTTTGAAGCTGAATAAACTCTGGTGAGTGTAAAAACTATGGTATGATGAAACAAATTGTCATCTTCAAATAATGGCTTGTTTCAATAAACCATAGTTACCACCAATCACAGTTTCTGGTTTGGTCATAACGATCAACTGTAGTTAGTTGAAAGCAGAAGTGGATGCTTCCCATATATTTTCCTGGCCGTTCTGGAAGAGGAGAGAAGGGAGCATGAGACTCATGCATGTCATCCTAAACCATGGTTTAGCATTATGTGTGAACTGGGCCATTAAATTGAAGGTTGTTTTGTATGCAAATATAGAACTTAAAGGGGAAAAAAATTAAGGTCAAACATTAAGAATATAAGACGAGCCCTGCTTGGTTAGGTCAAAGGCCTCTCTGTAATCCAGCATCCTGTTTCATACAGTGGCCAACCACATGCCTCTGCGTAAGCCCATAAGCAGGGCATGAGGGCAATAGCCCTGTCCCAGAAGTATTTCTCAGCAACTGATTTTTAGAGGCATGCTGCTTCTAATTTTGGAGGTAGCATATAACCATCATATCTAACCGCCAGTGATAGCTTTATCCTACATCAATTTGTTTAACTCTCCTTGAAAGATGGCTAATTTAATGGCTGCCACTACATCTTGTGGTAGCTAACTCCGTAGTTTTACTATGTGCTGTCACATAGCACTTTCCCAGGTTTTGCTCGGAAACAGGTACTTATGGACAAGTCTCCTCACATGGCTTGTTTCCCATCAAAATCAAACCATCACCAGCCCACCATACATCTGCCTTGGCTGCCCAGCCAAAACCATATGTGGCCCTTGAACCAAATGAAGTTGCTCATCCCTGCTATAGACAAGGACATTTCATTTTATGAACATAAACTGATCTGCCCATTATCTACCTGCCAACACTTGCTTCTGGAAAATTCTGGGTCTTTAGGTGTCTCTAAGAACGCAAAGCAACATGAGCTGCAAATGAGAAAAGGCTTTGGACCGTTAGTTGCATTGTGTTTCTGAGGTGGGATTGTGGTGTTGCCAGGACATTGTGCAATGCAGGAGTGAAACAGAAAGCTACACAGGGAAGAAGGAAAAGCAGTTTTGTTCAGTGTGTAGATTCATGTATTTATTCCCAAAGTTTGCTGTGAAAAAACCCTGTTATGGCTGTGCTGCCAGTCATAAGATTTGGTTTATTTTATACAAATGTTATATAAAGTATATCTCCAGGATTGTGTAAATGCTCTATTTAATTTAAATCATTACGCTTTACTGATTATATTAACCACCTGGTATGTACCATTGTTTAGGAAATACATGAAGTACATATAGGAAACTTGATACAAATCTGATTAAAAATTAGCAATTTTGGGGGGTGATTTAAATTGCATTGCTTTAAATGAGGGGAGGGTAACCTCCAGCCATCATAGATTGACCATATGGTCTGTGGAGGCTTGGGCTCCTCCATGGTAACCATCAATTACCCTCCTTGAGCCCCACCTCCTTGCCCCTTGGCCTGAAGGCTACCGGGGGGCTTCATGAGAAGGTGATAGAGGGTGAACGTGCACAGTGGAATCCCCTTGTTATCCAGCAAATGTGATTCCAGCAAATAGGCCACTCCTAATAGCACAGCCATTTGATATTTTGCAACATGTTCAAGTTCTGAGCCATTTGTAAGTGACAGGAAGCCCAGTTTCTCAATTTCTTGCCACCTAAGGCAAAGACAGTGGGCTCTTCTCTCCCCCGGTTTTATCTTTTTCCTGCAGGTAATTTCATTCTTGTCACTGCTGTTTGTCATAGAGCTGTAGTACAAAGAAAACGTTGTTTCATAGTTCTGTTGCAGTACACAAATCCTGTAGGGTATCCATGTCAAATTGAGAGTTCACTTTTTGAAAACCTCTTATGTCTACTAAGATGATAACTGAGACCTTTACCTTTTTGTTTTATTATCAATCTCCAATCTCCTTGTGGCCATGATCAAAGAGGAGGAGAGCAGGAGCGCGCGTGTCCAAGGTTCTCTGTGGCTTGTGATGCCAAATCATGGCATAGTGTTTTGTGTGAATGTAACCCTGAAAATGGATACTGGAGTTCTGTTCAAGAAACGTTTCCTACTCATTAAGCCCTATTTTCTGGAAAACGAGATCCATCCCTTCAACTCCATCTTTATCTGAGTGGGCTCGTCACAGGATATTTGGCATCCCACAGATATGGCCTTATAGATCCACAGGCTTGTTTTCTGCTTTTCTAATGCCATTTGTATTAGTCTGTAGAATCTTAGAGCTGTACATTTCTGTATAATGATAGGATGCTACTTCACTTGGTGCTGCCTCAGCACTTGGAGAGCTGTTAAAATTTATCTCCAGAGAGGGGACGTGACCCTTCTGTCATTGTTCCTCCCCCCTTTTTTAAAAATGTGTGAAGTTTAGGTGAAGGGAGAAGGCATCAAAATACACCTAACATTGGCTTTTGTGCATTGCAGACGCCTACAGAACATCAGACAAAACACACACTCTAGGGGAGATGAGAAGATGGCATATTCTTAGACACTTTTCTGAGGCGTTCCCATCTCCAAGAAGGAGAATTTTATTAGTTTTTAAAAAAGAGCTGTCATATACAGGAACCTTGACTTTGTGGAGTTGATGTAGTATTGGAACTTTTCTACATGAGGCTGTTAATCTGCTTTATCTTCTTTTATTTTTGTCGCAGAATTGAGATCCAAGCACTACATGAAGAGAGTTTTCTTTCCTGCTTTTCCACTACATGACCTCTAGGTTATTTTATGGTTTTAATTGTTGTGAACCGCCCAGAGAGCTTCAGCTATTGGGCAGTATAGAAATGTAATAAATAAATTAATAAATAGGTGGCACTGTGGTATAGCGGAATTGCACAAATACCACAAGTTTAAAAAGTGTTTTCTTTCGGTTTTACAATTAAATACCACACTTTCCGTGCTCTAAAAGTACAAGCTGAAAGTGCTCTTTAGGCACAGAAGTGAAACTGGAGAGTTGCAGTGTCATCTAAAGAACCCATAAACAACCATGAGTAGAGAATGATGAGCGTGTGATAAATGCCTCATGTAGAAAAGCCCTTCATATCTCAGAGGGCAAACTGTGAGCCAGATGTCCTGGTTGAAATGTTAATTCAGCAATGGCCCCCTCCACAAGGATGCGCTTTTGCGCCCAGTTCGGGGATTATGCGCATTATCGCGGAGGCGCATTTACTCCTAATCCCTCTGCACGGGAGGCGGCGAGAGGCGGCGAAGTGCATTAATTGATGTCCAAAAAGCGCTTTACAAGAAGTTAACGCGCATAATTGCTTGTTCACACGGTGAAAATGCGCTTTAACGGCCGGAGCAAAATAAAAGTCGCTATTTAACGCGCATTCGATAATGCGCATAATCCGGGAGATAACGCGCCTCTACGCCCGTTTTGCGCTCCGCTGGTGTGGAGGTAAAATTTATAATGAGCCTTCAAAGAGCATTAAACCTCTCTTGTGGAGGTAGCCAATGACTCACTAGGTGGCAAATCAATCTTCTCTTAGCCTCTGGTCCCCATTTACAGCATTGGGTTAGCTCTAGCATGCCTTGCACGTAAGTTAAGATTACTGAGGAAATCTGACCTGCTTTGCTCACTTAGAATTCTGTACAATATTAAATATTTTTAATTAGTAGTCAAATATTGATTATCTAGGATGCTGGCTTCCAGGCCTAATTGTTACTGAGTTTTGGAGACTGTATGAGTTGGATTATGAACTTAGCTGAACCATATGACTTGTTGATACACGTGCCTGCACTGTAGGGTATAGTATACTAATATTGTATATATCCAAAAATGTTAAGGTAGAGTATAAATGAGTTTAATACAATTTTTCATATATATACAGAAGTAGTTGATAAGCACTTAAAATATGACATACAGTTAAAATGATACAATAAAAATAATGCTCCAACAAGTGTTTCGACACGTATGTCCTTCTCAGTGGCAACTTCACTCAGTTGGTTTAAAGCTGAATTGGCTTTTTCATTTTGCTTATCTTGCACTCTGCTGAGGCTGACTAAAAACTTTTTCAACAAGTGTATGTATGATAAAAAGCGTCACTCCCCTGCTTTGAGAGATGTAGCGTTTTTTTATATGGAGCACCCACCACTCGTGTGTGCATTGGATAGCCAGCTGTATACACTGAGTGGGAGTGAAGCTTTTTAATGCAGTACGTCAGGTGTTAATCTTGCAAGTTTACAATTTACCCCCAATGAGATCTCCTCATTACGGGCTCACAGAGTATTTCCCATTAACATATAGTATACTAATACCTTTCTTTTTTATTATTCATCATTGAAGAAAAAACCAAATCAAAGACTGGTTATAGCAAAATGTCAATTATATACTTTAAGGTGCATGCTGTTAGCATCTCTTCTTTTGCCTCTCTGAGCGTGTTTGCATATCACAATAAGCCACGTTGAAAACAAGCCATGGTGGTTTGCTTAATTTCTCGCTATGTTGCTCCCAGCATGTATCCCAGGGGCCTTTGTGGCACAATCTATCTATACTCCTGCTGT